>OX383922.1:6262330-7462330 GCA_947532125.1 Saturnia pavonia
GGTATTTATAGATTATTAGATTAAGTTTCACTTTTTTTTAATAATCATTATATATACAATATAACAAATTAAGTTTAAAACTATAGTAATATATTTGCTTTTGCTTGCAAAATATCTTCAATAATAAAATGCTTTTTGGAAGCTTTATTTAAATATTAGTTCATTCTTCCTATGCACAGCCCTCCTTATAAAATTATTTTATGTCATTTAAATAGCCTCCCACGACCATTACGTAGGCTGGAATAAAGGGTTCTTAATGATATTATTATATTGAAATATCATTAAGGATGATTTATGTTGCACCGGTGTCCGGTGTATCATGAATCATCCTTTAATAATCTCCATAAATTTTGAAAAACAAAATTAAAAATGGAGAGAATATTTAAATCTATTGATAATTTGATCTTTGAATCGAAAGTATGATGAGCTTCAATGAAAATTACGAATGACGACTTATACCGAACTTTAAGGAGACAAATAGGTATTTCGTCCCAAATCGTTAAAAGTATTTTGATTGATTTAATACGTATAAGATACAATATGTTACAGTATTGATCAATTATGTATAACTTGTAAATAACATGAAAGTAGAATAAATGCAGTAGAAATGAGAGCGCTAAGAAGTAAACGAGGAGTGAAATTGAGTGACAAGATAAGAAATATTGTGCTTAGAGAATGTTGTGGTGTGTAAGAAGATTGAGAAAGGGGTGCTTAGATGGTTTGGGCATGTAGAGAGGATGAATGAAAGAAGAATCACTAGACAGATTTATAAGATGAGTGTGATTGGGAACGTTGGAAGACGAAGGCTTAGACGAACGTTCCACGATCAAATCGGGGGCGTTCTGAAGAAAGGTCAGGTGAAGGGTACTCTAAACCGACGAGCATACATGGAAAGATTGATGAATGTTGAAGAAGCGAAAGATGTTTGTCAGGATCGTAGTAAGTGGAAGGGTCTCTGCCTACCCCGTTAGGAAAAAGGCGTGATTTATGTATGTGTTATTAAGTATACTATTAAGTATAACTTAAAAAATGTATTGTTCAATTGTTAAAAGTTTTTTGTAAAGAAACTTTATTTTCACTTAGTGGACGTAAATTTAAAAATCAAGGATTTGTTTTTAATTTCAAATAGGTAGTATTTTTAATTTTATGATGAAATTTTTTAAATGAAGTAGGTGAATGCAAATAATGTCCAGTGTGGCTCAATTGCAAATGATTGGACGTGAATTACTTAAGTGTTTAAAACATTTTGTTTATGCATGAAATTATGAAGATACTGCACGTTTTACTTATTATGAACTTGACACCATACTTAGTGATTTCTATGTATGTTTTACTTTCTCATACAAGCTTAGACGATTTAGTTTATTTATAATTTCCCACATAAAATAGATTAATAATGCTTAGATTCTAGATAATTATTCAATTTACGATAAAGAAAAAGAAAAAGAAAAAAGCATATATCAATATAATATGTAATATAGATGATTAATTTAAATAATAATATATAACAAGTATTATACAATTACTAAAGGGAAATTGCTGAGTATACAATTACATATACGAAGTTTATTCCTATTGATGGGTAAGTTTACGCCTCAATGGTAATATATCGGCGTAGTCAATTTTGGAGTGCTCTGAGTGTGGTATTTCAATAGTAGATTCACGTTTTACGAGTGTTATTTAGCTTTATATGTTTGAATGGTGGATTTTTATTTGAGCACTCACCTTTTTATATCCACTGGAGTGTTATTTTGTAAGTGATTTATTAAATAAAACCTTTCAATTAGTGTACCAGATAACTCTTATAATTTAAAAATAAATATTAGTACATTTTATGTATTACCAGTTAACATCCTTGCTTATTACCTTCCCTTTAAAAGTAGACTGCTTTATCAACTAACCCCTATTATTTAGCAATAAATAACAATAAAAAAAAAACTAATTGAAATATATTGCTATGTGACAACATTGAATATAAAAAAAAAAGTAGGTGTATCCTATTTTGGTATATAAAAGGCTTTATTTTTCTTTATGTCCTGTTTAAATTCCCTTCCCATGCAGGCGTATGAGTATTTACGCCTATGCTGTAAATTTAAAATACAGGCGTAAATTGGCTATTATTAGCGAATGTGCGATAAACAGTCCATTGCGTGAGTACTTCAAAGTGTTTCCGCTCTGGGCTAACAGATGGCGTTCCTGCAGAACCGGTCCATCTCGCTGGTCGACATGTACATTGATAATTCGGAGCCGTCGGAGAACGTTGGTCAGATTCACTTCTCCTTGGAGTACGACTTCCAAAACACCACTCTCATACTGAGAATCATTCAGGTAAGAACTATAATTCTATATTTTTCTTCTGTTTATGATATACAGTCATCAAGGTCCAATAGTTAAATCGATGGAACGTCAATCAGGATTTTGAGGATGCACGAGAATGTTGTGTCCGACTGAATAGCAACCACCATACACCAGTTGAAACGCGAGTGATAATGCACACTTAGGCGTGAAGCGTTCTGAGATCAGCCGATATACATGCAGTGGGCTGGTAGGGTATCTGTACCGGACCCGGATCGCGACTACCATGTACACAGTGAGAAACTTGTCTTAGTGACTTATAGTTTGTTGTATTTCGGGGTCAGCCAATATAAACAATGTGTAAAATCCAGATGCTGAGAGGCTGGTAGGCCGGCATAACAGTGACGCCCGGGGATGGATTGCCGAAGTCGTAGTGGTTGCCGATTTTTTATTTTACTCTTCTTACCATCAGGCACAGTGTAGTCACTTTGGCAAGCTACTTACTAACTAGAAGATGCTATATTTTATCTTAAGATAAAATATTGGTCGCCAAACAATCCAATGGACTATCACACGCGGTGGTGATAATATATATGTTTATCTTACAGTATTTAAGAGTATCGAGTGATATGGGTATCGTTACTGGGGGAGGGGTATCGATGACAATGCTCCCAGTTCTCTTTCACGAGTAGGTACATTACCGTATCATCATCCGTCTTCATCATAAAAAAAAAACATCCGTCTTCGCAAAGATTAAATTCTCCGCGGTTTTTTTTTGTACGTTTTATATGATTTTCAAACAAAATTGATCGCCTTTTAAGTGTGTTAATGCATATCAAATTTAAAGTCAGACTCATTGTTTGATGAGCTGTCTAATAAATTTAATAGTAAAGCCATGTAACTCATATATAATCACCTGTAAATAGAAATCTTACAAAAACGATGTGCGATACTTAAACCGATATTCAATTGACTGATATGATTTTATATATTAACGTATCTTAGACCGTTGTGACACCTTAAGATGCTATGATTTTTTAATTTAAGTTACAATAACATAAAATATTATAGTATCCTAATTGTGTGCGATACGCTTAATTCATTTAGAGTGTCTGAAAATGGTTTTTTCTAACTGCCCCAGTTAGAGAAAAATCTCCAAAGATATTTCTCTGTGACTTACCTCTTTTGGAACCTTCCCCATCCCTGAATTCTGCGGGATATTAAATTCTGATAGCTCACTTATTATTTTAATACTTCGATCTAAGGAAATCATAGAACTACAGATTTTACTTTATCACATCGCTAATACTTCATTAACTCCTTTAGTGATTAAACTTATAAGTAAAGAAGTCTTTGGTATATAGCTATTTATTGAAATACTGAACCAATGAACACAATTTTTTATTTAATTGTTACCTCAGTTAAGCTTTCTTTGCCACTTACATTTGCCCAATCCTCTAATATACTTGTTACATGGCCCAATCATAGAAAACACTGTGATTTGATTTTTACAAGCGATACCTGTACAATTAATCTTCATTTATGTCTACACGACGTTTCCGACCTTGCATTTTGGCCCGTCTTAAGATCTTTTGAAATAAATTTAATGCTACGAAAAGTTTTCGTTCTTGGCTAATGCCCAACTTCTGAAGTTTCTCCTAAATTATGTTTAAAATAAGGGGCATGATATTGCAGCTTTAAAGCTCCATGCATAATTAAAAAGTAGACGCAAGTTGCAATTAGCGGTTTTCTCAGTATTTTTTATACAACTAACCTAGCAAACAAGCTTACGGTTCGTCTGATTGTTAGTGGCTTCCGTAGCCAATGGACGCTTGTATCATCATGCATATCACTAGCGCGTTTCTGACCTTGAATTCCCCTTCCCAGTGATCTCTTGAAACCCTTACAGTCTTTTGTAGAATTTCAACAGTCGAACTGCCCCAGTTAGAGAGAAATCTTCAAAGAAATTTCTCTGCGCCTTACCTCTTTTGGAACCTTCATTGTATGCCCATTCCACGTGCCTATAAGTCCTCAACTTCTCTGTATACGATTTCCTGATCTTATTCATTCTAGTTCTAATTCTAATTACTGGAGCACACTGATAGTCGGATACAGATTTTAAGACTATTGTCACCAGAGTACGCTTGCAAACGATGTTTTCCCGAAAGTATAAGTCTCCAGAATTCGTATTCACGTTCTTTTTAAAGACATTCAAGCGTATTACTCTTAATATATCAGTCAGCATTGATTTTGAATATAAACGGTGCTTAAGAACGTAGTTGTACTTTTAACTTGAGTTAGTATAGACCTTTAATGAGATGGAAATACCGATTAAAATAGCAAAAACGATGCATATTTATTAGGATCATTTACTTAAATTTCTGACAAAGTTTGCTTATTTAAAGTCCGCTTTAACACACAAAGAATCAATGAATAGGCAAATATTGTGGATGGTGTAGATTTAAAATATGGCTCTAATCAATACAAAACAAAATTGTAAACAAAGGCAGCACGATTCGAACAAAATATTATTATAGAAACAAACAAAACATGGATAATGGAGTAATACAATATTGACTTTGGTCAACCGGATACTAGACGTCAATTATGTAGCAAATATTTTTTTTTGTATTTATTGTAAGGAGAGGCAAATTGGGAAAAACATCCGAGACCCTTGTGATCAAAAGTCTTTTGACGAAATATAAATTAAACTTTTTGGAAAATTTACCAAAAAAAATATAATAAATTAGTGACGAGATTCAAGCAATCGAGAATTAACGATGTAATTACATATAGGTTCTGTCGATAAATGATATAGAGAATTCATCAAGTACATAAAATATCTAAGCTTGGATACCAGCAAGAAAATACGACAGTGTAATTCCTTACCTAATAATCAGTAAAAATTATTATGAAACAACTATCCACAGTTAGTCTGGTGATAACACGTTATGAGGGACGATTGACAATATCCAGTACTTTTAGAAGCATTACAAAAAGACTGATATTTTATCGAATTACTAATTTGATTTAAAAAAAAAACTAAAGTACTAAATTGTTTTCGAAAGTTCACCTGAAGGTTATTAGTGGCTATAACCAATCATAAACTGGACTAATACCTTATCCAAGGTTAATGAAAAACATTAAATGACTAGTTAGATAGATATAATATATAATTCGTCTGCCAATTCGTGGTTCCACCCAAACCCTTCAGAATTTGGCACGTAGTACGAGGAGTTATTCATTTCGGCAAAAATTGATTTAGCAGCGATACTTCTACAAATACATCTTGCATACATTTGATCACCTTATAAACTTCTTTATTATATGAAGTAATCATTATTACTTTCAGGGAAAGGATCTACCAGCAAAGGATTTAAGCGGTACCTCGGACCCCTACGTCCGCGTGACTCTCCTCCCAGACAAGAAACATCGGTTGGAGACTAAGATCAAGAGACGCACTCTCAATCCTCGCTGGAATGAGACCTTTTACTTCGAAGGGTTCCCTATACAGAAGCTGCAAAGTCGTGTAAGAACATATATAATAACACCATTAGTAATGTTAGAACTGTATCTCAAGCTATCGAAACATAATGTTAAGATCTTAGTTAACCATGTAGCTACTAGAAATCCATGCCTTATTTTTATGGTTGCATTACAATATTTTCCTTATATGAAAGCTGATGAAATATCCTTTAATACAGTGATCAAAGACATTACTGTTTTTGCAAGTAAGATTAATATACTGATTTCTGGGCTTCTGTGTGAATCCCTCGATTACAAATTAGTACTAAATTTGTAGGCACAAATATATTTGCGTTAAGGTAAAGAAGATGTCAATAGCTTTAAATTCTAAGATTATGAGAAGTTTTAATGTTACTGTAATGTACTCTCTCCAGGTACTTCACCTCCATGTCTTCGACTACGATCGATTTTCCAGGGATGACTCCATCGGTGAGGTGTTTCTGCCTCTCTGTCAGGTAATTAGCATCTCTCGTTTTCTATTATCCTTCTTCTGTAGTGTCATCTGGTTGGACCTTGCAGTCAAACTGAAAGTCCGAGCGATGAGTTGTTTGCTAAGCTTCTAAATTTTTGAAGAATTTCAATATCTCCTAAAATTTAATTGATGGCAATATACCTCATCTTTACACTTGTGTATGATGCAGCATCCGAGGGAATTGAATTCGTTTGTTACAATAAACTCCAGCTTTTGAGGAACTAAAACACGATAAAAACATAACATCGTGACAAGATATTTTCTAATGATTATATGCTGGTGTAGAAAGCTCCTGTATTCAATAATAAAAAGTAAGACAAGGAACAATGGATATTATAATATAAAGGAATACTATATAGTTTTTCTAGGCATAGATGTTTCAAAGATACCTTATGGGATTCATCATTAGTCCGCAATCTCCTGTGATGTTATGCGAAAATTTGGCTAAATTGGTAACGCACTAAGATTAGAGGGATTGGCTCTCTAGTGCAATCATCGGAACACACCTAAAGGCGCTTGGCGACGGACTAACATTAAAAAATGCCTTACCACCATACTATAGTTTCATCACGGTGTTTTTCTTCACTGTAAGCTTTGTAGGATTTGAATATTCACGATAAATAAGGATGTACTTAAATCAATAAGAAATAAAAAAAATAAAAAAGTTTTTTGCTTAGACTAATTATTAATCAATGATAGCTTCCTTTTCTTAATAAAAAACTTAGAATATGTTTCTATAAAGGCCCCTGTGTCCAATATATTAATTTATTCGCCTAATATCACCTGGAGAGTTCAAGTGAGTCGACAACTCTCCAATGAATTGTCTGGCGTTATTAAAAGTTTCTATATTTTACACGCATTTTATTTAGGTTGACCTTTGGATATTTTCAGCCACATTTTGAGCTATCTTTTACTTTAGACTATATCTAATATCCTTAAGAAGAATTGTGTAATATTTGTAAATGTAATTACTTCTGAAGCTGAAGTCATAACTCAAGTTTATACTTATTAAATAATTCTTGCCTCATAGCATTAAGTGGATGAATGGTTTACTTTTAATGTATAATACATAAGATATATAAATTTCATATTCTTTGACCAGATAAATAGAAAAATTAGTTGAATCTAACATGACCAAAAATTAAGACCACCATTATAATAGTCATATTATATTGGATCAGAGATACAGTTTATTCTTTGACTCTCTTAACAGAGTGTAAATTTTGACTTTAGCTATTTATTAAATTAGATTCCTAACAGAGCTGAAGTTTGAATAACTACGCAGATAGTCTTTGATAACCAAGAATAAACCTGTAATAAAGAGAAGGCATTGTGTCAATCACCACGCCAGCCCATTGTTTGTCATAATTTTCCAATCCCAAGGTTTCTAGAGTTTAATTGATGCAGTTCCAATATTCTCCTGTTACAAGTAATCAGTTAACCTCACGATGTTTTCCTTCACCGTCAATCTTACAAATTAAATTGTTGTGAGTGAACTCTGAAGAACGTTTAATTTAACGTTCAGGTGTCAACCAAGGTACATCGCATTAAAATTCCATCGGTATTTATTTTTACTTATTTTTTTATAGGTTTATCGTGATGGCCCCAATCTCACTTGTAGTTAAACGACGTTGGGCCTAACTAATACACTAAGCCTAGAGAGGAACTGGTATACAAGTGCAGCTGCCAGAATACACCTATAGGGATTAGCGATAAATTTTCTACTTGACGGTGGTAGCTAAAGCATTAATTTAGTAGCGTTAAAAAAATCCCTACCACCATGCTATGGTTTCACCACGTCGATCGTGATATTCGATACCACTAAGCCATAATTGCTTGAGCTTTTTGCCTTTCAATCATCGTATTTTTTTACTGTTGTTTCTTATTAAATTATTGGTGTGTAAACAAACACTGTATTTTCAGGTTGATTTGAGCGAGAAGCCGTCTTTCTGGAAGGCATTGAAACCACCTGCTAAGGATAAGTGTGGTGAACTACTGACTTCTCTCTGCTACCACCCAAGTAACAGCGTCCTGACCCTCGCTCTACTTAAGGCCAGGAACCTGAAAGCAAAGGATATCAACGGAAAATCAGGTATCAATATTATTGAAATTTTTCAATTCAATTTTAACCTTATGTCTAACCACAATACCTCTTGATGTTAAATGATATATTATCTTGATCTAGTCGTGCCTACTACGTGTAATATCCGCTATAGTGGTAAGCCGGTGTATAACCAGTAAATCAAGCGGGTAATATCAATCTGTACATGCCATCCACATGGAGATACATACTTTAGAGTAACTATCTTTTAATTTGTCGTTTCGAGATCAGTCAGCTTTAGAGATTCATCTAACTACCGAGAGACTTCCAGTTTGGCAATACAGCGAGAGCACAGCACTTTACCAGGATACTATAAAAAAGGACTCATTAATAAAACCTTAAGTCTGGAAAGAAGAGTGGCTCTCAAGTAAATTTTTAAAGTGGCAGCTAGTCTGGTGTTTTAGCAAAACCTTAGCTGTTTGTTATCACATGTGACTTCGTTATATATGACACTGGATAGTTGTGGAAACCGTTAGCCTATTGGTATAGCTGTTGGTAGATTGTGAACAGGAAGTAAAATTAGAAATCTAATGCTTACACTTTCGTAGGTTTATAAACTAACTAGATTGGGTAGGTTAGGATGAAACTACGATCATAATGCAAGAGCCGAGCCAGCGAAGTGATCAGATTGCAACAACGGCCGGTGAGTCAACAAATTAGCCGTTGAAAATTCACATTTTGCAAGTCCTATTATCATGATTTTGCTTATTTAAAGACATAACAATCAAATTTTTAGTGTCCGTTCACAATCTATCGGCAGTTAACAATCTCAGTAGGTTATGAAAAATATAACATTTGAATAACGCTACAGATTACCGTCTCATATTAATTCTCAGCTCGAATTTCTTTTGTTTGTATTACAAATTGAATAAGTTTGAAGACAAGATTGATGGCTTCTAGATTTAGAGAAATGAATGTTATGAATTACAAGCCAATCAACGTCGCGAACTTTGTACGAATGGAATTATTATTCTATCTTATTTTATTATTAGAAATAAATTTTAAAATCATCCAATGGCATTTGAAATTTCAGCTTCTTCTAAGCGTAAATTATCGGCCAGCTCGTATTGTAAAAGTTTCAAATTGATGACCTAACAGATTTTAAAATTTAATTCATCAGCTTAGTTATGTCGTGACGTTCGGGTCCACAGATTGGCCAATATTTATTTAATTATTTCTTTATAATTGTCATTAGTATAATGTTATATAACTCCTTTAAAAAAATTGAAGCGAAAGGGAGAAGCCACTTGAGTATCTGCTATTCGGGTGTTGATAAGCAACGTTTATTTAAATTAAATAAAAAACAATTTATCATACTGCCTTCATAAATCTTAACGAGGGCCGTCCAATTAGGAGATCTTGACTTAAAGGCGATCGTATGGCAGTGTCGTTTGACGCAACTGCTGTTAAAATGCTTTAGGCGAATAAATTTACATTTATTTCTTAAAGAGGTATTTTACTTCGTGGCCGCCAAAAACTATTTCTAACAAATTAATCATTTAGGTGTAGGAATTCCCAGTATAAGATATTCGAATGATATTTTCGAAGTTATTATGCCTTTTTGGGTTTTCGGTGATTTTTTTTTTAATAGTTATATGTTTATTAGCTGATCTTAAGTGACGATGTGGCCCAAGATTTATGATGATTATTAAGTTTTACAGACATTTCTGGCTTATTGAAATAAAACTTCTTTAGGCGCGACTAGGAGGTAACTGGACGGCAATGCAACGGAAGTCCGTTACGGCAATATATGCAACGGAAGTCCGTTACGGCAATATATGCAACGGAAGTCCGTTACGGCATTAAAGTAAAACTTCTTTAGGCGCGACTGTTATTAACGTATTATATCTTATCACGGATGGTGGTGACCGTCGGGATGGTGATGACCGTCGGGATGGTGGTGACCATTTAAGTTTTACTTCAATCGCGTGTGACGGTTACATGTTTTTAATTTTTTTATTTTATATTCTAAAATTATCGATAACTAGCTATGTAGCACTATCGTTGTTCCACTTCCCGTTCATGCCAGATTGCTTGACGTTCATAGTTACTGCTCTGCTCCTTAGGGTCGTAGCGTGAAGTTATGTAGCCTGTACTGTTCCTCATGAATCTGGCTATCGCATACAAAAATGTTTTTTTGAGTCCGATGGGTAGTTTCAGAGATTAGCGCGTTTAAACAAACAAACATAAAACTATACAGCTTTATTATATAAAATGAGTTAAGACGGTCAATATATCAGTTATTGATGTATTCATGCCTTTGTAATTAATATCAATATTTCTTAAAACTTGTGTTCCTAACCATAGCATGGTGTTAGGGCATTTTCAAATGCCCACCTGGCTGTCTACCAGATTCGACTTGAAAATTTATTGCTTTGTACCTATTATGTGGTCTGGCAGTTGCAATTGAGAGACATTCACTCTAGACGTAGCGTGTTACGATGTTAGGCCACATCGTCGCTTAACATTAGGTGAGCTTGCAATGAAATTTTAAACCTATATAAAATATAAAAGTTTCAGTGACATCATTTGCGATTACGCCGGTATATAACATTAATAACTATAGGTAAGATTGAATACAAAATTTAGAATAGGTCAACGTTTTCAGAAGCTTCAGGGGTTCAGCAACTGAGTCATATTACAAAAGCGGGCAATTCGAGCAATATACAACATGAGACCTCGCGAATCACTAGAGAACAAGTCCCAGGAATTTAATATCTGTTTACTTTTCCCTCCCATTACATTTTTGATAATGTAAAATGTGTATTCGTAAACACTTTAACAAGCTAGATTTCGTTAAAGACCGGCGCAGTTTTAATACTAGAAATAGACATTAATTAGTCTTATCATGTATTAGACTTAGTAGACTAATAAAATTATTTAGGTAATAGTGTTAGGTTCTATAATAAGATCTCTAAGCGTCTATGCATTACTGATTTGCGTGACAGTCAGTTCAAGAACCACGTCAAGCAGGTCTTACAGTCAAAAGATTATTAATTGTAGGGTGGATCGTTATGTGAATGATAGTGATGTCTGGAAGTGACGCCCTCTCTGTGCATCCATTAAATTATTAATACGATTATTAACTGTAAATATTATTTGTATAGTTGGATGAAATAATAATAAATAAGATAAACCGAATCGAGTTTCTTAACAATTATTTTCGATGACTGGGATGTTTTCCAAGCCGGTGGTTGTGTTTGACGTTCAATAAGGGCCTTCTTAGGGTCTAAATTGAATAAAGTATTTTTTGTTTTTGATTGTTGCTTTGCTCTTTAGGCTCGTATGTGTCAATTATCAAATCAAATTATTTGTTATCAATTACTAGGTTATTTAACGCAAAAAGTAGCTTATGAGATTGCGTTAAAATATACGAACTCAACGAATATCGAATTGTTCGAATATACAAGCCTGAATAGCTACATACCGTCTCATGGTAGCAAGATTAGGCGTGCCAAGTTCGGGGATCAACTGGTCAACCGATGTATACCCAGTTATCAATCGGGTTTGTACTTTTTTTTTATAGGCTTGGCGTAGTGACATAATCTCACCTGATATTAAGTGACGATGTGGCCCAAGATGATAACACGCTAAACCTAGTGGAAGACTGGCTCTCAAGTGCAGCTGCCGGAACACACCTATTGGTACACGCGAAGTCGTACGCGCTACCACTGAGCCATCATTGCTTAACTAGCTTGTGGCTACCGTGCACATTGTGATAAGCTCGTCATAGTGTCTCTATTTTGGTGGTTTGTCGCGTTTTGGAATCAGCCACTTGACAGCGACTACCGTCGATGGATTACCAATCGCTCGGTTTTCACCTTTGTTAGGGTTCCGAAGTCAAAACCCTTATAGTTTTGGTATGTCCATCTGTCTGTCCGCGGCTTAGCTCAGAGATTCATAGTACTAGAAAAACTGTAATTTAATATGGTACATATTAATCACAGCGATAAAGAGGTAAAATCACAAAAAATAAGATGTTTATATACCTTCCCTACACGTACAGTGGGAATGGTTTTTTTTTCTCGTTTATCACATCGTGTAACCGTATTCGTATAGGATAGGTCGTTCAAAAATATTGTTGGTCCGTGAAAATCATTTTTCGATTCAAGGATCCGTTTGCGAAATATTAGGGTTTAGAGTGCTAATTTTTGTTATAGTTAAGTGTTGCCCCTCTGCCAGCTAAATGGTTGTTTTGTATGTAAAAAAATAATATATTATGCTTACCATTAGATATAATGCCATAACATTGCAATGTTAATTTAAAAAAAAATTATGTGGAGCATCTTTCCTCTCGGTTATTGAATATTTTATGTGGGAGTGGTTTTGGAAAAGGGTCTCGGAAATGTGTCAGGAAGCGCGCGCTATTTGATTTGCGCGCGCGGTGGCGGAGAGATGGCTGTGAGATGGTGCCAACCCATTTTGCGTGAGGCTGGTACTACGACGTACTGTCGGCCAACATAGTGTATGTATGCCTGTTTGTGTGTGATGAGAAAGAGAAAGGGAAATAGAGAAGGAGAACGCGTCAGCTGTGCACTCATCTACAGTTATACAGTGTTGTGTATAAAATCTGAGGTTATATTTATATGTGTAAACTATATTAATAATTATCTTTACTATTAAGCGTCAGACAAAGTTCATCATTCTTAAAAAAATGCAAATAAATAATATGGAATTATTCGACCAAATATTTTAGTGCGGATCTTTATTTTAGGATTTAAGTTACTATTTCGTATTTACCACGACTGTAATTAAACTTGCGCGAACAAGCGCGTGCCTTAATATAGAATTACATATATTTCAATGTTTAGAATATATTCGACCAATAATATGACGAATAAATTGACTTCACATATATTTCATCTCAATTTCATAGTAGGATAACATGTCAGATGTTACACATCATATGCGACTACTGTAAGTTTAAATTTTTTCTATTTCTCTCATCAGATCCTTATGTGAAAGTGTGGCTTCAATTTGGTGACAAGCGTATTGAGAAGCGTAAGACGGCCATCTTCAAATGCACCCTGAATCCAGTCTTCAATGATTCCTTCTCGTTCAACGTGCCATGGGAGAAGATAAGAGAGTGCTCCCTAGACGTACAAGTCATGGATTTTGACAACATCGGAAGGAACGAGTTAATTGGAAGAATATTACTTGCTGGTATGTATCAGTGTTTTAGCCAGCAAATACTTGATATACGGCTCCTTGGTAATGTATTTTTCAAAGGAAAAGCGATAGCTATAACCGTTAAATATTTGTATCGAAGTCGCAAATTCGAATTATGTAACACTTATAATGTAACAAATACAATCTGATTTTTACATTTCGAAGCAAATATTTAGCGATTTCTCCTATCGCTTTGCTATTTCGAAATACGTACCTGATAAGGGGGCTGGTAGAGTTTCTTGCCGACTCTTCTCGACAACTGGGATGTTTTACGGTCCTTTTGCCTTCTCAAGGTTTAAATTGAATAAAACATTTCTCATTTTGATATTGACAAGTATTTATTTAATAATTTTTTAAATCATAAAGTTAATTATCGTGTACTGGACTTTATATTTATATTGAAGACTCAAAGTTCTTGATTTTCCTTCGCAGTGACGCCGACCGTACTTCAAACATGTAGTTCAAAAATCCTCTAAACTCCAAGCAAATGTTTTAGTTATTCAACTAAATCATCACAACACATCATAAATTAATATCTGATCCAGGGTGTATGGAGATAAAATGACATCTTAAGTATTGAGACGCGCAAGTCAATCTGCACGTAGTGTACCTTATTTACTTAAAAGCGAGAAAATTGCAATAGCGGGGTGGTAGCAATTGTTGATGGCAACACAAAGGTTATAAATTACTAACGATACCCCGCGGTTTTGCACATGATTGTTACGCGGTAATTATTTTAGTCACGTAGTCATTAAGTTAGCTTCTGCGTGATTGGCTTACAAACTAACGTACTGACGGACAGGCAAAATGTTTAAAAACTGTTGTAATTTTTTCTGTCCATGATTCTAAACTCCCCGTAGTATTTTTTGTGAAATGTTGTTATTGTACAGATTTTGACTCTTTACTATTTTATTATAAGTATAGATGTTATAGGCAATGTATGAAATACCGACATTCTATAGAATGCCGACGATTCTATATCGACGATGCTCGGTTGGGCTTGAGAACAAGTATTAGCGAACCGGCCGCGACATGGTCTCAATAGAATGCGTATAAAATGTTATAAATGACACGAATACTTCAATACAACAGTTCATACAAGTTGGGTGGTTACATCGCTAGGCCATTTCGACGACGAATATGGTCGTGAAAATCAGGACTTTCATTGATCATGTATATTCTATCTCATTCTCTCGCAAGCTAAATCCTATAGGTATGTGTTTGTCTCAATCATAATATGACACTTTGAGGTCCCGCCAAAAACTCTCGCATGATATTCAAAACGAATCGGAGATGTATTTCACACTTTGCAGGTTTCTTATGTGGCACTCTATAGAATACCTAGGCAATGTATGAAATATGAATCATTTCACACATTGCCCATAACATAGATATTATTATGTATTGAACATAAAATCACTAATACCACATAAATAGCATTGTACGTTTTGTTGCTCCGATGTCTCCTTCTTTATTCTAGAAGTTAATAAACGATCTTCTATATTAATTTCAGGTAAGAATGGATCAGGAGCGACAGAGACAAAGCACTGGCAGGACATGATAACGAAACCGCGGCAGACGATCGTGCAGTGGCACCGTCTGAAGCCGGAATAAATTTGTTACATATTATGGAAAAATGTTCTAAGACTGAACGATAAAAATGTTACATACATATTGTGAATCTCTTCTGGACCTGTCCTTTTATGCGCTGTGCACAGTTTTCCTTATTTTTCATCTGTTTTTTAATTAAGGGGATTGTTCTCGCCTGGACCGCGTATTTCAAATGTTATGATTTTTAACGCATAAACAGGCTTGATACTGATCAACGATTTTTTTTTTCAATTTCAATGGTGTATATATAGGTAATGCTTATTACATAATAACAAAATTCCCTTTTAAATGTATATCGAATTTTGAAGTAAGGCATTAAATATCCTGTAAAAATAAACATTATAACTTCGCGCGATGACAGGTGAGATGAATCACCTTAAGTTAGTTTTCGTTTACATGAAAAAAATCTGTCCTATTTTTTTATTATATTAAGAACAAAAGTTTTTTTTGTTTTAATACTATTTTTAAATTATTACCAATAAATGTTATTTTACATAAGTATGGATTGATTAAAAATAATGCACACGCCATTTTCTAAACTTGACAATATAATCCTGCTATTCTTGAGAAATATCTTGAACTCAAATTTAAATCTTCAAATAAAATGTTGAATGAAAAGTTGTTGACAACTGTCTTAAATTATGAGAATATAGTTCATGAATTTTAACAAATGTTAATTAATCTTTGTTCTATGAAATATCTATGTTTTTTGTTATATTCTGCGTCTTGAAAATATTTCATCGTAATTTGTTAAAAATCATGAACAACCAAAACTATTTTCAATGTAAATTGACGTTTTACTATTAAGAAAAAGTTGATCGATAAATGATAAGTATAACACTGACTAAAAATTGTTAGAAATTATTGAAAATTAATAAAAAAAATATATATATTGTTAAATGTATGTCATAAGCAGTAGATTGAGAAAGTCGAGTTTTATCGCACAAAAGTGGTAGACGTTATTCTTTTCTGTTATTTTTTCTTTGTTGATGCTCAAAGTATTAATTAATTGCGATTTTAAAATAAAAGAACAATGATGATTTACCTAATATTGTAATTGAAAACAATAAATAAATTAACTGCCAAGTATTAAAAAAAAAAGAAAATAACCAGAGACATTACGTATTATACCTTCGCTGAATAGAGAATCAAATAGAGTATCAAATTTTTGGTTTTAATATTCATATTCAAACTATCGATATCAGACATTCTAAATTAATCGGTAAATAAAATATCGTAGGAAGTGATTTCAAAGGGATTAGTCAATTTTAAGCAAGTTTCTAAAAAAAGGACTATGGTAAAGTGAGTGTTATATATTACGCCAAACTGTCTTTTTTTAATCGTATTTTAAACGTAGCCAATATAAATAATCCACGTCTATAATAATTGCTATAAGAAGTTATGACTTCAGAAAAAAATATGTTAGCAACACAATTTTTTCTTTTTTATGGCATTACTGGAGATTCGTCAATCCGACTAGCGGAAAACGTTGTTTGGCGAAAACAAAACGTGTTTCATTTACCTTGTTGGAAAATAATCTACAAAGTTTTTTTATCCGGTATAAGTTGCTAGTGAAAATTTTACAAAAATTAAGTCATAAAGCATTTTTTTTATTATAAGCACTATTCATATTGCTAATTGGGGTTGCTAACCAAACTATGGAGGGATCAGAACATAAACATGATATTAAACAGTGTTGACAAAAATTTGTTAGAATAAGCAAGTGAAAAATCGTTGGCAACCCTGCACCTAAACATAATACATTACTAGTGTGTGCCCGCACACACACACACACACACAATATTACTGAAAATGCTAGGTTGCAATAACATTGAACAATTTTATAGTCCCGCGTACTACGCAATATTTTTGACAATTTTCCGTGATAGAAACTGACTTAGTAACGTGTTGTAGCTTGATCCGTGTACAAGTTTTATAAAATGGAGAAAAAAAGTAGTTGTATTGATTACTATATTAACGTTATTGAATAAAAATGGCATTCAAGAAAGGAACGTTGGATTAAAGATTGGATGAGAAAAAAAAGAATTACATCATTTTAATTTAATAAATGAACTTTACAGAAGATGAATGATGACAGCTTTTCAGGATTATTATCTTTAGTACCATCTTACTTGTTGAAACAAGATACGCTTATGTTAAAATCAATGATGAAGCAATAATGGCTCAGTGGTAGCGTGTACGGACATCGCGTCGATGGGCGTGAGTTCAAATCCCTGCAATTAGCCTCAACTTTCGGTTAAGGGAAACGTCGTAATGAAACCAAAGCAGGTGTTAGATCTTTTTCTAACGTCCGCCTGGCTAGCTACCACCCTCAACTTGAAAATCTGTCGCTAAGAACCAGGCAGCTGCACTTGATATCCAGTACTCCCAGTAGGCTTAGCGGTGTTATCATCTTGACCCAAATTGTCATTTAAGATCAGAATGGATTATGGCCACAACACTAAAATCTATAACGATAAAAAAATCGTTAACACCAGAAGAAATTTTGCAGTTACTCTACGCTTTTCAGCTATTAAGTGTTGTTTTCAACACTATTTTCCGTGTAAATGCTGTTTTCGATCTTCATTTTAGCGTCGCGGACGCCCGTCCCACATAACTCTGAAATCTTTTTCTAAACCGCACACGTCAATACTGCCTCCTCCCAAAATTGTCAGAACAAAACCAGAATTTCCAGAAATCTGCAATAATATTGACAATCTCAATAATACTGCTTGCAAATATATAATCATATTGGCAATATTGAAATTATTGCCAATAAATATTATTGGGTGTGTGCGGGTAGATCAGGCATTGGATCTATAAGCACGAGTAAGCAAATCTTTGTCCTGATGTAAAAAAAAAAGTGAATATTGCTAAAATTAGATCATAAAAAAATTTTTTTCTTTTCAGAACGAATTTCTTTTTCCGTTGAAATAATATATGTTATGTAATTATATATACATAATATAGTATAAAAATGCTTGTTGTTACATGTTACGATGCTTAAATTCCGTAGTAAAATCGATGTTATACATTAATAAGTCAGCAGAATCGAGAATATAATATATACGTTTATAAAAGATTTTATAGAATATTTAGATATATTTTAATAGGTGTGTACCTTACAGTAGCTTGTTGTTAGTTATTAGAAAATTCGATATTCATGTACGTTAGTTGCAAAATTGTTAACAGCGTAATAATATAGTTCAATAATTTATACTGAATGACGTTTGCAAAATAACCTAAAAACCATAGACAAAATTTTACTCACATTTTTTTATTAGTTCGTTCTCTTAAACTTCTACGATTTTTTTTATTTCTAACAAACTTAGAATAGGTGTTTAAAATTGATACTTCGTTTAATTATTAATCTCTAAATGTTACATATGTATAATGTTGAAATGTATTTTGCTTCTTATAAGATTCAACCAGCTTCAACTATAATTATGATTTTACACGATACAAAGATCTAACAGACAAACCCTTGTGACTGGTGATTATAAGAAAATTTTCACCTGGCCTTACTGTGTAGCCCAATTTAAAAAAAGTAGATTATTTTACCGTTGTTTTGGATTCTTTCTCAATATAAAGCTTTCCAAAAAATATGAGAAAGACGAAATTATTTTAAATTTGGTTTATTATATTTTGCAAGTAATTTATTAAGTACTAAGTTTTAATCTCACGGAAAACGACGTATAATATACTTAAACAATAATCCATGCTCGTATTAAAAGGCTTATATTGATTTATTACTAACAGAAGGTATTAAGTGTATTTCGTTATTTTTATATGCAAATTAAACTGGATTATGGGTCAATCAACACACTTTGCTGTCCCTGATATAATAGTATAAATATGTACTAATTGATAATAGTTATACACACAAGTAATATCACAATTGTATGTAAGATTATTAGGCACAACAAAAAACTTGATTACGTTCTCAAAAATTATTTGTCTGTATGAAATTTCATAGTAACTCAGGATACAAAATATCAGTTCCATACAAAATATTCCTCTCCAAAAACCACATTAACTTGTGAATGTTCATCATAAATGAACTTTTAGGTACTTGTCACAGTTTGCCTTTAATTCATAGCAACAAGATGTCATAATATCACGTGTAATACAAAATATCTAAAAGGTAAATGCTTTTACAAAAAAAAAAAAAAAAAACTTGTGTCCTTTACAAAATGCGTATACTGAGTTACTATCAAGAATTTTGGCTTCAATGTGTGAAGGGATTTTTTGCCGTAAGTCGCTTTCATTTTGTTTTTTTCACTCGCACGGGGTCGACGAGGTACCTTTTGATAGCATCTTTAATCAGGATAACCGAAAACTAATACTTATTTTTTCAAAAACAAAAAACAAGATCTAACCTCTCCTAAGCGTTGATATATCAGTTGATTGACCCATACACAAACGTTAAATTAAAAAAAAAAACCATCGATGACTTAATTATTAAAAAACATATGTTTGTTCTCGGTATAAAAAATCTCAAAACAGTCAAAACTTTTGCCATATAGCAATAATGTCAATATAACCGATATTATAACTGCTGTGTTTATAAAAATGGCATATCTTGTATCGGTAGGAATGGTAAAAAATGTAATTAAAAAAAAAAGGTCAAAATGAGAGGAATTATTCTATAAATGTATATAATCTTAGAAATATAAACTCGTTGTTGTCAAGCGTAGTTTGAGCTCTTTGTACACTAAACTTTATGTTATAGATTAAAATGATTCCCAACTAATATTTTAATCTTCCGAATGTACTACCTCTTTTTTGCTTACTTATATAGTTTTTTAACAGCATTTTTTTTATATACAAGCTTTTAATAATTATACGTGATGTAAAACTTAATAACATATCAAACCAAATTTTATTTTGAATATATTATATGCCTTCAAGATAATATATATTATTTTTTATGGAAAATACTTGTTAAAAGGAACTATTTTTTGCTGCACACATTTCTTAATAATTTTTGATCTTTGTATAATAATTATGACGTAAAACTTTATAGGTATCTATATTTTAAAATTTAATGTTATATTATTATTATTTTACTGTTCTCATAATAAAATTAGCTTGTTATATGCTATCACAAATTTAATAGACATAATCTGATCTAATTTAATCAATCTAATCTAAATGAGTTACTTCTTTTAAAGTTTATCTAAAATTCCTAACAAAACTTTGCGTGAATGTCAAAAATCTTTTGAATCTTGACAGCTTCGGTATCATTCGGAAGGATTTGGCTCAAATGATGTAACTTATAATCGCGGTCGGTGTCTAAATCGTACAATATTATAGAGTCTGACTTATTAGGGCCGAGAAAAATTTTTCACATCACGAAAATTGTCTCAGTCCGATAAGTCATAAGCATAGATAGAAAGAGGTAAAATATATTTACTTAAACTTCAATGAAGGAGGAATTGGATCGTAGAACGAGAAAAAACCACACATGGTATAACCGGCAGTATTATAGCGATATATTAGATTATTGTTATCTTTTTTTTTCAGTGTCCTTAAAATATACCATTGTACGTATGCAAAAAACACTGTTCAATGTCAGTTGTACAATCAAATGTTATTTTAGTTTATTCTCATTTGAAAAAATCCACGACAAAACACACTCAAAAATGACTATTTTGACAGTTTGCCGCTTTTAGTACCAAATAGCGGTAACAGCGATAGACGTACAAAATCCATAGCTCTGTCCCCTTTGCTCTTCATATTGTTTTTGTCAGTTTATTAGTTCGTAATGGAAAAGTAAGAAATATCCCAGAGTCTTCTAGTTGTTCCCTCTATTAAATGCGCAGTAAAGAGTTGTCAGGTTACATATTTTTGTAAATTTTTCGTAACTCTTGGCCCGCTCATGCAACATATAACTTTTACAATTAAGGAAATATTTGTGTTTTTTTAGGAATTTTTTTTTAAATTAAATTACCGTAGCATGTATGGCCCGTGTAACATACCCAAAAATATACAAGCGAATTTAGAATTGTAAAACAAAGTGTACTTTAACAGTTTTTGACGGAACTTTAGAAACGTATTAAGATTCGTCGGAATAACAATTCGTTACGAATATATTGAAATTGCAATACGTAGTTTCATAAATTCCAGGATGAGAACTACATTATTATCATCCTGGCGGTTTTAGAGATAGGTTTTGATAAGGGATCCGTGGATGACATTTTATTCAACTGCCCCAAACTATCTTGTTCCCAACACGATTTTTTTCCTAGTGATATTCCTCGTCCTACTAATGTCAATACATTACATGCATATGTACTATATCCACTTTTATTGAATTGTTTACTGTCTTTATTGAATGCAATTATATAAAATTGTAATGTGTCCTTTGTTCGTGTCTATATAATTATGCTTTCTAGTTATATGTGTAGCATATATCAATGGGATGTATATCCCATAACAAAATTATTATTTATCAATTTATAACTGTTTTGTTATGTTTTTGTTTTTACGTTATCATATAGTACACTGATAGTTTGATTACTAAACTCTAAAATATATATTTGTCACACTTGACAATGGCGAAATTACATACATAGACAAAGCCAAAAAAAAAAAAAAAATTATAGGTTGTATCCACTCTATGCTATGACTCTGTTACTTCCTTTTGAGAAGTTTACGTAAATATACTTTACCTACTGCGGGTCTATGATCATAAATGTTATAAAATTAGAAGAATTGTGATTTTAAAGTTACATAGTTGATTATATTTTATCGGATGTATAGATTTGAAGCAAAAAAATAATGTTATTAAAAATATAATATCGTATCGTAATCTAAGGAATCTGTGTTTAGAATAGAGAAGTTAAAAAATAAAATTGGTTAAATTATTGATAGGAACGTCAAGTTGCTATTGATTAAAATTTTTTTATTAAGTTTTAAATAAAGCAATTTTTCCTATTTAAAACATACAGTTTTGTGGAAAATGTAACAATAGTTGATTATTTTTATTTATCTATATATACCACTATTATAAAGATATGATTTTTTGTTCCGAGTCCAAATTAATTAATTAATTTTAAATGTCATTTAATCTATTTCCGCGCTGAGAAATTTTATTTTTAGCCTAATCATAAAATGAAATTACAAAATAAAAAAGAATGAAATATCAATTGGATAATTTAAAGTTAAAGTATTTTTGCAAATGATTCCTCACAATAGTGTACAAATATGACACCAGAGAGCGTGACTGTCGGCATAAATGTTGCCTCTATATTTCGTGCACGATCCGTATTCTCTATATTTAGCTGTTGAGTTGCTATATTCAAACTTTGCATAGCTTGGGATGAAAAGGATGAGAGATTTAATCGGTCATTATAAAAACGATTAAAAAAATGCATATCCTATCCGTTTATTTAATTTAAAAAGATTTCGTAATTCGAAAAATTGTTTTATTTAAAACTAGTTTGTCAAACAGAAAGTAGGCACCTTTTTTTGTGACCGCATCTTAGTATTTGTGTCTATAGCCTTGTAAATTTATTTAATTGAAGTTTTAGACGTACTTGTACTTTTATTAAATAATTAATTAATAATAAGTAATAATATACACGTATTATAAAAGTGTTGACAATTAAAACTGTATTGTGTATTTATGAAATTCATTATTCTCAAATAAAAACTATTGAGTTAAATAAAGTTTATTTTGATATCGCTGCGTCCAATCCCTTTGTGACGCAAACAAATGAGTGTTGTCATATCCACAAACTACATTATATATACTGAAATAGAGTTATCATTCTTTTTTCATGGTAGCGCCTCTAGTTAAATTTGCTGGAACTATTACCAAAGGTATGTATATGTGTAATGTAAACTGCGCAGGCTGTATTTATATATAGATAATATAGAAAGCTGTTAATATTTTTATAATTCATGTAAATGTGCTTATTCTATTCTAAAATTTATACACAATAACACATCTTTACGGTTTTTTATTTTATTTAAATCTGGCAACAATTACAAATAAAAAATCGACAACTTATATTCAGCAAAGCAGTTAGAGGTACAAAACACAGTTTCACACACAAATAAAAATTTAAGTGTACGCATGGGTCAAAGTTTATAAGAGGTTTCGGAGTCCAGGTGCAGGTTATTTTTAATAAGAGAAGCAAGAAAAATCTGGAGGAACACATTGACTTTCACGTAAAAAAATTAAACGCAATGAACAATTTTTTTTTTCGATCTGACTTTACTGTTAGCCATAATGGCCCAGAAGCCTCGAACGGCTTTTACAGCTTCACCGGACTCGGGGGCGAGCGCTTAAGGCACTCAGCCACGTGCAATGAACAACACAGAACAATAATAATGTACTCTCTAAAACTGCATGGTGACCAGATTGAAATCCAAGATTCTGCTACATTGCAAGAAAAAACATCTAAGTTTTTTGACAGAAACAGCTGCCATAGATGATTATAATTGACATATAAAAAATATGCACCAACGACTTCATCTATGTAAACTACATACATAACATTCCATATTAATTAACATTTTAAACACCGTTTTGCAATAAAGCACAATTGCTTGCTGCACCGCTTATTCCTCAAGTTGCCTAATATATTAATTATTATGCAGTTACTTTAGATGGTAAAAAGTATGTAGTACGGTTCAATTTTTGGTCTTACCGACTTTCTGATGTCTAATTTCGTCTCAAAAAAGTACAGGTATTTTTAACTTCGTTTATGGGTGTCACGCTGCAATTATATACACGTGATTTCAGTCACTACAATGTATTGTGGTTACCACAGTACATACAGATAGTATAAATAAAAATTAAATGTAATTTCCTTTAGAAGCGTTCTGATTTGAAACTCGATGAAACGAAAAAGCGACAATAAAAATAGACAATCATTATACATCTATAGGATTTAGCCTACAAGAGAATGTTTTGATTGTCAAGATGTCAATGTCAATGTCAATGTCAATTATCAATTATTTTATTGTATAATTCTTCCCTTTGTTCGTGAAAAGGTCTGTAAAGTCTGTAAAGTAAAGTCTGTAAAACCATGCAATCAAGTCAGATGATTTATAAATATGTTTATGTGTCATTTATATTTAGACTAAAGACACCACCTCTGTTTTTTTCTTTTTCTTTCTAGTGTCATTTTAGCTTTCGTAATCTTCTGTAATCTTCAAAGTTCAAACAATATGGTAGCCACCCAATCACCTTACGAGCCAACCTTTTCACCAGCCATCAGCTCACCTAGAGGTGCGGTGCAGTAGACTGCAATGCAGTAGCGCTATTCTATAAAATACCAACTCGATATCGAGCCTCCCTCATATGAAATATTTCATTTCGTCAGTAACCTTACAGATGTGCCACTCGGGATAAAACACACGTCAAGGAGGTACTTTGCGGATCCGTCCCAGAGGTGCGAACAGTACTCCATACACGGCCGAACATGTGCCTTATAAAGAAATTGCAAATCATGCGAATCCCAAACTCTAGTTCGAAGTCTACCAAAGGACCAAGTTGCTATCGAAATCCTTCAGGAAATTTTAGTTTTCAAACGATTATCGCAGCGAATGTAACTGACTAGATACCGAAGTGATGGTGCTTCCTCTAGAGCCCTACCTTACCATCTTATGTTATCGATGTTGTGACTGCCGTGTCGCTACGTGCTGGTTGTTTTAGTACCTGAGTTTTAGAGGCACTTATAACTAGTCCAAACTTTTTACAGAAGTCACAGAGAAGATCAAAGAAAAACTGCAAACTACTAGGATCTTTAGCCATCAAGCAAACATCATCTACATAAAGGACGTCCAAATTGGACACTTCCTTCACCATTCGTTTGGATCTGAAACGTGATAAATTGAAGACGTTCTTGTCTGTCCTAGCATTAAATGTGATTTTTCCGGTGCATCCCATATGTAACTCCCATAATATAGTGGCAAAATACACGGCTAAGAAGGTAGGGCCATGACGTATCCCTGTTTGATGCAACTGGTAATAAAAAAATGGTTTCATGTTGCACTCCTGCCATCATCAAGGTTGACAAACTACAGGACATCCGATTTTACAAGAACGATCTAAAGGGTAGATCTTGGAAGTTGATCGAATGCCTTTTCCAGGTCGATAAAGCATATCTATAAAGCACACTGTTGTTCTATGCTTTTCTTGAAGTTTTTTTAAGACAAAGATTGCATCAACTGTCGACTAAACCCATTCTGACTCTTAGGCAAAAACGCTTGTCAAACTCACCCAGAGGATGTTTGAGAATATGAGCCAAAACCTTGCCAGCCGCATCAAGTAGAGTTATACCTCCACAGGACCAGCAATCGATAAAAAAAACTAATTGGTTCGCGATCTTCTGTAGAGTATCTCACCAGTCGGGTTGCCCTAAGTACACAATATTCTCTAAAGAATTTTGTTGTGCCCTACCTACCTCTCATAATCAATTCAATTTGTGGCGGCGGAGACATCATGTTTGGTCGATATATGCTTGGTGACTGATTCAATCGCTTCAGGGATGGTAGTTAGCCAGTAAAGAATTTGACTGTATTCTTTCGCCATGCGAATAACGATATTATCTCACACTGGAAATGCTCACTGACAAGAGATCCACATTATCAATACTCGATTTTTTAACCTTGGTATATAATAGCATGTACGTAGCCTAGATATTTAACTTCGCTCCTGTACACCCACCACGACTGCCCTCATAATTCCTTCCCTTCTCCCAAGGGGAAGAAACATGTATCTATATATAGTTAGTTTAGACCGAATGATACGGAATTAGCCAGATCGCGATTTATTTACAATCACTGCAATAGTTCGAGCCGAGGTTCGGCCACTTTGTAACCCTCTGATCTTATTGCAAATCTTTCTTGGCTGAATGCCTTAAGCGCTCGTTCCCAAACCCGGTGAAGCTGTAAAAGCCGTTAAGGCTCCAGGGCCCCTAAGGCTAACAGTATAGTAAGTTCGAAAAAAAAGCCTAGATCTCCTTAGAGAACGATCAAAATAGATGATTGTATACTAATCGAGTCCCGAAAACAGAGGATAGTTCATTTTTCAAAATTTGCCACCAGGGTAGCGCTGCGCAAATGTCAGGTTCATGGTACGTGTTTATTATACTGGTATTAATTTGTTTACTACATAAATAGAATAAAGTTTCACAGTACTACACAAATAAAAAAAAATAACCCGTAATAGTGTTTTTAATATGGTGAAAAAGTGTGAAATAAAAATGGGTGTTTAAAAGTGATCGAGTATGAGTAATTTTTGCTTTATATTCGGTAAGAACGATGTCGGTCGAGCGCACGCGTGACTTATGCTGCCTCAATAATGCTTATTGTGAGTGATCCTTAGAAGATAGACATATGCTTTCTATGACTTTTGTGTAGGTATTTTAAGGATCTACAATCATGTGCTACATAAATTTGATATATCTCTTATGGTTTACTCAGAGTAAGCCGTTTAATCGCCCCAAAAGCATCTTTTTTTCGAATTGGTTCACCATTATTATCACTGCTTACTTCGTATGTTACTTTATTGAATAAAATATATCTTATAGCCTGGCCAGATAACATATATATGATTTAAAGGAAAAACCATGTAAATAGGATAAGTGGTTTTCACGTGAAAAGAACATAAATGGACAGACAGACAGAGATGCGTTGAGTTTTATAAAATGTATAGAAAATATAGACAGTACCTAGATGTATAGAAGTCAGAGTTCAATCATTAGAATTTTTCATTATTTACCATTGCATTGGTGGTAATATAACCTAACTTAATTTTCTAACAAACTCGTTATAATACTATATTCTACTTGGTTCTATAAACGATAGTATGTACATAATAAGGTAGTATTTGTTTGAATAATTCTTTGAATATGTGACAGCAATTTTTTATAGTTAACTTTGATATTTGCGACACTAAAGATTTATACTCCAATTATCAAACACAAACATTACGATTTTTCTCCTTATAGGTTTCTGTGATAGTTTGTATAACATAATGTATGGAATTAAAAATCTAATAGATTTTTCTCATAACTGATGACGACCTCTTGACATTCATGCAGATTTGCCTCCGTTTTATTCGAGTCCTTGCAATTTATTTATGAAGCTTGTCATTTAGTTTTTTTTTTTTTTTTTTTATCGTTATAGGTTTGGCTTAGTGGCCACAATCTCACCTGATGTTAAGTGACGATATGGCCCAGGATGGTAAACGCTAAACCTAGTGGAAGACTGGCTCTCAAGTGCAGCTGCCGGAACACACCTATTGGTGCTTGGCGACAGATTTTCAACTTGAGGGTGGTAGCTAGCCAGGCGGGCATCAGAAAAAGCCCTACCACCATGCTATGGTTTCCTCACGATGTTTTCCTTCACCGAAAGCTCAGGCTCATTGTAGGGATTCGAACTCACGTCTCATTCGACGCGAAGTCGTACACGCTACCACTGCGCCATCATCGCTTCATAGTTTTTGGTAATCGAGAAAAAACTGTTACTATACCGAGGTGATGAAATAAAACAATAAGTTTAGAATTTTTTGTTTTTATTTTTTATTATTGAATATCTTTTCTAGTTAATAAAATTAATGTATCAATATCACAAATATTAATTAGGCAGGTATTCAAATAAAAAAGCCGATATTCTAAAAAAATATAGACACAATAATTACAAAGTCCGCTCATTATTAAAAAAAAAATCTGCGAAACAATGTTGATTGTTTCGAACAATGACATCTAACTGTCAATTTCAAATAAAGAACAGGAAACTGCTTTCCAACGAACTCGGTCACTGTGACCGTTAAAAAAAATGATTTGGTATTCTTTTTTTATGAGACCAATTTTCTCTCCCACGTTTTTTAATGCCAAAAGTACACGATAATTTAATTAATTTTTTTTGGAAATGTCATGGCGCTCTGTGGGACTTTAATTTATGTTTATAACTTAAGCCTTGGGTTTCTTCTTCTCTTCTTCTTTATTCTCGCCTTCTACTGGAGCGACTGGTAGCTCAGGGAACTCCAGCTTAGCACCATCCTCGCAAGTGAACACTGGGCAGCAGTCAGGGAATGGAGCTGTCTTGTTGGTCTTGTCTATAATTTAAACATTTTTATGATGAGTAAATTAATAGCTTTTTAACAAGAAACATTTAATGGCGCGTATGGACGGAAGTATAAACGTTCTGGTGGGACGTCGCTACGTGTCATTCATACAGCGTCGCTCTTTCGACACAGCGCTTTATGCAGCGTTTATACTGAATGCTTGAACTCTCTACTTATTAGCAAATACAGTGAGTGTTTACGCTTGTGTTTGTTTACATATAGTCCAATAAAATGTTCTGTATTTCTAAAGAGATAATAAATAAAACAAGCAATTTAAATTAACAACAATAATATGTTACAAGTGCATAAATAATTCGTAATTTCTAAAATTCCAGAATATGAACATCATTATTATCATTCCGGATTATTAGACAGACGTAAGTATCCACTCTATATTATTTCCTCCCTTGAAGTTACGGTAAAATATGCTCAACCTATTCCGAACTATATTTATAAAGTTGGAGAGTGTCTTAGGAACTGCAAGCACGATTTGAAAAAGTCATTCAATGCGTTAGATAGACCTTTTTGTGTCCGATTGGATTGCGACCACTATACACCAGATTCACCCTCCACAGTGACACGCCTAGCTGGTCTATATCCAGTAATAAAGCGGGGTGGTGACGATCTGTAGGTACTAGGTAACGATCACCATTCACAGTGTTATAAACTCGTAACAGCGGGTCTCTTTCGTGATCAATCAGTGTCTATATC
Source organism: Saturnia pavonia (assembly GCA_947532125.1). Lineage (NCBI taxonomy): Eukaryota > Metazoa > Arthropoda > Insecta > Lepidoptera > Saturniidae > Saturnia > Saturnia pavonia. The sequence goes on from OX383922.1 coordinate 6,291,302, forward strand.
TAGTTAACAAACCTATACGTGCTTGTCGACAAATTTTCAACTAGAAGGTAGCTGGCCAGGCGGGCTAAGAAAGTAGTCCACGCGAACGGAGCCGCGGGTACAGCTAGTATAAATATATAATTTAATACAATAACAGATATTACAAAAGAATATCAAATAATTCATATTTTTGTTATTCTTCTACGGAAATATGACTATATTCTGTATTCCGCTTGATAGCAAGTAAAGAAATAATGGTTACCTACACTGGAGCTGAATGTCCGTAGACACTTTAGACAGTCAACGCGGCATCGATGTTACCCAGAGGATAGACCGTCGACAGATAGCCGATATCTTGGTGATCACAATTGTTTTAGGATTTTACAATGCCTTCACTTTGACGTGCCTTAAAAAAGTCACTTACCAGTATCGAGCTTGCACTTGGGGTTGGCAATCGGAAGTGGACCACAGTCTTCGACGAGTTCCAGAAGGCGAGGTGGCTGGTCTTGGCTGACGACGCACATACTGCGGCCGCAGAACGGTGACAGTTCCCAGGTGTTGCCAGGCTCGACGGTAGCACAGCGGGTCGAAGCGAAGCACATACCGGGGAAATCTGAAGACAATACAAATTGACTTACAAATTTGATTTATTGGTCTCAACCTAATTCCCTCTTCTCGCTTCCATAACAGAACCGCTAGACTTTGGAGCTAAAGCTTTATGATAACCTCCACCTGCATATAAAGCGACGATGTGACCTAAAATGGAACACACTAAGCCTAGTGATGGAGTCCCAAGTGCAGCTGCCGGACCACACCTATAGGTATAGGTCCTTTACGAAAGATTTTCACCTTCACTCTGTTAGCTAACCAGGTGGATATTTGAAAACACCCTAACACCATGCTATGGTTTCATCGCGATATAAGAATTCGTATTCTTATATATATGTATTCTTATTGTCAGTACATGCTATCACTAAGTCATCATTGCTTTAAAGTTCGTGATGTCTTATCTTTGCCGCACCGTGAAACTATGGAACTGCATCCTTGCGAAAGTGTTCCCTCCTTATGACATCGAGTCCTGAAGAGACATTTACGCTATACTCATCACAAGATAAACCACTTTGCCATATTATTATTTAAAAAAAAAATATTTACAGGTATTCGAACTGACAGTTCAAAGCACGGAACTAAAGAATGACGTCAGAGTGAAATGCTCAGTTTAAACAATATAACCATCTCTGAGTTAACGACCAACATTAAACAAACTCAATAGCGTGTTACTTTCTAATTGTTTGACATGTTTAACAAAACACTAAGCGTTAATTAATTCTGTCCATTTTCTCTACGCTTTAAAGATTTATTTTTAATTATCACTAGCGTTTATTACGCAGTAGATATATACTTTCGTTTAGAAATGTTATTATGAGTATTATTGACAATTTATATAGCTTGTCAGTTGATGAATGACGACATACTTCCCGTGTACAAGAATTTCATCAAAATCTTTTGCGAATTAATTCAATATATTTTTTGTAATTCTTTTTTTACTATATCAAAAAGTATTATTGACAGTTCTTATTTGTCTGTCTGCTTGTACTACCGGGTTTAACTCAATAACGGCTTGACCGATTATTATGAAATTTTGTACACTTGAAACTTATGCCATTGGTAATTTGATAAGTTATAAAAATTATCAATAATACTTTTAGAAATCGTAAAAAAATATATTTTCAAGATATGACATAAAATTTTGAAGAGGGGAAGCATATGTCATTCCGCTATTTAGAGGTATCGATATATAGGTAATTATAACAAATTATATAACAAATAATATAGAAACAGTTAGTATGCAGCACGCGGCAGTGATGGTAACATAAATCTTTACATGGAATTTAATACTGACTGTAAGAAATTTACAGGTAATTTTCAACTTGGATTCACTGCTAGGTTTGAACTAAATTTATATACGATAGCAAAAGTTACTTTCTAAATAACAATTTAATTAACAACTGAAGAATTCATTGTTATTGTCTAATGGACTAACTGAATAACAGGACAATTTTTAACAAAAAATAAAACCAATTTCAATTATTTTTAGGATTTCCCTGGTGTATTTTCGAAGTCGAAGGTCCTATGCCAATAAAATCAAAATGGGACCACACTTAAAGTATCACTTTTTAAATGAAAAATAGTCATTTAAATAAGTTCATAAACAAAGAGGTTATGATTGAACATCCATAAAAAACTATTCGTATTGACAACTTCCTCCTTTTTTTGAAGTCGGTTAAATGAGTTAAATTAATATAATCAAAGGCAGCTAGCTCTATGCGTGTGTTGCCAGAAGGTGAAGCAATGATGGCTCAGTGGTAGCGTGTACGACTTGGTGTCGATTGACGTGATTTCGAAGCACTGCAATGTGCCTGAGCTTTCGGTGAAGGAAAACATCGTGAGGAAACCATAGCATGGTGGTAGGGCTTTTTCTAATGCCCGCCTGGCTAGCTATCACCCTCAAGTTGAAAATCTGTCGCCAAGTACCAAGCACCAAGCACCGTTGTGTTCCGGCAGCTGCACTTGAAAGCCAGTCTTCAACTAGGTTTAGCGTGTTATCATCTTGGGCTACATCGTTAGTTAACATCAGGTGAGATTGTGGCCTCTACGCCAAACCTATAACAATATAAAAAGGCGCAATATTTTTATATTTCCTAACATTTGATTGCTGTGATATCACGCATGACTCATTTAGTTGTATTGTTGAGTTTTTTTAATGGATTACGAGGTAAACGAGAATAAGGAAGTGTGTAGGAGTATGCAGTTTTGCTAAATTTAGATGAAATTTGAGACCTAGTTTTACAAATGCTATGTGTAACCGCCGTTAAACAAGACACATCAGGAATAAAAATACGTCCATATAGATCAGTTAAATGAATTAATGCTATTTTTAGCTTAGGAAAAATATACAAAAATCTTTATTAATATTACAAATCTCAAGAGTTTGTTTGTTTGTTTATTCGGGTGAACTACATTTTTTTTGGAAAGTTTATCATGGTTTCTCACTAAAATGAAGACACATTTTTTATGTATTTTAAAGCTTCATCATAATTATGATAATAGTCAATTGGAAAAACTCTTAAAACATTTTTTTTATTAATAATAAATAATTGAAAATTGTAATATTTTAAAAAGAATCACATGACTACGAACTCGCCATGATTGATCCTCATGTTTGTGACGTCATAATGTTAAAGGAATTTCATTGATTAAGTGTCAAAGCACCGTATCAGCTGTGTGCTACAATGAGTAGAAATTAACATTGTGACGTCACACGCGCTCGGATTTATTCGGGAACGATCGGCACGTTTTGGGTTTCTGATTAAAACAATTTTTTTTTATAAATAATATAATAGTTTGTTATAAAACTTATATATGATCTTTCAATTTATCACAAAAAAATATATTTAAATACCCAATTGGACGTCCTCAGACAAGGTGTTTCTGAAATTCGACCTATAAATTCAAATTCGCTTCTTTGCCCAACTTTTTTTTTGTGGTATTTATGAATTCTTTTTCCATTCAGACAAAACTGTCCCAGATTAAATTAAAACCTCGCTTTTTATTCAACGAACAATAAAATCTGTTGAATTTTGTTGTTTCTTGTGAATTGAATTTGAAATTCAGTTATCCCCAGGCACAAATAACCTATTCATTCAGAACATCCCAATGAGCCCAAACACAATAATCTACTATAAGCTGGTGAGGAGTTGAGCAGATCCCAGAAGATGCTGCAAGGTCAAGGTTGACATGTTCTTCTGATACAACTGAAGTAACAGAATACCAAATTTCTACTTCATCAGACTTGTGGAAGATGCTCAGAGTTGATAATCTTCAAACGGCTTAACAGATTTTTTACTATAACTATGAACAATATCGATTAAGTCACATTACAGACAAAGAAAATTAATCAAAATCGGTTCAGCTTTTTCGGAACTACGATAACACCTCTCTGATATGAATCAGAATATTGGTATTATTAAACACCCTTGAAGATATTATACATTGTGTAATGTATACAGATGTTTCTGATACAATGAATTGTATTATACAACCAGGCTGCATATAGCCCCGCCTTAGTGAAAGTAGTCTAGACTGAATGTAGGCCATAGGTAGGCGCAAAGGTAGATCAAATCTATTACGCATACACGGAACGGACTATACGGTTATATAAAATCAACTAGCGATGCCCCGCGATTATTTTCATTCCGTAATCTTATTTTTAGTCATTATTGACAATTATTATTATATCGATAATTCCCGTGTATAAATTTCATAAGAACTGTTCAAGCCGATTTTGAATTATATCCGGACATACACAAGAACAGACAGCAACAAAGAAATATGTCATATTTGTGATCAGTATCCTTTATAAGGTCTTCTGTGAAAGGCTATATAATTTCACATTGCCACCTTAATAATAACGAGGCTACATGAATGAGCTGGCGGAGACGCGAGAAGAGTTAGTCGAAGTGTTTTAATACGGATGAAACTGTGTGTCACAGCTAGTATAAAGATATCATTACCGTGATTAATTATAATATATGTATATACAGTGAGCCACTTCGAAACATTATTACAACCCACATAATGGTCTACTCTATAAAAACCTTCAGGCAACAAAACCCGTTTAAAATGATTCTTGAATTTATTTACCCCATCATAGCATTGTCTTACCAATGCAATGATTACTATAAAATATGATCATCGCTTCCAGATCGTATATAATAGGCAATGTATTCCACTTAATTCTTACCTATATCTAATACCCGACGTCAAATTCATTGCAATCGTAAGCGTTCTGTTTATACCAGATTGGTTTAACCCTAAGTAGTATTAATTAAATATCGGTTAATCGGTAATCATATGCACTATCGAACAATTGATTGTTGGGCTTATGGATAGTACAAATTTGTTATATTTTTAAAGGAAGGTACGTAATTTGTCTGTTTACAAAAAAATCCCAAGAAATAACGCAAAAAAACCTTTTTTAAATATAGTCTAAGCAACAGTCAATTATTTATAAATACATATTTCCTCTGTGAGCTAAAATGGATCAGCCCGTATTGGAAATCACATCATTAAAACTCATACAGTAAGTAGTGCTATCGTATTTGGCCCTTCTTTGGGTTCAACACGATACCACTTAGCCGTTGTCGATTCAAAATCTCTAGTTCCTGAACCGCTGTGTTTCCCATATTAAATATATAGGTACCTGACCCATAAATTTACGTAATAAAGTACACGGATGTACGCTTTCCAACGCAATACTTTTACGGGTCGCGGTTCTCGATGGACCATAATAACGACATAATTGGAGGTCGATGTCGCAATACTTGCACGGATGTGTCATCAGCGGCTATATGCTGATCAGCTTGCAATATGTAATCGGATAGTCTGGTTTATGACGTATTTGAAGTGGCATACTGTCAGGCCTTTGCGAGGTTATTTTCAAAAAAATATAGGAAGCGAATAAGGTTTGTGTGGATATAAAAAAGACTGGTCCAATATTTCTGCCTACCGCTGTAATTGTTGATGTATAGATAGAAAATATTGATTTGTTGACATAACTTCTTTTTTTAAAGTAGGAATGCATTTTATGGTACATGAATAATTGATTGACTTGATTAGCTAACCATTTCGTGATGGCACTCAATAATGTATTAGACATGAAAAAGCCCTTTTCTTGCGACTTCGTCTGCCTTTTTTCATACTATGTCCTTCTCGATGTCCCTGGCTATCTCTATGCCAAATTTAATTGTGATCGGTTCAGACGTTTAGTTGTGAAAAGGTAACAAACCGACAGACAGAGTCACTTTAACTGGCTTCGTAAACGCCACTTATATGTAGGATCCTAACTTATCTATAAACCATCTTCTTGATAAACAAATGTATTATCTAAATATTAACTCAATCGGTCAAGTCTTGAAGTTATAGAATCATTGAAAAACGCGCATGTTTTTATGAATTTCAAAAAATATCTAATGGAGATCTGACCGATATTCCTACACCCAGATAAAAACTAAAGTATTATAATTTATGTACATAGAAATTTCAACGTTAAATAATAAAAGTCAAGGTTGAAGCAAAAATGTATTATTTAAATTGAATAATAAATATACCATGAACAAAAAATCAAGTTCCAAGTATGGAGTATGACAATAATTCAGTTGAGATCGTTTCCCGGTGTCCTTAACAAAAATGCTTTCGATTTAAAAAAAAACTCAACTGAGTCACGGTACAATCGAATTCGTTAAGTATTAACAAAGTGAACGTACATACTGTTCGCGTATCCTTGGTGCATTCTAGAAGCTTGCACGTGGCTAGTGAACTATAACAAGTACTAGATCATACCGTGTACTTGTTAATTGCAAGGATATTAAACTACTCTACAAAGTAGGTTGGCCTTAGACAGTTCACAGAAAACACAAATCGCGAGTTTTAAAATCAAAGTTCATTATTTAATCATATTGATGAAAACCTTAAACAACACCAATCTGGACAAAGCAATTGTTAATTTATTGAAAATTGTGATTTTTTGTCTCGGAGTCACGTGAGTGGGAACGCCAATCAGAAAACGTGACGTCATCGTACAATATTTATATACACACTAGTGTTATTCTTATTAGGTCCTCTTATGACAAATGACTCTACATTAGTTTTATTATGAAGTGTAGAAATAGTGACTTTCAAAATTATACAGACGCTGAAGAAATTTCATGTTTCAATTGAAAATCTAATAAACTTAGCACATAAATTAAATAAATTATTACGTCACGCGTGGTCATGTGAACATAATGCCATGTTTTTGTAGAATATTTATTATTTAGAATTATAAAAACTGTAATAATGAATAAATACCCATTAATTCACGAAAATTATTATTAGCATAATATACAGCTTTTAAAACAACTTTACAAAATTTGTCTTCTCAGGAATTGTAACCAACTTCCAGTTTTCAATTATCAACTGCTTAGTTCTTTTGCAAAAATATTACAATTACTAATAATATCCAAATGGCGTATTAGTTAATATGATTAAAATCTAGGTCAACTGAAACAACTGAAAGCGGATTTCGTTGTTTTTTTGCATATTTTGTTTTTAATTCAATGTTGTAATAAACATAAGCGAATGGAACATTCTAGATTCGAATGGAATAAAATTGTTTGATTGAATTTTTATTTTACAATTTAACCTTAATCTCTTTAGTTAAATGTGGTCACGCTTTACGAAAATGTTTTACAAATGAAAACCAGGGCAGTATAATTGTGTCTCAATGGATCGCGACCTCCATGCAAATTTTTCGTTCATCTCTCGCATGTCGCATTACAGCTGGCCGTGGAGTAGGAAACTGTGAGACTCGAGGCAAAGATGAAGTTATTCATAGAATAATTGAAATTGACAACAATTCAATGATTTAAATAAATATGTATTGCTCTTAGTTTTAAAGTTTTATTATTTTTATTTTATTTTATTATTAGTATTATTTATTTTTCTTATCCTTATTAAATATTTCTCAGCTCTCTTGAAAAAGCTAGTATAAACTTGAATTACGGGCTATTAACCAAATATTTCACAGTGTTGCTATAGTAGGTGTGTTAGTTTGGTTGTGAACTATTTCGTTTTCCTCTAGCTGCAAGAACTTTCTCACTATTCTGCTAGTATTTAATATCACGGCTTTTTGTAAGATTATATAAGTACTTTCTCTTAGGTCTATTAGTTTCATGCTATTGCGTATATGATTTAAGACGACTCCAGTGGTTGCAATGATAATTGGAACTATGTATATTTTTTTCACTTTTTCACTTGCATTGTGTTTCATAAAATCACGCAATAATTTTACTTCTTTCTTTTTTTTCTAACTTGGCAACCAGTACTCTTTATTGAAAACCATTACTGCCTTTATCTAGTGAAAATAGTTTCCAGTCTTACAACAATTTCAGGATTCTAACAATATAGCGAGTTTCTAGAGATTTTTTTTGGCATCTCAGAATGCATGATCCGTGTTATTTTATTTCCAATCCACTTCACTTGTCCACAAAAACCAAGCTTTATTATGCAAAACGCCACCTGTATTACACAATATAGGCTCAAATAACACAAATTTATGGATAAAAAACAAAAACCACTACATAACAGCTTGAGATCCCGCCAAAAAAGTCATAGTGACTCCATTTTAATTTGTCACGTTTCGGAATAAACCAGTGTATCCGCCATTCGAAAGGCTTGCAGCCTGGCATAACAACGATGGCGATGAATTTGTCGACGTAATCGACGAAATAAAATTTATTCGTAATTGGATCATTCAAATGTCAAACTGGCATATTAAATCAACCGATTTATGTCGATTTTATTTATCGTAACATATAAAAAACTGACGTGTATATGTTTACCTCAATTCCACTATTTAACAGTTGTAATAAATAAATTTAAATTATATTAACTGTCTAATCTACATTTTAATTAAGGTAAATGACTTTTGAATGACTTGATCGGTTGAACTCCTATTTACATAATATTAAATTTGTTTCACCGAGACAATCATTTATAGATATATTAGGGTCTGATAGATGGGCCTGTGATCGAGCCATTAACTATGGAAAAGGCAGAATAAGTGAATAAAGTATGCCAGGCGAGTTAATTTATATCTTCTATACATATTATAAAACCTAGTCTCTCTATCTGTCTGTCCGTTTATATTCTTTTCACGCAAAAACCACTTATCCGATTAACATGTCTTTTATTTTAATTCATAGCTATGTTATCTGGCCAGGTTATAGGGTATATTTTATGAGATAAAGTAACATACGAAATAATCAGTGACGATAATGGTGAACGAATTCGGAAAAAAGACGCTTTCGGTACGCTTAAATGGCTTACGCTGAGTAAACCATAAGAGATATATCAAATTAATGCATTACATAGTTGTAGGTTCTCATAAGCATACAACATATCTTCTGAGAGTCATCCACAATAAGTATTTTTGTCTTTAAAATGACCGGTGTGTGACCGCCGATAACCGTGAAAGTTGCTAGATCTGAGTATTTTTCATGAAGAAGTTTTTTATGCTATCCCTGAACGTGATAGGCGGCGCTCTAGTCGGGTTATTAACTGCAGAACAACGCGTTATGTATTGTGTGTAGCTAGTGCTATGTAACTAATATTACTTTACTAAAACTAAATAACGGAAACAATACCAATTTAAAAAGCCATTGCTTTAAAAATCAAAATTATAATTACTTTATTCAATTTAAACCATGAAATCCTGAACACCTATGAAAGGTTCAATCACTGCGCCAGTTGATAAAAGATCCGACAAGAAACATGGGGTTTAACTTCTTTTTTTAATTACGTAAGTAATGTTTACACTATTAATTATATTATTTTTAGTGAATATACAAAGAGGGAGTCACTTCCAGACAAATTAACAATCGATGTATTAAATAATAATATATGATTAAAATGTACTGATTATTCGGTATTTATTTCGTTTATAATTATTAGAAAAAAAAAACTTTATTTGAATTTCGAAATTTGTTGCGTTCGCAATCACGAATCGGAAAAGAACGTACGAATTGAATTCGAATTGACGCGTTCGATACCGATCTCGGGTCATTAAAACCCGATCACGTTCCGCGTCGTATTATGGATTTGAGCCAAAACACGAAACCTTGTAATACTGTATTTGAAATTCAAATCTAGAACGTGAGAATTATGACATCACCGTGGTCCATTTTTCGTTTCACTTTCGATTGTGTAATACTGAATAAGTATTTTGACGTTCGGATTGCATCAAAAAAAATTTGTATTTCTATTATTACATTACTTCAGATTTTTTGAAGTTTCACTTCTTTAGCCGCGTTACGAAAAATAATGAGTGTGTTTTTTTTTTAATTATTTATTTTTATTTTATTATGGTAAAGGTAGTCGGTGTTATGCGTCACATACTAGGTTAATATTTTTTTATCGTTATAGGTTTTGGCTTAGTGATCACACACAATCTCACCTGATGTTAAGTGACGATGTGGCTCAAGATGATATCACGCTGAACCTAGTGGCTCTCAAGTGCTGCTGTCGGAACACACCTATTTGTGCTTGGAGACAAATTTTCAACTTGTGGGTGGTAGCTAGGCATTAGTAAATACCCTACCACCATGCTATGGTTTCATCACGATGTTTTCCTTCACCGAAAGCTCAGGCTCATTTCACGCAAAGTCATACACGCTACCACTAAGCCATAATTACTTCATTGCTTATAAAAGGTGTCACAAAAAAAACCACCAGGAAGCCAAAGAAGTGTATACCTAATGACTCAATAGTCTGTCACTAAAAATGTCAAGTAAATATCATAGAACTAACTTAATCACCTTCACTTTTTTTGAAATGTCAACACGATTAAACTTACAAAAGTATTGAGTTAGAGGCAGTCGTACTTTATCGATGTACTAGCGGTGCCCGGCGGCTCCGCACGCGTATATTACTATTATTGACCATTCATATAGCGTGTCAAGTGAGGAATGACTTAAACTTCACGTGTAGAAAATTTCATAAAAATTGGTCAAGCCGTTTTTACGTTAAATCTTAACATACAAAGAGACAAGACTTTTTTTACTTTAGTGTCGTATTGGATGTCTTTCATAGTAAATGTCTATTGGGAAATCTCAACAAAAAAAGTACTCGTACAGACAGTAATAAAGATATATTAGGGGAGCGTTCAAGTATTACGTAATGAATTTTGGGGGTAGGGGGTCTTCTGAAATGTTACGATGCGTTACAGGAGCGGGAGGAGGGTTTTGAACTACGCGTTATGTAACATTGTTTTAACCATTCAGACGGTCGTTAGAGTTTTTTGTGACCTTTTTGTAACATAATCGTGACTTTTAGGTAAAACTGGTCACTTGGTGGTGGTTACGTAACGTTTTATGTTACGGCGCGTTACATGGGGGAGGAGGGGTCAAAATCACCAAAAACTGCGTTACGCAATACTTAAACGCTCCCTAATGTAGATTTGACCACAGTCTTATTTGATGTTAAGTGACGTTGTGGCTGAAAATAGTAGCACACTAAGCCTAGTGGGAGGACTGGCTCTCAAGTCTTAAGTGTAGTTGCCGGAACACACTTATTGGTGCTTGGCAACGAATTTGCGACGAACTTACTTCAAATTAGCGTGCTACCATCAGATGGCATTGTGATCAAAAATAGTGGACTTAGAGAGAGGGAGCCACTTCCAGACATCTACTAAACAACCACGTAAATTTCTTAAAGTAAAATCCGTCTTAAATACTCCATGAATTTATTAATATCCAGAAAATTGGTAAGGTGTGTTTATTTTGAGTCGGTATTTTTTTACTTACCAAAATTCTTCTTTTTTTCATAATGATAATAATACCAGCCTGTAAGGCTTCCATTGCTGGGCAATGGTGCGTTTTCCTGAGTGGCTTAAGTACAACGCCAGCCATGACGTATACATTTCTATATTTTCCCACATACAGTGGTAAAATGGGGTGTTTGGGTTTTGGTAATTGGAGTGTAAGGGGTTTCGAATTACATGTTTGCAATTAAACGAACGAGGATATGGCGATAGCGAGGTGGTAGCGTTGTTTTGCACGACTGAGTGCGACCACCATGCAGATGGTGGAAAGTCAGGCATAGTGACTCGATATGTCATCTCGCGTTTCGGTATAACTTTCTTATTTGTGTAAGCCGGCATACCAGCAGCGACCGACTCAGTGCTATCAATTTGCCGAGCGACTATAAAAAAAGTACTACAGGAATATTTCTCAAGCGTTACCTATTTAAATTAGTGTATAAACGCGAATACTAAAAAATTAGTTGGTACACACCGGGGTTCGAATCGATATTACGCCGGTCCAAACCACCACGACTTTTTCATGATAATCAATGAAATTACGTAATAGTTTTTGTACGCGTACTTCGTGTCTGAACCATCCTCCTAGATCGTAAAGGTGAGTTGTCGTCCTTTCACCTCGGAACAAACGGTCTACCACCAAGAAACCTTTCACTTTACTTAACCGATTTGTTCAGCCGTCCAACTTTCACGAAACAATCGATCGAGTCGTACGTAACAGCTACAAGTCTTGATTGGGAAGAAATCTTCTAGAAACTTCTGAAATGGCATCTCTTTATAATTAGTTCGGCTAATGAGTTCAAGAACCATGTTAACCCTTTGGCTCCTGGACGTCACAAAAATGTACTTAAAATTGGCTCATATGCCATCCTTGGGAGCTAAGTTATTAAGCAACTTTTACTGTCGAGAATGATAATGATATCTGGAAGTGATTCCTTCTCTGTACATCCACTAAATGTTGATAAGCCCTATCGAGTTTCTTGTCCACTTTTTTCGATAACTAGGATGCTGTCCGAACCGGTGGTACTATTTTGACGTCCATAAGTGTCTTCTTAGGGCCTAAATTGATAAAGTATTTATGACTTTGACCACAATTAAAGACCTACTATTTGTACAAACCGTTTAAAAATTTAACACTGACGCCCTTTCGCTCCAGAGTTACGAGAATTCTAAATGCGATGGGAATTCCCCAGGTAGAGACATAACAGACTGACACTACATATGTTTTCTTAAATCTTTATACGGCTTTTGTAAATAATTACCTTAAGAAAAATTCGTAAACATGAATATAAAAATCGTGTTTTTTTATGTCAAGGTATTAATTTAATGAGGGTTGTTAGCCTCGAAGTATTAACCTTTTAAATTTGAATCATCAGATTAAACTTTACGATGGTAAATAAAATTATTTATTTATTTCTTTTATATACTTAACAGGCTTCATAAAATCGAATTTTAGGTAACTCTAACTTACCAAGTTCCTTATCACGCGTTTGGCGTATGGGAACTAAACTGTAAAAAGTGTCCGACCGCGACATATTATAGTCATATTTCAGCCAATTTACTCATAATGTTAATAAATTATACACATACATGAAAATCCAGCCAGTAGTATTTGAGTTTATCGCGTTCAGACAGACAGACGGACATTATTTTATAGATAAATTGACAAATAAAATATACTTCTTATGTAATTACAAAATTCATTAAAATCGATCAAACCGTTTGTGAGTATAATCCAGACGTACAGAGAGAAGAAACCGTTTTTAATATGAAATTTGAGATTAGTGACCTATAAAAAAACTATCTAGACCAAAATTTGAAAAAATAATAATGTACACCTATGTATAGATTTGGCAAAGTAAAGGCACTTTACAATCTAAACATAATGGCGACAACTGAAAAACCAATAATCCATCAACAGTCGCCGAAATCATGACGCCTTGCAAGCTTCACGGTAATCATGGATATAGATACACCGGTTAATCACGGAACGCGATACGACTACCGACCGTTTTTAATAACCTATCTATCAGTTTTTTCAGTTACTATATCCCTACCAACCATTTATTTTATTTTTGACATAAGCACGCCTATGAAGTTCTATAATTATTAACAGGCAACCATAGACAAAAAAATGTAACAGTCCATGGACGCTGTTTTTTTTCTATAGTGAAGCGACATGCTTTTTCGCTCCGATATTTATCATTGAATATTTATCGAGCCTATAGATTATGTAAATATTTTCATTGAATGAAATATATATTGAATACTAATTAATTTATTATATATACCTATAATTATTATAAAATAAGCAATTAAAGTTAAATATTGAAAAAAGTTATATTTTGTATATAGAATATTAGTAGGTAGAGAATATATGTATATAAAAAGTTATATATAGCAAACAAAATTACTAAAATACTTTAATATTATTTTATTTTAAAGAATCGTCGAATTAACTGGAATCATCACTTCAATCCTCAGTTACATTAATTATTGCGTACACAAATTGTCAAAAAAAATAATTGAAAATGCAATAACCAGTACGGGGGTCTCGTTGCGAGTCACACAAAATGGCGTCGGCGTCGCCGCGTTATTGACTAAGCATGTTCTCTATGGCCTGCTTGATTTATGTTGCCAAATAATAAATACATTAACCGTGGTTTATTTTAATACATATAATATTAGTCATTTAAACGCCTGGGTATGTTTATAAAACAAAAATGTTGAGCAAAAATAAAATACTTATCAAAGTGTTGAATCGATTAAAACTTCCTCAAAAATAAAATCAATTATTATAGGAAATCGAATCGGTAACTCATTAGGACATCACTAATTGAGTTGTACTCGAACTGTCTAAAATAAAATAATTGGTTGGAAAGTGTTGTAAAGGAGTTTTTGGCGGGATCTCAGACTGTCATGTAGTGGTTTTTGTTTTTAATTCATAAATTTGTATTTTTAGACCCTATATTGTGTAAAACAGGTGGCATTTTGCATAATAAAGCTTGGTTATTGTGCACAAGTGAAGTGAATTGAAAATAATAACATAGAACATGAATTCTGATATGCCACAAAAACTCCCTGGAAGGCTCTAACAAAGGAGCCGCCATCTTGTTAAAGTCCTGAATTCGACATAAGACTGGAAAATTTCCCTCGCTTTGGTTACAAAAGTCAAATCTATCCTTGTGCCTTAACTTTAATCTAATTAACCTATCGATGGATAGTATTTCCTATCGAACGTTTCTATCTGTCATCGAGAGGAAGAATAGGTAGCCTGCTAGAGATAGGAACGCTCATACAAATCGAACTTACCTACGTTTGAATATAAATTTCGAACGAAACTAACTCTTATTCTTGAAACGCAAACCATGGATAGATATTATATTTGTACTAATCGGGGATAGCGATCTATCCATAAGCTCAGATATGTTATTGAAAACGACCGTTAGGGTGCCACTGTGGCGTGAGTTACACCTTGTCTATTAATTGTTTTAGTGCTTGACGCTTTCATAAATGCCTTGACTGATCAAGCAAGTTTTTCTATATAGTGTTATAAGTTTAACGTGTGTATTTGTGTGTTTGTCTGTGGTATCATAACTCCCAAACGGTTGAACCGATATTGACAGTTTTTTTTGTTTGAAATTTGACTTGATCGAGAGTGTGAGAACTATGATTTAAGAAAACCTGTATAATTAAAGATAATCAGTTCTTTTTTGTTGATAAATGGATTTGAGCACCTTTCCCATGTTTGATCAAGTCAACATTTAGTATTCCGAAAATATGGCAATATTGAGCTGATGCTGAAGCATCCTCTGGATTCTGTAGGATATATTACTCTTCGCCAAATTACAGGAGAGATATCGTGTTTGGGCTGAATGAAATGGTCTCAATGAAAAGGTTACTTGAGTCGGGGGTTTCTTAAATTTTCAATTTCCCTTATATTGTTATGTCCCAGACGACAATGCGACGTGAAAAAGCGATATAGTTTATTTTAAAAAAGATTTTAAATGGTTTCAGAAATCCTTAGCGACATATCTCGAGTTTTGTTTTAACCGTACAAATAATAATCATATTAACAATTTTGCTATTAGTGAAATGTGGAATATAAAATTGA
This sequence comes from Saturnia pavonia, assembly GCA_947532125.1. Lineage (NCBI taxonomy): Eukaryota > Metazoa > Arthropoda > Insecta > Lepidoptera > Saturniidae > Saturnia > Saturnia pavonia. The sequence continues at coordinate 6,306,811 of OX383922.1, forward strand.
AAGTTAAACATAATGTCATATTCATTGAACAAAAAAAAAAGACAATTCAACGAGTCAGCAAGCAATTACGTAGTTGTTAATGTGAAAGTGAGTTATGACGCGGAAGTATACCGAGACATTTAAACCGGTTCGATATGTTCAAGGCATATTGTACAAATAATAACAATATATCATAAAACTTTATCCTTTCTAGGGTAAGTAGGCATATTTACTGAAAACTTTTACTAGAATGGACCGTGAACGTAACGCTTGTGATAATAATATTATACTTGGTTATATCACTGTACAACTATATAATTATAGCACATGTTTAATTAATTTTATTTTTATTAAAGCTGTTACTTCTGCTTTAAGTAAATATTTCGAAGACATGAACATCAATACGTAGAACTTAAAAATGTCACCTATAAACTCTAGTTAAGATATATCTCCTTGCTTTGGCGCCGCAGAAGCACTTGCCAGTGTCAACATTTTTAAGAATTTATAGTATTTTCTAATCTTTAAAATGGCGTCTAACAAGGTGGTGGCTCCCTTGTTAGAACTATCTAAGGAGTTTTTGTAGCAACACAAAATGCATGTTTCCAGTTTACGAGATATTTATAATCCACTTGGCGTACGCACAATAACTACAACAACAACAAACTATGTCATGCAAAATGCCACCAATATTACACAATAGAGGGTCAATAAAGCAAAATTAATGAATTAAATTAAAACATTAATGAATTAAAAAAAAACACAACATGGAAGCTTAAGATCCCGCCAAAACTCTATAAAACTGTCAGGTGGAGCGCACATGTCATAAAGTACTTGGTAGTACTTTTCTCACTAACATAATTCGATTAAAGTATAAGCGAGATAAAATATACTAAAATATTTATTTCCAATTAGAAAATGTATATTAGAGGAAGGCCTTTTACGAATGATTGACTCATTAACATGGAGCCCAAAGTATCGAAGCTAGAACTACATTTGGGCATAAGGTTCCTTTTATGGCCCGGGCAAGCAGTAGTAGTTAGCAACAAGTATTTAATAAATTTATAAAATAATAAACGTTTTTATATTACATCCTCGGTTATAATTAAATAAACTTTTAATGGATTATTAATGTTTTGATAATTGTTTATTACATTGCAGTCCACTTCAAATTTCTTTTAAATACAGAATACACATATAAAATGTTGTTTTTAAAAGAATGAGCTCTTATTGGTTACCGACCGTAACTTTACTTTCGACAGATACATTGTCGATAGCGAAACAACCTTAAAATAAAAAATCATTCGACTATACTTTTAAAACCTCATACATCACAGATTAAAAAGATCACAGATAAACAAAAGTCAACGAAATCGCACGTTCGGCCTTATTATTTTTTTCTTCCTGGTAGTGGCTATGCATCAACAAACAATGCTAAATTCGTTGAATAACAACCGGTTGGTACCAGTTACACTTTTTTTTTCTTGTTGCATTTTAAAATGCCAGTTACGAAATACACGCGATCCATATGACGACGGCTGTTGCACCCGTTTTAATTATTGCCAATTTCTAACCTGTACGAAACTTGTAAATAGATTTCATATGCAAACTGACTGATGCATTACCTACTACTTTTTTGTTACATAAATTTAAGCACGCGAACGTATTAGTTTACTAATAAGGTTTACATTTTTTAAATATACTTATTCATTGACCAACAATAAATAATTATTCTTAGTAACGAAATAGATACTTTTTATGTTAAAGTCTTGCCATTAGTATTTTTTTTTACTATTTATTAGGTAGGTATATACATTATAAAACATATTTTAAAATAATCATATATCATTGTTCATGAACATATTATTTAAGTATACCTGATAAGCAATAAAAAATATTTATATGAATATGTATGTTAATTAATATAATTATTTGAACACTGACCTCTCAAAACATCAGCGGGAATGAGTCTCTTGAAAGTTTTCGGCCTTTCTTCCTTCTCTTCCGCGGCAAAAGCCAGGGCGAAAACGGCGAAAGCAATCAAATACTTCATTATGTTATTGACAAAAAAAAAAAAGAAATTAAAAAAGTATAAATGTCAAAATCCGCACACTTTTTGGCAGCTCCGCGTTGTTCGCGCCACGCGACTGAGTTCCACATTCGTTATTCCCGCCGTTTTATTACAACCGAAAGGCGGGGAGTGAACGTTCAAGATGGCCGATCCGAGGGGAGTATGTTTTTTTTTGTCTGTACACATATTATAAAAATCTTTTGCCGATGTCTCAGGGTTGGCTTTGTTACAAGTACGTTTGTTTTTTTTTAATGACATACTTTTATTGTTATTTTCGTGAATGCATCTGAATTATTGTGCATTTTAGCTAAGTGATCTTTCATAAATGCCTTCAGCGTTCGAATATGCTATGTTACGAATTACTTTGTTAAAAATAATTGCTTATCCGATACGATTGTGTCCTAAGTTAGAGATTTTAATGTGAGTTGTCATTTGCGTAAAATTTTGAAGGGCAAAACTAAAGGAAACAATGGTTAATTTACAACGTAATTTCAACTACGTACTGATTTACTTTATTTATAAAAAAATGCAAATAAATTTACATTTTGTAAATTATTAGAAGCACGTGAAAGTTTATATTTAATAAATACTTATTTATATTATAAAGCTCGAGATTGTTTTTTGCTTGAACGCGCAAATTTTATATAGCCTATTTTATTTATGTAAAACATAGTGAAGAGTAACTATGAACTTCAAACAAACTGGAAAATTGTAGGTACTCGTAAGTACAAGAAATTAGAACAACAATAGTACACGAGTATGTTGACCAAATAAACTATAGCACAGATAATCTATAAGATTTTGAAGAATAAGTCTATCTAATACAAATTACCTTAAATAGGGTGATAAATGTGTTTTCTCTTTCAAAATACGCGTTAACTTTATTTATGTTATTAGGTCATTTTTGTTACACACCAATTTTGGTGCTTGAACACTATGTAGCGGTAAATTTTTGGAGTTTATTCCTTAAGAATCGATTTTCATATTGTTATATAGACAAGTAACTTAGATGGGGAGAAAAATCGAGTGTTAATAAAAAGTCAAGTAGTTATGTTGCCCGTCTAGGCAACATATTAACGCATCTTATACTGAACGCGTTTACTTCTTTACGGAAATATTAATATAATATGTAACTTTAAGTTTGCGTATTGTGTATATATATACATAGAATATCTGTATATATATATATATAATATGTATATAATATCTTTAAAGACAATCGTTTTTAGGCGCAAAACACAGAGAACCGAACGGGTGTGGGTTCTGTTCAGATCGGGTCGGCAGTACAGCGGGCCTATTAACCTGCATAATCCTGATAATATTATGAAGGTGAAAGTAAGTTTGTTTGATACTCAATCACGGAAAAACGGCTGAACGGATTTTGATGAAATTTGGCACACAGATAGTTTATAACCTGGATTGACAAATAGGATACTTTTTATCCCGGTAACAACATTTTTCGTAGTTCACGCGAGCGGAGCCGCATGTAGAAGCTAGTAATATAATGAAGCGGAAGAGTATTTTTTTGTTTGTTTATTTAAACACGCTAATCTCTGAAACTACCAGTTGCATTGGAAAAGATCTTTTTGTATATGATAACTACATTCACAATAAATAGTATAGACTATCTAGCATTAGGCTATACCTCTCAGCTAGCTTTAAATAATGATTTTTGTTAAGTAAGTCGGAATAAATAGCGACCCTTAACTGCTTTATCCGCGTGCGCTGGCGTAATGAATAGTGATACGTATATAATTTTTCTACAAAAATATTGCTCCTTAGTACATCTAAAAAAGTCTGCGATACCATATGGCTATCTTTTATACATATGCCACAATAAGGTATTTTGTGATAAAGTAATATTAAAAATTAAAAAGTGATTTATGAGCATTATTATTGGTCATGACATATTACTCCTTACGAACGAAAGTTACTTCATCATGAAGAAAAAAATATCTAGATAATTTTTTCCCTTTATAGCATGTTATTTGGACGCATAGTTTGGGAGATAATGTAAAATGAAAATAATTCAACGTTCGGCTCGGGTCTATGACTATAGGTGTAGTGGCGCGAACGAGCCGTGTGAGTTGTGACGTATAACCCTGGCTGCCCGATAAGAATATTATCTATAATGAAGTATTATAAATCATCAATCAGCGATTTCTTTTAAAATATACGCGGGTGTAACCGCGGGGCACATCTAGTTAACCTTTATTTATATGGACGACCAAACACGAAACGCGTGCGCGGGTCGTAAGCGGTGCGGGTAGAGCGTGGGCGCCTCGCACGATACTCGCCACTACATACAGAGCGTAAGTCAATGTGCGTAATAGTACATTATGTGACTAGGGATAAAACAAGACAATTTCAGACTAGGGTGAAGTTTTCTGCCTGAGAGAAGCGAGGGCTGGCATCACACGAAGTCTGAAATCGTGTTTCATCCCACGTCACACACTATGTTTTTCATATAACCTGCTTTTAAAGTGCGGGTTTTAATGTCTGGAGCCAACCAGATCTAGAGAATTTCAGACGAATAGCGAATACAAAATATTTGTGGTAAGCATTCAAATACCTTATTTTTTATTTTTCACGTAATAAATCTAAAGTTGCAGTTGTTACTTTGTCAGTGAGATGTTGTGGTGTACGTGTAATTATTGTATCCATATTAAAATTGTATTTCTTATTTATTTTAGTTGCAGATATAATAATATATGTCGGTTTAAAGGTTAAACTGACAATTAGAAAGCTTTGACATAAACAAAAGATACTATAATGGAATCGAAAGCGGAGCTGTAATGTCATTCAGCGGGCAGAAAAACATTAATCTCGCACTTCAAATGCAGGTTATATTTACATGTCACGACTGCCTTCTCCTGCAGCGACTTGAGCCTAGAGGTCTGATCCTCGGGTATGGAACCCTCAAGCCTGCTGCTCGAGCGATACAGTGACACCGCATTCACTAGCAACCTACATACTAAAGTACATACAAAAATATAGATCCGATTAAAAAATAACCGTTGAATCGATATGTAAACATGAATCAATTTTAAGATTTATTTTTATTATGTATAAAGATATTATATTTTATAGAACTTCAATCTGTTCATTCTAAATGTTTTTTTTACTGAATTAATTTCCCGGTAATTAGCGTTAGTCTATTTTTTATTGTTTGAATTCATTTACATCAATCGATTATCGATAATCATTAATTTGTTTGATAACTTATTTGTTTTCTCATTTTCTAGATTGTGAATTGTAAAGATATTTTATATTTATAAATACAAAAATACAATTGATTTTATAAACCATACCTCAATTTATTACATGATGATGATTTTCTAATCATCAGAGTTCAAACAGAGACTTAACTAGATGGTGACTCTTTTGTTAAAATTGCCCAGGAAGTTTTCGTGCACAATATCCAAACGATATCATGCAAAAGGCCCCCAATATTACATAATCTAGGGCAAAATAACCTAACTTCATGAATTATAATAAACTGGCAACCCTAGCGGAGCATATATGCATACCTACTTTTTTCCTCGTGCAATACACATGTATTATGAATGCATATATGAATGTAATGTATATGTAAATTTATTGGTTTACGCGGCGTACGCCAGTAAAGCTCCCAGCTGGTATAATTCTTTTCGACATCTTCAACAATCATCGTCATATTCAGTCAATATACACAAAAGTTTATTGAATTATACACCTAAACCTTCCTCATGAATCACTCCGTCCGTTGTTGAAAACCGTATGAAATGCCGTTCGGTAGTTTTTGAGTTTATCGCGCTCAAACAGACAGACAGATGAGGCGGAGGGACTAAATCTTTAATATCACAAATTGATAAATCAAGATCCCACTAAAAACTCCAAAAGACGTTCGCCAGCCATAATAATGTCAACGGGAGTTAATGAATCCTTATTTTTCAAGTGAAATACAATAATTTCCTCAATGTCATTCAAACTGCAACTATTGTATCGAGGAATCGATTATTCTGCATAAAATGTCCGTGACTAGGCGTTAATAATTTACAAGCTGGCATTCACTCATAAGACGTTCTAGTAAGGCTTAACATAGTTTACGTACAGTTATAAACTCAGATTAATTATATTTTAAATCTAATCCAGCATAGTCTTTTCACTAGATTAGTCACCAATTTTTAATCCAAACTGTTTGTTACGTTTTCATGTATTTTGGTATACAGATAGATTGAACCTTGGAGAATGGTATAGGCTATCTATTGACGAGAAAATAAAACTTGAAGGAGTGAAATAAAGATGAAAGTTTATGTGAAGAACTCATAATTTCGCGAATTAAGGATATGAACATTCAAATTTATGCTTTTGAAAAAAGATTAAGTGTTCCGTATTTTTCAAAATTCATTCCTTAAGGCTTCATGCGATAGTATAGGGGATTATTTTAATATATTTTTTATCTTTGTATCTATAGTCTATACTAAACCGTTAGCAGATTTTCGATATTTGTCGGAAAGATATCCTACTAACTATGAATGTGATATATGTATGTTTGATACTCAATTATGCAAAATATTTTCTTTATCTTTCTGTAGCCTATTAGTTTCATAAGGTGACTAGATATACCTAAAACATTTAATAAAAGTATGAGATGATCACACAAGACTTGTTTCGACTTCACAATCAACTAACTGAATCGACCTACTGTTATGAATTTACTGAGGTTTTCGTAGCAAGTACGTGTACGTGCAAGGTTAAATAACTCACCGGAGTAGATATTATATAGTTTAACGAGTATTAGGAATTTCCTGTAATATAATCAATTTAATGTTTCAATTCATAGTTTTGTTGATTTAATGAAATAATTGCCTTTAAACATTATAACATTTTTTATTAGCTTGGCAAAATGACTGTACAGTCATCGATGTCATACAAACCTGCTGGAATGCCTCTTCAAGCCTCATTCGAAGGACCCAATATCATAGGAAGTAGCGCGTTGGTTGAAAGACTATTCCACATCTGCCCGGTACGACAAAGGTAAGAATTAGCGAACTTCTTAGTTCGTGCCATGATGGGCGCTACTGTGGCTCTGTAGATTAGACCACGTGGTTCTGTAGTGGAAGGTAGATGATAGGATAATGTCAAAAAGTTCTTCAGAACATTCACCACAATAATGACGATTTGATATTGTATCAGAGTGGTGATCGTTCGAGTTGATTTATTAAAAAAAAAAATAAAAAAAATACAAGTCAAATTATGATACATTCAACTATTTCTAAATAAATATATTTTATAATGGTACGATGGCTCAGTGATAGCGTGTCCGAGTACCGCGTCGATGAACATGGGTCCCTACAATTTAACTAAGCTTTTGGTGAAGGAAAACATCGCGATGAAACCATAGCTTCATGGTAGAGCATTTTTCGAATGGTTAAATACCACCTTCAAGATGAAAATATGTCGTCAAATACATATAGGTGTGTTCCGGCAGCTGCACTTGAGAGCCAGTCGCTCTACTAGCGTGTTATTACCGTATGTTCACACTCATTGCGGGGAATTGAACTCATGTCAATCGACATCGTACCCCGTACACACTCTCACAGAATTTTTAAGTTTGCAAGTAAGACGACCAACGATTATGTCGAGTGATAATTTTAAGAAGACATATGGAAGCGATTGATGACGAAAGACGGATTACCAGCAGGTTGAGAGAAATAAAAACAGTGTTTTGACAAATGCTGATGATACTAAATTCTGTCATCAAAATTCTTACCCTTTATAATCGCCTTAAAAATTGATTTTCAGAAAGCTTTATTTGCTTGCTGTTTGTAATCTAAATTGGGGACCAATAAAATAGAATGTACACCAGTATACGAGTAATGACTATATAAATTTTATTAAGCTGACTTGACATTTTGATGTCGTTATTTTAAATATAAAGTATAGGTCAGAGGAACATAATATAATAGATAGATAATGCCACTATAATTTATCTAACACACATATATATATATCTAGTATCTATACATACTATAATACTCAAGGTCACTCTGTCTGTCTGTCCGTTTATATTCTTTTCACACTTATCCGATTTAATTGATTTTTATTTTTATTCATAGCTATGTTATCTGGCCATAAAAACAGTGTTTTGACAAATGCTGATGATACTAAATTCTGTCATCAAAATTCTTACCCTTTATAATCGCCTTAAAAATTGATTTTCAGAAAGCTTTATTTGCTTGCTGTTTGTAATCTAAATTGGGGACCAATAAAATAGAATGTACACCAGTATACGAGTAATGACTATATAAATTTTATTAAGCTGACTTGACATTTTGATGTCGTTATTTTAAATATAAAGTATAGGTCAGAGGAACATAATATAATAGATAGATAATGCCACTATAATTTATCTAACACACATATATATATATCTAGTATCTATACATACTATAATACTCAAGGTCACTCTGTCTGTCTGTCCGTTTATATTCTTTTCACACTTATCCGATTTAATTGATTTTTATTTTTATTCATAGCTATGTTATCTGGCCAGGTTATAGGATCTACTTTGTAACATAAAGTAACATACGAAATAAGCAGTGGCTACAATGGTGAATCAATTAGGAAAAAAGGTGCATTTGGGGCGCTGAAATAGCTTACGCTGAATAAACCATACGAGATATATCTAAATAAAGTTGTACATAATTGTAGATCTTAAAAAGACCTACAAAAAAGTCAGCGATAGCATATTATTATGTCTATCTTATAAGTAAAATAAGCATTTATGTCTTTAAATTTTTGAGCGGGGGCAGCACGATTCTTGCATGCGCTCGGCCGACGGCCTTCTGTAGTCCACGTGAGCATAGCTAGTTATTAATAAGAACGGTTCATTTACGATAAAATCTCACATCTCTTCGTGGATATACGTTTATGTTACCTGGTGATTATTGCGGACAATTTTAATAAATTAAAAAAAAACACCAATCACTACCCATCCTTCCGGATCAATATTGAATGCAAAAGAGACAACCATATACAGTAAACGCCAAAAAAGAAAAAGGAAATGGTATAATCGAGAGCTGCGCGCTGTGTCATCGCTGTGTCATGATGAAGTCATCATCAATGATAAGTTAATTTTGCTGAATTTTATTAACTGTGTAAACAAGTAGTACTAACAATTCAAAAACACCTATGGACGCGAATCAGCTCGCAATCAAACTAATTCAATATAAGGTACCCATATTATCATAACTAATATTATAATTAATGTATTTATATAAAGTTTTACATAATAAATGAATAATATTGTTGTAATAATGTTAATATTAACATAATTATAACAATATAATTTACATAATGATACACATTAAACATTAGAAAGCATTTGTTCTTATTATTGAGATGCTGGTTTATGTTAGCAGATTCACCGCCGTGAAATTACTACCTGTCCGGTCATATTAAAAATTATTCACCGACCATTAACTTTACATCAGCGCTTAAGAACTTCTAAATTTAAAAAATAAAAAAGAAAACTGGTTATTGTGACCAAAAAAAAATCCATAAAATAGTTAATTTTTAGAAAATAACAAACTAAGAAGTAGAAAAAAAAATTACTTCAAAGAAAAGACCATTAAAAACAAAAAAAAAAGTAACTGATTATAAATTGTAATTAGCTATATAAGTATCAATAGCTTCATTTTTTGCTTTTTAATGCTCTTTACTTTGAAGTAATTAAAATATTTTTTCTACCTATTAGTTTCAATGTGTTAAGTTTAGGTAATCTTAAAGTTTGTATTTGTTTTTATCTAAAAATTAACTTTATTTTTCAATTTTTAGTGTGAAGTAAAGTAAGTATTTTTATATAAGTATTTATAATATAGGTAGGCCTACTAAATGCGCTGCTCGAATGAGACAGCGCCGTTTGGAAGGAAGTAGTAACGAGTGGGAAGGTCGTTAAAAGAAAAGTAGGGCAAGAAATACGATAAGCATCTCAAAGGAGAGTGACGAGCAGTGAGCCAATAGACTATCTCAGATACATGACACGACATACACTTATTAACGCTTAATGAAGTACTATATAGTTTGATTCTCTAACGTTTATTAAACGAAACCGAAGAGCAACGTTCTCATCGTCTTCGTGCAACAGGCTGTATCACGTCTTAGAGCTATAGCTCCATTAGGCCCACGTGAATGTGAATCGAACAACCAATTTTATAACCATCAGTTTCAGCTTTACATTTTAACATTTTACTAAAAACGCCCCTGCAGTAAATTTTCCTCTCATTTTTATTTAATCGCTTCCGTTAAATTACGCAGAGTCGTTTTGTAAGATGCTGCGTTTTTTGTACTCGATTAACAAGATTCCTTTATAATCCCAAAACACTGCGGCCATACCTTTCCGGCAGACGGAGTGACTTTGAATTTTCGTAAGTAGGTCTGCACCCTTCACTGCACGGATGGATTATTAGGCGGTTAAGAAGGAACAATGAAAGAATCATTTAAGCATTAAAATGAAATATAAGAAACTAAAAGGACAATGTGACAGAAAGAATGTGGCATTTGGAAATGGCAAAAAAAATAAAAATGAAAGTATTAAAATAAGGAATAGAATTAGTTTAATTTTTTGGCATATTTTTATCCATATTATATGGTGTGTGTTTGTATACTGCGTCGATAGAAGGAAAATATCATGATTAAACCATAGCACGATATTAGGGCATTTTCTCACTAGCTAACATCCTCTAGTTAAAAATTTGTCGGCAAGCCCCTATAGGTGTGTTCCAATAGCAGCACTTGAGAATCAATTCTATCTAGATTTTGCATGTTATCTTCTAAGGTTACATCGTCACTTAACTTCAGGTGAGATTATCGTCAAAAACTAAACCTTCGACTAAAAGTGTCAACACCGTGGCATATTTTACCAATATTCTACAAAAATATTGGTTAATCCAAGCAACCTTTCAAATTAGCAATATCCTTAATCAATACCTTATAGTATAGACCTATGACTGAAGTCATTATTAATCGGAAAGAAGTCTCTTCTAAACGGGACTGATATTTTTAGTGTGCTTGAAAATATATTAAACTCTATGTGAAGTCATAGCGGGACCAGAGCCGACTACTTATTCCAGCTCCAAGGGCGAAATGTTGTTTAACGTCTTTATACGGCTTCAGATCCATTGGAAATCGCTTTTCAGGGTCAGGGCTGTGAGGGGGATTAAACCAACGTGAAGCATGTAGCAACAATGTGATAACATTTAGATATAACATTATGAAAAGAGTTCTTATGCAAGATCTTAATCTGTCATGTTGCCGTTTAAATTTTAATACAAAAACTTACGTTATTCTTACAATATTGCTGGCATTTTGCGTTATATATTTTGGTTATACAAATATTATAAGTGGAGCGAATTAAATAATATCTAGATGCATTAATTTCAAGTTACAATAGTCTTAACAAGAGAGCCACCATCTTGTTAAAGCATTGCTTGAACTTTGAAGATTAGAAACATAATCTATCCCCGATACATTGGCATTGCTATACAGTAATAAGAGGAAGAGGAGCAGTATTATTGGGTCCTTTAACGACCTTTTGGTCGTTCAAATATTTCTCAGTTTAATGTGAGCAAATATAGAGATAAAAATTGCCAAGTGCTGACGACCACGAGCAGTGCAAGTTGCGTAGTTGTCCGTCAAAATATGCAGACTGAGAAAGGAGTTTTAAGTTTTTTTTACTGACTATACTGTTAGCCATAAGGGCTCTGGAGCCTCGAACAGCTTTTACAGCTTCACCCAGGGGGAAGCGCTTAAGGCACTCAGCGGGAGTTTTAAGTAATTTTCAATGGAATTTATACGAATAAACTTCTCCAAATATATTTTGTAAATTGGTCGCCCATTACTCGTTTACTTTTAAAGATTACTTAGCTGTGTTAGTTGTCCTGTTAATTTTATTATATTATATATACTGTAATAACAACCATTTAGCTGGCGGAGAGGACACTTAACTCTAACAAAAATAAAATTACTTTAAAGGTTAATATTTCACGAATGGATCCCTTAATCGAAAAATGGTTTTAACGAACCCGCAATATTTTTGAACGACATCGCACAAACCACATTATAGGATAGACGAGAAAACATATTCATCTCCATTATACGTTTAGAATAAGTACACAAAAACATTTATTTTTTCGAGAGTTTATTTTACCTCTTTGTCGGCGTGATTAATATGTATACCCATACCAAATTAAAGCTTTCTAGTACTAAGAATCTCTGAGCTAAGCTGCGGACATACAGACGGGCATGACGAAACTATAAAAGAGCTCCTTGTTAACTTCGGAACCATAAGAAAGAAATGTAACCAGTCAATGTCAAATGTCAATTTATCGCTAACAAACGATGCCTCTTTGGTCTTGGGCCTAGATCATACTCCCCGTGACATAGAAGATAAAGCCGTAATCGCGCCAGTTGCAGAATGGCAACTGTCGATTGCGTCATGACGATATCTGGTCCAAGATTTTTGCTGAAAACTTTAAAATGAATCACGTAGAATATTATGCAGACTTGCGTATTAAGATATTCCAAATCTCGGTCAACTGAAACGACTGAAAGCGTATTTAGTTTTATTTGCGTGTTATGTGTTTAATTAAATACAATTAAAAATAAATACATTCGAGTGGAGCGTTCTAGAGATATATTAATGATTGGCCTAGTATTAATCTGTTTCTAGATTTCAATGGCAAGAAAATTGTAATATGTAAATCTTTTGAATTAGTCCCTTTATCATTATTTATCATCCTATCTATATCTAATGGAGTAGCCGAAAAAGATGGAGTAACACTTTTCCCTATTCTACAAGTCTGTTTCTCTTCCTTCGGTTTCATTAAATCTTTTATGCATTCAACCGATTGTTAGAGCTTCTCACTTTACCGTCGAAACTTCGTTGAGGGACAAAACTCGTGTAATCTGGCCGTTTCACGTCTTCACGTCTCTACTACACTATTTTATCAAAAGTTTTAATTGTTTGTTAAATTTAAGTCTTTACTTTAAGTAAACTAACTAGTCAAAAAAGGTTCCATTCAGAACTCTATAACAGAATTCTATGTATCTGAGTGGTGTGCATGTATGATTGTATGTTGGTAGCTAGTGAATGCAGTATCAATGTATCGCGCGATCGGCTGCTTGGCTCAAGGGCTCCATGCCGGAGGATCAGACCTGAGTTGCCGCTGGAGAGAATAGACGAGGCGGGTCTATTTGGTCCGTATGTCAGTCTTCCTTGGATCCGACTTCTATTCTCACATATAATCATTTTTAGCCATTTCATAAGCCAGAATAATTTAGGCTTTATAACTTCACGCTACGAGCATAAAGGAATAACGTTAAGGCTACACGGACGAGTTCGCGTTTGCGTTGGGGAGAGTTTGCCGAATAAAATTAACACGGGTGAAACTGTGGGGTACTGCTAGTGTAAGGATAATATACAGAGTATATTTATTTAAAAACAGCACGGAACCCTCAGGGCGTGAGTTCTATTCGGTACTTGTCCGATTTTTTTTTCATAACGTGTCTAAGAAATATATGTTCAAAAAGTGACATTCAAACACCTACTAATGAATGTAAAATTATATCAAATTAAATATCTTAAATTTAAACATAGCATGAACAAACATACTTCTCTTCGACCTAGCTCCTTAATGTAAATACAATTATTAATTACGGTTAAATTAAAAAGAATGAAATTAATTTTTCATGGAAAATTTCATTTAATTCGATCGCATTGATCATTCTTACATTTACAAGATGAAGGTTAACGAATAATATTTCTATATATATTTTTGTCCGTTTGTCTGTCACCATACTATGGAAATCTTAAGAAGTATACTGAATTAAAACCATCATGATAATAAACAAAATAACTAGAAAAGATTACTTTATCAATATGAAATTAAATTAGGACATATCTAGTAAACTGCAGCCAAAAATCTCCTACTAAATGTATTCTAACAACTCTCCATCGTTGTTTTCTCTTGCCTTATTTGTCTGCCAGATTGCTAATATACTAATAAGCTTGCTAATAAGCTTGTCAGATTACTTGACGTTCATGATTACTGCTCAGCTAATTATATTCGCAGCGTAAATATATAAAACTTATAACTTTTATCAATAAATATTTTATAAAATGCAAAAGTATTTTTTTTAATCGGTCAGATAGTTCCAGAGATTAACGCGCACAAACAAACAAACAATTTCTTGTGATTTAAAATATTAATATCAAAACTGCGTGGATGAAGTTGCCGGAAAAACTAGTATGTAATTAACTGGACAAAATTGATAGTTTAATAAAATAAATAAAAATAAATTGTATAAATTGGTAACTTTCGTCAAAATTGTACGTACTCGTTGACCGCAAAATCGTTAGTTCTGATCATGCTATTATAGTTTATACATAATTCATTCAAAACATAAAATGAAATAAAAAAAAGTTATTCAATAATCATCTACGTCATATTTATAAGGATGTTTCAGTTCATTGAATATCGAACAAAAACCGTTCCATGACCGATCCATTCGGTACTTCGTTCTTTTAGCTAGTGGCCCTCGATCAACTGCGAAGCGTAACGGCCGTTTACTTATTTTTTTAATCAATTTTTTCATTAATAATGAAAACAGTAATTTATAGCAAAAAAAATGTTTTCATAAAAATACATTTGAAAAATTAAACCTACATACACAATTTGGCAACGGGACAAACTCAGCTGATGCTATGTGGTGTGGTATCTTTTAAAGATTAAGCCCACATACACAGTTTGGCAATGGGAGAGACTCAGCTGATCCTATGTGGTGTGGTGTCTTTTATAAAAATAAGCCCACATACACAATTTGGCAGTGGGAGAGACTCAGCTGATGCTATGTGGTGTGGTATGTTTTAAATATTAAGTCCACTTACACAATTTGGCAATGGGACAGACTCAGCTCATGCTATGTGGTATGGTATCTTTTAAAAATTACGCCAACATACACAATTTGGCAATGGAACAGACTCACAGAGCTGGTTTTCAGTCTGCCCCATTCTCTTATAAAACAATAACATTAAGCGCAATTAGCAGCTCGGCTCATCACATGATATTTTACTCATACAAATAAAAATAAAATGTTAATGTCATATAGCAAATGGACTAAGAAAAAAAAAAGTTAATATTTCAATTATATATGACCATTTCTGTAATTAATGGTTAGTGGCTGCCACCGCTTATAAGTCATGCCGCCTCGCGCCTGGCCTATATGCAGTAGTGTACACGGCACCGCGGATACGCCGCCGCCTCTTAATTTGCCATATCACTGTACATTTTTATTAATACATTGGTAGCCACGAACACCAACCGTGTTTGTTTTATAGAGTAAAAGATTAAAATTCAACTATATCGCAAGCTCCATACACATAGTAATAAACTAATCATCTCACAATGATTTTCGTCTAGTTTGTCGCGTTTCGAGATCACCCAGTTTATACTTAGTAAAAAACCGAGTATTAGTTCAGTTAAACTAAATTTGTTATATGGTTTAAACAATTACTATTCAAAATAAACTATTTTAAATCAATTGTTCTAATTATACAATGCTAAATTAATTCTTCACTATTGTGATGCGATATGAGTATGTTTTTTGAATTACAATAAGTTAACTTGACAATGAGTTTTCGGTTGAACTCCGATTTCAAACAATACCAATTGACGTAATCTGGGCGTGACATTATGTTTAGTTAGATGAATAAACAAAAAAACCTTTTTTATTATATACAGAGTGTTACAGTTGTAACTGATAGGCAGTAGGATTCGGATATTATGTCAGGCAAGTTTGCGAGCACCACACACAAGATGTAGCGACCGTCTTGACATGCTTAGGCCGTGTAGCGTTTCGTGACCAGCCAGTCCATAATATCCAGTAG
This sequence comes from Saturnia pavonia, assembly GCA_947532125.1. NCBI lineage: Eukaryota > Metazoa > Arthropoda > Insecta > Lepidoptera > Saturniidae > Saturnia > Saturnia pavonia. Next base: position 6,322,788 of record OX383922.1, read on the forward strand.
TTAAGGTACCTAGGGTATTTGTACCCGACTGAGATGCGACCACCATACACATTAATAAACCCATTATAGTGACTCACTTTTTATTTATCACGTTATGGCATCTGCCATTGTATATCCAGCTGCTGAGAGGTTGCAGACCGGCATGAAAGCAACGCTCTTTAATGGATTTCTGATTAATCGGTGATTGATCACTCTGGTTTTGGAATATTTTGCAAAGTAATCATGATAAAATTCCAATGAAAAAAGTCAAGCACGTATTTTCCCTAGAATATCAAAAGCATTTTTATTTGAAGGAAGTCGTGGGTACGAACTATTTTATATATTGTTACGATCTCTAAAAACGTTGAATATGTTTAAGGTAGGTAAGAAAACGTGTCACGGAACACGCACACATTAAAATCTTATTGGTCTGATTGTGTAAGTAAGCACACATTGAAAAATAGCACATTTGCCCCCTCCTTTAAATGATTTCAGTATGCTAAAAATAGTCCAAGGACTTTCTAGTAGCATACGTCTATCAGCTGAAATGATGATGATGTTGGTGATATGGAGAAGTAGAATATTTTATAAAAAAACCTTCCCACTCGATACTGGAACGTGCTGTTTGAATTAATAGCATCGAGATTAAAAAATACTTAATACAATTTTTACTTTGACTAACAGTTTTTTTTTTCTCGAACTAACTAAATTGTTAACTTTAAGGGCCCTGGAGCCATTAGAAGCTTTGACAGTTTCACCGGACTTAGCGTGGAAGGCACTCAGCCACAAAAGCGTGGCAACAAGCTCAAGGTTGCCAAAGTGGCCGAACTTCGGCTTGGCTGTTGCGGTATTGGCTGACTGACAACATACAGCTTAAACAGGTGGGTTTAGAAGTATAATATTTTGCACGGGAATTATGTACATACATAACATATAACGCAGGTGATTCCTAAGAATTCACCTCTAAAGGGTACAAGTTCCCGAGACGTCACCGTCACCGATATCCTTTATTTATGTTCAACAGTATTTTATTGTGGAGTTCAGCAGCTGAGGTAAATACCATATTTGTACTACAATAACGGGTAGTTTATGCCTAATAAATAAGTCAGATCAGTCGAGGTTCGCCCACTTTGGCACACTTGAAGCTTGTTGCCTAGCATTCGCGACTGAGTGCCTTCAGTGCTCGCCCACAAGTCCGGTGAAACTGTAAATCCGTCTGAGGCTCAGGGCTCTTATAGCAAACACTGTAGTAAGTTCAAAAACAAAACCTAGCAGCTCGCATATCACCTAGGAAAAAGTTTCAAGAATATAATATCTTAACTTTCCTCTCCCAATACATCTTGGATAATTTAATGTATGTTCCAGAAAATGTATTTAATATTGAACCTATAAATGACAGGCAAAATTAAATTACTCTAAATGTATATATAATATTAATTCCACCTATTAGACATGTTTTTTCGGTAATTGTGTTAGGTTCCACAATAAACTTCCTAAGCACATTACCGATTTGCCGGTTAAATCATGTTAGGCGAGTTCTATCGTCGAAAGGTTATTTTATAGAGTGGATCATTGCGTGAATAACGGTGATGTCTGAAAGTGATTCCCTTTCTGTACATCAAATGAAAATTATAATACCTAACTGTAAATAAAAACACAATGAAAACAATATATAAAAAAAGCTGATAAAGCCGATCGAGTTTCTTGCCGGTTTTCCGAACCGGTAGTAATTCATTCACAATCATAAGTGCCTTCTTAGCGCTTCAACTAAGTAGAATACTTTTCATTTTAATTTTGATTTTATTACCAGAAACGTTGCAACACTTTTATCCAAGGTCAAGTATAAATAGATTCCTACCGGTAGATACATTATTTTAAAGTCCAGTCACTAATCATATAACAATAGTGTGAGCCGGCCAAATTGAGAAATTGACATTTATCTACGAGGCTACACATTCACGTGACCTTTGAGTTAGTGTGGATTATTATAAGAAATTAGTAATGCTTAGTGTTCAGGCACCAATATTGGTGCGAAACAAAATCTTTTTTTTTTTGGTATAGCTTTCTCTTTATTCGTGAAAGGAAAAGGCAAACGTATCTAATACCATGCAGCCAAATCAGATGTATATGTATGATGATTTCAGTATGCTAACAAGATGGCGGCCCTTGTTAGAACTTCCTAGGGATTTTTTGTGGATGGTCCATATTTGCTTTGGTCCATGCTTTATTATTCAAAATGACTAGACTAGACTATACATAGATATACATACATATAGACATGTAGGCTATACATGGTCTAATGTATAGTCTACGTGATGACCGTTATTATTATTGCAGTTTGCTATTATTTTATTATATATTTTTATAAATCATTGTAAATAAAATAAAGGTGTTCAGATAATTTTGTAAAGTAGTTTATTTGATTTTTATCGATAAAGAAATCATAATAAAAATTGTATACCCGAATAATTAATTTTTTTATACCTCGAATAGAATTTGAAATTAATATTTTATAATAAGGAACTTCGTTCCTATCTGGTGTCCCACGACACCACACGGTTTTTTATCTTAAATGTATTTCATTTATAGTTATTATATTTTGATATACGTACTAGCTGTGTCCCACAGTTTCACTCGTATTACATTTATTCAACAAACTCCACGGCGCCGTCGCCAACGCGCCCATGTACCCCTGTCGTTGTTCCACTTCAAGTAATTGCCTACAGCTTGCCAGATTCCTTGAGGTTCATAGTTACTGCTCCACTCCTTAAGATCCTAGCGTGAAGTTATATAGTCTATACTATTTGCCATGAATCTGGCTGTCACATACAAAAATAATTTTTCGAATCCGACTGGTATTTCCAGATATTAGCACGTTTAAACAAACAAACTAAAATTACAAATATTTAGATTAAGAATTTGGGTAACTAATATTAATATTAAAGATGTTATTAGGATTGATTTAAATTCTATTCATAAAGCAAAAAATAAATATGGAGTAATTTTATTATGATATGATATTATACTTGAATCACAAGAAAAATACTCTGAATGTAATGTTATTCACACTAATGCCTCAAACAGTGTTCATGGATCTGAAGCCTTCTTTTTTCCTGTTAAGCCAGAAATTTCAACAAATCAGGATGTTTTTTAAAATAATTTTAATTATTTTTATATGTTGTCTCTTGAACGAATGGCAATATCAGAAATACTCTCATTTATTTAAAGTTTAAATATTGGAAAAGTTGTTATTTATAATGACAGCAAAAGTGTTCTGGCCTCAGAGGTATTTCGGTAGCTTACAGCTTACTAAATAAAATAGATGATTTAATTTGTACCGGATTAGATCGAAATTGCAATGGGTACCAGCACAAATTGGTTTACAGGGCAAAGAAAAGGCAGATTAACTAGCTGAATTAGGTATTATAAGTGGCATAAATATTAATATATTAACAGACTAGCTATGCCCGCGGCTCCGCTCCGGTGACCTACAGAATATCGTCGGTTGAGTGCACGCGCGAATCATGCTGCCTCTTGTCAAAAGACGGAAGACAACAATGCTTATTATAGGTGATCCTTAGAAGGTAGATATATACTATCGCTGACTTGTTATAGATCTTTTTAAGATCTACAACCTATGTAGAACATTAATTTGTTGTATCTCGTATTGTTTACTCAGCGTAAGCCATTTAATCACCCCAAATGCGTCTTTATTCCGAATTGATGCACCATTATCGTCACTACTTATTTCGTAATTTTTTCATACTAAATATATCCTATAACCTGATCAGATAAAAGAGCTATGAGTTAATATAAAAAGCATGTAAATCAGATATTCACAGATTAGTAGATTTTCGCGTGAAAAGAACATAAACGGACAGACAGACAGAGATACGTTGAGTTTTACAATATATATAGATTATATAGAATGATTATCAAAATTTTATGAAATTTGTTTTAGTTATTAGAAAAGTTATTTTGAGTACTAATTCCTAATAATATTATAAAGGCGAAAGTAAGATTGTTTGTTACTCAATCAGGGAAAAACGGCTGAACGGATTTGGATGAAATTTGGCACACAGATAGTTTATAACATGGATTGACACATAGAATACATAGAATTTTTATCCCGGTAACAACAATTTTTGTAGTTCATCCGAGCGGAGCCGGGGGTAGAAGCTAGTATACTATAAACCTGAGACAATCACCTCTTTGTAACGTATGTCATAAATTCGATGACGTTTATCATATTCCGATGAAGTGTGTACGGTTCGAGTCAATTGAGCAGAACTTAAGGAGTGAATTCTGTTTGAACAGACTAAACGTTAGCTTGTATGTATAATAAAATATTGGGTGATACGTCCACTGATGAGGCGGCTAGTCTGTTCAAATCAATTGCTCCTTATTAATACAATTATAATTAACATTATTTATTATACGATATTATGATACTAGGGTTATGCTACGATGAAGCTGGCAAATGCGAATTACATAGAAGCCTCTATAAAAATTAAGAAAAAAAAGCTTTATTATATTAAACTAGTATAGATAAAAGTTGACGCGCGCGTTTTTTGAACTGGTCGCTTAGCAACGCAACCGGTGTGACCAGCCGTCATCCGCGACAGGAAGAATTACGTAAGAAACGGAAATTAAAATTGCTTGACAATCTAAATACTTTATGTGACAAATACTAAAGTGTATAATTAAATATAATCAACTTAAATAAAATCGAGTAATTTCTTATTATTGTTTAAAGTTACCTTCTATAGGAAGACGTCGCACGTTTGATCATGTATTAGCGATTTAAAAATCAATGAAATTATGTATTTGTATTATATAATAGGTTCTTTACCTTTGATTATATACACGTCTAGATTCCTAGTCCGGCATGTCAAAGTAATACTTTCAACGTATTTAAATATAAGTACTATACACCAAACAGCTGTATCCAAGCAATCATAGAGTATAAATGTATTTTTGCTCCCGCAATTATAATTAAAATATTGCGTTTTGTTTAATTAAACTTTGCAAAAAGTAATTCTTTTGGCCAGGTAAATAAATTTCATAAAAGTGAAGACGTCATTTCTTGTCAGTGTTGCTGGTATAATTGCATTAGAACTCCCCCTGAAGGTTGTTAGAATTATAACAATAAAATATAATAATTATCATGTGCTATATAAACACTATTCAACTATACATACTGTATAGGTTGAAATTACGTGGATAATTTTCCTTCTCATTAGTTGGCTAAATCGGTAGGGGGAAATAGTAACTCCAAAGTCTGGAGTCACAAAACCATTGAGTTTGTGCTTACTAGGTTCGTCTCGATGAGTAGTTGGCTGAATGTAAGTATGTATGAAAGTAGCTGAATGGAAATATATTTATTTGGTAATCTTTATCAGTTTTAATACGAATATTTAAGACTTCCCAGAGATCCAGTACTTGCTAATAGTTGGATGGAAATGGTACGGCGGAGTAGAAGTTAACCTTGGTGGAATTAGAAATCTAAATAGCATATTTGTTCAACTCATTTCTGTAAAAAATATAAATATATTAATAAGGAGAGGACGGCAGAAAATAAAAATAGCCTAACTAAGGCCTACTAAGGCATTATTAATTTCAGTACACAACATAATCTATATTTCGATATGATCTGATCAAGCTTCTTGCTGGTTCTTTCCGATGATGGGGATGTTTTCCGAACTGTTGGTTGTAAGGTTTAGAAATCTCTTCATAGGATCTGAATTTAATAATTTTATCCCTCAATGCGAAAATCAATGACTAAATTCGAAACACAAGTCAAGCCCAAATTCGAAATAAATTTGAATTTGGAATTCCTAAACAAAAGCCAGATATTTGAAATCAAGGTGGCCAGTTCAACAAAACGCCAAAAACATATGTAAGAACCTAATATTAATATTCCATAGCAAGGTGATCGATTGATAACGTATTAGCGATTATATCGTAAAATTAGCGGTGCCCCGTGGCTCCGCACGCGTTAATACGCAGTAATCATATTAGTCCTGTAATTTTATTTTTGCTCATTTTATTCACCATTCTTATAGCCTATCAATTGATGTATGATATATAATGCCCGTGTGCAAAATTTCATGAAAATCGGTCAAGCCGTTTTTCAGTTAAATCACAATATACAAACAGACACTATAAAAGTAACACCAAAAATTTTATCCCTAGTTCCAGCAAAATGATGAAATTACACATTAAAAAAACTATTTTAAATTTATTTACTGACCATATTTTTTTTACAGTTCAAAAATAATTCAGTGGTGTTTAAATACTCGTACATATTATTTTAATGTAATTAAAGCATTACTTTAATCAAATTAAAATAATGTATATTAATATAAAGTTAAATTAGTTTTATACGACAACAAAAAATTAAGTAAGTCAGTAAAATGAATTAACGTTATTATATCACTAACTAGCTGTGCGCACGGCTTCGCTCGCGTGTACTACAGAATGACATGGCTCCGCTTGCGTGGACTACAGAATGCCGTGGGTCGAGCGCACGAAAATGCTTCTTGTGGGTGATCCTTAGAAGATATACATAGGCTATTGCTGTCTTTTGTGTAGCCTTTTTTATAATCTACAATTATGTAGAACATTAATTTGATATATCTCGTATAGTTTACTCAGCGTAAACCATTTACGTGCCCCAAATGCGTCTTTTTTCCGAATTGATTCACCATTATCATCACAGCTTACGAAAGAAGCTTACGTAACATACCAAATGTTACTTTATCTTATAAAATATATCATATAACCTGTAAATCGGTTATGTGGTTTTCGCGTGAAAAGAACATAAACGGACAGACAGACAGAGAGACGTTAAGTTTTATAATATGTTTAGGTAAAAATATAATATAATATATATTAATAAAAAAGTTAAGGTACTATTTATTTATTTAAAGTTTGCGTAAAGATGTAAACGCACTTCTTTTTCCTGATATAATTACTTTTTTGTCCGTTTTTATTCGTTAAGAAATAAAACGAAAGGATTGTTTTTCTATCTTATTGTACTTTTAGCCTTAGGTGCCCTGGACCCTTACGGCTTTTACAGCTTCACAGGGCTTGGAGGCGAGCGCTTAAGGGGTCATATACGGTTAAATTTTCAAAAAATCGATTTAATTTTTATTTTATTTTCGCAGATGAAGTCGCGATCTGTCTAATTCCCTATCCGTAGTTCGATATAAACTAACTATACATATTATATACATGGTTCTTACCCCTGGGAGGAGGGAAGAAACATGTGTATGTATTTAATAATCTGTCTGTTTTGGTCTAAACTAACTAGCAAACCGAAAGAATGTACAAGGAAGAAAAAGTTGACAAGTGAATTGCTACAGGCCGCGTATCACCTTTTCGAATAAGCAGGACGACAAAGTAATTTTCCGTTAGTTGCGTCATTTGGAAACCAGTTGGTAGCGGATGGCAGTCGCTTGCGACCACACTCCAATTGAAAATTAATCTGGGTCGTATATGTGATATGTTATAGAATTATCATAAAGATTTCTGTACGCATGTGAAATGATTGAATTAAAATATTTTTTTGGAAGTGAAACTTCTTAAGCGACTTCCAGCACGTTAAATGTTAAACGTTTAACGCACATTATCGGTCTCTCCTCTTTGTGTGAGCCAGAACGAGAGAGCAAATAGCGGTGTGTATGTATATTGCACACTGTTTAAATAAAATATAAAATATCTTTTAAAATGAAGTTTCACTTCTATCGTGTGTGAATCGCATGCACACCTTTTTTTTTTTAAATAACGTTTATAACTTTGCCTTTGACCTACAAAAGACGTAGGGTACAAAGAAATCTCGTTAAATATTTCTCCACCCTACAGTAAGTAGATCGTAACCAAATAACCTTGTATTGTGTTCCTAGGGTTTCCAGAGCTCCTTGGACAAGGGGATTCAAGATTGGCAACGCACTAGTGATACCTCTGGTGTTAAAAGCGTCTATATGCTACGGTAACCGCTTACCGTCAGGCGGGCTGTACGCTTGTTTGCCAACTTAGTTGTGTAAAAAGAACGGATTTCGCTTAATATACTGCACTAGTTAACAATGTTTATTAAGTTTTTTTTGACGTAATTTTTTGCATAATTATCTATTTTATAAAGCATATATACCTTTTTTAAGCAATAATGAATTATTGGTAGTTTGTACGACTTCGCGTCGATTGACGTGAGTTCGAATCCCCGCAATGAGCCTGAGCTTTCGGTGAAGGAAAACATCGCGAGGAAACCATAGCATGGTGGTCCCTACCACCATTTTCTAATGCCCGCCTGGATAGCTACCACCCTCAAGTTGAAAATCTGTCGCCAAGCACCAATAGGTGTGTTCCGGCAGATGCACTTGAGAGCTAGTCTTTCACTAAGTTTAATGTGTTATCATCATGGGCCACATCGTCACTTAAAACCAGGTGAGATTGTTGCCACTACGCCAAACCTATAACGATAAAAAAGCGATGATTTTCATAATTGTCATCGTTGTCGGATTGGCCTGGTGGTGTGAGATGACCAGACTTCATACGCAATAGACACGAGTTGACTATAGTACAAATCCCTCAAATTGAGGATATTTAAAAATATTTTTTAAAGAACTTTTTTTTTTATAGTTTCACTTAGTACGAGTGTGAACTACTGTACATATTTTTTTATTATACCACGGTAAAATGATGGCCCCGTTTCTGATAGTAAGCACAGTACAGTACTAGAACAACAGCCACCACCGAGAGATCACCAATCCATTCCATCTTCGTTATCATACCGTCCTGAAGGTCTCTTAGCAGCTGCAAAAGAAAGTTACTGTAATGGTTTATCACCATTTGCATCGCGGTTCCTATCTACTAGCCCGCTTAATTCCTGGATATACACCATTTGATTCCAGAACTCGAAACGCCTAAGCATGCCACTATGGTAAGTAGTTAATAAATGTAGTCAATTAAATACTAAAAAATGTAAACTTTTTTACACCACTCCCGGTTTTTTTTTACATATATGGCAACCCTAAACGTGACCCTGTAAGCTCGGTCAACCATCGTTGTGAAAGGATTAGTCACCAGTCAGTTGAGATTTAATCGAATGTACAGGGTGTGCCGTTCTGTTACTCATATTATAACCTATTTCAAATAAAGTAGGTAAATAAAAAACTTAGCATGTTAATGATAATTTAAGCATGGAAAGATTTTAACATCGGTGCCATTTATTATCAATTTAATATAATAATTGAAAATAATGAATATAAATTGCTTTAAAATGTCAATATGCTTAACAGAAATAGAATACCTCGCTACCTACAAAGAATAGCTCCTAGAATACGGCAACTTAATATCGTAGTTTGTAGTGACTATTTGAAATGAACCTTGTCAAGTATTGTCGGTATTACACTGACTCGAGTTCGCCGATTTGGCGTAGTTTTGATAGCAGCTTTTTTATAGTCGGTCGACGGCATATAATTGAAGCGGTGCGGAAGGATTCATTTATCTATGAATAAAATATATAATATGTGACATGAAAATTAAAAGAAATCAACATTTGAAAAAAGATTTCACACCATGCTAAAACAGCATCACAGATGGCATTTCTAATGGAAAAGGTTTTTAATATTTTTTAATGTAAGCTTTAAAATTGTGTTTCTATCATTAATTTTGATGAAGAATTAACAGAGATATAGCGTTTCAGGGAAAATACACCTTTGAGAAATAAATTAAAAGCGTGTAACCGTCACACGCGATTGAAGTAAACTTATATGGTCACCACCATCCCGACGGTCAACACCATCCCGACGGTCACCATCATCCTGACGGTCAACACCATCCTGGCGGTCAACACCATCCGTGATAAGATATAATACGTTAATAATAGTCGCGCCTAAAGAAGTTTTACTTCAATAATATAATCTATCTAAATAAAAATGAATCATAAAAGTGAGCGTATCTCGACCGATTTGGCTAACTCATTATTTTAAATATTAGAACAATCCAAATAAAGTTTTTAGTAGAACAACAATTTGAAAATTTACCCGGTAAATAGGTAAAATTTGGAACATTAAAATTGCTTATTTATCTATAATAAAAACAATAACAAGATTTAAATTTAAACATTAACACTGTGACAAATTATAAGATTTCCGACAAATATAACTCTGAACAAATACAATCTTAATTATGTTTACGTCATGATTACACACAATGAGCAGTTAAAAATAATTAATTAAAGAAGAGCACAAGTGAATTTGGAAATGTAATCAGAGAGAAAACAAAATAATCTTCAACAAATTAAACTACAAAAAATTAAAATATCAATATATTCTACTTAGAGAGGGCAAATGGATTTATATTTTGCAAGGCTATTCACGATGATTTCTACATCTGACTTTTTAAACTCAGCATTATAACGTGATACGATTCTATTCAACAGAGAGGAAATCCCTAAGTTAATCGGTAATAATTACTAATTAATTAATTCGAGACAATTACTCACGATGGACAAGCATAATTCATGTTGCGTTTTGTTCTCTATGGTTCTTCTGTTAAAGTTTTAAAAAAACTGCTATAGATGGCACTGTGATCGCTTTATTAACTATTGGAACGAGTAGAACGACGCCTGCAGGAACAGCTATTATATAAAATTTAGGTATAACTATGAATTCTAAATTGTACTACAATAGGTATCGGGCAGGAATGTTAAATGGAGGATGGTGAAATGTACTGCGAGGTTAAATTTTCAAACTTTGTGAGGGACGTCAGATATAAACCTACATTTCAGTATTTTTATTTTGGAACAAATTAATAGAAATATTATTTGTAATTAGCTGTCCACGCTCTGCTCACGGGGACTACATAAATACGTGACTACGTGAATGCTGTCGGTCAAGCGCGAATTGAGCTTGCCGAAAAATGCTTATTGTGAGCTTATCTTTAGAAGTTAGATATAAACTAAAACTGACTTTTTATACAACTTTTTAAGACCTACAATTACGTGGTACATTAATTTTATATATCTCTTATAGTTTACTCAGCCTAAGCGATTTAAGCGCTCCAAAAGCGTCTTTATCCGAATGAAGTCACAATTAACGTCACTGCTTATTTAGTTTGTTACTTTATCTAACAAAATATATCCTATAACCTGATCAGATAACATAGCTATGAATTAAATAGAAGATCATGTAAATTGGATAAGTGGTTTCCGCGTGAAAAAAACATAAACGGACAGACAGGCAGAGAGACGTTGAGTTATATAATAATAGATGTGCCCACTGCTCCGATCACGTAGACTACAGATTGTCGTGGGTTGAGTAGACGCGCCCTGCTGCCCTCGCTCCTAACCACGGCGACAGCCCGCCGTTTTATTAAAAGATAAAAATGCCTATTGTGCATTAACCTTATAAGATAGACATATGCTAACGCAGACTTTTTTGTAGGTCTATAATTGTGTAGAACATGACTTTGATATATCTCTTATTGTTTACTCAGCGTAACCCCCAAAAACGTCTTTATCCCGAATTGATTCATCATTATCGTCACTGCTTATTTCGTATATTACTTTATCTAACAAAACATATCCTTTAACCTGGCTTTAACATAGCTATGAATTAAAGGGAAAACTATGTAAATCCGATAAGTGGTTTTTGCGTAAAAAACACATAAACGGACAGACAGGAAGAGAGATGTTGAGTTATATAACATGTACAGAAGATATAAATGTAATGTATAGAAGACATAGGTGTCTTTATCAAAAGGAAGATGGTAAGTTATGATAATTGTGTCCAACAAGATCGTGACTACTATACACCAGGTGTAACTACCACCATAGTGATACGCTTAGGTGAAGCAATGATGGCTCAGTGGTAGCGTGTACGACTTCGCGTCGATTGACGTGAGTTCGAATCCCTGCAATGAGCCTGAGCTTTCGGTGACGGAAAACATCGTGAGGAAACCATTGCATGGTGGTAGAGCTTTTTCTAATTTACGCCTGACTAGCTACCACCATCAAGTAAGATAAACTATCGTCAAGCACCAATTTGTGTGTTTCGACAGCTAAACTTGAGAGCCGCTCTTCCACTAGCGTGTCATCGTTTTGGGCCACATCGTTTCTTAACATCAGGTGAAATTGTGGCCACTACGCCAAATCTTTAACGATATAAAAAAGGTCTGTCGCGTTCATTAATTTAACGAAGTGTTAGGGATTTATATCCGAATGGTTCGTGACCCCATTTAAATGGTGATAAAACCTTCATAGTGACATTTGTTTAGTTTGTTGTGTTCCAGGATCAAACAATGTATAGCCGTTACCTTTTGCAGGTCGACATGACGATAGACTTCGATCTCTCGGACGCCGTTCTTTTAGGATTATAATGTGCTTACTATCAGGGCAGTGACGTCATTGCCGTGATACAAATTTCAATAACAGAGAATTAGGGCACAGATAAATTTCTTTAGAGATTTCTCTCTACTTGGGGCAGTTCGACTGGTGGAATACCTCCATTCTACAGAAGATCGCAGCCAAATAACCTAGTGTTGTTTTCCTGCGGTGAGGAAGGCTTCCAGAGTTCTTTGGGGAAGGGGGGTTGTTCAAGGTCAGGAACGCGCTAGTGATATTTATGCTATTACAAGCGTCCATAAGCTACGGTATCCTTTCTTCAAAACGTCCCCGATTTGATCGTAGAACGTTCATCTAGGCCTTCCTCTTCCAACGTTCCCAATTACACTCATCTTATAAATCTGTCTAGTCAATCTTCTTTCATTCATCCTCTGTACATGCCCAAACCATCTAAGCACCCCTTTCTCAATCCGTATCACTATATCTTCTTTCACACCACAACGTTCTCTTATTACACTATTTCTTATCCTGTCACTCAATTTCACTCCTATCATACTTCTTAGCGCTCTCATTTCTACTGCATTAATTCTACTTTCATTTTTTTTCTGCCACATCCAACTTTCACTTCCATACATGAGTGTTGGAACTAACACTGCTCCATGTACAGTCAGACGAGCTTTTATAGAGATTTTCTGGCTGTTCATAAAGGCATATGTGGTGCATATGTGAGTTTTATTAATTTATTTGTTACAGCATCCTTTATATAATGGTATTTATTATCTATATGTTTTATACGTTTACTGTTTTCATTATTTTGTATCATATTAAGTGTACTTTGGTTATCTATTAGCAAGTATGATTCTAAGTTAACTATTAAATTCGTTTGATATGCCATTAATATGAAATAATTCTGTTAATACAGCTTGCGACTCTGCAACATACTCTGCTTGAAGATAATAAGCCACTCAGGTACATAGGTTCTGTAAGGGACCTTTTTTGGCTAGTTAGTTTAGACCAAAACATACAGATTACTAAATACATACACACATGTTTCTTGCCTCCTCCCAGGTGGTATATATATATATATATAGTTAGTTTAGATCGAATTATGGAGAGGGAATTAGTCAGATCGCGACTTCATTGCATACGCGGCAATAGTCCAAGACGAGGTTCAGCCACTTTGGCAGCCTTGGAACTTGTTGTTTTGCTTTCGCGGCTGCCTTAAGCGCTCGCCCTCAAGCCCGGAGAAGCTGTAAAAGCCGTAAGGCTCCAGGGCCCATAAGGCTAACAGTATAGTGAGATGAAAAAAAAACAGTTGATAAACTATTGTAGACTATTTTTAGTAAACCACGAATCTAAGTTATTATAATAGAAGATTGCGCAGTCAATTTGTGCTTTTTCTATCAATTCTGTCACCTGCCCAGTCAGAAATGAATTTGCTATTATGTTTTATGTATCTGTCTTAGTGTATATTAATTCTTTATTCATAGTGCCTTTTAAATCTCGTAAGATCTTTTTACATGCTTTCCTAAATGCATTTGTTGGCTTATCTAAAAGTCTGCTAAGGAATGTAACTGAAAATGTGATGTCTAGTCTACTTCTTAATGATATATATATAATAGCGATCCTATTAGTTCTCTGTAAGCAACATTTATAATATCTTGTTCTATGTAACTTGCATTAAAGTTTGTTTCCATTGGTGTGGCAATCGGTTTACAATCTTGCATCTTGAATTTAATTAAAATTGTCTTTATTAACTCTGTGTGTTTTATTTCAATTGTATTTTTATTTTAGTAATTTGCATTCCCAAATATTTCTTAACTTCTATAAGATATATTGTTTATTTTTTTTAATTTAATAATACATATTTGTTTTATAGTATAATCAAGAAAACAACAAGTCCAGCATTTTGGTGCTTCTCGCAATCCATATAAAGATAATTTAAGTTTCGATACTTTTCCTTCAGGTATTTTTACTCCTTGTGGATATTTTATATATATTTCTGTATCTAGATTACTGTTCAAAATAGCTGTTGGTACATCTGATTGCTTTACAATCAAATTTTCTTATACTGTATAGCTTAATAATAATAAGACTGTTGAGAGTCTCGCCACAGGTGTATAGCAATCATATGTTCTTTTTTCTTAAAAACCTTTTGCAACAAGCCTCACCTTTTTAATGTTATTTTGTTTAGTTTTGAAAATCCACTTTTTGTCAATGACCTTCTTATTTCTCGGTAAGTCTGCAATTCCCCATACTTCCAATTGTTTGTGTGACTCTAATTCAATTTTTATTGGTTCTTTCCATTCTTCTGTTCTTTTCATTGCATCACAGTAATCTAAAGGATCACCAGTATAAAAATAGTACGCTGTGTAAACTTCATAGTCATCTAGCTTGATTAGTACAATTACTATTCTGCCCAATGTTGTTGTATTTTGTTCTAAATTATTTTGTCTATCTGTCATACTTTCACTTTCATAAATCTCTTCTATATTATCTTTCCTCATCTTAATTGTTCATTTGACTTATTTTTTCCTTCATTATTCTGACTTATTTGTTTTTCTTTTGAGCTTATTTTCTTCTCTTCAGCTTCTTTAATTTCTTCCTCTTCATAGTACTGAAACATATCATCTCTTGTTGCTTTATGCTCATCCATATACACATAATCTTCTTCAATAAATCTTACATACCTAAATGTCAATACTTGATCCTTTTTTGAGTACCATAGTCTATGTCCCACGTGGAATATCCCAGCATATGTGTCTCAACTGCTCTTTTCACGCTTTACTTCCAAATGTTCTGAGTCTTGATAAGTCCAGTTTTCCAAACATTTGTGCTGGTATTTCATAATTTATTGCTGAGGATGGACTTCTATTTATCATATAGGTAGCACTAGCTACAACTTTACCCAATGGATGTTTTGGGAGCTTTGTTTATATCAACAAAGTTCTGGCTCTGTCATATACAGTACGATTCATTCGCTCAGCAACTCCAATAGACTGAGGTGATCAATGTGATCAATTTATCTACTATTTTCAAGCCCGCTAAATTGCAATAACAATACTTTGAAATGTTAAGAAAATGAAATAATCAAATAAAAATTGTCTAAATGTTGTATAGAGTCGATATTCGTTCTCCAGAATTCGCACCACAAATTGTACTAAATTGTCTTTAAAAACCAACCTCAGTAAAAAAATTAACTTTTGAACGTATTTTTTTAAATACCAAGGTTCTTTTATAAACGACCAGTAATATGTTTAAATGATAAAAACCTTTTTTGTATTGTATTTTTTCAGGCAGAAAAAAAAAACCGCCTTTTTTACAAATGAGTGTAATATGTTTACTAATTTAAAAATGATCCTCAGAGAGAAAAAAAAAACATTCGAAGCACCGTTATATAATTCGAGTTTTACAAGCCATTTTAACCACTTTTTTCGCATTTTGGCATTCTTAGGAACGTTCACAAACTGTTTTTTTTTTTAAGTTTTTATAAAAGTGTTGGTACATTGTGATAGTAAGTATACACAATTTGTAGACCGTTTTCAAAAACATTGAAATACCCTATTTTCTGTTATCCTTAACGATTGTAGAAAAAAAAACTTGGCTAGGACCTCTAGTCAGCTTGTTGTAATGGAGTCACAACGGTAATGTACGCAGGTCGAATTTCTGCAACAGATTTTGGTGAAATAAGACGCTCTTTTATGGCTTATCGTGTTACCGTTTTAAACAAATCGTCACCGAATATTTCCCTATAGCCAAAACATTATTTATAATATTTGATTTTGAGCAATTTAATATTTTATAGGAAAAGATGACCACTCAGTACTACCAGTTAACCATTTCTCTTATAAATAAGAATATAGACAAAAAATTTCTGAAACACTTGAACTACCCAAAGCTAATCGTTTCTCGGAAACATCAGAGTGGATAACAATAGATTTTTGACCTCAAATTAGGGTCATGTGAGTAATAATGTGGTCAGTTAGCGTGAAAAGGTATTGTTCTTTTTTCTACAGCCTTTGTTTTATGAAAACACACGGGCTTGTATTTTGAGCGTACGATACGTTTTGTTACTAAAATTATAAAGATCTAGATTTAATCGAACTTAATTATGTCGTCTTTCAGAACCGTCAAGAGAATATACGGCACCTGATAGAGATTTATTGTCTGACTAGATTACAACCAACTTGTCACACTAACAAGCATTGACGTGTCACATTTTGAAATTCGCCCACTGAATATTCAATAATGATCAAATTAATATCTGATAAACAATTGTACTATCGATTTATCGATGGTTGGAGTTTAAATTAGGTGTGTTCCGGTAGCTGCACTTGAGAACCAGTCTTCCACTATACTTAGTATGTTACCATCTTGGGCCACATCGTTACTTAAGACCAGCCGCCTAACTCTTGATGCGTTCGAGTTTTGAATCGAATAAAATGCGATTTGGTGCAATTTAGCACTCTCGAAATCAAACCAAGCACATGATCGTGTTGTGGCTTAAATCTGAACTAACTTCTTCGATATTTTGCGCTAGGATTTCAATTTCAATTCGTACTCTTGACGATCTGACAGCTATGAATCAACTTGCTAAATCGAAAATGAACGTCAAAATACATGACAACAAAACTCTCTCTTGATTTTCGATTCGGTTTGGTTCAAGAGTACTGGTAAGGATCGAGTTCGAATCAAAAGTGAAATCAAATCAGAATCAAAATCACATTCGAATCAGTTTCAAGTGTAAACACTCAGGTGAGATTGTGCATATACAATTGACGTTAAAAAAAGACTGACGTTAAAATGGAAGAAAAATGAAGAATGAAAGAAAGACATTAAAATGATGTTTAAATGATTAGTTTAAATGAAAAACGAAGGAAGATATGACGTTGCCACAAAAACACCTTTGAAAAATACATCTATAGATATTAACATCAAGGTATCATTGGTGGATGCGCCTACAACTCACCGCCGTATGTACTCAACACTGATTTTTATGGGACAACATATTTTTTTCCTTCAGACAACACATTAATAGTTCGCTGTATATTTTGTAATCACATCCTTGATCTCGTTAAGATAATCTTAAAATGCTCATAAAATCTAGTTTCCTCTACAATAATTAACATTGAAGTTGTTTATAATAGCACTTGAAATGAAGTCATTAGATAAATACCAGATCCGAAACCGATAAAGCTGTAATGACCAAATTCGGACAGTAGATACCTTTTTAAACGAATTAAAACAAGAATAAGTAGTTAAAAAACTATAACCCGATTATAGGCAACAATACGAAACAGTGATATTGTTACTTTTACAGTTTTGGTATGAGTTTTTACACGAGTGATAAATTGATTACAAAACTGTTGATAAAGAACGCTAGTACTATTGTTTATTAGTTTAACTAGCCGAAAATAGAAAAAAGGTTCCTTACAGAACCATGTACCTAAGTGGGTTTGCACGTGTCTCATTCATAAAAACTGCAAGACTAGGGACTACGATGGAACATACACAACTGATTTCTGATATTCTTTTATTTAAGTAATCTACATACTTGTGAAAGGTTATCATTATTACGTATTATAAAAAAAGTCTGTCTGAACGCAATAAACTCAAAAACTACCGGACGAATTTTCATGCGGTTATCATCCATGGACGTAGTCATTCATAAGGAAGGTTTAGGTGTATAATTCATTAATATTTTGTGTAAATTGGCTGAAATATGACTATATTTCTAAAATATGTCGGAAGAAAAATGCTGTCTGGGAGTTTTACTGGCGTGCGCCGCGTATAACAATAGAGTTATATATGTTATTCTGCTAGGCGTGCTAAGCCGGGGCGGGTTACTAGTAGTATCTAAAATATAAAGGTACCTTTTTATGTACAGACTTATATATGTAATAAACGTGTTTATTGTATATCGTTACCGAGGGTTAGTTTCCTTGGAAAAACTATTACGTAATACAGGATGTCATTAGTAATGAAGGATTATGTTAACAATTTTTAGTAATGAAGCGATGTTGGTCTCGTGATAACGTAATCGGACACAGTATCAATAGAGGCGGGTTCGATGAGTTCGTGGGTGGATTCGCATTCTGCAATCATTCTGTGCTTTCGGTGAAAGAAACATCGTGATAAAGCCTTAGCATGGTGTTAGGGTTTTTTTTTCTAATGCACGCCTGGCTAACAGCGTCACGTTGAAATACAGTCGCCGATCATTCAGAAACTGCATTTCTAAGTCGCTATAGGCTTAGCGTGTTAACATTTTGGGTCACATCGTCACTTTAACATCATGTGAGATTATTGTGTAACGCTAAACCTATTCAAATGTTCAAGTAGACTGAAAGTTTTATAGAAGTTCAGTCAGTTTTGTACGCAATTAGAAACGTAACAATTGGTAAATGGGGAGACTGACCCTTAGTTGACCATTTAAGTGCTTTTCATATATTTCGTCTAATGTAACCTCTAATGTTATTCAAATGTTTTGATATTGATATCGGCTCCGCTCGCGTGGACTACATAATGTTGTCGGTCGAACGCACGCGTGAATTGTACTGCCCCAAAAATGCTTATTACACTGAAAATGTTACAGAAGGCTTACGGTGAATCGACTTTATCAAAAACACGTGCTTATGAGTAGTACAAAGCGTTCAAAAGCTGTCGAGATATGCTGGAAGATTTGCCTCGCCCTGGTAGGCCATCAACGTCTTCAACTGAAGTTAATATCGCAAAAGTGAAGGAAATAGTGTCTGAAAATCCTCATTCAAGTTTCAGAGAGATGCCGCTGAAATTTATGTTTCTGTATATAATTTTAAATAATTACTTAGGTATGAAACATGTTGCCGCTCGGCTAGTCCCAAAAGACCTGAATTTTCTCCAAAAACTCAATGGCATAAGAGTCGCTGAGGACATGCTAGAACGAGTCTATTCCGACCCAACATTCATGAAACGCATTGTTACTGGTGACGAAACGTGTGTTGAGTTGATGAGTTTGACATGCAAACTAGTCAACAAGCTTGAGAGTGGTGCCTTCCAACTGATCCAAAACCGAAAAAAACACGCCAAAGTCGATCAAAAGTCAAAGTCATGTTGACTGTTTTCTTTGACTATCTCGGAGTTATGCACTCGGAATCGGTAAATAAAGTATATTGTTTGAGCGTCATGCAGCGTTTAAGAAAGCAAATTCGACGAAAAAGGCCAGAATTGTGGAAAAAAAAATTTTGGATTTTGCACCACGATAATGCGCCTTCGCGAAAGGCCATCATTGTGAACGAATGTTTGACCAAAAACTCTACAAATGCCTTCGTGCAACCACCTTATTCACCAGACATGGCTCCAGCCGACTTCTTTATTTTACCTAAACTCAAATTACCACTACGTGGCACCTGTTTTTATTCGATAGAAGGCATAAAGGAGAATTTGCGACGAGAACTAAACTCAATTCCGGAAAAGCATTTAAAAAATGTTTTGATGATTGGATTATTCGTTGGGGTAAGTGTATCGTTTTTGAAGGAGCATACTTTGAAGGCGATAAAATAAATTTGGATGAATAACTAACATTTCGTGTATTATTGATCTTTTCCTGATATTTTTTTGACAGAATAGTAAAACCATTTTAATTATTGAGTAAAAAATATCGGAACATACCAGAATGTGGTTGGTCATTCGTGATTTCTACAATTGAGATATTATGTCTTAAACAATAGCAAAACACCTAAAATCTTAATCAAATTATGATTTGTAAATACGCATTGAGAATTCTATCCAATTAGTGTTGTTATATTTTGCAACATTATTCCCACGGGCAATCAATTCAATTACACTTTTCCCACAAGTATAATACAATGGTGTGTCAGAATGCACGCAACTGCCAATTGAAGTTATAGCAGGCGTGGGTTGTGAAATTTAATAGTTTTTAACAGTGTTTTGTCTAAACGAATATAAAATAAACATGCTTCTACTTGCGGGCAGGTTTTTGTTATAATAATCATTGTGAAAACTTGAATGTGTGTTAGATACAGATAGTTCATAACCGGGATGAACACATAGAATACTTTTATCTCAGTAAAGACCAAATACTGAAGACCACGCAGACGAACTCGAGGGCACATGCTAATCCTAACATAACAATATACTCGAATAAAAAGTTTTAGGTAGGTATATAAACAACGTTTTAAGGTGAAACTTTAATTTTATCTCCTCAAAATGTTTCGTTCATCTATCGCATGTCGCATTATAGCTGGCCGTATAGTATGGAACTATGAGACTCGAGGCGAAGATAAAGTTATTGATAGAATAATTGAAATTGACAATGATTTAATTATTATTTTATTATTATTTTTTAAAATTTCACTATCATCGTGGTTTCATAAAACCACACAATATTTTTATATTCGACTTTAGGAACGGAATAGACCGAACTGTTAAATGAATAAATAACAGAGACATTCTTAACCATACTGAAAAATCTACAAAATGAATAAGACATTGTCTTAAATTATTAATACACGCCCTTACAGAAAATATTGTCAATTGTGACAATAAAAACCAAGGCAAATTCATGATAATTCTAATTCGGAATAAACATAACTTAAAAATTATTGCGCAATTATGTAGTTTTTTTTTTTTTTTGAACTGACTTTTTTGTTGGCCAGGATGCCTTGACAGTTTCACCAGGCTTGTGGGCGAACGCTTAAAGCACTCAACCGAATAAAAAAGGCAACAAGCGTAAGGGTGTCAAAGTGACCGACCTCGGCTTAGGCTGTTGCCGTATATGCAACCATCGCGATATCCGAATTCGAGCTAACTAACTATACATGTATGCATGTCTCTTGCCTTCTTCGAGGAAGGAAGAAACACGCGTACATGTATTTAGTAATCTGTCAATTGGTATAAGACAAACTAGCCAAAAAATAAAAAATAAAAAAAGGTCCCTTACAGAACTTATGTACCTGAGTGTAGTGCATGTGTGATATGCAGAGTAATGACTGTGTGTAGGTAACTAGTGAATGCAGTGTCACTGTATCGCGCGAGCAACAGGCTTGAAGGCTCCACACCTGAGGATCGGACCTAGGCTCAAGTCCCTGCGGTCGTGACATGTATAATTAATTATGTAGTTTCATTATCGACGTTATTCCTTGTAATGACTCAGAAAATTGAAAACTATCAGTGCCATCTATGAATAATCGTGAAAAATAGATTTATATTACTTTTGTGTTTATTTCTATTGACCAAGATAAAATAATTTGGATTAATTTTTTATAATTTAACTTCGTTTCACTATATATTTAAATTTTATTACAGTATTACATATACACAAGTTCCATTTTTTATACTTAAATAACTTGAAACGTACACCACACAAATGTCCATACGTGTAAAAATGTATCCTAAATTATATTACAATTAAACTTCAATCACACCAAATTTCATCAAATTTTGTGGAAATATTTTCCGTCCATGTTTTTTTTTATATCACGATATTGGCAATCAAGCATACGGTCCGCCTGATGGTAAACCTCACCAGTAGTATAATTTATCAAATATCTTTAAGATTTTGACTCTAAATTATTTTATTATAAGCATAGATAACGTAAAACTATATGAATAAAAAATAAATACGAATAGACGACAACGTACGATCCGTCCAAAAACTTTAAAATTTCAATAATTAGTGTTTGTACTGCCAGCTCCAAATTTTCAAATTTCAGGACGAAATCTGAAAACAATCGGGTTCTTGATTTTGTTTTTTTTTTTGCCAAAGTACACATGCATTACAAAGTAACAGCATTTTGTGGAACCCTGTTTTGGATGATGAATAAATATCATATGACCTTATTAGTGTATATTCATCAACGGGTCTATTGCTTTGATCCTAAAAAGGATAGGGAGCAATGAGGCTAATAATAATAATAATAATTGGTCATGCGGATGCGACAATGAAAGTTAAAAATAAAAAAAGAAAGGAAAAAGCGTGGGTAGTCTGCTCTGGAAATACATTGACATAAAATCTTTGGTATAAAAAAAAAAACCTACTCACTAATTTGGCCAACTCGAAGTCTCGACTCGAGGTCGTGATTTAATTCGATTGGGGGTGCAATGCGATACGATGCGGTTTTATACGATTTGTTAAGTTCTTGTTTTATTGTTTATATAGCAACGGAAATTATGTGACATATATTTGAAATGTGACAAACGTACATCAATCATGCGCGGGCGGGAAACGAAAATAGCGCGCGAACGGCAGGTGACGGTACTGAACAGCTCATACGATTTCCTTAAATGACGCCTTGGATTATTAAAAGAAATAAATAAAAAAAATTACGAAAGTTTTTTTTTAATGCTTATTAACTGAAAATAGGGACAGTGATATCTCGATCGGAGAATCGGGGAGAAAAAATTGAAATTATCTATAATGCAAATCGGAATACCCTGGCAACACTACCTAGTGACTTTAACTGCTGCATTTACATTTTACAAACCGGTGATTTTTTATCGATCAAAATCCGTACTTTCATGTAGTCAAGGCATAAAAAAAAACTCTATATTCAACTTATACATCGACATCCGTTCTAAAATTTAATTTCTTATTCATAATCTAAGTCTAGTATCATTTATTATTCATTAAGCTTATGTCATCGTGCTTTCATATAGGACATGACTTTTAAGGCACGCTTATCTAATCTCACTACCTCTATCAGTCATTTTAATTGCTTTATATATTTAAATTCGATTAAATATTTCATTTCATACGCCTACTACTCGTAGTAGCGGATGTAGAAACTCGGAATACATAAAAATGATTTTTTATGTACTTTCTTCCCTTTGGATAACATATACATACTAGCATAATCTTCCACTATTTATTTTTTTGTCACTGCTGCTACTAAAATTAAAAGCAATAAATAACTGTAGCATCGTAATAATGTAACGTTATGCATTTTTGTAACAAAAACTTAGTATTATCTTGATTAGCGGACTATTTCTTTCCTTCTTAATTAAGTTTCCGTAAAAACCTCATACGATTGATTATATATGTATGTGTGTGTGTTTATGAATTGTTGAATATAGAACAAGCTATCATTCGCACGGTTCAGTTCGTATATATTATTTCTCAAAGGAGTTTTTTTTCCTTACAACGTCGTACCTCATTTTCTTCATAAAAATTATTGAGTCAATCGTCGAAGCTTATGTTCCCCGCTGGGGAATAGAGACATAGAGAGATAGATTTAAACAGAGTTTAAAATTAATACTTTCATTAAAAAATATATTTAAAATCTTTTTCATTACGAATGTCATATGTTGATGCTAATAAAAAGATATTCAAAGCGCCATCTATTAACAATCTGATTAACTAACATGACAGTTGTTTGCTACATTGACACATTCTAGAATGTGCATAATATTCGCACGGGTAAATTCCAGGTAGCTCCGCTCGCGTGACAGAAATAGCCTAAGTTACTCCTTATAACATCAGCTATCTGCCAGTGAAAGTCCCGTCAAAATCGGCCCTACCATTTAGATTTGCCGGAACAAAAAGACGGACAGATATTCAGACACAAAAAAAAATGTTTTTTGGTAAAGTATACAGGCTGTAATCGTTGTGAACAGGCGATTGTTCCGTAACTATCACAGATATCAAAAAACTTTAAACTGATAAAGAAAGTACTTTACCTAAGGAGTAAAATAACAATAAAAACTTTTTAAAAATAAAACGAGAAATATCCAAAATTTTTACATTAAACACTCCCATACATTTAGTATGAGATAGTAAAAAGGTTTTAGTTTCCTTATTTTAAGTGGAATAGTACCTACTCATTTTACTCTTATCATTTTATAATTATGTATGATATGATATTGATGAATTTCAATTAGATACACGTGTAGAATAATTATCTTACCACTTCAAATTAATAATAAACCTTGTTTCAATATCGTATTGATTTGAACTGGCTGAAAAGCAACATACTAAATAAAAACAAAACGAAAGATACTCTTTGGTGTTCGTTCTAAATTCAAATTCTTTATCGCGGGTTCTCGTTCCCGCCAAACTATTGTGTTATTTCAATTTGCGTTAATAATTATGATTGTTGCATCTTGATTGAAAAACGACTTATTCCAATACAGAAAAGAGGGACATGTTAAAAATGTACTACAAACATGATTGTAACAAAAGGGCGGCCGTTATAGCCTACAGAAGAGAATACCCAGATAGAGAAGTTCCTTCTGGTACGTATTTACGTAAGCTGGATGGCAATTTGATAAATTATGGAACCTTCACCAGAAAAAAAGTTTTGAGAACAAGAGCTCCGGAATTTGATAATGACTTAGATAACAATATTATTAACTACGTAGTAGATAATCCACAAGAATCAACGCGTTCAGTGGCATGATTATTTCCAGTGTCCCATAATTATGTACACAAGTTATTAAAAAAACACAATTTTAAAGCATTTAAGATAATACCTACTCAAACGCTGCCCAATGATGATCCTGCTCGTCGGCTGGTCTATTGCAATTGGCTAATCAATAATTATGTCAATGTAATGTCAATTTTATTGACCGATGAAAGTAATGTTTCAAACTGCGGCATTTATAATAGAAAAAACTCGCATTATTGGTCAATTGATAATCCTCGCCAAACTACTGAAGTTAGAGCTCAGGTGCGATTTTCAATTGATGTGTGGTGTGGTATTCTTGGAGATCGGATCATTGGGGCATATTTTTACAGTGGAACCTTAACTGGACTGAGATATTTCACCATTGTACAAAACGATATACTAAGTCTCTTAGAACCAATTCCAGGCGATGAAAGAAGGTCGATAATTTTTATGGACGATAGAGTACCTGCACATAATACAAATGTTGTAATGAATTTCTTAAGAAACAATTTTAATGGCCTAATAGCCAATAATAGTGCAACCCCTTGGCCTGCCAGATCCCCGGATCTCACGCCTTGTGATTTCTTCCTATGGAGATTTGTCAAAGACCACGTGTACGCTGAGAAAGTTCCACAGCCTAGAAGAGTAACAGAATCGTGTACGTCGTGCTTAATTACTCCGCAAATTTTAAGGAAAGTTCATTTTTAAATAGAGCTCGTCATCAACACTTCGAACATCTGCTTTGAATACAAAATTTTGTACTTACTAAGAAATAAAATGTATGGGAGTGTTTAATGTAGAATTTTCGGATATTTCTCGCTTTATTTAAAAAAAAAGTTATTATTGTCATTTTACTCCTTAGGTAAAGTACTTTCGATATCAGTTTAAAGTTTTTGATATCTGTAATAGTTACGGAATAATCGCCTGTACACACTTAACGATTACACTCCGTATACTTCCATATGTATTTAGTAAAAAAAAACTTATTTTAACATTACAAAAAAGATATACACTTCAATTTTATTATTTGTAATAGGTTAATTATACTAAAATTATTGCTTGAAAGGTTTTAACAAAAAAATAATAATCTAAGGATCTAAAAGGATTAATTATAACATTTGCATTGGCCTAAAAATGATATTAAATTTATTATCGTTATGAAACTTGAAAGTCAGTGTATTCTTGTTTTTCAAATTTGTGTTTGTAGGTAGGTTCATTTTGTGATTTACGGTCATTCTGTTGAATGTAAAATTGTGGTGAAAATGGTGTGTGTTTTTTTAGTTAATAGGTAGCAAACAAGTTTTGGGCCCGCGTGATGATAAGCGGATACCGTAGCCTATGGATGCATGTAATACCTACCATAGGCATCACTAGCGCGTTTCCGAACTTGAACCCCCCTACCCCAAGGAGCTTTGGAAACCCTACTCACCGCAGGAACGCAACACTAGGTTATTTGGGTACGATCTTCTGTAGATTGAGGTATTCACCAGTCGAACTGCCCCAATTAAAGAGAAATCTTTCTGTTCACCAGTGAGAGAGAAGCTGATGATTAGTAGGTAGGCGTGGTGTAGATACACGAGGAGGGATGAAAGTTACATAACAAGAAAAGTTTTTTTTTATTGTTATATGTTTGGCGTAGAGGCCACAATCTCATTTGATCTTAAGTAACGATGTGGCCCAAGATGATAACACGCTAAGCCTAGTGGAAGACTGGCTCTCAAGTATAACTGCCGGAACACACCTATGGTGTTTGGAGACAGATTTCCAACTTGAGGGTGGTAGCTAGCCAGGCGGGCATTAAAAAAAGCCCTACCACCATGCTATAGTTTCTTCACGATGTTTTCCTTCAACGGAAGCTCAAGACTATTGCAGGGATTCGAACTCACGTCAATCGACGTGAAGTCGTACACGCTACCACTGAGCCATCATTGCTTCAAGCTCTTGTCGGTGGAGTAGTTGCCACTGTTCCCTATCCTTTTTTGACCTCTTGATACGACACGACTTCCACTTTATCCCGCACTTGTTGGAAAATGCTTCGTTTAGATTTTTCCTTCCATTTTTCTTTTTAAAACTGTCTTAAAGAACTTGTCGTGCCGTATCAAGCATGCAATCATGTTTCCTCGTCTGCTATCTATTCCCTAATAATTGTCCAGGGGTAAAATAGAGGGATGCGTTTGTATGGGCTAAGCTCCGTCCGCATTTCCTATAAATGCGTCAAAAAGTGATGACATTAAAGTTTAAATACCGAATAGTTTTCGACAGGCAAAAACACTGGTACAAATAAACGTATACATGTCAAATTGTCAATTTATTAAAATTAAAATGTAAGAAACATTTTAACGGTCCTTTCGCGAGTAACCAGGAAGTAATAAATTCAAGTAATTATTTTCTTATTTCCGTACGTAACATTACATGTATATGCAATACATGCAATAAATTCATGTTAAGCTGTTCTCTAGCAATTTGTATCACTGTTGTTTTTACCGCAGCACGGCAAAGTAACGGTACAGTTCTGATGGTAAAAATATATTAAAGTTAAAAAAAACGCCGGTTACTGAATGATCGGCAATCTATACTATATACTATAGTGCTATAATAAAGCGGAAAAGATTTTTGTTTGATCGTTTGTTTGTATAACACGCTAATGTCTGCAACTGCCAGTAAGATTCGAAAAATTCTTCTTGTATATGATAACCAGATTCACGAGGAATAGTATAGGCTACACGTCTCAGCTAGCCTTAAATATTGGTTTTTGTTATGTAAGTCAGAAGAAATTGTGCATACTAACTGCTTTATCCGTGTGCGCGTACCACTATGACGTGAGATTACACCTGATGTATGTTTTCGCGATTCAGACGGACAAGATTATCGTGTCATATCCGGCAAAATTTACCTTTTTTATATTTCCTGTGTACACAATGTCATCAAAAATGCCTAAAAATTAATCAAAATGTTTTTTCTTTTATTATTATTTGTAAAAGTATTATTTGACAGTTAATGATAAATGTTATTTATATGGAATAATGATATTCTGCAAAAAATTGCACAGGCTTATTTTATACCAAGTGAATTAAAAACTGTAGTAAATAATACGAAATCCGAAGTACAAATTCCATTTGATGAATTTTTTGAAATGTTTTAATAATACTTACACGACGGTATTCAATTTACGAGCTAAGAAGAAGTTTCGCCACGAGAAGAAAACAATGACAGTGGCAGATGCACAAACTGAGCCTTTTCGAACAGAAGAAATTAAAAACGTAAGTAATATTAATGGGTACGGAGTTTTTTGCAAGATCTCAAACTGTCATGTAGTGGTTTTTGTTTTTTTTTATCAATAAATTTGTATTTTGTGACCCTATATTGTGTAAAACATATGGCATTTTGCATAATGGTTATTGCGCATAGGTGAAGTGGGTTGGAAATAATAACATGGACCATGAATTCTGATAAGCCACAAAAACTCCCTATGAAGTTTTAACAAGGGAGTCGCCATCTTGTTAGAATACTGAAATCATCATATACGTCCGACTTGGCTGCATGGTTTTAGATACCTTTGCTTTTTCCTTTCGCGAAATGAAAGAGAAGAACTATACCAAAAAATAAAAATGTTTATGATTACTGATCAACATAATACAAGAACAAAAGTTATTTTCACTTCTTAATTTCACAAAAAATAAATAACTTGAAAATAAAAAAATATTATTTACGGCAATCATTGATTAATATAGGAAATAATTTAACACTTTGGCGCGTAACAAATCTTTATTGGATGTTGTCACGATTTTCAACTAATATGCAGTTGTAGTAAGCAATAGTCCTATGTATCTAAGCGGTCGCAAAATTGTTTCCCACAAATAATGTAATTTTGTGCTCTTAATCTTTATTTTGGTAGGTATCAAATTCTTTTACCGTTTCATTTAAACTGACCTGGCCGCAACTGAAAATCATAGTTGAAGCCAACTGCATTTTGACAGCCATCTTATGCTCAGTTTTACTTCACTTTGTTTTTTTTTTTTTTTTCGAACTGACTACACTGTTAGCCTGAGGGGCCCTGGAGCCTTTACGGCTTTTACAGCTTTACCGGGCTTGGGGGCGAGCGCTTAGGGCACTCAGCCACGAAAGCTAAGCAACAACATCCGAGGGTGCCAAAGTGGCCGGACCTCGGCTCGGACTGTTGCGCGTATGCAATTAAGTCGCGATCTGACTAATTCCCTATCCGTAATTCGATCTAAACTAACTATACGTATATACATGTTTCTGCTCCCTGGGAGGAGGGAAGGAACATGTGTATGTGTATTTAGTGGTCTGAAATTTTTGTCTACTCTAACTAGGCAAAAAAAGAAAAAAAAAGGTCCCTTACAGAACCTATGTACCTGTGTGTTGTGCATGTGTGTATAATGCAGTATCATGTATGGCTGTGAAAGCTAGTGATTGTAGAGTCACTGTATCGCGCGAGCGGCTGCTTGTCTCAAGGGCTCCATGCCGATGGATCGGAGCTAGGCTTGAGTTGACGCAGAGGAGGGCGGTCGTGGCGGGTGCTTCACTTTGCTTTGATACTGTGCACACGGGGCATTACCTATAACTATTAACTACTTTTTGGGATCTCAAACTGTCATATAGTGGTTTTTGTTTTTTATACATAAATGTCTGTTATTTGATCCTATATTGTGTAATACAGGTGTCATTTTGCATAATAAAGCTTGGTTATTGTGCACAAGTGAAGTGGATTGGAAATAATAACATGGAACATGAACAACAACAAAAACTCCCTAGAAAGTTCTAACAAGGGAGCCACCATCTTGTTAGGATCCCGAAATCGATATTCACTCGATAATAGCAGTAATGGTCTTTAATAAAGAGGACCATTTGCCAAGTTAGGAAAAGGAAGAAGAAGAACACATCTAACAGATTAAGATCCTGAGAATAACTTCGACTTTTGTTTAATGGTCACGAATGTTAGTTGTCTGGCTAAGTGTTCAGAATATCAGTTGTTTGGTTACCAGTGTTAAAAAAATAGTTTAATAACTAATAGCCGCTTGTAAAATCTTCAAAGATTAAAAAATTGTAATTAATTTAAATCAAGAATTTTTACCTACTTATATATCTTATAGCAGCTATGCTAACATTTAAGGAGACAAAGATTTGGTTTAAAATATTTTTTTTAAACGTGTCTAAAGTATTAATTGCGTGTAAAGATTATAATAAACAATTCTAAGTTATTATAAATCTACGCCATTAATTGACGAAACGCAACTCGCGAGTAACTGAACAAGCGTATTTGTGAATTCAATAATCATATTTAATACCAAATTTAAAAGATAGGTAATTTGACGAAAACACAAAAGCTAAAAGCCGTTTTATAGGCGTTGCAAGAGTTCGTGACAGCTTGTCTGCGATCTGCGATATATTGATTAGGCCATGAAAAACGCGGTTTTATACAAGCTGATTGGATTTAAACCTGATCGTGTTTTTGCCAGCTCTTCAAGATGACTGGGATATTTTCCCAACCAGTGACAGTATTTTGATGATCACAAGTACTATCTTAGGGCCTAATTTGAGTACTAAGTACGTACCTAAGTACTTTTGACTTTGATTTTGATAGCGGGCATGGATAACTTATATGGTAGTTTCGTGATAATCGAATATTTAAACCTTTTTCGTAGGTCGCTTGTACTATATAAATGTTAATTTGGCTTGTACAGCCCAAATGTGGCGATCATCATGCATAATGCATTGGAATCGATTAAATCCCTTTATAGGGATTCGCTTATGTGCATCACATTTCGCAGTCAGACGGTGTATTCCAGTTTCTATCTATGCAGTCCAATATGACAGAATGATAATGATTGTTGATCTTTCAGTGGTCACTACTGATTTCAAATTGTATTTTGCTTATCATTAGGCACAGTGATGTAACTTCACCGTGTTACTACTCTTTTGCTTCGTGGAAAGCAGATCATTTTGTTAGTTAGCGCGACGGTGGGCGCTATTAGTTGTGACACAGTTATATTAATTTAGCTAATACTGTGCATTTTTTAATATTGTTGTTATGTTTATGGTATCAATAAAGTTATTATTTAATAAATCGTTTATTTAAATCGCTACTCTAATAACCCCGGACGCCGTGACTCACGGATGTCGATTAAGAGAAAGCGCCACGGATCCACTGCACCGGCGCGGCGCGGCGTGTTTCTTACTACCGTGCACGTGGGAGGCAGTTAGCCAAGACTGTTTGCTAAACTGAGACTATATAGATTTCTTTTCGAAAGCCTTCTTACCGTATGATGTCATGTTGTTTTGGTCAATTCAATATGATTTTTAATTTTTAAAACTGTTTTCTTGCCAGTCTGAATATAACCCGACAATTTACTGGACGATAAAAGAAAATATGATACGAGTACGTTCTATTCTATGATATAATCGATTTTGAAGCAATTGAAGCAATTATGTCCTAGTGCTAGCGGGTACGGATACCGTGGCGTGTGTTCGAATCCCTACAATGAGGTGAAAGAAAACCTCGTGATGAAACCATAGCATGGTGATAAGGTATTTTCTAATGCCAAAATCTGCCTTCAAGCACAAATAGATGTATTACAACAGCAGGACTTGTAAGCCAGTCTCATCACTAGGCTTAGCATGTCACCATCATTGACATTCTTGGGCCACATCATCACTTAAAATTCCATCGTTAAATAGAATCCAAATAAGCCACATTTAAAAAAATGATGTAATACCCTATTACGGTACAGACCACAAAGAACGGCAAACCATCGGTGATACATAGCAACGGTAGTCATCGATGTTTTTTATCGTTATAGGTTTGGCGTAGTGCCCACAATCTCACCTGATGTTAAGTGGTGATGTGGGCCAAGATGATAACACGCTAAACATAGTGGAAGACTGGCTCTCAAGTGCAGCTGCCGGAACACACCTATTCGTGCTTGGCGACAGATTTTCAACTTGAGAGTGGTAGCTAGCCAGGCGGGTATTAGAAAAAGCTCTACCACCATGCAAATGATGTTATGCCGGCCTTATGAAATGTCTATTTACGCCTCGTTTGAAGAACCCACAAGTTCGCTCACCTGGCACTAATAGACGGTCTTAGCGCCACGAGCTGGGCCCAGAGCTTACATCCCTAAAGCAGACTCTACTTCTTCTGTAGGGGCTATCACACAACTATACATCTTTATGTGTTATTTTAGGGGTTTTTGACAGGATCCTCAATTGTAATGATGTGGTTTTTATTTTAATTCATTAACTTAGGTTCTTTGACCCTATATTATGTAATATTGTTAGCATTTTACGTGATATAGTTTGGTTTTTGTGCATACATGAAGCGGATTATAAATTTAAACTGGGAAGATGCAATTTGAGTTGCCACAAAAACTCCCTAGATAATTATAAACACAATCTTTTTAGACCCTACATTGAATATTAGAAAATATTACGAAGGTTTAAAAACATTGACACAGACAAGTGCTTTAAGGTGACAAAACAAAAAGAAAAAAACGAGCCTTACAGTAGTCGCATATGATATGTAACATCTGACATGTTATCCTACTATGAAATTGAGATGAAATATATGTGAAGTCAATTTATTCATCATATTATCGGTCGAATATATTCTAAACATGGTAAATATATGTAATTCTATATTAAGGGGTGCGCTACTCGTGCTAAATACGCAATAGTAACTTAAATCCTGAAAAAAAAAGATCCGCACTAAAACATTTGTTCGAACAACTCCATATTACTTACTCGCATTTTTTTAAGAATGATGAACTTTCTTAGACGTTTAATAGTAAAGATAATTAATAATATAGTTTACACATATAAATATAACCTCAGATTTATACACAACACTGTATAACTGTAGATGAGTGTACAGCTGATGCGTTCTCCTTCTCTATTTCCCTTTCTCTTTCTTATCACACACTATGTTGGCCGACAACAGTACGCCGTGGTACCAACCTCACGTAAAATAGGTTGGCACCATCTCACACCCATCTCACCGCCACCGCGCGCGCTCATTGGTCAAATCAAATAGCACGCGCTTCTCCGGTTTCCTGTAACACATTTCCGTCTCTTTTCTAAAAACACCCCGACAAATAATATCCAGCAACCTGGAGGAAAGATGTTACACATCCAAAGAATAGTTATTTTAGACGAATTTTTTTACTAACTTGCCTTTTTGAGAATCAAGCGTAGAATTAAGTTTATAATCTAGCTTATTTTTATCATGTGCATGAGTTTTATTTTCATTTTTATTCTTGCATAGGACAGTCATCACTTAAATTGTTAGCGCCAGACAATAAATTGATAATCCCCGATTGTGAAATAAGGATATTTCCCGGACTTCTTAAAAATGTAATAAACATATTCATTTTTTTTTCATACACAATTAGTTTAAGTATGGTATTTTCGTTAGAAAGAATTTCATTTGCAATGCCATCTGTTGATGCTAATGAACATATATTCAAGTTAGATCGCTTACATTTTATAATGTGCTAAATATCCTCACGGGTCAGCTAAGTATCTAACTTATTATTAATAAACTATACCCAACACATATTTCTGATGTAATATAGTAAAAAGTAATAAATACTAAATTTGACTTTTATTTTTAGAATCAAATAAATTAATAAATAATGTCCTATATGTCCTTTACTTACGTAAAGCTACATAAAATTTTAATCGTAACAAATAAAAGTCATCTGTTTTAGTAATATTTTTTCAAATAAAATTTGTTTTATTTGTTTTCTAATCATTTAATCCTATTTTCCAGACGCTCCATGAACGCTTTTTAAACTAAGACAGATCCGGGGAAACCCAGACGGATGGCAACCCCTATTACTTGTAAATTTAATGAGAGTTGAAAGAATTGTTTATAGCCTTAAATTAATTCCTCAGCCCTATCAGTACTTTATAGACATCTTGCTTTGCCAGTTTTAAGTCCCTCTATTAACAAATAGTGGACAATTAATGTGAAACATTATAAGTTTCATACATTCAGTTTAATACATATAGTATTCAATAGATAGCGCTTACCTCAATAATAAGTAGGTAAACTGACTTTGAATTTAAATATTTTTCTATGAATTGTAATGATATTTTAATAAAAATAAAAAAATGGCTTTAAATATTAACATTTAAAATATAAAAACTTCTCATCAAATAAACGCAAATCGTTTAGAATTTTTAATGACAAATTTTGATTTATGATTCTGGGTAACATTAAGTAACAACAGTTGCCAGACTTAAATGAATATTTTAAACATGGAATTTTAATATATATAATCTTTCATGTTTATATTTGAAGCTTGGAGCAAGTACAGCTTTGATTGCATAATTATATTACTTTTAAGGGTTTATTATCAGAAATAGTTTGGTATCACATTTATCATAGGTTTTGTCTAAGATACTAAACACAAATATGTTTTCTAACTTTATTGATTATTAATAAAATTAATAGTAATTGAGATAAATTTATAGGCGATATAAATAAATTATGAACATCATTTCATGTTTGTATTTTAAAAGCTTAGAGATGCCATTCAAACTTAATACGTTTAATTAATAATTGCTTATATACCTAATTTAAATGCATGTCTTCTCGTCTCCATGGAGTCGTCTGAATTTATATAAAATAAACTTTTACATCGTTTTCAAGACTCTTATAAAATATAAAGTAAGTATTTTCTGTAAAATATTTTTAGGGTTCTCACGTCACATTACTTTATTGTATTGTTACGTTCGTGGGTAATAAGATGCCGTAGTGTCACTCAAAAGTAATTTATTCGTACTCAGCTAGTAGAAATTAAAAAAAAAAACAATAACAAAACACATAAATCGTTCACCGAATATTCTCTCAGAATAACCCTGTGTAGATACTTGCAGAATAACACTGTTTCTTTCTCTCTATTTCGCTTCTTGTTGTCGCTTTCGAATTATTAACTTCCGCGTCTCGCAACTCAGCTCCCTTATATATCTAAATGACTCGATCTCGAAATATCTGGAAGGTCCAGGAACTCCTAACATCTTGTAAACAACTTACGTCATCGCTTTTTAAAACGAGGGGAACGTTTAATTATATGGCCCATTGTTTGCTGACAGTTTTAGCGATAAGACTTTCTATGTGTGTGTCGTTGAACCTAAGATTATACGTCACACGACTGCACTATGATAAATTCACGATGTTTACGGACGGTCCTGGAAATTTCGAGAAAGATGATTTTATTTCTATTTTCTTTTTGTTCTAGTCGTAACAGTATGTATGTACAACATTTTTAATATAAAGCCTAACGACACAAACTAATTGTCTAAATAATCAGCAATAATTTTAAATGTTGATTGAAATACAGAAATAAGTAATTCGCTTCGATTCATCACTTTGAATTAATGTGATATGTTTTTGTAGATGATTTTTTTTAAATATTAAATTATGGAATTTTTGAATGTATTCGCCTGGCAACACAGTCGACTGCTCAACGTTGCGTGTGTTGCGGCGTTGAGTTGTACAGAATTTTAATTGGTTTTGTCATTCGTACGAAATCAGATAAAAGTTTTACGTACTCATTCATGCTAATATTAAAGTGTACAAATATTTCATAATATTTAACCTAGTTGTGATACATAAACGTGACTTTTCTGTGTTAAAAACCAGTGTTAGGGTGCAAGTATTGTGTGTAAAACGAATGATCGTAAAAGTTGGTGATTCAAAATGAGTAATTTCGCTAAAATCGTTAAAACTACGCCGATTACTGATGATTACGACATCTTAAGCACAGTCCTCGGCCTTGGTATCAATGGAAAGGTGAGTGAAATATAAATAAAATAATCAAAACCGTGAAAATAATACAAAACTAATCATTGTTTACAATATGACGTAAACGTTTATATTTAGCATTGCCCGTAACGTTTATCATAATGTCATAATTAGACCAAAACCTACGTAATAATACTTGGGAAATTTGTGGTGTTACTTTAGAAACTAAATGTTACTGTGTTAAAATCCATTCAGTGTTTATTATTGCACCTAACCCATTATCGGAACTAAGTTTAAACTTTACAGTAAGATTTGAAAATATTATGCAATTTATTTACTTAAATGTAAATTAAATATTTTTAATATTACAATTGCAAAATAAATTATACAATCAAATTTAATTCATATATTCTTCAAAACTTGAACCTTGTCTGCAGGTTTTTCTCTACTGTTGTGAATAGATATGTTCTCCATGGTTGTGTTGTAGGTTGTAGGTATGTTCTCTAATGTATACTGCTGCCAAATTCCATCAAGAATATATGTAAACAAACTGTTTTAGGGTTATCACAACTCTCGAAATGCAAATCTTGTATTATTGATTAAATTATTGCCTAGTTTGATGTTAATTTTTATTATAGCAAAATTTTACTCGAATTAGTTGCAAAACTTGGATATTACAGTGTTTATGTAAAAAAAAAACAATAAATTTTACTTGATAACCCTATAAAATAAATGACATCAGCGAAATTCTGGTATCCTAAACAGTTTAATACAATGTCCGTAATTTAAACTATTCTTTTAAATATAATTGACAAATATATTCATACATGGTTGCTTATCTTAACTATTTTAAAATCTGCTGCAAAATAAATTTATTTTAATCCTACTATGGTCTTGGTACTTTTTTGGTTAACTTTCTTTATTGCTGTCGATAAAGATGAGAAATTATTTATTGTAACATTTAGTTATTGATATAATAAAAATAATATGCAAATAAATATCTGTAATGATGTTAGACAGGATAGGTTCCTGATATCTGGCTGCCATTGGTTGCTAGGACAATGCTTTGTCGGTAAACATTCTCTATCCAATTTGACTCAAGTACAGGCAGAAGTGTGGTGAAATGTAATTAAAGATAATATATCCATAATAGTTATAAAAATTTAACAAGTACTAACTAGTTATATTTGTTTGGGTTCTGGTTACAACATACAACAAATGATAATAATAATAAAAAAAAATGTTAGAAAAAGCTTCATATAAATATTTAAATAAAAACTGCCAGAATAGTCAAAATTAAGGAAGGCTGTATTCAAGTTACACAGATAATGAAACAAACAATTAACATAAATAAAATGCATATAAGGTTACTGTTAGTCATCATATTATACCAATAAGTCAATGAACCCTGCACAGAGTCATCCAGTGACTATTCACTGTGATAATACAAGTAAGAAGAACATATTGTTGTTGCCAGATATCTTAATACTTAAATGAAAATTATAGATGAAGGTTAAATATTTTTTTAATAATAATAATAGCCTAATAATAACATATTCTCGTCCAAGATACTGCAGTGTCTCAAAACTTTGGCCAGCGTATGTTGCCAGTGATTACATATAGTGCTGAGATGCGGTCACTAACTATGGGCCTGATAAGAAAGCTCAAAGTCACTCAAAGAGCAATGGAGAGGGCTATGCTCGGAGTTTCTCTGTGTGATCGAATCAGAAATGAAGAAATCCACAGGAGAACTAAAGTCACCGACATAGCCCGAAGAATAGCTAGACTTAAGTGGAAGTGGATAGGCCACATAGCTTGTAGAATGGATGGCCAATGGAGTCAAAGAGTTCTCGAGTGGCTGCCACGTACTGGAAGACGCAGCGTGGGCAGACCTGCCACAAGGTGATCCGACGACCTGGTAAAGGTTGCGGGCAGCACAGGGCCGGTTGTTGATGATTTTTGGGGGGAGGCCTATGTCCAGCAGTGAACGTCTTTCGGCTGAAATGATAGTGATGAACAATAGCCTTTATTTTAGACTTTCTTAATAAATAAAAATACCTACATGATATTAGATAGTAATGAAAAAAAAAGGCATATTTTTGTCCAATTTTTTGTTGACTGTGTGGCAAAGGCCTTTGTTTAAAACTACCACACCTCTTTATCGTTCTTCAATCTGACTGCTGGATGCTGGTTCACACTAGGTTGGACCAGCAGTTTTGTAAGGACAGTAAATGTTTTGGATTCATATTAAGTTTATATTTCATTTTATGGAGGTGGTTGCCCACAATGTTTTTAATCATTAAACTAGCATACTTTATATCTTTTTGAGTGACCTTTAAATGTGAATATTAAACTGACAAAACTTATTGTGCAGCCTAGAAAAATATACAATATTAAAGGACGACAACACGTTAATTTTTTTTCATGTAGAAAATAAAGTATAATTATTTGAAGCAATGATGGCTTTACGTCGATTGACGTGAGTTCGAATCCCTGCAAAGAACTAAGCTTTCGGTGAAGGAAAACAGCGTGAGGAAACCATAGCATGGTGTTAGGGCTTTTTCTAGTATTCACATGGCTAGCTTCCACTCTCAAGATGAAAATATGTCACCAAACACCAATAGGTGTGTTCCAGTTGCACTTGAGAGCCAGTCTTCCACTAGGTTTAGTGTGTTATCATATTGAGCCACATCGTCACTTAACATCAGGTGAGATTGTGGCGATAACGATAAAAACATTTGGATGGTTTCTAACTAGATTACTGTAATTGACAGGCCTCGTGGCGCAGTTGTAGTAAGCTCTACTATTGAGCCGAGAGGTCGCGGGTTCGATCCCCGCCCATGACTGACTTTTGTGTGATGAGACTAATTGTCAGTTGTGTGTCTGGGTGTTATATATATATGTATAGTATATCAGCTGTTTAATTACCATTATACAAGCTATGCTTAGTATGGAATTAAATGGCCGTGTGTGAAATTGTGTCCACATATTTAAAAAATAAAATAAAAATTAAAAACTTGTAGTGACTGATCAGCTGGCTGGCTGCCCCCCCGCTAGGAAAATTCGCTAGTTACACCAATGAAAACTTCGTCATATTTATGATGCTAAGGCTTATTACAAGTGTGCTCTGTGGTTCAATTCACGTAGACTACAGAATGCTGTCGGCTTTTTTTTTCGAACTGACTATACTGTTAGCCATAAGTGCCATGAAGCCTCCAACGGCTTTTACAGCTTCACCCGGGTTAGGGGGCGAGCGCTTAAGGCAATCAGCCACGAAAGCAATGCAACTAGTTCCGAGGGTGCCAAAGTGACGGACCTCGACTCGGACTGTTGCAGTGATTGCAATTAAGTCCGATTTGGCTAAAGCCCTATCACTCGAACTAAACTAACTATACATATATACCTGTCTCTATCCTCTGGGAGGAGAGGAAGAGACAAGTGTATCTGTATTTAGTAATCTGTACATTTTGATCTAAACTAACTAGCCTCAAAGAAGGTCCCTTACAGTACATATGTACCTGAGTGTAATGCATGTATGTACATAATACAGTGTAATGAATGTGTGTTGGTAGCTGGTGAATGCGGTGTCACTGTATCAATGCTGTCGGCGTGGCGCCAGCCGGTTATATGCTATCACTGACTTTTTTGTGATACATTAATTTGATATTATCATATACTCAGCGTAAGCCATTTAAGCGCCCCATAAGCGTCTTTTTCTAAATTGTAGGAAATATCCTAATTAACTTCCTCTATACAATGATTTTTGTGAATTTTCGTAATCTTTTCTTTATTACTACGTGCGTCGTTACTTTCTATGTCATATAAAACTAGATTACACCAAAATAATAAAACCAAAGAATCGAAAGTTTATCGAATTGATTGAACGTCGTTGTAAATATAATTTATTAGTTTCTTTTTTAATTTCGAATAAAAATACATACTTAATATATATTTATGTAATTCCTACATTTTTACTGCAGCAACACGAAACGAAGAATATTGACTGTTGTTGTTTGGAGTTATAATTAAAGTGTACCGGATTGCGATTTAAATTGTGTAATTGAAAAAAAAGAATATCGATCTTTTTATGTATTTTAAAGTTTCATCATAATTATGATAATAGTCAATTGGAAAAAATCTTAAAACATTTTTTTTTATTAATAATAAACAATTGAAAATTGTAATATTTTAAAAAGAATCACATGACTACGAACGCGCTATGAACGAAAGACTATGATCACCAGGTTTGTGACGTCATAATGTTATATGAATTTCATCGATTAAGTGTCAAAGCACTGTATCAGCTGTGTGCTACAATGAGTA
The DNA here is from genome assembly GCA_947532125.1 of Saturnia pavonia. Taxonomy (NCBI): domain Eukaryota; kingdom Metazoa; phylum Arthropoda; class Insecta; order Lepidoptera; family Saturniidae; genus Saturnia; species Saturnia pavonia. The sequence continues at coordinate 6,362,584 of OX383922.1, forward strand.
GAAATTACCATTGTGATGTCACACGCGCTCGGATTTATTCGTTAACGATTGGCGCGTTTTCGGTACTGAATTCAAAAATTAACTTTTATTTTGTAATAATTCGAAAAAAAAAAGGTTTTGTTATAAAACTTATGTATGATCTTTCCATTTATGACAAAAAATAAAAAAAATCATTGAACCAATTGTTGTTATAGACTATTTTCGTTATTTAATTTACACAGCTTAAACACCCCTCAATTGATTTAAAGCATTATTATATTATCGAAAATATTTATCTTTAAAAAAGAATTAATCGTAAAATCGGCATCCAATTTAAATTATGCTACATCTCCAAAATAAATATTTTACATGACTGTGTCTTGCAAGTGTTCTTTTGATGAACTAAGTTTAGTATGTTGTTGCCACTCATACCTAAGTGCCTTCTTAAGGCCTAAATTGTATAAAGTATTTATTATTTGATAGTTTTTTAACTATAATACATGAAAAATAAGAAAAATAATATATTCCTCGGCACAGTAATGCATTATTCACGATATTATAATCTACCATGATGGAATGCGGAGCGAGAAGTCGCTTATCTCGCGTTACCTCAGAAGGTACAACAGCGCATTCACCTTTCGTCATTAAATACTGCATCTGCGTCATGTCATTACTTACGTTCGCGAGTTTTATGTTTTATGTCACCGTATGCTATGACGTCATCGGTACACATGACTTCCTTCAAGTCGGATAAGTTTAGTTTAAACAGACTTGACGTTGAAATCTATAATAATACTAGCAATACCCTACGCTTTCATCCCTCTTAAATTTAACAGAGGCTATAACATATTATCATTAAAAATAATATTAGAAAAGCTGTAATTTTAACAGATAGCAAAAGTGCACTTCAGCATCTAGTTCGATGCACCTCTGGTTACAGAGGGGCGTCAGTAGCTTATATTATTCTACACCACATTTATAAACAACAGTTTGACAATCAGTCTTTAATATCGAATGGATTCCTTCTCATGTTGGTATCAAAGGGAATGCACAGGCTGACCTTAGTGCAAAATTATGATCAACTCAGGTTATATTAAAGAAGTTTAAAATATATTATTGGGAAATTATATCAACATTGAAAAAAATGTATTATGAAAACTGGAATTAATATTTTGATGAAAGAAGTGAATAAAAAAGCATTTGGTATAAAACAATACAATGTCAGCCTCCTCATAAACCTTGGTTTAGTGAATGTCATTTAAACCGACAATATATAAAGATAGCATTCAGAATTCGTTCAGGGCACTATCCATCGGGAAAATTTGCATATCTCATGAGGAAAGCAGACTCGCCCAATTGTAATATATGTGGAAAGGTTGACGATGTGCATCACTTACCGATGGAGTGTGCCAAGAACAAGACCGAAAGGGAGACGCTGGTGAATATCATGAATTTAAACTGTCAAGATATAGGTGTTTTTCACAGTATTTTGGCAGAGCCTTATTCAGATGATGCAAAGATGTTGTAAGACCTTGTAGTGCTATCTCATCAGCGACTCTCCCGATGTGATGTTATAAAGGATGGGGTACAATGGGACCAAAAATATTAGGTCAATTTTTCACCGCTCTGCCGCCGACGCACCCGTCATCACTTCCCGTAATTACAGCTTTCCAGATCACTTGAAGTTCATGGTCACTGCTCCGCTTCATAGACTTGTAGCGTGAAGTTATATAGCCTATTACGTTCCTCATTAAATGATTAAAAACAATTTTTCAAATGTAAAAACAATGAAAGAAGAATGACTAGATAGATTTATGAGTGTAAATGGGAACGTTGGAAGAAGCAGGCCTAGGTGAACGTTCCACGATCAAATCTGGGACGTTTTAAAGAAAGGTCAGGTCAAGAGTACTCTAAACCGGCGAGCGTGCATGAAAAGATTTATGAATGAAGAAGCGAAAGTAATTTTTAAGTAATGTATGTCAGGATCGTAGCAAGTGGAAGGACGTGGTCTCTGCCTACCCCGTTGGGAAAGAGGCGTGATTTATGTGTGTATGTATGTAAAAAAAATCTCCTTTAGCTGTATAATATTAGATAGATTAAAGTTTAACAGCACGAGTAAATGGCGTAAACTTACATTGCTCAATTTTAACACTTTCAATACAATTAAAGAGAAAAATCAAAAAAGCCTTTATGTCATTCAGGCAAGGTCGTTATTAAAACTCGACTGGCGTTATCAAGAGATTGAATTTAACACAAAGAGTGTTTTAATTGGAGGATAAATTGATCTACTTAATTGAGGAAAAATTAAAAATCGGTACCGGTAGTAGTTTTTTGTGGCCTTGCTGAGCGGCATACCAACGTTGCCAACTCCTCTAAACAAAATACCTCTTTTTTTAATGTATTGTTGTTAAGTTTGCTGTTAAACACAACGATAAATAAAAACAGTTACCACTGAGAGATTTCTGATGTCACGCTGGCCTGCAAGCTGATGCCGAAACGCTAAATTGTTCTCCTCGAGTTTATCTTTATAGGTTTGGCATAGTGGCCACAGTCTCACCAGATGTTAAGTGACGATGTGGCCCCAGATGATAACACGCTAAGCCTAGTGTGACTGGCTCTCAAGTGCAGCTGCCTGAACACACCTATTCGTGCTTGGCGACAGATTTTCAACTTGAGGGTGGTAGCTAGCCAGGCGGGCATTAGAAAAAACCCTACCACCATGCTATGGTTTCATCACGATGGTTTCCTTCCCGAAAGCTCAGGCTCATTTCATGTCCGTACACGCTATCACTGAGCCATCAAATCGTTAAACTTACAAAATTTCAAGTGTCTATAGGTCGAATAATTTTCGACTTATGGAGGGTTCAAAAGTAGCTCGAAATGGTTCGTGTAAATATTCACTCTGGCCGGTGTGTCCCCTTTTCTCTTCCGAACTTGGCTGGCGTCTGTCTCGATAAAGTTTATAACTTAATGCAATAAAGAGATAAGCCACTTCTTAGTTAAAATCGCGCTCACTAATTGACCGATTATCAAAACATGTAGGGTACTTCCCCGGTATATTATATAGTCTGGCAATGGTACTTCCCGGGTATATATAGATTGGAAAAAAGTTAAGAGATAAATCTGGAAATAATGAATATTAAAATGAAATAAATGAAAATTTTACTTTTTCATTCTATTTATATATATATAACAACATCAGTTCATGTACCTTGGAGTGTATATTTAATAGGTTTTATTTTTGAATAAATAATTGGTTTCAATGTGTATGTATAACTGTTTTTATTTGAATGAGTTCTGTAAATGTTTGTCTATAGATATATATAATTTATGTTTTGTAAAGACGCCATAAATTTATAAAACAAATACTGATTAAACGAGGCGTGAAAAGGCATTCTGGGTGTATGTATCATCACTGGTGTATGCCGGTTTCACCTGGTGTAACATTCACCATAGTGAGTCCAACCGCAAATGCTCGCATTCATTCACGATTACTACGCTGATGTGGCACTGACATTGCTTGACACGACATCGGAGGCATTCGTCGATGTGAACTTAACGGATGAACGCGATAGATTTAACTTCGGAATCCGACAATGATAACGAATTCTTATATAGGTTATTCTTCACAAAGAATATATAGCGAGAAAAATAGGAGGAATGTCCAAAAAGATAACATATGGAGAATTCACATTAACTTCTGAGTTTTCAGAAGAAAAATTCATGAATTACTTTATACTACCTATAGGGACAAGTTTAAAGAAGTACACGCTTTAATTGCTTCACATTTAGGAAACCAAGGATGTGGTCGACATGAAAGATATAGTACTTACTTACTGAGGAAAAACTCGCTCTTTTTTTAAAGGTGAGTGTATTATGTAATTAATCACAAATTATGTAGTTACAATTGAAAACTCGATATAATTGTGACAAAAATATTATAACTTTAATATACTGTCTAACCCTTCTATTTCTTCTAAATTCATTCTTGATTTTCTATTTTTTATACCACCTTAGTGGCATATAAGCATACGGCCTGCTTGAAGGTAAACGAATGGACGCTTGTATTCATAGGTATCACTAGCGCGTTACCGACCTTGAACCCCCCTATCCCAAGAAGCTCTGGAACCCCTATTCAACACAAGGTTATTTAGCTGCGATCTTCTGCAGGGTGGAGGTATTCCACCAGGTGGACTGACCCGAGTAGGGAGAAATCTCCAATGAAATTTCTGTGCCCTACCTTTCTTTGAACCTCGCTTCCCCAAGGAGCTCTGGAAACCCTAGTCACTGCAGAAACACAACACATGGCTATTTAGCTGCATCTCTGCTGGAAAAGATTCAGGAGATGGGAGTATTGTTCCTGTATTACAAATCTATGTATTGCTAGAATGTGGACGAGGCGAACACTGTGTTGTTTTTTGATTCTTCCTGTGACACTAACGAATATACATATGTTTGTTTTAATCGTGTGTTGAGATACTAGCGGTAATGTTTTCGTAGTTTTGTACATACTCATAAAAAAATGAAAAAGTGAATCATGTTTAACATTATTTAAGGTAAAATCATTTGATGTATTAGTAATTAAACACTCCCTTTTACGCTGTCTATTAAGTACTTGCTGTTGATGTTCCTCGATCGATCTTCTATTTACCAAATAATCTAAGGAATCCCTTTTGTGTCGCCTTCTTTTATTAACTTGATAATTTGATACATCAGTGGGTGGTGATTCGGACGAATGATTGGTATCCGGTAGACTTTCTTGAGTGTCATTTTCTTGAGGTGATTCGTCATATTCTACTTCATTCGTTTTGTATCTTTTTGCCATGTGCGGAATTAGGAACGACATAATTTCTTGAAAACGCCATGATCTTATATTTAGAGACGCTGATCCACTTTTTCGTTTACCCTTTTTTTGACGACGTAGTGAATTTCTGTGGTTGTTCCTTAATTTTTCCCAAGTTCTCTTGGCTTCATTTCCTGCAATAAAATTAGTCATTAGTTAATATGATCTTGACTATGTAAATTGTAATAAAAATGTTTTTTTTATTATTTTTTCAAGCGAGGACTCATGTCGGAGAATTGTTTATAGCTATAGAATAGGAGAAAGAATTGTCTCAAATATGAATGCAAAGGTGTCTTCAAGCAATTTCGACAAACATACTTGTGACAATTAAAAAAAACTATGTACATTGGATCGTAATTTTTTAGGACCCTGGTCTAGATGAAACCATGTATATTATGTGAACATGAGCTCAATCTGTCAAAACGTTTTGAAGTTACACAACCACTAACAGATACCCAGAACACAAACAAACAAGATCATCTTCTATACATAATATAAAACTCAATGTCTCTCTGTCTGTTCGTTTATTTTCTTTTCACACTAACACCGCTTATGCGATTCATAGTTATGCTATCTGACTAAGTTATAGGACATATTTTATTTCATAAACTAACATATGTAATAAGCAGTGACGATAATGGTGATTCGATTCGGAAAAAATATGCTTTTGGGGCGCTTAAATGGTTTACGCTGATAAAGCCATAAGAGGTATAACAAATTAATATTCTACATAATTGTAGCTCTTAAAAAGACCTGCAAAAAAATCAGCGATAGTATATGTCTACTTTCGAAGGATCAACCACAAAAAGCATTTTTGCCTTTAAAATAATTGGCGAACAACCGCCTAGGGTGGAAGCGGAGCCAGCACGATTCGCGCATGCGCTCCATCGACGGTATTCTGTAATCCACACCAGCGGAGCCGCGGGCACAGCTTCTACGCATATTATAAAATTCAACAACTGTCTGTGTATCCGTTTATATTCTTTTTACGCGAGAATACCTACAAAAAGTCAGCGATAGCTTATGTCTATCTTCTAGCATAAGGTTTATTTTTATTTTTTAACGTAATTTTAATAAGATACCAAACAGCAAATTGTCTAACAGCAGAATAAATGACAACACTTTTTATAATAACAATTATTCAAAAATCCCACAAACCGTTACTGCTATTTATACAAAATACTACTTACCATCTCCGAGATTTAACTCCTTAGCGATTCGTTTCCAAATAGAATCTTTTAGTTTAACTTTCACGTAATCTGGGTGTTTTACGTCGTATAAACATTGTTCTCTTTGAACAGCTTCAATCAATTCTTCCTCCATGTTTACTTGTGTCACTGTCACTTGAAAAACGTGCTTTAGGCTAAATAGGGCCGCTCGCATGACTGACTGACTAGACAACTAGACACATCACGCACGTTCACGTTCATGTACGTGGCCGCGTCGATACGTGTCTACAGTGTTGCCAGGGTACTTGAGTCGAAAGTTACGATTAATTTCCTGGAAACTTACATCGTCCTTTTAAAACTTACGTATTTATTTTTTGATAATTTTTTTACCGAATATTAAGTTCGCCATTTTAACCGATTTCAAAAAAGAAAGATATTCACAATTAGATTGTTTTTTTTTTGTGTATGTTAGTCTTTAACTTAGCCAGTTCTGAACCGACTTTGATAAATCGTTTCTGGTTTGTTTCATATATTATACCTTATATGACATGTATTTTTTAGGAGATTGAGATTCTTTATTAAAATACCTTAGCGCTTATGGCAGGCGTAATATGATAACACTGTGTAATTACACGTAACTAAACAAATGCAATCAAATTTAGAATCTCCTCTTTTTTGAATGGCGATAATGCCGCCATACTAAAATGGGTTTTGATTAAAATAATAATAAAAAAAAACTAACTTTTCAAGAAACGAAACGTAACTTTTGAAACCAGAGCCCTAGTAACATCGGGGTGTTCGTTTCTATTTATTATTTATTTATTAATAAAGGCAACGCTAACAGTGCGTATATTATACATTGACAATTAATTTTAAAATCGAATATTTATATGCGAACCAATTACAGGCGGTCACAACATGCATACAACTTATACAACATAAAATAATTATAATCAAGCATCACTATACAATAATATTATTAGTAGCTAAAATAAAATCAACACATCATGGATAGTAAAATAATACTTCATTCTGTAACTTATTTAATATAAAAAGTTAAAAAAGGTGATTAAAGAATGTCAGTTCTATATTTTGTCTAAATGAAATAATTTTTATTTAGGTTTATAAAAGTAAGCAGTGTTTGTGTAAATATGTCTAAGTTCTCCAAAATATTATTATACTCATTATATGATCTGCACATTCTTAAAACAAGCAAGCCATGCCCAAGATTGGTCCTACAAAAAGGCATGGACAAAAATCTATTTATCCTCTTCCTGGGGTAATTATAGGGAACATTGAGATTTACCTTTTCTAGAATAGTAGATCTATCAATACGACCATCAATGATCTTATGGAGGAATAAGGGATGATGTAGTTTGCGTCTATCCCTAAGCGTCATTATTTTAAAATACCAGAGCCGGTTATTATAAGGTTTCCCTAAGTGAGATTCCTGAGGCACGAAACGCAAGAGACCTACTAACTGATCTCTGTATTCCCTCAATACGTTGCGAATGGCAGCTATAGAAGGGATTCCATACCGAACTTGCGAAATCGAGGTTACTGCGTACTAATGAATTGTACGGAAGAATTTTTGTCGATGCATACCGAAAGACTTGGCTATTTCTTTTTAAAAAACCAAGCATTTACGCGGCTTTTCTAATCAGTCGTCATAAGTTTGTATTTTCGCAGGCGGCTCGTGACGAACTCTGCGAGTGTCATGTGAAGCATGTACGACGGGCGTTAAGGCGTATCGCGTTCAGATTCATAAGCGGTTTTCGCGTTTGAAAAACAGATACGGAAAGACAGACAGAGAGACGTTGAGTTTTATAATTTGTATAGATATGAGAATTTACTAAAAAAAAGCTATTCCTCACTATGTTTTCTTTTTTTTTTTATATTTATTTAGGTAACACACAACCATTTTAATAATATGTTTAAATACACAAAAAGGCCTAAAGTACCTACCATATATTAAAATATAACTTTTTTTACAATAAAACTAAATCAATTTATAATTCATTAAGTAAATCAGTAAAAGGAAAATTCAGAGCAACAATTACATAATTTATGACTTCTTGAAGTCGTACACACAAATATTAAGATAAAAAAATGAAAATAAAAATATACATCGATAATATTTTAATTATACTTATATTTTATTTGCAACTTATATTTAAGTATTTTTGAAGTGAAAAGTTATACGTATAGGCACGTTCATGGGTGTAACCAGGACTTTGGCCGGTTTAAGCAAACAAGGGTAAAATAATGTTAATTTTTTTTTAATACTAGTTTGGTAATATGATTTATAGCAACAGATGGCAAAAGTTCGGAAAATGGTATCCAATACCATAGGTATCACAAGCTCTTTGCCGATCTTGAACTCCCCTATCCCAAAGAGCTCTGGAAACCCTACTCACCGCATAAACACAACGCTAGGTCATTTGGCTGCGATCTACTATAGGGTGAAAGTATTCTACCAGTCGGGCTGCCCTAAGTGGAGATAAATTTGTACAAAAGGCCACGGTGCAAGGCCCTATTAAACATTTGCTATGTCGAGGGTGATTATTTGTCAATCACCTCCTCCCAGCGATGCAGCACTTATGCTAGAAGATCACCTGTTGATCGATTCGTCCGAAAGCCATATTATTGTGGATCATTGATTAAAGAGTGATCTTTTGGGTAGTAGATAAGGTGTGTATTTATGTTTTTTCCATGACTATGCACAATACTGAGGCTACGGCGATTGGGTAAAAGATGTCAGACATACAAAAGATGTCAACATAGGTCGCACTAGCGGTATTGATGTGTCTGTGCTAAGGACTTCAAGTTTGCACAGTTTTTAAGGACTACCGACCGAGCGTTTAAGTTACGCCCATGGGCACGTTGTGTGATTTTTAGGTGCGTGTATTCTTAGCGTCACCGCGACATCGACATTCTAATGTTAACAGTATAGGATGATTGTGACATCAAGGCGGGGCCGGACTTGTTTCACGGCCGGGACACGGTCAAACATTTATAGTATACTTTTGTATGAACTAATTCATGCTACACCGGATGTGTAACATCGTGCCCGATGTTCTGACGTTGTTGCGCATGGCTGATAGATGTGAAAACCAGATTGATGTTAAAGGTTGTTATTAATATATTATGTAATTTAAATTTTTGGCACCACATTTAATTTGAATATTAAAAAAACACTGGTTTGATTATTTTTTTAAACTACAATTCATTTGTTTCACCTCGTAAATATCACTATGTTTTCAAACAAACATTACAGATGACCAGCTTGAAAATTTTTTCTATGACATTAAATTATCATATGGATAAAACGTAAATATGTGGACGAACTACTTATACTGGTTTTTTATATTTCCCGTATCGATTACCCAAACGTTGGTATGCAGTGAGTCATTATATCCGAATCATTACCGTTAAGCGCTATCGGACAGTTCGCCAGTTATCGATTCGCCATTATCTGACTGCCTATAAATAAACGCCACGAAGGATGAAACTGCCTATTTGGAGTTTGCTATGAATAATGCAAATTATATGATAGTCCTTCCCCCTGGGAGGAGGGAAGGAACATGTGTATGTGTATTTAGTGGTTTGAATTTTTTTGTCTAACTAGGCAAAACAAGGATAAAAAAGGTCCCTTAAAGAACCTATGTACCTATGCATTATGCATATGTGTATAATGCAGTTTCATGTGTGGCTGTAAAAGCTAGTGAATGTAGAGTCACTATATCGCGCGATCGGCTTCCTGGCCAAAGCTCTATACCGATGGATCGGACCTAGGCTTGAGTTGCCGCAAAAGAGGGCGGTCGTGGTGGGTTGAAAATCTGTTTCTTGTCGTCGCTTTTATACCGGCTTGCGTAAATGCCTCCTTCACGTATCGTTCGAAGGACCGTATGTCAAAGGACAGAGGGAATACGGGTGAAATCTATAGAGCGTTATGTAATACGCAGCAAGATGGGCAGCGAGACGGCACTCAGGAACAGTGTTTGCTGTAGACAAAGTTATTAACTGCAGTCTTCAAGATCCGATAGCTCACCGAGAATGTCTTCCAACCAGCCGGTTGTTGCATGCTTGTAAGATGCGTGCGGTCACAGAGCACACCTGTTGCTATCGCGCTCAGCAAACAGTGCGGGTCAATAGTAAAATCAATAGTACGAATACTAAGTCATTAGTATGCATCGACACGATTCTCCGACATACTATATGTTAATTGCGTGATGCGTGCACAACGGCATACCTCAATCATGTCTATAAACATATTATAAAACTCAACGTCTCTCTGTCTGTCTGTCCGTTTATGTTCTTTTTACGCGAAAACCACTTATCCGATTTACATGGGTTTTCCTTTAACTCATAGATATGTTATCTGACCCGGTTATAGGGTATATTTTTTACATAAAGTAACATACGAAATAAGCAATGATGATAATGGTGAATTAATTCGGAGAAAAGACGCTTTTGGGCCGATTAAATGGCTTACGCTGAGTAAACCGTAAGATATATTTGAAATTAATGTTCTACATAATTATAGACCTTAAAAATACCTACAAAAAAGCATATGTCTATCTTCTAAGGATCACCATTTAGCCACCAATAAGCATTTTTGAGGCAGCACAATTAGCGCGTGCGCTCGACCGACAGCATTCTGTATTCCACGCGAGTGAATAATAAACAAGTATTATTTGGCTGAGTGGCCCGCTAGCTAACGTGGAGTCGAAATTATAACCCGCCTCTAAAAACTAACAGGTTAAGCTTGGTTTAAAAAACTTTAGATGTTTCTATGCAATTCTGAAAATAATTATACTTTGATAGGTAATCGATTCTGGGTATACTATGACATAGTACGACTGGCAACTTAGAAGCGAGTCACATAAAGTCGGAAATAGAATTCGATATTTAAAATATTAACACAAGAAATGTCACTGTCAAAGTGACGTTTTAGGGGTAGTCAACATTTTCCTAAACAGTTCGATTATTAATTTAATTCTAATTCTTAATTATTTAACAATGTAGATGTATTTCTTTAATATGGTAATTTTTATATAAAATTTGTTAGTTTTTTTACTAGTGAACTTGTGTGTTCAATGTTTTTTTTTTCTAAATATTACCTATGATAATGTATTGTAATTATTACCATACTGTTGTTGACAAAAAATAATAATACTAGCTCGCCAGAATGATTGTACTGATGGTAAGGTATATACTAATGATGAGTCCCCAATTAGTATGACACTAAGCGAGCGCCCATATACCCACTCCATTGCAAGGGGCAATTCCAATGCAGGGGGCATTCCACGAACTTTTTGACCTTCCCTCGTACAGTCCACAGTCGTCGATGTACTACCCGCCTGCTGAAATACCTCTTCACGCCTCATTTCAAGGACCCAATATCATAGGAGGGAGGGATCACTTTGGCTGGAAGACTATTACACATCTGCACGGTACGAAAGAGGGAACAAAGGTCAGGTCAAGACTACACTAAACCGTCGAGCATACATGAAAAGATTGATGAATGTTGAATAAGCGAGAGATGTATGTCAGGTCTCTGCCTACCCCGTTGGAAAAGAGGCGTGATTTATGTATCTACTAAAAAAAATGCACGATTGTATTTTATATTTGGATCGTATTTTACGCAAGTTCAAAGCTGAAATCAATGTGTAATAATATTCGAAAAAGCACACGAATGAGGTTAGTATTTTAATAGGCAACACCGTTGTTTACATTTTATATCTGGAATTCCATTTCCGACTATAGTGTTTCCAATTTTCACAATGTGTGTAGTCCCCGTTATTCAATCGGGCACGATGACTCATGCTAGTATTAGTAAAAGCCCAGCTTTTCAAGTGTGACGCACTGCGGATTGGTGTTACGTAGCAGCCGTGACCCCGTGTCTGTTTATAGACATCTGACGTCACTAAAGGGGTAAAATAACGAGGACCGGTCAAAAATATTTTGTACGGGATATCAGTAGTAATACATTTATTCGTACGCCTTACTTGAATATATTGTTACATTACTTTAAATGTATTTTTCGTCAATAGGAGTGAACAAAAGCATTGAAATTATATTCGAGTCATTAATTTTGAAGGAAAATTAAAGGAGATTTGGCGTTGCCACAAATAATCCTTTAAGAAATAATATGTAGAGATTATATCTACATACATAACTCTGTGTAAAGGAATGATGCCCTAATATTTTTAAGAGATATTTATGCAGGCCGGCATGACAGCGGCGACCGCCTGTGGATTGCGATCTCTCGATGGTCGCCTTTTTATTAGGATTGTACTGTGCTTACCATCAGCGATAGTACAGTCAATGTGTAGAGCTATTATAAAAAACACATTAGAGAAACAGGACTTGCCTTTTAAGTCGATTAAAAAAGGTCAAAGAATAGTCTTAAAAACCTCACAAACGAATTTTAACAAATATTTCTCATACAATACAGTAAATAAATGAAACTGTATTTTAAGCTGTTTAGAAAACAAATACCTCCATTCTTTGTGTTCGTATTCTATGAATTGATTCCACAGACGCTAGGGTTTTTCCTTGTTTTCTGTACGCCAGATAACTCATTGTGACGCATCTATGTAAATATGTATTCTACTAGCCGAGTAATCTAGAATAAAAATCACTATTTCGAATTGCGAGTCTGAGAATCAAGACGCGGAGGACGCAGTGATATATAAATTCATAAATATCACATGACATAATAGTTTTGATTTCATATGAAAAATAACAGTGATGCTTACAATGCTCCATGCCAAAGCCATCTTAATACACAAGTTAGTGTATTTGATTTGAATATATTTTAGTTATCGAAACAAGATAAGTTTCCGCCTTGGAAGTTATCGACGAATTTAGACCCTAAGAAGGCACTTAGGAACGTCATAACACTACTACCAGTTCAGAAAACATCCCAGTCAACGAGAAGAGCCGTCAAGAAATTAGATCGGATTTATCTTTTCATTATTATTTTTTAATTGTATAAAATATATTTAATCTTATATAAATAAACATTAATTTAATTTGATTACAACGTTAAATTATTTATCTGTATAAATAAAATGATTGAGGTTGAGCGCGCATCACGCAAAAAATATTGGATAGATTTTGGATCTTTTTTTGTTTTACTCCTTTTATAATAATAATAATAATATCACGATATCTTCATCAACAATAAGTCTGTAGTCCACGCGAGCGGAGCCGTGAGTACAGCTCATATATAATAAAAAAAGCCAGTCAAATGACTTTTGATTATTATCATTGATGACGTAACTCCATAATGTTTTTGGTACGCGGGATATAATGTCTGGATTTATTTTTGTAATGACAAAGAAGTATTACTTGCTTACGTACGTACATTAGTAAACACATTTTTATTCATGTACCGTGATACAAATTCATAAATATCACATGACAAATTATTTTCGATTTCATATGAAAAATAACAGGGATGTGTAAAATTTTCCATGCCAAATCTTAATACACAAGTCACAGTGTATTATTCATAGTGATTTGATTATATTTTAGTCATTGAAACAAGATAAGCTTCCGCCTTGACGTTATCGACGGACAGTGCGAACAATTGATAATAATTGGTATCAACACATGGCTATAAAAAAATATTTTTTTTTTATTTCAAGCCCTATGAAGGCACTTACGAACTTCAAAACATTACTACCTGTTCAGAAAACATCCCAGTCATCGAGAAGAACCGGTGAGAGACTCGATTGGGTTTATCAATATTTTTAAAGTGAAACTTTTATTCTATCGCCCCAGTTTTCATTTCCGTTCATCTATCGCATGTCGCATTTCATTACATTGTCACAAATAAAATTGAATTTTATGCCGTGCAGTCAAGGATTATAATGGTAAATTCGGAACACTGTATATTTTAATGTGTGTTATTAAAGAATTTATGTCAGATGTTAAATTTTTTTTTCAAGTTTTCGTTGCATCTTGCTTTCACAAAACCACACATTATAAAATATAAATTTTTTAATTGTTTTTACATTATTTTTATTGTTTACATTTATTATTATTTTCAGTGGATTTTTAGCGAGGGAAACACTTCGAGATATCACCGTCATTACCGTAATTATTCAACCTATAATAATACCCTTTCGACAATAGAACTCGCTTAACATGATTCTTGAACTTATTGTCCGGCAAATCGGTAATGTGTTTAGGAAGTTAGGACAAGATTGAATGGCATGGAATTAGTTGACATCATTTACAAGTTTAAAGTTATCTAAATTTTTTCGAACATATATATTAATCTAGCTGTGCCCGCGGCTCCGCTCGCGTGGACTACATAATGCTATGTGCCAGACAGACAGCGCCCGCTTCTTTTGGAACGAAGTTCCTTACGGCAGGCTTGGAGGAGATAGGGATTATGCTGCGCGACCGAACTGAAAAAAATGTAATAGTAAAACCGTAAGAAAAAGTCCGTGGAATAAAACCGTTAAATGAGACGTGCGCATGCGCGACAGTCGTATACACAAGCGAGTAGTGTACTTGTTTATGTTGCGCGTCTCGTGTAACAAACATCGAAGGATTGTTTATTGTAACACCCGATAACGATCCAACTAACTTCTGTAGTGCTATTCTGTAAGAACGTTAAAGATTAGAATTTAATGACGAGACTGATTAATAAGAATTACTTATAATAATATACTTTTTTTGTATTTGTAATTATTTCTATTTCTATGTAATTTTATGTTGTCAAACAAAAATAAAGAGACATATTTTGTTATTTTAGTTGATAATTTGAATTACGATTTTTTTTATTTTACGTAATTTCTTATTTCCTAAAATACTGCATTTACTAAATACTTTCCTGTACTTAAATAAAAACTAAGCAGCAAAATTTAAGAGAAAAATCAAGAAAACCTACATAAAATTGAGCACGTTTTTTTTTTGCAAATTGTATCGATTCTACATTAGCCGAAGGAATTTCGTTCCTACCGTCCCACGACACCACATCTATCTTTTATTTAAAGACAAAAACGCTTATTGTGGATGATCCTTAGAAGATAGACATATGCTATAGCAGACTTTTTGTAGATATTTTTAAGATCTACAATTATGTAGTACATTATTTTGATATACCTCTTATGGTTTACTCAGCGTAAGTCCCAAACGCCGTCTTTTTTCCGAATTGATTCACCATTATCGCCACTGCTTATTTCTTATGTTACTTTATCTAAACAAATGTATCCTATAACCTGGCCAGATAATATAGCTGTGAATTAAAAAAAGAACCGTGTATATCTGATAAGTGGAAGTAACATACGAAATAAGTAGTGATTATAGTGGTGAATCAATACGGATAAAGACGCATTTGAGACGCTTAAATGAGTTATGCTGAGTAAACCATACGAGATATATCAAATTAATGTTCTACATAATTATAAATCTTAAAAAACCTTCAAAAAAGTTAGCGATAACATGTAACTACCTTCTAAGGAACACCCACAATAAGCATTTTTGTCTTCCGTCTTGTGAGCGGGGGCAGCGTAATTGCCGCGTGCGTTCGACCGACGGCATTCTGTAGTACACGCGAGCGGAGCCGCGGGCACAGCTAGTTACAAATAGATACAAACAAATATGACTTGAAACAAGCTATTTACTCTTCTCAATTATAGTAATAGAAAGATATATTTAGCATTATATATTTAACATTATATTTAGCAGATTATATAGCATTATTTGACAGGCATTATGTGACATACTGATATTTTGGAACAGGTTACTGGGAGATGTCATTTCTCTGGAACAGAAACATACATACATACATAATACGTAACTCCCTTTGATCACCCACTTGTTAGAACGTCAGTGGTCCTTTCCCTGACCCATAAAAGATAGATATTTTCGTATGAAATTTCACACGGCGTGAACTTTGGATTACTTTGATCGAAGCTATTTCGCAATTTCGTGTTCATATTTATTACATTCCATTAATTTTACAATTTAGTTGCTAGTTAATTGTCTGAACGCAAGCACAGAAGCCTTCACTGACGAAAATATTTCGAAGGTCGTTTTTTGAGAGAAATTTGTTCTGGAAATTTCTATTTTAATTTGTTCCTTTATAAAGTATTTATGTCTATTTATTTCCATACTTTTTCAACTCCCGACGCAAACAAAGAGTAGTTATAAGTTTAATGTGTGTGTCTATCTATCTGTGGAATCGTAGCTCCCAATCGGCTGAACAGATTTTGATGTAGTTTTTTTTTTGAAAGGTTACTTTTGTATTCTTAGCTATCATTTATAAAAATCTGTTCAGCCGTTTGAAGATTACCAGCTCTTTTTTAGTTTATAAATGGATTTGAGCTTCTTCCACAGGTCTGATTGAATCATTTGGTATTCTTTACTTCAATGACATTAGAAGAAAATGGCAACAATCTCAGTGAATAGGTTACTAGTGTCGAAGGTGTCTTAAATTTTCAATATACCTTGTTATTACATTTTACTAATATATTCTTCTAGTGTTAAATAACTCAGAAAAGAATTCGTTGGTCATCATGTGGAGTATTTCATACTCCATAGTTGACCTTTAAGTGTTTCTTAAACCACTCGACTACAATCACGTCTGATAATTTTTTTAAGGCCTGAAATGGTAATACGCAATGGAGCAATCATGGCTAAGTGGTAGCGTGTACGACTTGGCGTCGATTGACGTGAGTTCGAATCCCTGCAGTGATCCTGAGCTTTCGGTCAAGGAAAACATCGTGAGGAAACCATATCATGGTGGTAGGGCATTCTCTAATGCCCGTCTGACTAGCTGCCACCTTCAAGTTGAAAATCTGCCGCCAAGCACCAATGGGTGTGTTCCGGCAGCTGCACTTGAGAGCCATTCTTCCACTAGGTTGAGCGTGTTATCATCTTAGGCCACATCGTCACTTAACATCAGGTGAGATTGCAGCCACTACGCCAAAACCTATAACGTTAAAAAAAAATACGCTAAGCCAGCAGTGGCTACCAAATTTTTTTTAAACAGTGACCACGTTTATTTTCTTGTTGGTAGCAAGGTTGAAAAGTTCACCACTACACGGGTCAATCAACTCTTTATCCATACTTTGCTGTCTCTGACATTTTATTAGAAATATGTATACTATAATTCATTCATCGTAAGAAGACTTACACGACACATGTCAAATGTTTATTTTAGAGATGTAGCATAATTTAAATTGTAAGTTGACTATACGATTATCGATTCTTTTTAGAGCTAAATATAATTGATAATACGATTATGCTTTAAATAAATTGAGAAGATGTGTGTAATTTTCGATTCCTTGGTTTTATTGTTTTGGTCCACTCTAGTATTAAGTAACATAGAAATTAACGATGCACATATAAAAAAAAAAACGATAATTCACAAAAATTATTGTAGGTATAGGGGAAGCTATTTGGTATTGTATCGTGCAAAGTGTTTTTATAACGCTTATCAGTATCAAAATTTTTATTGAAATTATGATTGATAGTCCAATTGCGTGTTTTTAAGTTATGTCTTAATATGCACGACGTAACATTTTACGTATGATGTGTCATGTAAGTCTTTGTACGATGAATAAGGTATAATTGATAATCGTCATACAAAAAAGTAATATCATAATTGTATCTATGATTATTTGGTACAACGGGAGACGTTGTTACGTTCTCAAAAATTTTTGTTAAGTTGTTATTAGTATGTTAAAATGCATGTTCCTATTTATTATTTATAATCGACTTCACTTGTGCACAATAATCAAACTATAACAAGTACTTAAATTGCAGCGAAAATTACAACCCGGTCAGAATGTCTGTGCACCTCGCAGGAATGCGGCGCCTCTCCCGCTTCCCCAGTCACCTCTCCGCGCACTCCCCGGTGCGTACAAAAAACTTCACACACCGATATGACGTCACGAGGTCAGGTGCACAGATATTGTGACCGGGTAGTACATGAGTTTATGAACTAAAAAAAGCTACCACTTGACAGCACAAGATGCCGCCAAAATTTCGACTATTAGTACTACTATTAGTACTATTCGAAATCTCTTGGTTCACTAGCAAGTAATATCGAGTATGACAATCTTCATGGCTTAAGAGGCTTAAGCAACTTCATGGTGTAGACTTTTGTTACAATGTGTTCAAATTCACTCTCATAATTAGGGATCCATATTTCATAATGAAAAAAAAAAACGTTATCCTTGTGCGATCACTTTGTTTTCCGTTTGTCTTCCTGTCTGTGTGTCAAGACCTTTTTTTCGAAAGTGACGAGTTTTTAAGTTTAAATTAATATGATACGAAAGTCTAGGCAACATCCTGCTGTAAAAAAAAAAAACAAGATTCTAGGTAAACGCATTAAAGAGATAAGGCACTTTATAGTTGAAATACCGTTCACAGACCGATTATTAAAACCTATAGGGGCTATTGGGTACTTCCCGCGGGCCTACAGTCTTGAAATTTGGCGCGAAGGGAGATCTTTTAATAAAAGTTAAGGAATAAATCCGAAAATAAGGAATTTCTAATCTTAATTATTCTAATATTAAGAATGATTTTTCTCTCGAAACCAGCTAAAGTTATACTGAACTATGAATTGTTTTTTTTTTTTCGAACTGACTAATCTGTCTGCCATAAGGGCTCTGGAGCCTCGAACGGCTTATACAGCTTCACCCGGGCTTGGGCTATGAAATGTTAACAGTACGGAAGTTTAAAGGCACGAGTTCTACTTGCTACTAGTACGATTCTTTTTACGCCTTAAAAAACAAAAGGTGTGGTTTTATGAAACCACGAAACAAGTGAAACTTAAAAAAATACAAATAATTGAAGACATGTGACATAAATTCTTTAATAACACGTATTAACATATACAATGTTCCGAATTTACGATTATAATCCTTTACTGCACGGCATAAAATTTAATTTTATTTGCATCAATGTAATGTAATGCGACATGCCAGTAATTGACACTGCACCAATAGTTGACACTTTGACGAAGAAAATTAAATATTAAGAAAAAAAAAGGAAGCCAAAGATCGAGATGGCCAAAATCACTGATTACTGATATATTTGTAAGGTTATAAATACATATAGGTACAGTCAGTTACAAAAGTCAGTTAACAAACTGAAGACTTCAAATCAATTTAGTATTAAAAGAAGTCTTGATACAAAACGCTGGATTAGGTACAGGGAAGAGTGGTGAAGTACTCTTCCCTGTACTTATTCCAGTGATTTGTGTATCTACTTTCATTACATTCCTTTTTTGTGTAATTCTTAATATAAGCATACCTATGTAAAACCTACTGAAAATCAAAGGTGTCAACTACTAAATATATTTGTTTTCACTAGGTGTCAACTACTAGCATATTACCTTTATTTCATTAAAAAATAACATAAAAATACACATTAGTTTTATTGCTACAATTCTTGTCACATTCTGGAAGGGGAATAATTTGTGCAACTATTACCATTTAGAAGTTCCCTGTAAGATGATTTCATACCAGACTATGTCAATAAACATACTAATAAATCATTAAGGTGTCGTCTACTGGGTATTTTACTTATGTTCCGAAATTACGATTATAATCTTTGACTGCACGGCATAAAATTCAATTTTATTTGGGACAATGTAATGTAATGCGGCAGGCTATGTTCCGAATTTACGATTATAATCCTTGACTGCAATGCATAAAATCAATTTTATGAAATTATTATTCTCATCGTGTGGTTCATCATTCCAATTTTATTCAAGTTAAACGTTTAAAATATTGTACGTAAATTCGCCAGGTGGTGGAATGCATAGAGAAGAAAACTGGCAAGAAGAGGGCTCTGAAGGTGCTTCACGACAGCGTGAAGGCGAGGCGAGAAGTGGAACTTCATTGGAGAGCCCGTGGATGTATACACATTGTCGAGGTTTGTTTAGGATTGACTAATTAAATATTGCCCGGGATTTTTTTTTTAATACTACCAAGGTGACAATAACAAGCATTCGGCCTGCCTGTTGGTAAGCAGCTAGCGAAGCCTATGAACGTTTGTAATACCGTAGGTATCACTATGGTACGGTGTGAATTGTATTCTATGAAACGAAAGTATAACGAAAAAGAGACAACTATAGATGTAGTTAGACTGTGAGAGAATGAGATAGAACGTCCTTCTGTTCCTAAAGTAGTTGAAAGTATTGAAAGATTCCCCACTGTTGTATACACAGCACGAGTCGTCGATAGTTCAAATACCGCTGATGAAGAAATAAAAAAGGAAGATATTTTTATCTTTTCTGAGGTTTTCACATCTACCGCGTGTGAACTGCACACATTTTTTTTTCTATTTTTGCTTAGATCGTAGTAACAGTTTTGTATACGCAGATCATTTTAATATGCAATCCTATGAGATCCAGAGGAGATGCTGGTGAAGAAGTATTGACTTTGAATAGCGTTATCTTTACAGTTGGTGTACATGGTGGATAAACTCCGCACAGTGAATCTTTTTGATTTGTCGCTTTTCGGGATCGTTGTTGTTTTTGAATTATACAGTGCTGTTGCACTGTCGTAGTAAAATTAATGAAAAAAAAATGTTATAGTCAGCAGTGCCCACTCACTATCAGGACTGTATCCCTGGTTGCTACAACAAACCATAAAAGTTAGGTAGGTAGGGTTAGGTGGTAGTACCTTTGCCGTACTGTATGAATGTGGAATGGTCTTCCAGTCAATATATTACCTCCTCTTCCTATGATATTGGGGTACTTCGAACGTGGCTTGAAGGAGTAATATGTGAAGGCCGGTATGACGGCGATTATTGTTAAAGAAGAAGGTTACCGACAGTCACATAAGAGAGGTAGGGCACAACGAAATTTCTTTGGAAATTTCTCTTTACTTGGGACAGCCCAAGTTGTGGAATACGTCCACCCTACAGAAGATCGCAGCCAAATGACCTAGTGTTGTGTTACTGCGGTGAGTAGGGTTTCCATAGCTCCTTCGGGGAAGAGTGGGTTAAAAGAGAGGTAGGAGGGCACAGAGAAATTTCTTTAGAAATCTCTCTACTTGGCGGTGTTTGACTGGTGAAATATCCTACAGAAGCAAAATAACCTTGTGTTATGTTCCTGCGGTGAGTATGGTTTCTAGAGCTCCTTGGGGAATGGTAGGTTCAAGGTCGGCATCGCGCTAGTGATACTTCTGGTGTTACGAGCGTCCATAGGCTACGATAAACGTTTACCATCAGGCAGGTCGTAAGCCTGTTAGCAACCTTAGTTGCATAAAAAATATCTTAAAATATAAGAACTTAGTTGAGATAAAATCAAGCCCATGAAGATTGCTATGTATATTTGTTTAGGTGATCGATGTATACGAAAATTCATACGGTGGCCGAACTTGTCTCCTGGTCGTGATGGAATGCATGGACGGCGGTGAGCTGTTCCAGAGGATACAGGATAACAGAGAAGGTGCTTTCACGGAGAGGCAAGCTGCTGAGGTAACCCATTATTCTTTAATACGGTTTATTGGTAGATCTTGTATTAAGTTCTTTAAAGACATCATTATTTGGAATCTGAATGATGGCGTCTACAATAAGTCTGAGCTTTCGCTGAAGAAAAACATCGCGAGGAAACCATAGCATGGTGGTAGGGCTTTTTCTAATGCCCGCCTGGCTAGCTACCACCCTCAAGTTGAAAATCTGTCGCCAAGCACCTGTAGGTGTGTTCCGGCAACCATCATACACTATTATTGATTCATCTTAAGAAGACTTCCATGACACATGTCAAATGTTTATTTTAGAGAAGTAGCATAATTTAAATTGTAAGTGGTTTTACGATTATCGATTCTTTTTTAGAGCTAAATATATTCGATAATATGATTATGCTTTAAATAAGATGAAGGGTGTGTAAGCTGTGTAAATGAAATAACAAAAAAAAAACTACTATTCAAAAAACAAGATTAATTCTTGCAGTCAATATTATTCGTTGCGTGTTGCTGCAGTAAAAATGTAGGAATTACGTAAATGTACCTCTGTATTTTTATGCGAAATTAAAAAAGAAATTAATAAATTAAATGTACAACGGCGTTCGATCAATTCGATTAATTTTCGATTCGTACGATTAATTTTTGATTCCTTGGTTTTATCAATTTTGATCAACTCTAGTTTTAAGAAACATAAAAAGTAACAATGCACGTAGTACCATAAAAAATACGAAAATTCACATATATATAAAATAAACATAAACAAAGATAAACAAGATAACAAAGATAAACAAGTAATATGAATATAAACAGCTAGGTTCCTTGATGCAAGAATTAAATTTTTACTTGCGACAAATGACTTGTGCAAAGATACGATTGTATTCAAATTTCACAACATGTTTCGTAAATCGATATATCTTCTAGTAAAGGAATCTTCTGAAAAGTTATGTAGCGGGTCCTTTTATCTCTGATATATATTTTCACTTATCCGAGTTCAGAAACCATAATAACATTCTCAATTTCTGCCAATGGATCTGCAACCATATTATTATCTAGTCCATCTAAAGAACGTTCCAAGTTTTACATATTGTTTACTTTAAAACTATTCACTAACAATAATTTACGTATACGGTATAACTTATGATAATATATAATAGCACCTTTTTGTAGATAAAAAGATATGTTAGAATTACTTAAGTAAGGGCAGCGGTGACTATTACTTGGCTAAGAACTCTAACCGTATATATTACTTACTCGCTTGAGTTACTGAACTATAAAATGAAGTCAGTGACTTTAGCCGTGACTTTTACTTAAGTAATTACATTTTCTTAACTATAAATACGAGGATCAGAGTTTTGTTTAAAAACTTCGTTTCGTTCTTAGCTAGTTTATGCTTTTATTTGTGAGATGATAATTTTGGTCTACATTTGGGGCTAAGGGCTAAATAAGCAGAAAAATGGCAAGGCAAAGGGGCTATGTGTTTGGGTTTTCACTTTGCTTACCATTGGACACAGTGTCGGCACACTGCCGTGCTACAATGAAAAACCAGTACTAGAGGTAGCGTACTTAGCGTATTTACCGGTCTTTGATATGACAATTGAAGGAGGATTTTGTACAATATTCCAGATAATGCATTCGATATGCGTCGCAGTAAGACATCTACACGATTCGAATATAGCTCATCGTGATATCAAACCGGAGAATTTGCTGTACTCGAGCGTCGAGCCGAACGCTGTGCTCAAACTGACCGATTTTGGATTCGCCAAGGAGACTCTATCCGCAGCTGACACGTTACAGACTCCATGTTATACGCCTTACTATGTTGCCCCGGAGGTAAATTAAAATCTTATTATTCTAATTTAATAAATCTGAAGAGTTTTTGAAGTGAAAAGGCAGTGATAGCAATTCCGCCACAAATCCGTTCAAAGTAATAACGGTGAATTAATTTACCCAGTGTAACACCTTTTTAAAGTAATATAAAAATATTTATTAACTAAATTAAAAAAATAAATGCCGCAGGAACGCGGAATATGACGTCATCATTAAATAAATAAGGTATTATGCGCAAAGTTGACTTTACTAGATTTTCTTCAGTACATATATGATTCTAAACACAGCGTAATAACAATCCGGCTGGAAGTCGTTCAGCTGTATTATATAAAGCTATTATGTAAAATAACTAATTAAGCACTTCAACTTCGACATATATGGATATTACGAGTAATTATGCAGCTTACGTTAAAAAATAAAAATAAATTTAACATCGGTCAGATAGAACTAAAGATTAGACCTATTCTAGTGTAAATATAAAAAAATCTATACATATTATAAAATTCAACGGCTCTCTGTCTGTCTGTCCTTTTTATGTTCTTTTCACGCGAAAACCACTTATCCGATTTACATGTCTTTTATTTTAATTCATAGCTATGTTATCTGGCCAGGTTATAGGGTATATTTTGTAAAATAAGGTAACATACGAAATAAGCAGTGACGATAATGGTGAATCAATTCGGATAATAGATGCATTTGGGGCGCTCAAATGGCTTACGCTGAGTAAATAGTACGAGATATATCAAATTAATGTATTATATAATTTTAGCTCTTAAAATGATCTACAAAAAAGTCAACGATAGCATATGTCTTTCTTCTAAGGATCAGCCACAATAAGCATTTTTGGGGCAGTACAATTCGTGCGTGCGATCGACCAACAGTATTTATTCTGTAGTCTACGCGAGCGGAGTCGCGGGCACAGCTAGTATAAAAAAAGTTTCTTTTTTCTTTTCTTCCAGGTCCTTGGACCGGAGAAGTACGACAAGTCATGCGACGTTTGGTCTCTCGGTGTCGTCATGTACATCCTCCTGTGCGGGTTTCCACCGTTCTACTCTAATCACGGTCTCGCTATATCTCCGGGCATGAAGAAAGTGAGTAAGAGTTTTTATTAACCTCCGATGATAAACATTCTAAGAGTCTTATAAGCCTAAAGTCTGTAACTGTTTATCTGTGCATTCGGGTATCCATGTATCTGTGAGTGTCTGTAGCATCGTAGCTCCCAAACAGCTGAATTGATTTTGATTTGTTTGAAATCTCACTCGATCAAGAGTATTCTTGACTATGATTCAAGAACCACCAACTTCCAGCAAAGATTTCGTGTTTGGGTTCATTAAAATGGTTTCAATGTAATGGGTTACTTGTGTCGGGTCTTAACCTTGTTTATCGAAAAAGAAAAATATCTCAGTAAACATGGCGAGTGTTCTCAGGAACTACTAGACATAATACCATCTCCCTTTCATAAGGGATCCACATGCGCTGGGTTCAGGGGTCATAACTTTCCGGTTAAAGGCCGACCGCTGTAGGTGCGACCCTCCTTCATATTGTTCTCCTTATTACAATGTTAATCAAAAAACTACTATAGTTACTGAAACAAATTGTGCGTGTAATCGTTACATGCAGTTAAAGTGACCGTTCTTTGAGTTTCGTAGTATATATTGATATATATTAGAATAAAAACGCATTAAAGCATTACTTTTCTTGACTGTATGATTTTTTTAAACACAGCGTTCGTAATTCCATCTTGGTATAATAATCTCATATGTAGCAGTCACAAAAATAAAACCGCGTAGGCCCATACGTCAAACGTCTATTGTTGTCGGCGGTCAGACTAACTTATTAGCCGGTCCTGTTCCGCTCCGGCATCCTGCAGACCATTATGAGAGTCGCGCTTACGGCGGTCAAACTATAGATTCATTTCGGCACGAACAAAGAAGTTCGTTACGTCATTTCTCTGCCGTACTGTGTGACACTGGAACTGTCTTCCGGCCAGTGTGATCCATCGTCCCTACAACATGGAGTCCTTCAAACATAACGTAAGGAGACATTTGAGTAGACCGACATCACAGCGATGACTGCTTATTGATTATGTATCCCACGGTGGTCGCCGATGTTATTGGATTGCACGGTGCTTACTATCAGGTATAGTGACGTCACTTTGTTGAAGTACGAAAATAAAATACACACATGACCTTAATTTGATGTCACACACAGATCATCCCTGACACAGAATTAAGTTACTTTTAAAAGAGGTAGGTCACAGAAATGTCTTTGGAGATTTCTCTCTACTTGAGGCAGTTCGACTGGTCGAATACTTCCACCCTACAAAAGATCGCAGCAAAATAACCTTGTGTTGCTGTTTTCCTGCGGTAAGTAGGGTTTTCAGAGGTCCTAGGAGAAGAGTGGTTCAAGGTCGGCAATGTCCTAGTGAGACTTAGGTGTTGTAAGCATCCATAGGGTACGGTAGCCGCTTACAATCGGGCGAACCGTACGCTTGTTTGCTACCTTTTATTTGTATTAGATTCCACAATAAACTTCCTAAACCCATTATCGTTTTGCCTCATAATATGTATATTATAGTCTTGAATTATCGGAAATAATGAAACAACGTTTAAAGCCTTTATTTCAGGTATTTTTATATTCTTACAAATGTATAAAATATATAATTTATAAGGAGAGTTTTCAGTTCAAAGTAATAACAATCTACTCTCCTATTTTGTTTTAAAATATATGACGCCCTGTCAGACGTCAGGTTTGAAATCAGATAACGCGGCATAGACAAGCTAGAGAAAGCTCAGGATTAATGTAGGAATCCCAACTCTAGTCTAACGACGCTGTGTCAATACGCACTATCACTGAGCCATAATTGCTTCAAGATTGATTGCAAGAAATGGGAGGGTGTTTTTTAGTTGGTGAATGTTCTGCTCCCATTTATTAATATGTAGCCGCTGGTATCTTCTACAGCGTATCAGATTGGGACAATACGACTTCCCGGAGCCGGAATGGTCGAACGTGTCTTCGGAAGCGAAGAATCTCATCAGGGGAATGCTGTCCGTCGATCCGGCTAAACGGCTCACCATACACCAAGTCAGTATTACTCAGTCACTAATTTGGGAGCCACTAGTCCCAGCCATATATATACTATATAATATAATAAAGTTTGTTTGTTTGTCTAAACACGCTAATCTCTGAAACTACCAGTCAGATTCAAAAAATATATGATTGCCAGATTCACGAGGCTATCTAGCATTAGGCTACACCTCTCAGTTAGCCTTAAATATTGATTTTTGTTAAGTAAGTCTGAACAAATAGCGCACCCTAACTGCTTTATCCGCGTGCGCTGGCGTAATGGTTAGTGAACGTAGATACAACGTTCTAGAAAAATATTGCTTCTTAGTTCATTTAAAAAAGCTCGCCCGATGAAATTCTGTAGTCCACACGAGCGGAACCGTGGGCACAGCTAATATTCTATAAAATTAATCTGAGTTTGGAAACAAACAAAAATACCATCTCTTCAGCTTTATTATGTAAGGGTAGATGTAAAGTTTAATAATGCACATTATTCAATTAGCAATATATAATATGTGCAATATTAAGTTATGGGTCGCTGTTGTAGCTTGTAAACATAATAGTCACGGTAACAGGTAATGGCCAGCCCTTGGATCCGGCAGTTCACACAAGTGCCGCAGACGCCGCTCTACACTAACACGCTGCTCCGCGAAGGCGGCGAAGCGTGGCCCGACGTCCAGGAGGAGATGACACGCTCGTTAGCGACAATGCGCGTCGACTACGACCAGGTACAGGCGAGTGTCCCTACTGTTGTCCCTGGCTTGTCCCATATCCTATTACAGACTATTATTTGCTTGTTATATACAATTATAGTCCTGTGTTAACCGACTATAGGCCTGCTGTAGAAACTCATTTGCCTGTTATAGACAATTATTTTCATTTTATAGACAATTATAGGCCTATTATATCCAATTATAGGTCTGTTTTAGCCGATAATATACCTATGTAATTATATCGCTATACGTCGATAGGTTGCGGATGCTAGTAACTTTGTGAGTTAACTATGGGGATGTGTAGTCGATTGTCCTTGGTAGTTATAGCTGTTTAGTCTGACCGATGCCCTGTTATAGACAGTTAAAGGCTTAAATGGGTATATTAGTTGATTGACCCATTTTTGTATATTAACGGCGACCAGGTATAGGTCTGTCCTATATCTTGATATAGGCAGCCTATAAAATATGTTATTACATGCCACAGTTAGACTACAACCCTCAATTGCAAAAAAGTCTCCAAAACAGCTATTACTGTGTTTCGGCAGTTGCTTAGATTCAGACTCTTTTTAAGCATAGTACCTTTATACTACTAGCCACATGTCTGAGATAGCTTAAACGTAAATCTCAGTAATAAAAAACTATAAATATAATAGACATGTCAGTAAAATGAATTAACATTATTATCGCTAATGGCTAACTTCATCATGTTTTTGACACGCGGAATACAATTTTTAGAGATATTATGCACATAAATACGCATATTTTTTTAATCATAAATATTTATTACCACTGTTGCTTAGTTTTGCATCGCATTATCTGTAAATAACATTTGTGTTTCTTCTCATTGTCATATTACCAATTTTGTTTACACAAATGTTTTAAAAATCCTGTTAATCATGCCGAGATAGAAAAAAATAATATGATAATGATCCTTAGTGTTCCTTTTATATTTCAGGTGCATATAAAAGCGTTGGAGCAGAGCAACAATTCTCTACTAAACAAGAGACGTAACAAAGTGGGCGCTTGAAACATATGTGACAATTAGGTATTTAATTTTTTTTACGTATACTTTGGTGTGTTCAATCAAGAGTAGATTAATAAAATCGGTATGAAGTTGGTCGCGAATATCCGACAGTATGGAGTTGGCCGCAAATATCAGACATCATGGAGTTGGCCGCGAATATCAGACAGTATGGAGTTGGCCGCGAATATCCGACAGTATGGAGTTGGCCGCGAATATCCGACAGTATGGAGTTGGCCGCGAATATCAGACATCATGGAGTTGGCCGCGAATATCCGACAGTATGGAGTTGGCCGCAAATATCAGACATCATGGAGTTGGCCGCGAATATCAGACAGTATGGAGTTGGCCGCGAATATCCGACAGTATGGAGTTGGCCGCGAATATCCGACAGTATGGAGTTGGCCGCGAATATCAGACATCATGGAGTTGGCCGCGAATATCCGACAGTATGGAGTTGGCCGCAAATATCAGACATCATGGAGTTGGCCGCGAATATCAGACAGTATGGAGTTGGCCGCGAATATCCGACAGTATGGAGTTGGCCGCAAATATCAGACAGTATGGAGTTGGCCGCGAATATCCGACAGTATGGAGTTGGCCGCAAATATCAGACATCATGGAGTTGGCCGCGAATATCAGACAGTATGGAGTTGGCCGCGAATATCCGACAGTATGGAGTTGGCCGCGAATATCCGACAGTATGGAGTTGGCCGCGAATATCAGACATCATGGAGTTGGCCGCGAATATCCGACAGTATGGAGTTGGCCGCAAATATCAGACATCATGGAGTTGGCCGCGAATATCAGACAGTATGGAGTTGGCCGCGAATATCCGACAGTATGGAGTTGGCCGCAAATATCAGACAGTATGGAGTTGGCCGCGAATATCCGACAGTATGGAGTTGGCCGCAAATATCAGACATCATGGAGTTGGCCGCGAATATCAGACAGTATGGAGTTGGCCGCGAATATCCGACAGTATGGAGTTGGCCGCAAATATCAGAAAGTATGGAGTTGGCCGCGAATATCCGACAGTATGGAGTTGGCCGCAAATATCAGACATCATGGAGTTGGCCGCGAATATCAGACAGTATGGAGTTGGCCGCGAATATCCGACAGTATGGAGTTGGCCGCGAATATCCGACAGTATGGAGTTGGCCGCAAATATCAGACATCATGGAGTTGGCCGCGAATATCAGACAGTATGGAGTTGGCCGCGAATATCCGACAGTATGGAGTTGGCCGCAAATATCAGACAGTATGGAGTTGGCCGCGAATATCAGACAGTATGGAGTTGGCCGCGAATATCTGACAGTATGGAGTTGGCCGCAAATATCAGACAGTATGGAGTTGGCCGCTAATATCCGACAGTATGGAGTTGGCCGCGAATATCCGACAGTATGGAGTTGGCCGCAAATATCAGACATCATGGAGTTGGCCGCGAATATCAGACAGTATGGAGTTGGCCGCGAATATCCGACAGTATGGAGTTGGCCGCAAATATCAGACAGTATGGAGTTGGCCGCAAATATCAGACATCATGGAGTTGGCCGCGAATATCCGACAGTATGGAGTTGGCCGCGAATATCCGACAGTATGGAGTTGGCCTCGTAAAACTGACGGTATAAAGTTAGTCGCAATAATTTGATAGTTTGAAGTTAGTCAGGCAAGCTTTTTTAGTAGTCTACGCGAGTGGAGCCGCGGACAAGGTATTTTACAAATAAAAATGTATGTTTTGTTTTTATATTACAGATTTCGCAGCGAACTTAAACGACAGTGTGAAGCGCCACGTAACCGTAAGCCCGAAACGCATCCCCGTCTACTTATACCTCATTAAAATATATGTTACTTATCGGTTTGAAAAAATATCGCATGCTATACCGTCCTGTATATTTTAAGTGCGGTATCGACCACTTACTCATATAGACCCCTAATAAACTGTGACAGGTTTTCTATAGCCGCGTCTAACAAATATATTTTTGATGAAATAAATAAAATTTTGACATAATAATTATCGATATGTAAACACGGTACATCACTAGTATTGAATTTATGTTTTATTGTCCACTCTATTATACAGTTTTTACTGAATCTATATCTGTCATGTTGTGTGATTTTTCTTTTAATTCATAATATTACTTCATGTGGCCACTATATTATGTGATATTGCATGCATGCATATTTATGCATTAGTGCATGCATGCATATTTATGCATTAGTGCATGCATATTAATCATGCTACAAAGTGGTAAAAGTAGAGTTGGAATGATTCCTTTTTCCTCGCCTATCACATCGTATGGGGCGTGTGTGGACGACAGCTCGTTCAAATATATTGTGGGTCTGTGAAAACAAAAAAAAACGCGATATCTTTATGAACAATAATTCTGTAGTCCACGCAACCGGGGCCGGAAAAAAAAAACAGAATTTGTAATTGAAATGAAATAACCCAGTGACTTTTACTTGCTAATTTTCAACTAAATTAATGGCCGCCATCTTAGGTTTTTTATTTTTTTTATTAGCATTGAGTATTTGTTTATTATCCTCAATTTGGTTCGCGTGATCTTAGTCCACGCAACCGGGGCCGCGGGTACAGCTAAACCGTAATAAAAAAAAAACAGAATTTGTAATTGAAATGAAATAACCCAATGACTTTTACTTGCTAATTATTAACTAAATTAATGGCCGCCATCTTGGTTTTATTATTCTTATTGTTATTAGCATTAAGTATTTGTTTATTACCCTCATTTTGGTTCGCGTGATCTTCCAACTCTACGTACATACGTTTCACCTTAACTTCAAGGAAAATATTTTATTGTAACCTAGCAACATTGTTTTAGTTTTGTGACAATTAAGTAATAACACGGATAGTAATATCAAAGATGCTTTGTTACCTATGAAACGATACTACGTCAATAATTAATAATATTAAAGTATCATATATTATTTAGTAATATAATTAGTATTTCGATTGTTGGCGACGTTGTGGTGTTCTGTGTTCATCTCAAATCTGTCGTTACTGCTTAGTCCCCATGTAAAAGCGTAATGATATGTAGCGTAAATTTTTCTAAAGTTTTTCTTTAGTAGTTTTCAGGTGATGAGAGTTTCTAATAAACAGACAAATATTATCTTAAAACTACATTCCATAGATAATGAGTATATTCGGCTTTTAAATTTTCATCATTTAAGTATTTGTTCAATACATGAACATTAGTTTTTAAAGTTTGTAAGCTGGCAACTTGATTTTGTCCAGTAATTTGTATTTTACTAGTCTGGCAATACTATCTAGACTTTTCTCTCTCTTATAAATTTAATTTGTTTGAACGTGCTCGTTGTGCGACATATCATTATAATAAAGCAAGTTATTATACATGCTTGTGGTCCTTCGAGCCGGATATGAACCAGGGACCTGTGGACAAAATCAAATTGCCAGCTTACAACCTTTAAAAACTAATGTTCGTGTATTGAACAGTATTTATTTTGTCCATACTCTCGCCATGTTTGTTTACATTTTTATCAATGATGTTGGTTTAATGTCGATTTTTTATATGTTAATAGGCAAATTAAATTTATCGATGTTCTAGTTAACTTCCTCATACTATTTCTTATTACAAAATCCGTGTAATTAAGTTCTAAATCAGTGATTCTCAAAGTGGTCTATAAGAGCCCTCATAATGGCTATTTATCG
Organism: Saturnia pavonia; assembly: GCA_947532125.1. NCBI lineage: Eukaryota > Metazoa > Arthropoda > Insecta > Lepidoptera > Saturniidae > Saturnia > Saturnia pavonia. The sequence continues at coordinate 6,394,339 of OX383922.1, forward strand.
ATATTCTAAAGACCGTGGTATTATGATCTTGAGTTAGTTGATATATTATATAGAAATATTAAACCTAAACTGTTTATTGCACACATTACATAATGACCTCGGCTCGGACTGTTGCAGCGATTGCAAATAAGTCGCGATCTAGCTAATTCCCTATCCGTAATGCGATCTAACTAACTATACATATATACCTGTCTCTCTCCTATGGGAGGAGAGAGGGAGACAAGTGTATATGTATGTATTTAGTAATCTGTCGATTTAATCGGAGCTCTGCGTGTCTTTTATAAGAGCACCCCCGTCGTTGCACATCAGGCGACCCGTACGATGTCGCGTGACATTCGATGGTGTCGCCACCGCCGAGGTGAGTCAGTTGAGCGTCATTTAAATGTAGCGTTACAATATATTAGAATTGTTTGATATGTTCTCGATTTTGTACTTATTATTTTTCTATAATCGTGTACTGATCGACGCCTTTTGAATACTTTCACTCCTTCACTTCTGTTCGTTTGCAAGTATTCGTTTTGTTTTTACAAATGCGAATAGAAATTTAGTTTTTTTTTTATTCCTTGCCTGTATTTCTTGTGTATTCTATGTATGTATTATTACTATGAATCGTTTTGATTTCGCGTCGAACGTACACGCCATTAAGTACAATCAACTAGTAAATAATAGATGAAACAGATTATTTTGTAAGTTTTTGAGGACATACGAAAGTAGTTGGAACCCTTGTTTTCGTCATCTCTCAACTGACTGGACAACGTGACGAATTCTCGTATTTTCCAGTAGCACACGAAAATTATTTTTATTAATATCGTGGTAGGTACTGCTTTCATCTGTACATAGTGACACTCAGCGCGAAACTAAAACGACTCAAGATGACTTTGTCTTTACGATGGTACATATAGAGTCTTGTCTTTTGTATTTGTGGATGCGAAAAGGGATGAGGGGAAATACAAAGTAAAAGACGGATAGGTGATTTGTCAATTTTCCTGTCAATGGTTATACTATGGTGCTGTCATAATTTGTAGTATTTACTTAGGTATACTAACTTTTGCCTGTGGCTGCAGCTTAAATTTAGAAATCATTATGAATGCCTTTATACTAGAATAAAAAATTAGACTAAAAAAAAATCCGAAAAAGGAAAAAAATGTTTTTTATTATATTGTATTAGACGTTTAGCTATAGACGCTTTTAATTCCTTTGCACAAATACTTCTTTAGGACCAATATAATGAGGTTAGTGAAAACTATCTGTAATAAACTTTCTACACGACAGTGAAATTATTATTAAAATCGGCTCAGTAATTTTTATTTTGTATTTATTACCCCACAGCTAACGCGTGTATTATGTTATGTTTTTATTTTGCCGTCCATATAGTGGGAGGGTAAATATAATGAGAAAAAAACTTAGCTATTATTAATAATAGATTATGAAAATATTTTACGGATTTTATAGCGGTTTTAATTTGATTTTCGCTACTTCATAGATTCCCAAAATAACTTTTCAATACAGAGCTCTTGGAATAAAAAAAATGATTCGTTATTAATAAAAAATGCTGCAAAAAGTTGAGGTTAAAAATTGTTCATCTTATTTAAAGGGGCGCCGGTGAAAGTTTGGGAACTTATGCTTTGAATAATCCATGTTTGGAATGAAATTAATACCGCTATAAAATGGAGAAATATACATATTTAGTATAATTATAAATATTCTCTATAAAAAAATTGTTCATTACAAGCTTATGAATAAAATTAATCTAGTATTGTATTGTAGTTATTCGAACGACATAGTCAATGTAGATCGTTCCTGTTTCGTTTCATTTCTTAGAGATTCCCAAACTTTGTACATGAATCATCTCGCTATATTCGGTTCAGGGTATACAGAGATGTAAAGTGGAATGTCACAGTATCTACAAGATGAAATCATAATTTTTCATTTCCAAAATTTTAATAGATTTTTTTTATATAGGTTTAATTACCAGGGTTTTCTGATATCTTGACTTTCCCGTCTTCAGGATCTGAAAATATTGGGGTGTCCTATTGAATTCGTAAGTCGTATGGGGCTGGTGAGGTTTGAATAGAAAAATTAAGTTTGCAAATATTAACGAGTATTACTCGTTATTGTACTACATATTAAAAAAGTACCGTACAGTATCCCAATCAAATATTTTTAGAAAACCTTAGTTTAAAAGTTGGCAACTCTAGTAATTGCAAGCCAAAAGCGGTATCTTTCTAGATGAGGTTTGTTTCCCAAGTTTTTCTACGCCGACTATGCCGTTCGGAGAATCGAAGCGTGCTTTACGCGGCAGTGAATGTTACACTTGTTTCTTGTACACTATTTTTTTTAGAATCTTTTATGTTTTGACTAATGCAAAATATAAGTCAGCGTTTTCCAAACTCTCGATGACACGTTGACGTTTTTTTTTTTTCGTTAACTTGAATATTTGTTGATTTTACAACGTGAGTGCAATAAATAGTATTTTTAATTGGTATATGTGTAAATAAGTTGCCTAGAACTGCGATTCCATTTAAAGCTACGGAACCTTCGACGAATCTCTTTTATTTTATAGAACTCTTCATTAAACGAAAGACCATGCAGTTTGAAATAGCATAAAAAAAAAATATATATATATAACAGTGGAGTTATCTTACACCCAAAATAGTTCAATGCTTCAATGACAAACACCAGGGCATTTGTGTGTGCTAAAAATATGTTCAATATGTGTCTTACGTCATTCGGAAAAGTTTTTCTTTTGAATATAGAAAATCCACGGATTGTGTTTATTTAGATTTTTAGATATAATCAACAATTTCATCGATCAGAAAAACAATTGTAGACTGAGAATAACAACACGAATTAGTTCCCGGTCTATTTAAAATATTCTTGAGTTAGTTAGTTGAGGCAATGATGGTTCAGTGGTAGTGTGTACGAACATCGCGTCGATTGACGTGAGCTAGAATCTCTGCAATGTGCATGAGCTTTCGGTGGAGGAAAACATCGTGAGGAAATCAAAGCATGGTGGTACGGCTCTTTTTAATGCCCACCTGGCTAGCTACCACCCTCAAATTGAAAATCTGCCGCCAAGCACCTATAGGTGTGTTCCGGCAGATAAGAAAGAAAGAAAGAAAGAAACATTTATTCATAATGACAAGACACGGAAATACACAATACATACAGATATTGTAAAGAAAAGCAGAGAACGGTACATAAAAGAAAAACTAAATTCTACATACATATAAAAAAAACAAACAAATACATTAATAACAATATTGACTGCAACAATACTAAATATAGTCTAGCAGCGTGCCCAGTCATTACGAAAAGGCGTCCAGCTCAGCATAAATGCTGAAGTGCCACGGGGCACTCAGCGCTGATTTTCAGCTGGAACCCCAGAGCAAGTCACGGTGCGCCCAAAATTAGATTAAATAAAATAAAATATACTAAATTAAACAAATAAATAACAATTACAATTCAATACTACTTAAGGCTCAATATGTATTAGATATTAAATATTAGATAAAATAAAATAAAGTAAAGTAAAGGGGGCATGGCATATATAATGACAAAAGAAATGTAATATACCAGTGTGCATAATAATATACAAATCAATATATGATTTATACTGTATATAAAAGCAGGCTATTTATAATAGAAAAAAGCACAAAAAATAAATAATTCTGAAAATATTCTATAAACACTGTGCCGTTAACAACATGTTTTTAAAATGAATTCTAAACATATTTACAGTTTTAAATTCGCGAATTGGAGGGGGCAGGTCATTCCAGCATCGGGTAGCAGCGAACCTAAAACTACCTCGGAAGGAAGTGGTAGCATGCCGATGAGTGCATAACATGTGCTTAGAAGCTCTGGTGCCATAACGGTTCTGATCCCGCGACCAAACAAGTTTTTCATAGAGATATTCTGGCAATCCGGTTTTTATTACACCAAATAAAAGTGTAGCTAGGTGTAACTGCCGCCTACTTTCCATCTTCAACAGTTTTCCCTGACTCAGATGCACTTGAGAGCCAGTTTTCTAGTGGAAGTAGCGTGTTATCATCTTGGGGCACATCGTCACTTAAGACCAGGTGAGATTGTGGCCACTACGCTAAATTTATAACGATAAAAAAACGACATAATTCAATAGGGTCAATTTAAATGTTTTTTTTATGACTATATAGGTTTTTTGTTTTGACTTGGTTTGATTTCTCGCGTAGTAAAGGATTATGAAGAAGTGTTAATTGAACTTGATAAAAAGGGGCTCAGGAGTCAAAGTTTGGGAAACGCTGACTTAGTTTGATTTAACTGAAGTTATGGTCACAAACTATATTTTTACTATTATCATTTGTATAATTTACACATATATTAATATTTGTCGTTTTATTTCCGTCGTTGCGCTTGCAAAATCCGCTATGTGTAAATTTTCTTATGAAAAATCTTTAAAAAGTAACTATATACAATAAAATCATTTAAGTATTCATAATAAGATAATTTTATCGTATACAATACTGTTTTTAAATTGTATTATTAGGGTTAAAAAAAACATAGTAGATTTTGCAGGCGCGACAATCGTACGTTTATTTTGTATGTAAATTTGACATCACATTGCCATCTACGTTTATTTATTCTAAGTACTTATTATTTGGATTTATTACACATTTAGATAAGAGTACAGTTGATTGCAAAGAGTTAATTAAACATACGCTTAACCAATCAAAAAGCAATAGACATTCTAACTTTGTTTTCATTTTAAAAAAATAGTAAAAAAAGTTTTTTTCTCTGTGATATACAGATATATATTTTTTCTAATATGTAGATTAATTTAATCGCATTATTTTAGAGTACCATTCGATTCGAAAGTAGAGTCGATTATTCGAACAAATCGAAGTGTTAGAACAATACATACATAAATCAAGTTTCTTTCCCAAAGGGGTAGGCAGAGACCACGTCCTTCCAATTGCTACGATCCTGACATACAACTTTCGCTTCCTCAACATTCATAAATCTTTTCATGCATGCTCGTCGGTTTAGAGTACTCTTGACCTGACCTTTCTTCAGAACTTCCCGGATTTGATCGTGCAACGTTCGTCTAGGCTTTCCTCTTCCAACATTCACATTCAGACTCATAAATATGTCTAGGGATTCTTCTTTCATTCATACTCTCTACACGCCCAAACCCTAACCCGGTGAAGCTGTAAACGTCGCAAAGGCTCCAGGGCCCCTAAGGCTAACAGTATAATAGTCGGTTCGAAAAAAAAAATGCCCTAACCATCTAAGCATTCCTCTCTCATTCTCTTTCACTTATCTATTTTCTCTTATCACATTATTTCTTATCCTGTCACTCAATTTCACTCCAATTGTAATACTTGGAACTATTATAATAGCTATTGTAATATACGATAAATAATTCGAACTATTTAAATTATTCGGATAGTTTTTTTGTCATATATATTTTTTGCAATCAACTGTTGTTAAGCTGTTCAAAGTGCATTTCTTCATCACCATGCCAAATATAACTTAATCTATCCTATATTTTTGGATGTATTTGTAATTTAGCTGTTAATATTGAGTGAACATTAAAATATATAAATTTTAAGGTTATTTAGTTTTGTTTTATTTTTGCAAATCATCTATCTATATCAAGGTTACTCAATCCCAAGTCTATTGACTATATAGTGGCCAGAAAATGTCCTAGAAATTTCCCGCAAACAACATCGGCACAACGTCACGCTATAGGTGTCGTGCTTCTTAATTTATTACTAGCTATGCCCATGGCTTCGCTCGCGTGAACTACAGAATGCTGTCGGTCGAGCGCACGCGTGACTTATGCTGCCTCAATAATGCTTATTGTGGGTGATCCTTAGAAGATAGACATATGCTATCGCTGACTTTTCTGTTGGTCTTTTTAAGATCTATAATTATGTAGAACATGAATTTGATATATCTCTTATGGCTTATTCAGCGTAAGCCATTTAATCGCCACAAATGCGTGTTTTTTCCGAATTGATTCACAATTATCGTCACTGCTTATTTCGTACGTTACCTTTTACAAAATATATCCTATAACCTGACCAGACAACATAGCTATGAATTAAAATATAAAACATAAATCGGATAAGTTATTTTCGCGTGAAAAGAACATAAACAGACAGACAGATGTTGATAATATATATAGATGACACTGTGAATTTGCTTCCACTATGGAGAAGTTGTTCATCGGTGAACCGCCTGAGGAATAGTACACAACTGCGTGGCCTAACAGCCAAGTAAGTGTTGCAGTATTCTCTCGTACGCTTAACTGATTCCGATACTTTCTTTCCTTGTGGTTGAGCACTTCCACCTTCTTTGAATTGTCTCGATTCAGATAACATGAATAATAAAACAATACAGTCCACATCTCTCCTTCACTAAATCCCTAAAATTAATATTATGGGGAACTACCTGTCTTATAAAAATTAGTTCAACATTTTATTTGGCCAATACGGATATTCACCAATAATATTTGCTCGACAGTATTTATATGGTTATTACCTACGCATCCTCAAAATACGGTACTACAGAATAACCGCGAGCGCTGTACCGCGCCTTGAGTAGGAAATGTTGTGCGGGCGGTATGGAATGCACAAGTTTACATGGGATCGTACCTAAGATAGTTCTTAAGATATTGCGTCCCAATATTGTAATTGTTATGATAGCAACTCATTTACTAAGGTAAGGTAAGGCTAAAGGTAGTAAATCGTGACATTTCTTTAAAAATCATTTATTTAGAAAAGCCAGAAAGAGTATATTAAAATACTAGCTGTGCCCGCGGCTCTGAGTACTAAAAAAGGTTTTTTATTTTTTGTGCGGAACCCTAATAATTTTTCTAAAATAAAAGTAAAGTTATGCCTTATAACATCAGCTATCTGCCAGTGAACAACCGTCTCGAAGAATACCCGGAACAAACAGATAGACAGACAACATTTTAACAAATGGGTTTTTTGTGATTCTTTTATGTCTTTTTTGTTTTTGTTTTTGTTTGTCTTTTTTGCTGGTGTATCTTCGAAGTCGATGGTCAAGTACAAATGAAATTAAAATGGGACCACCCTTGAGGTCTAACGAAGGAAGAATTGTCTAAACCGGTTCATTAAAAAAAGAAGTTATGGCTGAACATTCATAAAAAATTCATGATGCCTCAGTGGTAGGGTTTACGGACATCGCTTCGATAGACGTGAGTTCGAATCCCTGCAATGAGCCTAAACTTTCGGTGAAGGAAAACATCGTGATGAAACCATAGCATGGTGGTAGGGTTTTTTCTAATGACTGCCTGGCTAGCTACCACCCTCAAGTTGAAAATTTGTCGCCAAACAGCAATAGGTGTGTTCCGGCATCTGCACATGAGAACCAGTCTTCCACTATGCTTAACGTGTTATCATCTTGGGCCAAATTATCAATTAACATCAAGTGAGATTGTGGCCACAACGCTAAAATCTATAACGATAAAAAAACATTTGAATTGAGAACTCCTCCTTTTTTAAAATCGGTTAAAAATAGAAGATTGTAGTATTGGAGATTGTAGATTGGAAGTAGTATTTATATTGATTGCTTCTATAACATTTTCATTAGTAAAATAACTTTTCATAACGCTTCTGTCCGAGCGGTTACTTGATGTTAAACTTTACAATTACTTTACATAATATTAGGTCCTTACATATGAAATTGGGTTTTTGTACGGGAGGAATATAAAGTCAATTTTTTTTGTAAAATATATTTAATTAATCAAAGTATGCACCGTTGTTATCTATGCACTTTTTTTTGCCATCTCATAGGTAGTTAATTGATCCATTTACTAAAAAACATAGGGGGCAAAAATCAATAAAATATTTGAAGGCGGTTTGGACTGCCGCATCGGAGTTGAATTTTTTTCCTTGTAAGAAGTTGTCGAAATTCCGGAAAAAATTGTAATCTGTTGGAGCAAGGTCCGGGGAGTACGGTGGATGTCACAGACATTCCAATTGTAGCTCATCTAACTTAGTGGTTGTTTGTTGTGCAATGTGTGGTCTTGCGTTGTCGTGAAGCAGCAGTGGCCTAGAGCGATTGACCAATCTCGGTTGTTTAGCAGCTAGTTCTTCCTTCATGGTTTGCAGTTGCTGTCAATAGATATCTGCCGTAATCGTTCGGCCAGATTTTAGAAAGCTCTAGTGAACGACACTAGCGCTAGTCCACCAAACAGTCACAAGTAACTTTTTCTGAGTCAATTTTCGTTTAGGACAGGATTTGGCTGGGTCTCCAGGGTTCAGCCATTGCGACGAGCGCTTGTTATTATCTAACAGTATCCACTTCATTAATCCCAATCCCTTCATTATTGTGTCGGTTGAGCAAAGTAACACAGCAGACGACGCGTGTTTGCAAGTTCGATTCACTAAATTCATGAGGTACCCATCGTTCCAGTTTTTTTTGCTTTCCCGATTTGCTTCAAGTGGATTAATATAGTTTTATAACTTACCCCGAAGCTTGCAGCTATCTCTGAAGTGCTTTGTGATGGATCCCCTTCCACAATAACCTTTAATTCTTCATTTTCCACTTTGGTCTCCGGCCGTCCACGGGGTTAGTTTTGAAGGTCGAAATTTCCAGAACGAAAACGTTGAAACCAAAAACGTACCGTGCTTTCTTTTGCGACACCAGCGCCGTACACATTATTAATCCTTTGAGCTGTTTCTGCAGCACTAGAGCCACAGTAGAACTCGTACTCGTAAATATACCGACATTTAATGTTATCTTTGTGCGGTAATAAGCGACGCCAAAAAAAAAGAATAATTAGGAAAAAGCAAATGTATGACTGTTTTCAAAACTCATATGTACCTACCAGCTAAATTAATTTATAAATTTGAATTTGGAATTGTTAACCAAAGAGGAGATATTTCAGATCAAAGTAGACAGTACGACAAAACGCTAATTTCATATGTAAGGACCTAATATTATTATCCTCTCAAATAAGATGTAGCATTTATATTGATTGCTTCTATAACATTTTCATTACTAAAATAGCTTTAAGCGGTTATTTGATGCTAAATTTTATGATTTCTTATATAATATTATTATCCTCTCAAAAACACATCACTATATAGGTAATTATGTTTCTTGATTCAGTTTCTTATAATTAATACAAGAATCATCAGCTGGATTCTCAAGTTTAATCGCAGTTTTGACCGTTTTCCCGTGCACATTTTGTTTAAGTCCTTGAACTTTGCTCTAATGATTCGTATAAAGAATTCTCCCTGACAACAACTTGATCTTTCAACTGCTGATCCTTCTTCGGGATTGATTTATCGTACAAACATTTAAGATCGACATACGATGAAGACGTTTGTGTACCATTTAACATCGTATTGGCGTATTCGTCCCACGATTCAGGAAATTGTGTTGAAATCTGTGTTAAATCGTTGACTTCATTAGCCTCGTCTGTTTCTTTCTACAAAAGAAAATGTTTATTTTTATTTCTGATTGTTCATATAAAAACTATGGATGGATACGTGATCAGTGACTAGTGCAAAAGACGAGATCGACTGCTATAAAGAGAACTCCTGGCGAAGGAAAACATCGTAATGAAACCACAGCGTGGTGGTAGGGTAATGTATAATGCTGGCCTGATTAGTTACGATCATTAGGTTGAAAATCTGTTGCAACTTGAAAGACAGTCCCTCCTTTAGACTTAACATATCACCATATTTTCTCTTCTGACGCTATGTGACAATGAATTCGAATATGGTATCACGTGAAGCCTAAGAATAATACTTGCTGATAGCTGTCGTTCAATTTATGGGTCAGACGACCATTAAAAATGAAAATAGAGTAGATCGTGAGCTAGCGTCACCGAGGCTCTTTGCTCTATCACAATGCTACTTTAAGCGACATTTAATAGCAGTTCGTCAGCCTCGCTGAAGGCGTGTGCTCTACTACCATACTACTTTAAACATTATTTAATAGCATATTGCCAGCTACTCTTTGGTGTACCACCATGCAACTCTAATGATCATTTAATACCAGTTCGTCAGCGTCACTGAAGCTCTGTGCTCCACTACCGTGCTACTTTAAACGTCACTTAAATGCATATTGTCAGCTACTCATTGATCTACCACCATGCAACTTTAATGATCATTTAATAGCATAACGTCAGCTAGCATCATTGAGAATCTTTGGTCTAGCACTATGCGACTTAAGGCAAAATTTAATAGCAGATCGTCAGCTAGCGTCACTAAAGCTATTGTGATCGGAGTTTATACCCTCTATTTTTGGAATATTCTTTGTGAACTATTTACTCCTTTTATAGCTATTATTGATATTATTTTATATATGAGCTCGGAGTAAATATTATCGAAATCCTTGTTAGTGAATATATAATGACTCACCTTATCGCGTTACGCAGATTCTAGTCAATGTTACCAAGTGTGCAGAAAATATAATCCTGTAAAATAAGATTGCCTCACCGCCCCGCTGTCACCATTCTATCTTTTATCTTGTTGGATGCATATACAATTGAGGCTGGGCTGGACGTGTAATACGATAATAGTAACAGGTGGAATTACTCACCGGGGATCTCTTATACTTCCGATAGCATATATATATTATACTTAGAACTGCTAACACAATGACTATACAGGCAACAGAGCTTACCGGCACCAAGATTTTACCTGTTCGAATATAAAATATTACATTGGTTTCCTATTACGGTGGTCAGCCATCTTGTTAATGAGGACATGGAAAACGAGTACCTACTGTACAATATGGTAAATTTATACCAGACTGTGAATGTCCCACTGCTTGATAGATTACTAAATAAATATACACTTGTCTCTTCCCCTCCTCCCAGAGGAGAGAGACAGGTATAATATGTAGTTAGATCGAATTATGGATAGGAAATTATCTAGATCGCGACTTATTTTCAAACGCTGCAACAGTCCGAGCCGAGGTTCGGCCACTTTAGCACCCTCGGAAACCTTTGTCTTAAGCGCTCGCCCCCAAGCCCGGGTGAAGCTATAAAAGCCGTTTGAGACTTTAGGGCCTTTATGGCTGAAAGTACAGTCAGTTCGAAAAAAAAAACCACTTCTGAGCAGAGCCGCGTGCTACTACGACATAATGTCATCGCGTATTCTATCGTTTTTTGTTTTCCCAATGGACAATTGTACATATTAGCTAGAAGATCATTTATCAAGCTTTTAGATTTCCACACGATATTTTCCAACATTCCAAGATGTGACACCCATTTGCCATGTTTTTAAAAAGCCTTTAACAGATAAAATATGATGTGTAAGTCTGTCTGTACACACTTAAGACGTTATACAGTCAGTCCTCGAGTTACGTCAAACAACATTTTGAAGCCATTTACCAAACAAACGTCTCTTTTATTTATCTCGGTGTCGACTTAACTTCGGCTTTCGGCTTAACTTGAATTGCCTAAGATTTAATTTATTTCGTTTCTCTTTTTTCCCGTTCCGATAAAATCAAATATAGTACCAAAATCAATAAGTACGAAAAAATTATAAGTATTGTAAGAATTTGCTTTGGGTAATAAAGCATATTTTTATGTAACAGATGCAGTTTACAAGTACTTGTAGAATCTAAACCGTGGGTTTTGTATGGAAAAGTGTGAAAATGCGACACTGGAGTTACGTCCATTCGATTTACTTCGTATATTTCGATAACTTCATATTCCGTATGTACAAGGACGGCCTATACTACTTTGATGTAACAAAAAATTTTATCCCGCGTACCAACGACATGATGAAGACTGTCATAATGTGTTTACAGTCTAAGTCTGTGTATAAAAAAAAAAAAAATATACAAGTTTCAAAATGGGCCGATTTGATTAGAGAATCGTGATTCCCAATCATTTTGGTCCTTCTTTCCCCACTCAACGCCTAACTATTCCAACTGCTTCTTCCCAAGAGCGCGCACCGGCACCAAAAGCGTTGCCCAAATGATTTATTAAGAACATCAAAAAACTATGATTCTGGTGATCCCAACATTGTCCTCATCAAAACTAGTGAGCAATTGTGATCTTTCCAACCTTTAGAATATTTTATTATTTCACTGACTGAATTTTTATTGTATAAAAATTAGAAAGTTGTATAAAAAACATGATTTCCATTTATCTATATAGGTATCAGTATAGGTAAGCGAAATACCACTCACTCACTCATTACGACATCTCCAAAACTATAGGTTCGATTGACTTGAAATTTAGCATAGTTGTATGCGATGTAGACACATAGTAAGAACGGATTTTACGCAATTACGGCTTAACGAACGATTCTTATGAAATACGGGTTATAAGTATTGTCGAAAAAATATATTATATTAATTCTCAACCGATTCTGATGAAATTTTATACACGGGAAGCATACGTCATTAAATAATTATTGATAGGATATAAGAAACATCAGAATACATTAAGAAATCATTAAAAAGAATTGCAACCACTTTTGATGAGAATTGTACACATGTCATTCCTCATTTGGCAAGTATTGGCAAGTAAAATTAAATTATCAGGATGAAAATAATTAGTGCGTAACAAATGCATGCGAAACCGCGGGGCAACCCTAGTAATAAGTAAATATAAATCTGACTGATTGTTCAGAAATTAACGCGTTGAAACAAACAATCTCTTGATCTTTATAATATAATATAGATAGATTTTGTAAACATATTCAATGGAATATAATGAATGAGCGTGTAAGATTCCTTACACACTGTAACTTACAATGGAATCTGTGTGAATTGTTTCTTTCTCTAATAAATACATAACTTAAGGTTCACCAAAATATTATATCTGTTCACGCGAAAATAGCAACACAGCTTAGCAACCCGTTTAATAACGTTCAACATTCAAAGTAACGTATTTTTTGTTTTATATTGTTCAATTGTCATACTTAAAACACCTTACACACGTATACGCTAAGATTCCTACTTATTTTTCCTTACACCTAAAAGCTATACGCACACGCTTGGGCCATTACGCATACAGTCAATTCTAACTGTTCTTGACAAGCGACATCTTGCTCTAGACATCTTTTAGAGTCATATTCTCCTGCTTAAATAATCGTCATTAAAACGGTTGTTCTTCGACAAATGCGACCGCGCTCTTTGCCATTCTTGATTAGTTCAAAAATCTAGCAAAACCATTTACTCACTATTCAACTGCAGTTCATTGTTTCCAGTGATATTTTCTTCGCCAACATACAGTTCACGTCTAAGAACTATCCAAGATTGAAAGGCATGTTTTCGTGAATATATGACGATGCACTGAATGATGGAGCCGTCATCTTGTGGACTCAAATGGATCATTTGCGACGTTATATTCTTTATGGAATTTGATAATAAATATTCAGAATTAACTAAAAGTTTATCTGAAAGGAAACAGATGTTTTTTTTATAATTTATCAAATTGTTATACTTATCGTTCACACTTATTATAAACCGTTGAGTATTGTTAAACATATTGTTATTTTTTTATTACTTTAAATTTTGTATAATTATTTCCTATGTCTTAAAAAAAAAAAACTTTTATATTGTTTTTTTTCCTGTGACACGTTTATTTTATATTAATTTAATTTAGTTGGATTGATTATTTATGATTAGATGATATTAGGTCCTTACATTTGAAATTAGCGTTTTGTCGTACTGACCACTTTGATCTGAAATATCTCCTCTTTGGTTAAGAATTCCAAATTCAAATTTATAAATTCATTTAGCTGGTACATTTGAGTTTTAAAAACAGTCATTCATTTGTTTTTTCCTCATTATTTTTTTCTTTGGCGTCGCTTATAACCGCACAATGGAAAACATGAAACATCGGTATATTTACGAGTACGAGTTCTACCGTGGCACCAGTGCTCCAGAAACAGCTCGAAGGATTAATCATGTGTACGGCGCTGGTGTCACAAAAGAAAGCACGGTACGTTTTTGTTTCAACGTTTTCGTTCTGGAAATTTCGACCTTCAAAACTAACCCCGTGGACGGCCGGAGACCAAAGTGGAATATAAAGAATAAAGGCTATTGTGGAAGCGGATCCATCACAAAGCACTTCAAAGATAGCTGCAGGCTTCATAAGTGATAAAACTGTATTAATCCACTAGAAGCAAATCGGGAAAGTAAAAAAACTTGAACGATGGGTACCTCATGAATTGAGTGTTACTCTGCTCAACCGACACAATAATGAAGGGATTTTAAATCAAATCATTACTTGTGATGAAAAGTGGATGCTGTACGATAATCGAAGCGCTCGTCGCAATGGCTGAACCCTGGAGACCCAGCCAAATCCTGCCCTAAACGAAAATTGACTCAGAAAAAGTTACTTGTGACTGTTTGGTGGACTAGCGCCGGTGTCGTTCACTACAGCTTTCTAAAATCTGGCCAAACGATTACGGCAGATATCTATTGTCAGCAACTGCAAACCATGAAGGAAGAACTATCTGCTAAACAACCGAGATTGGTCAATCGCTCTAGACCACTGCTGCTTCACGACAACGCAAGACCACACACTGCACAACAAACAACCACTAAGTTAGATGAGCTACAGTTGGAATGTCTGCGAAATCCACCATACTTCCCGGACCTTGCTCCAACAAATTACCATTTTTTCCGGAATTTGGGCAACTTCTTACAAGGAAAAATTCAACTCCGATACGGCAGTCCAAACCGTCTTCAAAGAGTTTATTGATTCTCGCCCCATTGGTTTTTTTAGTAAAAGGATCAATGAACTACCTATGAGATGGCAAAAGTGCATAGATAACAACGGTGCATACTTTGATTCATTAAAAATATTTTACAAAAAAAAAGACTTTTATTCCTCCCGTACAAAACGCCAATTTCATATGTAAGGACCTAATTTTTATAGCAAACAGTTTGCAACTGTTATTTGTAAATTGAAAAAGCAGTTTACAGACTGGTGTGCGGCGCAAATTAATCTGTTTCAGTTTGGAAAATGTTTCTTGTCTTTTCGATGTTAAGGATCTTTAGTTTGTTAGAGAGTGATACAAATAAATATGACTTGGAACAAGTTCTTTACTCTTTTCTATTGTAGTAATAGAAAGAGATCATCATCAACCTATAGTGGTCCACTGCTGGACATAGGCCTTTTTTTCCCAGCGAAATCCTGCATGCATCCAGCCCCTCGCTCGGGAGAGCAAGAGGGATATGTCAGCCTCTTACTGACTAAAACCCAGCGGTGTACCATCGCCAAAGTGGGGCGATACAGGGTCGCGTTAGCATTCATCGCGTCGCCCCGGCGGCAGGCCCCAATCAGGCCTCCGGCGCTAAAGAGAGACAGCCTAGCGCCATAGCGAGTCTTGAGTTTACAGCATCTGCCTGCAGTCTTTCGCAAATCGTCATCCCATCTGGCCTGAGGGCGTCCTACACTACGTTTGCCAAATCGCTGTCTCTACTCAAGAACCCGTTTACCCCAGCAGTTGTCGGTTCTTCGCGAGATATGGCCGGCCCACTGCCACTTCAGCTTGCTAATTCTTTAAGCTACGTCGTTAACTTTGGTTCTCTGTCGGATGTATTCGTTTCGAATTTTATCCATTTCTATCTATTCTATAGAATTCTATATTCTATACAGGTGAAACTAGGAACTGGGAAAACTGGACATTTTTGAAATACAAACTAATACATGTTTACACGGTTACCTTTCCAAGTTAATAAGACATGTACTCTGTGTAACTTATCATCGCTCGATGCATCCAACATCCACGTTAGATTAAGTACTTCATTATCTTTGTATTCATAAATACGTACATTAGCACCATTCGAATTATTATATGCAAGTATTATATTCCTTTGTAACAAACCCTGAATTATAACATCTGAAATGAGAAAATAAATAAAAGGATTAGTTAATACTTACGATAAATTCTTCAAAGCCACTCATCATTTCAGAGTTAATGTATCAAATAACTCATCCACATAAGATCCTTGCGCTGTTTATATCCGGGCGATAGAGCAACGCTCGGTATTTTGCAAAAATAAATATATAATGACCCATTCAAGTAAACTTACAAAAGAAAACATCATTTAAATACAATATCGTAAGAGCTGTTTCCAAGAAATCAATAACATATACTTATACTAGCAAAACCCGAGCACGCTTCGCTGTAGCTTAGTCTGATAATAATGATAAATGAATTTATTATGAAAGCGTTCATTGGTAATTAAAAATTTATTCATGAATTTTCTTAGTATATTTGCCTTTTTTGAGTATATTTCTTATAATGATACATGTATTGTATTTATATATTTGAGGGAGTGATATTAATTTAGTTTTATTGTAGATTATAGTAATAGGAGATAGTTATACAGTCTGTACATGGGTACAGACCTTGTTATGACGTGTTCATAGGTACATAAGTAAAAGACGCTGACATTGTATATTTACTCGTATGTTAAAACTATAATTGGCAATAACCACCTGGTGTCTATACTGGCCAGATTAGCGACATGTTTTTGTTCTTAGATTGTAAAGAGGCATCTAGTATTACTTATAATACCATAGTATCAACATTATTAATTCTGTAGTAAACGTTCAAGAATTATTCGTGTTAAAAAAATGTAATATCCTCGGCAGCGTTCCCTGCATTTAACTAGATAAATAATGAAAAAGTACTTTTATGATTTTGTTTTAAGTTACTTCCAATCATCTTAAGTTACTTTTCGTATCTGAATCCCATTATTCTATCAGATAGCTCAAGCGAGATCTCACAACAGAGTTATCTAACTAGTTTAGGGAAACAGTGAGCTGTACATCGAAGAAGCCAAGCAAGGCTGATAGTTTGTTTTCTGTACATGAGCAATATTTGCTTTCCAAGTAAGTTTTCAGTCAAGAGCAAGATCAAAATATTTTTTAGCTTCTACATTATTAAGTAATTCGTTGCTGATATGTATGTATATATATGTTGCATATATGTATATGTTGCTGTATGATATAATATTACTTTTTTTTAGATCGAAAAATAATACATATTGTTTATGATACATAAATTTTTCGTAGATTGTATTCCAACAAAATGTATAATGAACATAGGTAATCATGAGCTTCTTTTTAATTTTGTTAGACGTCATCTCCGAAATAAAATAGACAAGTATCATCACCATACAACGTTACCTCACCGTTCAAAGTCTTTTATATAGTTAGTATAAATAAGAAACAACAAGAGCCCAAGTATTATGTCCTTGCAGAACCCCGTAGGTTATTGATTCAAAGGTACTATTTGTTTCAACAATCTTAACGATCTGTTTTCTTCCAGAAAAATGTAATTCTGGAAGCAGTTTCCTTAACTTGTAACTTTTGAAGCAGGAGCCTACCTATTGTATCAAACGCTTTCTCGAGTCCAATGAATATTCCAAACTGATATTATAAAGCTCAAGCTATTGTTTTTTTTGTTTGTTTGATCGTGATAATATCTGGACTTAACAGTTAACGCAAGGCCAATTCGTTGACGTGCGCTGTTAACTAGTTGGCCACGCGGCATTTACCTGTTCACCAAGGGGCGCCAACATGCCAGCCATGCGACATTATCGTGAGTGATGACTTTTACTCGAATAAATTTAACATTGGTTAAACCGTGTGCTACAGCTAGTATTACTATATAACACTTACCATTTTTTGGCGCTTTTTTCAGTGATACCGTTTCATCATTCTTTCCCAATATTCGACAACTTACTAAGAGTTCATTGTTTTTATTAATTTCAGACGTGTTTATAGACGCTGTCACAACATTTGGACCAGTTGACATCACTGTGGGGGAAGTAACTCCAACTGTATAATCTATAAAACATATGTTCAACAGAGACAAAAATCATAGGCTAGACATATTAATTTTAGATAATAGGTTCACAAGAAATGAAACGAGGGTCTGTATTGAAGATTTTTGTCACTGTACAAGATGATAAGTTCAGCGCTATCCAACAACATCGACTGCCACGAAGGGATCTACAATCCATCGTCATCGTCGATGTGATGCCGGTCACCTCAAATGTCCCTTCACGTTATGTTTGAAGCACTCCTTGTTGTAGGAAGGAAGGAACACACAGGCCGGGAGATGGTTGCACAGCTTCACAGTACGGCAAATATATGACGCAACTTTTTTGGTCCGTCGTGTCCAAGTAAACTACTTGAAAATTGATTTGTAAATTACGATTTCCACAAACAACAAGTCTAGGAGGATATATATAAAGCACAGAACTTAGGTTCCAGTCTTATAATGAGCTTCAGTTTTCTGTGAAGGACGTAGTAATACAACCATTAAAATATTTTCTATTATTAATCTGGTTAGATAACCAAGTTGAAGCAGAGAAATTATTTTATTTATAAGCATGGTCCGGCAATTACACTTAGGAGCAACTCACTTTAATATAGCTTAGAACACATCGCTCCTTAACATCGCATGGGATAGTGGCCAAATTAAAGTATAGTCAAAATGCAGCACACAATCTAAATCTAAATATATTTTTCAAAAAAACCTTTCCAAGCTTCTCTCTTGATTTTGTCACCAAACGAAAGTTCCAGCTGTTCTGTTGACGTTGTAAGCTTTTTGCAAGTGATATTCACTATTTCACCTTCCTCGTAACTGTAACTAGGGGTTCTGTAACTAGCAGATTTTCCGTCACTTATGGGTGCTAGTATTAGTCCGTTGACTCTTATTATTAAATCATCTGTAAAATTGTTTATAAATCTATACTACGCTAATCTTTGGAACTACTAGGGGTCTAGCCAAATTGCATTACTACAATCAATAAGCAATCAATAACGCTAATAGGAAACGAACATATCTGATTAGGTGATTTAAAGTTGAGATGTGTCAATTCCATACATTATTTTTGTCTTCTGTTAGCGTTAACGATTGTAAAAAGGCAACTTGGTTAGTCCTCTTAGTCAAATTAGAAAAAATCTTTTTGGATTGTAAATTTTTTGAAGTGAAAACTCCTTTAGCACATTTGTGATTTCAAACTCGATGAAACGGTAGTAAAAAGAGACAACCATATACATCTATAGGATTTAGCCTACGGGAGAATGAGATAGAATACGTTTACATTATTTATGCGCGGTTAATGCAAATCCTGAGTTTCATGATTGTGATCGTCGTCATATTGGCCTAGTGGTGTGAGACGACCAGACTTCATACGCAATACGCACGAGTGGTCGATAGTTCGAATATTCTGATTTAGGTTATTTAAAAATAATGTTTAATGAACATTTTTTTTTAAATATTTTTCTTGTTTTCATTTCTGATATGTTCTTTTTTTATCGTTATAGGTTTGGCGTAGTGGCCACAATCTCACCTGATGGTAACATGCTAATCCTAGTGGAAGACTGGCTCTCATGTGCAGCTGCCGGAACACAACTATTGGTGCTTGGTGACAGATTTTAAACTTGAGGGTGCCAGGCGAGATTTATAAAAAGCCCTACCACCATGCTATGGTTTCCTCACGATGTTTTCCTTCACCGAAAGCTCAGGCTCATTGCAGGGATTCGAACTCACGTCAATCGACGAAAAGTCGTACACGATACCACTGAGCCATCATTGCTTCATGTGTGCAGTAATTCGCTTATATCTTAAATATTTTTAGTATTTACTGAGGAGTGTTATATGCTATAAAACTTCACGCATGACCCTAAGGAGCCGAACAGTAACTGTGAACAAGAAGCAATCTGCCAAACGGTAGGTAATCACGGCAAGTGTGAACAATGATAGTATACACGGTTGCGTTCGCCGCGACGCGGTGGAGAAATGGTTGAATAAATTTAACCGTGGGGCACAGCTAGTGTTAAAATGTATGCACAGTGTTAGGTCATTTGCAAATGTCTGCCTGCAAATCGCTAAGCACTTACAATAGGTGTGTCCGGCAGCTGCACTTGAGATCCAGTTAGTACCCCCTCTAGGCTTAGCGTCACTATCTCAGGCCACATCGTCACTTACGTCAGGTTAGATTATAAAGTATTAAATATATTTGATGTTGTAACAATGGGTCTTGAAAGTGCAGTATGCACACATTTTTCTAAATCTATACATTATAAAACTCATCGTCTCTCTGTCTGTCCGTTTATATCCTTTTCAAGCGAAAACCACTTATCCGATTTACATGTTTTTTTTTTCGTTCATAGCTTTGTTACCTGATCAGGTTATAGAATATATTTTATAATATAAAACAACATACGAAATAAGCCGTGAAGATAATGGTGAATAGATTCGGAAAAAAGACGCTCTCGGAGCGCATAAATGGCTTATGCCGAGTAAAACAGAAGAGATATTAATATAATGTACCATATAATTGTAAATCGGAAAAAACATACAAAAATGTCTACGTTTGTATATCTCTATCTTCTAAAGATAACCAACAATAATTATTTTTGTCTTTCAAATAACTAGCGGGCGATTGCCATGTGTGGTAGCTGGGACAGCACGATTCGCGCGTGTGCTCAACCGACGGCATTCTGTAGTTGCGAGTGGAGCCGTGGGTACAGCTAGTTATAAATAAAGGTGTTAGAATCCATGCAGCAAGGGTCATCTGCAGTACCACTACCGTCATATCTATATCTGTCGAAAACCAGCAGTACTCAGTTTTAGTCAGGTCTGAGGGCAACACGCACTGGCATATAAGCAGTTTCAATTTAATTCTCAAGAATATATTTGTGATTGACTACCAGTGATGTGTCGGTCCTTAAAAATGTATATCCGCGGGTACAGACACGGATAAGGATTATTGCTTCTTGATTTGCGGATATGGATAGGGCTTTTTTTTTCCGAACTGACTATACTGTTAGCCATAAGGGCTCAGGAGCCTCGAACGGCTTTTACAGCTTCAACGGGCTTGGGGGCGAGCGCTTAAGGCACTCAGCCACGAAAATATGGATACGGAACTCATACTTCGTTTATTTGCAGTACGGGCGTGTGACCTTGGACTGATAGCGAACCCTTGCATAAGTAAAATTATGAGACATGTTTTAACTCGTACTGTGTGCGCTAGTTGTTTATAGTAAAGTATTTATACAGCAAAATTAATTTTAATGACGAGTATGATTTCTATCGTTTACATATAGGCACGTTTTAGTATAATTTTGTTATTTTTGTATTATTTACCTGGGCCAATCAGCTGATATAACCCACAATTTCGAGAGGTTAGATAACTTTTTTTTAATAAATTATATTTTTCGTTTAGAATTATCAGAGGCGCCGTCGCGCCCATGCTAATGAAGGTAAACACAATGGAAGTTACATTCGGTGAAAAAATAAATGACCGAATTCTTGAAGGTAACTTAGTATACGCATTTTATAAGGGATACGTATAAGTTTTTTTTTTGTAAATGTGTTTTTCCTTTTTGCTATTTTGTATTAATTCTATATTTTTCTAGAAAAAAATTTACTTCATATGACAAGTAAATTTCATTTAATAATTCACAAGTTAATAATAATAATAATAATAATAATAATAATAATTTATTTCAGTTATAAAATACATGATATTATATTATTTTTACACAGTTAATTAAATTAAATATTAAGACTCTTAATAATATAATTGACGTTGGTGTCTGTACTAGTCGTGAGACTGTATCACAGATACCCGCGCCACCGTTCACTGTTTACAAAAACAATTTAATAAAGTTGAGACGTTGAGAGGGGTTAGCTATTAGTAAAGGAGTGTATTGGTGATGAGAGTGTGATTGTCTATGTTGATGTGTGAATGTTTGTGTGTGTGTGTGTGTGTGATTATGTGAATATCCAATGATGCGTCAGTAAGCACAAAATTTTATTTTAATTTAAATAAAGGGGCATTAGAATATTTTCAGTTTCCTCATAATTACGTTTAACTAGCCAATTTTTTAATTTATTTTTCATCACAGGGATTGGGTCCGGATATATATTGAGAAATTTGTTTAAATAATTATAAATTCGTGAACCTAGTACATTGAAATGTCTAGCTGCTAACGAAGTTCGATACGGATCAATTTTGCAAACTTCATGCTTTCTACGTCTCTTAAAGATAGAGAGGTCAAAAGGGAGTGCACTATGTTTCACTATAGCGACATGGAATACAAAGAGCTGTCTAATAGTCATGACATTACACTCTGTATATAGTTGAGATGTTGGATACAAAAAAGGCTTTTTATTCATGACTTTAAGTACAGCTCTCTGTGCCCGTTCAAGTTGCAGTATGTTAGATTTACATGCACCACCCCAAGATGTAATACAATATGAAAAGATAGACTGAGCCAAGGCAAAATAAGCAATACCCAGGGAAGCCTTATCTGCTACGTTTCTCAACTTCTTAAATACATAAATGAGCTTCCTGGCACGCGATGTTACATTGTTTATATGAGCCTTCCAACTAAGAATATTATCAATATGTATTCCCAAGTACTTGACACAGTTTACTCTAGAAAGATGCAAACATGAGCAGTAAATTATATTTGGATCTTTGCAATTATGGGCTATCAAAGAGAGATTTTCAGGATGGGATGTATTGGAAGAAGTGAAGGTAATATATTTGCTTTTATCAAAGTTTAAAGTTAATAAATTAGAAGATAGCCAATTTATTACTATAGTGAGAGCTTTTTCCGCATTTGATTTAGCTTCTGCCCAAGTTTCACCTTTAATAATTAAAGCAGTGTCATCAGCGTAAGTGTAAATTTTGCAATTTGGAATATTAAGTTCACAGAGCTCATTTATGTATAAAAGAAACAAAGATGGGCCAAGGATACTACCCTGAGGTACTCCACAAGTTATTTCATTTTCCTTACTAGTGTAACCGTTTATTGTGACGCATTGTTTCCGATTGCTGAGGAAGCTCCTAAACATATCATTGGCTTGCCCTCTGATACCATACTCTTCCATTTTCTTCAATAGTATGGAGATTGAAACAGTGTCGAACGCCTTACAAAGATCAAGAAATATACCTATTACTTTGTATTGCTTATCTATATTTTCAGCAATAGAATTTGTAAGAGCCAATACCGCATTTTCAGTTGAGACACCTTTACGAAAACCGTATTGGTTATTTGAAAGAATATCATTTTTTTCTAAAAAGTTTGCAAGACGCTTGCTAAGAATTTTCTCCAGGATCTTGGAAATGACAGGTAAGACAGATATCGGTCTGTAGTTAGTGACACTGTCTCTTTGCCCACTTTTATAAATAGGGTGTACAAGAGCCTTTTTGAAAGGATTAGGGAACGTGCATGTGGATATGCATAAGTTAAAAATATGCAAGAGTGGTTTCAGAAGGACTTTTCGTGTTGCCTTGATTACAGAAGTAGATATATTATCCCAACCAACTGCACAGTCACTCCGGAGATTCATAATTAATCTTTCTATTTCTTGTTCGTCTGTGTCAATAACAGCCATTGAGTTAGCATTGGATTTATTTTTATAAGTATAGTGTGTATTATGACAGTTGTGTGATATATTGTTTGCTAAATTTAGACCAATATTGGCAAAATATTTATTAATCTCATCAATAGAAGACTCAGGAGTGTCATGAGTGCCTAGGAGATCTTTGGATGAATTTGGAATCTGTTGAAGGTTGGTAACTTTTTTAATTGTATCCCAAATTGCCTTGGAATTTCCTTTTGCCTTTTGAAATGCATTACTCTCATATTGTATTTTAAGTTTTTTTAATAGTTTATTACAAAAATTTCGATATCGAGTGTAGGTAATTTTTAAAGTTTTGTTATTCGGAGAGTTGTTTACTTGCATATGAAGGTTGTCACGATTGCGTATACATCTAAGCAACCCTTCCGTTACCCAAGGTTTTAAGACCGCATTTTTATGAGACTTTTTTACTTCTTTTGTGTGTGACTGTATAATGTTTGAGATATATGTAATAAAAGTTTCCGTTGCATTGTTAGGGTCCGAAATTGCGAAGATAAAAGAAAAGTCAGTATTATTTATTTCTTTAACAACAGACGAAAAATTTAAACGTTTTATGAGATCCTTAGGTTTAATAAATGTAGATTTTGAATTAATACTTAATAAGAGAGGTAAATGGTCTGTAATTGACGACTCTAAAACGAGAGTAGTTGTTTTCAAGTTTGTTTTTAACATAACATGGTCAAGACAGTTCGATCCACGTGTAGGATAAAGGTGAGCTGGAAGCAAAGCATAGGAAGCCATTATATTTAGGTAGTCTCCGCTAGTTATATCACAGTTTTGAGGAGCTATATTGATATTCATATCACCTATAATAGCAATAGTTTGATACATAGTTAGTGACTTCAGTGTATCATTCAAACTACTAAAGAAATTAGCAGCATTCGTAACCGAAGGAGATCTATACAAAGCAACAATTGCAAGAGATTGATTGTAAGTAAGAATTAAGCAACTAGCGTCTGAAAAAATAGGTTCAATAATTTTGCAATTTAAAGTAGTTTTTACATAAATAACGACGCCGTCATTTTGGTTCTTATATCCAGACATATACCCTATATAGCCCTCAAGAAATGGTAGGCTTATCAATTTACTAAGCCAACATTCAGTGAATATAATCATATCACACTTTATTGTCATCTTTGAAATCAACATTTTAGCTTCCTCAAAATTTCGGTCAATACTACGAATGTTCATATGCAGTACATTAAGTAAGAAACTGTTGTTGGATCCTATGTATTTATCACAAAACTCAGGCTTACATTGGTAAGCTTGAGACGCAGAGATGGATTCAATGTCATTATTAATTTGGGTAAAGTTAGCCATTTAAAATTAAATAATTTGTAATGTTAGTATATACTAGAAAGTACTAATTGTTCCACTGAAAATATATGAACTTACAAGATAATTGTGACCCACATGGAACTTACACTTAAAAGTTAATTCTTTACTGTTGCACAAAATAACAAGCAAGTGATTGAACGGATTTTTAGTGAATTCTTGATTTCTAATACTTAGATATAAGTCACATAAAACTTGCAAAAGACATAGGAAGCAATTATTTTTTGTACTTAGCACTATTTGTAAACATAATAAAATATGGCTTTGACTGGGGTAGATGTAAAACAAAATAAATAGATTTAGTCGGTGGGTGATAAAACTATTCGAGTAAATAAGTTCATATGAAGCATTAAGCAGATAGTATGCGCTTGTAATTATGATTGTGTAATTATATCGGTGTGTTATGAGTTTCAATGAGTATGTTTGTGTTGCTATAAGTGTAAAATGTGATTGGTTAGTGAACAAGGAAATTAAAAATTTTGGTAAGTGCAAATAATTATGCAGATTAAAACATTTTGATATCAAAACAAAAAGCAGAATTAAATACATGCACACACGAATTAAACTTATACTACTACTTAAACAATACCAACAGCTGTAATGTGATTTGTATAGTCATATCTTATCTCTTTTAAGTTTGGTTAAATCTTTTTCATTTTCAATACGAATGGATGGCAAGCCCATGCGGTTAATGCGGTCTTTGGAAATAAATATTTTGTATGGTACGGATATTAAGTATCTTGAGTTAGGTACCTTGAAAATTCATAAAAATATAATATTTTTGAGATTATACTCAAATTTCTCGTTGTACCTAATAATCTTTAATACAATTGTGATATTACTTTTATGTATGACTATTATAAATGAGTACATATTTATATTAATATGTCAGGGACAGCAAAGTGTGGGTAAAATAGTTGATTGACCCAAGTATATTATTCTAAGTGGTGGCGCGGATGATATATACAATTTATTTAGTGGACTATATTTGCGAAACTAAGGTACATTGACGCAATAATTGAGAAGGTAGGAAAAAATAAGCCACCAATGCACTCTCTCTTTCTATTACCAAAACACTTCTTCTGATATTCACTATGATCGTATGTGGAAATGATCCAGCGAACAGCAATCCAGACTATATGGAGCGGGCTGAACGGTGCTGACCAGGCGCGTACGCCGGCGTGGAGTGCGATGCGGGGTGCGATGCGTGCGTGACATCTTTTCGATGCCATGTGGGCGGCGAGTATGGCCGCGATAATCCGCAGCTAGTGGCAAGAGGTGGTAGTAAAGGGTGTGGGTGCGGGGGCGGGCAGATGAATTATGAATGGGGCACTATTGCGTTAATGTACTGATCATAATGTATAGTGGCGCAACCACTAAGTTAGTTGTAATTAGGATCAGTTTAAGAAGTGCTTTCCATTTCATTTTATAATTTTATTTAAAGACTGAATAAAATGATCCGCATTAAAAACGAATACTAATGCGGACCTTTTTTCCTTGCCGAATATCCGCGGATACAGATAAGGTTATCCGGCACATCTCTACCGAAAACAGATATGTAGGTGTTTTGATTTACTTATGACGAATGTAGGCTACAGAAACTACCTACTTAAGCCATAAATTCAAAGAAAAATAAGTTTTATAAACACTATTTCAGAAATAAAATCTACGTGTTTCTGAAACAAATTAATATGTTTCTGAAACAGTTCAAAATGTTGCGGTAAACACTACTTGTTTATCGGAATGTTTCTGTGGTCCTATCTAGTCATGGTAACATAATTCATTTTCATTCAATTCAGATTATCGTTAGCACTATACACCAGACTAAGAGTAACATCCACTATAGTGACACGCTTAAGCGTGTCGCGTTCTGGTTCCATCAGTAATCGAGCGGGGTGTTAGCTAGATCGCGACAAACATAAACATGTTGGTAAATCCATCACAAAGACGCTCTTTTGTTTTGGCGCTTTTCGAGATCAGTCAGTGTATGTATACACCAAGAGGCTTGCGGGTTGGAGTTATATCGGCGACCGGCGATGTATTGCTCATCTCTCAATAGCGGCATTGGTTTTGGACTGTACAGTCCTTATCATAGGACACAATTCCGTCACCTTGCCGCTGCTGCTAATATAAATAAGTTTAAATAGTTTAAAAAACTGAAAATACGCTTAAATTACACACTAAAAATTATAAAACTTTATAGTCTTATAATAACATTTCGTTACCAAGACCAATTTACTTGACTTGTCAAAAAGAATTGCCTAAACTCGAGGGGCTTGCTAGCAACCACAGAAGAGTTCCACTATCTCCTCTTGGCTCCATCCCAGACCCTCTTTACCAAGTCCAATCCATTGGACTTGTCAAAACAAATCATATGAGCCCTGGAGATTTACTAGTAACCACTGCAGAGTTCCACTATCCACCTCTTAGCTCCAAGATCTGGCTGGATCAGCTCCAAAATACCAAATTATAGTGTTGTCATTTTAACTACGCATACAAACATAGTTGAATTTCGTTACGACGATTAGAAGTAGGTTAAAATTGACTTATTCTTATTACGTTTGTAATTAGTTACAAGTGAAGCTAATATAACCGTGTCGAGAAGTTTCAACATGGTGAATTTTCCAGAAATCCTTGTAACAAATCAGATTTTATGTGATTACTGGAATCAATTTTATAAAAACAAAGTCATACAAATAATTTCTGACGATGACAAAATCTCCGAAACATTGTTTGTGTAAAAAACATCTACGTGATGTTTCAGAAGCATGATTCTCAGTGAATTCGTGGATCTAACATCACTTGGATTTAAGATTTGTTTGTTCATTAAATTAGGTAATCAAAAACTTACCCTCAGCGTATATGGGTGCATCTGTATGTGTTCCGGTATCGCCACCTATCGATAAAATGTGTTAGTTCTTCAAAAATATTAAATAACATACTGGCATGAGATATTCCTGGACATATAATAATTTTATACTGTTGAAAATAACGTGGGATCTCGATAACTCGAATTTCAGGAGAGTTAATGAGTTTTCGCTTTAACAATAATTTCGAGATTCAAAGGATTAGCAATTTTGCGTAATTTCTACGTCCATTTTTTTAATTTGTAGATTCTTAATAACAATTCGACTTAAGTTTTATGGTAAATATTTATTGCAACAAATTGTTAGTGAAGTAAACTGTACAAAAATTACAAAAATCTGTTGTCTTGTTATGATTTAAGGAATTTGCAGATTATTTTTTGAAGTTCAAACAATGAACAATGTTAATTGCTACTCTGGCTTGTTTATTTGATATCAATACTTCATAATCTGCTGGATCAGTATCATCAACGCAATTTTTATCAACTATGTTAATGATTCCCAGTGTCCCAGTAGTAGCTATCCCATCATCATATTTCACATTATCTTCAAATAGAACTTCTGTTTTCTGAAGTTCATGTCCAGTTCAAGAGTTATTTCCGGAGCTTCTTCTTGTGTCATCGAATATCCATAGCTTTTGAAGCAGTAGTTACATATACATTTATGCGATGCAATGATTGTATGAAATGTATTGACATTAATACGTGAAGCAGACTATTCCAAATCAGCTGTCAGTTCTCAAACGTTACAAAGTTTTTTTATTAATCCCTGATCTAAAGGCTGCAGCTTAGATGTTGTGTTTGGTGTCAAAAATTTAACTTACACTGCTTTCAATGGCGGAATCATGTTGTGTGTCAATAAAATGCAATATTATTCGTTTCTCGCTAATCATTTTCTTGTCGATACTAATGAGTATCCTTTAAATGTTTCGGTCTTCACCTAGAGTTTTTTTAACAGCTTTATAGTCTAGCGGTAAAAAATTACAACCAGTAAAGCCAAATTGTGCTTTTTGGCTAATGTTGGCTAAATGGCTAAAGTTTTGCAGTGCTTGTCTTATTTGTTGTTAGCGATATGGTTAATCGCTTTTTACTGTGTAAGGCATTTTTCCCTTTTAAAAATAAACGTTTTTCAGGCCGGCACTTGAAAAAAAAGGCCAGTCTTGTCGGCATTAAAAACGTCTTTTGCTTTATAATCTATCAACAAACTCTGCAATTCATTTATCCAGTCATTATATATCTCATTATTCACACTTATACTTTCACCGTAAACTTTCTTAAACACAAGTTCGTGAATTTTCTTAAAATTTGTCATGAAACTTTTGATCAAAAAGAACTGCGCCAGTAATTTTTTTTAATTCTTTGACTTTTCCGCACAAGATACTTGTACTTTTTTTACGACACTGACACAGGTCAGTAACCATTACTCTTAATCAGGAAACTCAGCTAGTCGTCGTCTTTTACAAGACAAATTTCTACTTGATTCATATCTTGGCAATATTTCTGCTTCATTCTTTATTATTGTAGATAAAGTGCTGTTGGTAATCTGTATTGAGCTGTCACATTTTTTTTTTCTTCATAACACTTTTTATCGCATTCTTATCATCAAATTTGTCAAGTAGAGTTAAAGTCGTTAGTTTTCGTTTAACACTCATGATGATGCTAGTTAACAGACAAATAAGTACTGACCGATAATAAACTTCTTTTTAAGTAATGAGCCTAACAAATATTGTATACAGATGTGTTATGTACTAAAAAAAGTTTCATTGCGCGATTGCACGTGTACAAAGGAATAAAACCATTTAATTGTTTACCTAATCAGGATGGCATAATCGCATTTATGACAAAGCCTTTCACACGAAAAAATAAATAAATGTACCAAACATTCCTTTAGGATTTTTATTGCTATAAGTTCGGGGAATTCCAAGTAAGACGTGATTATATTTTCATGACATCGACTTACGGAGTCTGCTTTTTGAAATTCTAGTTATGGAGTATAAATAAATTTACTATCAATACCTCGCAGAGAAATTTCATTCGAGTTACAAAGTCTAAATAATTCGAGATACCGCATATTTAGGGGTTCAGATGAAGGGAATGCCAATTTGTTTTTTCGTCTTACTGATAATTAGGGCTTAAAGAGGTTCGAGTTATTGAGATATCACTGTATAAATTTCATGACCGTTTCGGTTTTGATACTTTGTGATGGTTTTTTTTTTCGAACTGACTATACTGTTAGCCTTTGGGGCCCTGGAGCCTTTACGTCTTTTACAACTTTACCGGGCTTGGGGGCGAGCGCTTAAGGCACTCAGCCACGAAAGCTTTGCAACAACATCCGAGGGTGCTAAAGTGGCCGAACCTCGGCTCGGACTGTTGCGCGTATGCAAATAAGCCGTGATCTGGTTAATTCCCTATCTGGCTAATCCCACTGGGAGAAGTGAAGGAACATGTGTATGTGTATTTAGTGGTCTGAAATTTTTGTCTAACTAGACTAAAAAAAGAAAAAAAAGGTCCCTTACAGAACCTATGTACCTATGTGGTGTGCATGTGTGTATAATGCAGTGTCATATGTGTCTGTGAAAGCTAATGAATGTAGAGTCACTGTATCGCGCGAGCGGCTGCTTGGCTCATGGGTTCCATACCGATGGATCGGACCTAGGCTTGAGTTGCCGCATAGGAGGGCGATCGTGGCGAGTACTTTGTGATGGGCTTTCCTGAACAATACTCGGACAGTACCGCCGAAATATACTAATTTCAAATTTTACAAATAATTATTATATCACAAAACAATTTATTTATAATAAATAAAAAGTGCTTGTAAAGTTATTTATTTGGAAAACAAAGTTTTACTACAATGGCACAGGAAAAAGTACACACACAATTTTCTTTTCGCTTTTGGTTCCATTTGTCTTATGAATGTGAAATTGTGAACTTTGAAGATATGATTCCTAGATTTTCCTCTAATAGTGATGATAATTTAATGCCAATATAATAAAAGGTCGTGGAATATAAGCTTATAGTTCGCTCGCAACTGTGGATTAATTGATCGTTTTTATAAGGCCCCAACACGCTCTCGCGAGCATACCTCGAGGTGGGTTCGCATGAGCCGTGGTGAACAGAGACGCTACAAGATGGTGGATGATCGCCTCGCATCGCTTCGCTTCCTTTGATTTGGGTACAAAAAACGACACTACACAGAGCGAGAGAGAGGCCAGACGAGAGATATAGATGAGGCGAGATCACCGTCCACTCTCTCGGTCTTACTTCGGTTCGTCTCCTCTCTTAAAGAGTATGGATCTGAGGTAATATTGAAAATCAACTTACTGCTGGCAAAAACATCCTCTTTAGGCTTCATAAAGATTCTGTGAATTGCATCCCGATATGGCTTCTTCTTAATAATGCAGTCGATATGCGATAAATTGTATTTTTTATTTAAAACGGCACGTAAATGTATTTCTTCCTTATCGTATGTGTCGTAATCTGTTAGTGGTATTAACGATTCTAAAAAAAAAATAAGACCTTGTGACACTATACGCAGATTGACATTTTTGTCTGATGAGCCAGAACGAATATTGTAAGAATCGAACTAAAACTGTGCAAAGGTCGAAGGCGCTATACGCATATCTGTCTTAAAGCAACATTGCTACCTATGTTATGCTCCAATCTGAAGGCTGTGATTATTAACCACCTGTCTAGCTACCACACTAAAATGGAAAATCTGTCGCAAAGCACCGGCAGCTGCACTTGAGAGCCACTCCCCCCACTAGGTTTATTAGCGTGTTACCATTTTGGGCCACTTCGCTACTTAACATTAGATGAAATCAGGTCAAATTTTAAAAATTTATTTAGGGTTGCTGCTTTCTTAAAATGAAGTGATTATGGTTTATGATAGCGTATTCGGATACCGCATCGTTCGACTTCGGTTATGAAACAGGGCCTTTTTGTTATACAACTATAATAACAGCTTTAGACTTGAGACATTCAAGCCAACCCTATCTGCACGTCGTGCACACTCCTGAGTAAAGAACGAGGAAATGGCTGTGCTGACTACACGTTGTAGTCATACGCTAATGTACGTCGCGTTTCGGGATCCACCATTACGTATCCAGTTTCTATTTACGCAGGCTGATATGACAGCGGCGTTTAGGGATGGATTGTTGATCGGATACCACTGATACCACTGATTGGTTACCACTGTTTTTAAATTATTTTGGGCTTCATAACTGTACCGTGCCACTATTAAAAATATATCAAGAAAGAGCCTTTTTTTTTTCGAATTGACTGTACTGTTCGCCTTAAAGACATTAGGCATTAGAGGCTTTGAGAGCTTCACCGGGCTTGGTAGCGAGCACGGAAGGCACCCAGCTGCGAAAGCGAGGCAACAAGCTCAAGGGTGCCAAAGTGGCTGAACCTCGGCTTGGGCTGTTGCCGTACATGCAAATAAGTCGCGATCTGATTAATTCCCTATCGGCCAAATTCGATCTAACTAACTATACATATGTACATGTTTCTACTTTCTGGGAGGAAGGAAGAAACGTGTTTAGGTATATGCATTTAGTAATTTGGCAATTTGGTTTAAGTCTAACAACCCAAAAAAAAATTACCTTACCCTTACAGAATCTATGTACCTGTATCGATTCATGTGTGTAGTGCACAGTCATATGTGTATGTCTATAGCTAGAGAATGTAGCATCGCGTAAGCGGCTGCTGGCCCAAGGGGTTCATGCCGGAGGAACGGACCTAGGCATGAGTTGCCACTGGAGAAGGTGGTCTTTAATATGCCTAATTAATTACCAGAATACATTGAAAAGTGATTTTGCACACAAAGTTATACTTTAGAAAAAAAAATACAATGTTTTCCTTCATCGAAAGTTGAGGGTAATTTTAAGATTAAAACTTACGCATCTATATTAAGGTTAACAAAGCATACCATTGTTAAATCCGATAACATCGAATTTCATACCAAATCCCGAAACAAGTTTACAGGTAATGTATACCAGCTCATCATCATCATAGATGTAATAGCTCTCCACATCGTAGTCAGTGACTGAATAATTTGGTATATCGGTGTTCAAGGCGTTATTATTTATTGAAATTTTAACAGCATCTGAGAAAATGGATATTTTTTATAGATAAACTAGCTGTGCCCGCGGCTCCAATCGCGTGGATTACAGAATCTAAAATACAAGTAGTTAAAGTTCTCCTTATAAGATCAGATATCTTCCAGTGAAAGTCCTATCAAAATCGGTCCAACGATTTCGGAGATTAGCCGGAAAAATAGAGAGACAAACCAAATTTTAAAAAGAGCTTGTGGTGCCACATGATGTGTGTCACACGAGAACCATTGTTTTTGCGACCCGATAATTTGAACGTAGCTGGAATGAGCGGAGCTAATCTCTTCGACCGGGCCATGCCTCCATGCGCAAGCGCACTTGATGATCGGCAGCCCGTTAGCCCGTCAGTCGACTCCACCAAGTTCGATGCGACACATGTGCCCTTTAGTCTTGTGCCTTAGCATAATAATTGTTGAACGTTATTTATGTTGGCATAATTTTCTCTGTACTAGATCTGTTGCAAAAGCAAAAGCTAGCAAGGTCTAAGGGACACATTTTTCAGAGGAACGACAAACGATTTTGCCACTTATTTAATTAATTATATTTTTTAGGGTTCGGAAGTCAAAAGTAACCCTTATAGTTTTTGTATGTCCGTCTGTCTGTCCGCGGTTTAGCTTAGAGATACATAGTAATAGAACGTTTTAATTTGGTATTTGCATATACAAACTAATCACGCCGACAAAGTGGTAAAATAAAATCTTAAAAAAAAATTGTTTAGTATACCTCCCCTACATGTAAAGTGGGAATTATTGTTTTTCTCGTCTATCACTTTGCGTGGTGTATCGTTGGATAGGTCGTTCAAAAATATTGTGAGTCTGTGAAAACTATTTTTCTATTCTGGGATGCGTATGTGAAATATTAAGTATTATAGTGCTCATTTTTGTTAAAGTCAGTGTCCCTACCCTCTGCCAGTTAAATGTTAGTTTTTGGATATGTGAAAAAAATCATGGTATTAGTATATTATAATGAAGTTAAAAAAAACTATCAAAGGTAAATAAGCTTGACAAGTTAACAAGTAATAGTGAATCTATACTAATATAATAAAGTGGTGGAGTTTTTTTAGTTTGATTATTTGTTTGTTTAAACACGCTAATCTCTGGAACTACCAGTCGTATTCGGAAAATTATTTTTGTATAAGATAGCCAGATTCATAAGGAATAGCATAGGCTACCTAGCATTAGACTACGCCTCCAAGCTAGCCTTAAATATTATTTTTTAATAAATAAGTTGGAAGAAACAGCGCACCCGAACTGCTTTATCCGCGTGCGCTGGCGTAATGGTTAATGATAATAAAATTTTCTACAAAAACATTGCTCCTTAGTACAATTAAAAAAAACTGAGATACAATATGCCTATGTCTCAGGTGTAGTGGCGCGAACGAGTCGTGTGAATTGTAACCCATAACCCTGGCCGCCCGATAAATATAATATTCATACTTTAATGTTTATACGTTAATGTTTAAAATTTAATGTTTATACTTTATTTAAACTTATAAAATGTATTTGAAGAAGTAATTTCGTACAAAATCCATTGAAAACCACTTAAAGGATGATTCATGTTACACAAAATCGGGCGCCGGCCGGGACATTGTCAAACATCTACTTATAGTATAATTTTTTTATGAAATAATTCATGCTTCACCGGGCCGGGGTCGGGCCAAGGGCCGGCCGAGACGGTCAATCATCAATAGTATAGTTTTGTATAAAGTAATTCATGCTACACAGGGCCGGGGTCGGGCCTGATCCGTGCTACCGTGCCCTTCCGGGACACAGATCCGGCCTGGTGTAGTATACATTACTTCATACATAAGTATACTATAAATGTTTGACCGCATCAAAGCTGGCTCCCAGCCCGGCTCTGGCTCGATGTAAAAAAGCATCCTTAAGTCTGCATATTGTGACGGGCCACTACGAAACTCTACACTACGCGTGGCCACAAAAATCTAACTATTGCCGTTTTGTGGTTAAAATAGATGTGGGAATTAAAGTTAAATTAAATTAAAATCAAAATAGAAGCCAAAAAACAGCCAAATACCACTTTAAATATTTATTACCACAAATTAAACTTCACAGCGTGCGTTCGGGTCGTCGTATATCGCCAGCTTTTATTTCATTCATCCGCCTCAGTCATTCGTCCGCTCCTTTCATTCTTTCTTACGTTCCATTTCCCACATAGATATCACTTGAATAATATTGTTAGGCAATATATTTTATCTACCCTCATATCGTAAAATTCGAATTACAAACTTCAAAACCAGTTTATATTGTTAATATCACATATTATGTCGATAAACACAATATCGACATTTTATATAGAATCATATTATAACATTTTTTCTCTAACAAAGTAACGTTATAATACAGTTTTTTATATTTTATATATATAAATATGTATA
Organism: Saturnia pavonia; assembly: GCA_947532125.1. Taxonomy (NCBI): domain Eukaryota; kingdom Metazoa; phylum Arthropoda; class Insecta; order Lepidoptera; family Saturniidae; genus Saturnia; species Saturnia pavonia. Next base: position 6,429,436 of record OX383922.1, read on the forward strand.
TATTACAATTTATATTGTATAATTATATTGTGTTTATATTGTACCATTGATATGTTTTGTTGTACTGAATTTCGTGGTATTTTTTTATTCTCGCTTTAAAATATCTGATAGAATTGAATGTGATGAAAATTTGATTCTGCCCGTTATTTTAGATGCATCGACGGAAATGACTCATAATATGTTTATTAGCAGCAAAGTCGAGAAAATTGTGCGATAAATGCTATCACGACTTTATGGCATCGAAAATGCAAAAAAAGACTACTTCACTTAGGAAACACTTGTTATTGGCCTATTTTCAGGTGCTGTCTGATAAGTTCAATTGTGGTCTAAATACACAATGTTCAAGAGTACATTAATCGTGTATAACGAAATCAATAATAATGCGTATTTTGAAAAAAAAAAAAAAACAGCATACTTTAGTACGTTCAATCCTAATGTATGAGAGTAGATAAAGTATTGTATGAAACTGCACATAACTAGGTATTAAAACACTCGTATGATACTATTTAAGATCTCGCCTCCGGCTCGGTTTTTAATAATAATAATAAAACTCTATTTCAGACAAAAAAAAGTCCATTTGGTTAAGTTAGTTACACAACTTAAACACACACTCGTATTTTAATACTCATTATACAAAAGTTTCATAATCTATTATTAATAAGGATTCGAATTACGAGCCTTTTTGAAGTGAAACTCCTTATGCGACTTCCAAGCGTTAAACATTAAACGTTAAACGTTTAACATTATCGGTCTCTCCTCTTTGTGTGAGCCAGAGCGAGAGAGTAAATGTCGGTGTGTATGTATATTGCACACTGTTTAAATAAAATAGAAAATGTCTTTTAAAATGAAGTTTCATTTCTATCGTTTGTGAATCGCACACACACCTTTTTTTTTGTCGAACTGACTATACTGTTAGCCTTAGGGCTTGTGATTGCAATAAACTAGTGAGATGGTATGTAATTTTCTATAATACCTATGCGAGCTTAACCGTGGGCCGTGGCGCCCTACTTGTGGGCGAGTGATCGGTTCGTGAAACCAGACACGGCGCAGCAGAATGAAATGTATGCAGTCGCCTTATATTATATGGCAGCGAATAATTATTTACTGTATTATTAATACTTTAATAAAAACTCTTGACGGACGTTAACATTTTATAGAAATAATAAAACAAATCTATAGTAATGTATGTACTAAATTACTTATGGCTGTAATGACATGCCCCTGGTGTTGCAGCTGCCCATAGGCGACGGTAAACATACACCATGTGGGCCGGGCCTGCTTCTGTGGACAGTATGCCTGTTTGCTACACTTTGGTATAAAAAATTTATAGTATTCTTTTTACAGGTACACTCACAAAAAAATATTTTTTTCATTGTAATTTTTGTGCTAATACTTGTAACAGACGATTGCCCTCAACCAAATTGAATTCATTTTTTGCAATTAATATTTAAAACATAAAAAAAATTGCTCCGCCCGGTTTCAAGGCAACTCAACGCTCACGGCGTCGACTCCTTTTATCAAGAAGTAATTAACGGTTCTAATAATCCAAGTGAAGTATTTATTTAATTACTTTAGCACGAATAGTTTTCGATTAAAATATGAAAAAATAGACCCCTTTAAAAAAATGTTTAATTGTTTATGTGCGAATTTCAAAATTTTCGTACATTATTCTATAAAAATATAACTCATTACGAATAAAACGAGTTATCGCATTTATTTAAACTCTCAGTAACAATGGAGATGGACAGGGCACACAATAAGAGGTCATAATAAATAGAGTAAGAAGATGACAATGTGGTATCCCAGAGAGGGTACACTGAAAAAAATGAATAGCTGAACTGTTTGACTAATCAGAAAATAGCTTAATTTTACTTCTTAGTAACCAAACTTTTGTTAAAATAGCTAAACTGGTTTTGCTGCACTTCCCAAACTAGTTAAGAGTTTGGTTACTAGTAGGCCTCAGTTTAGTAGTCCCCCGAATTTTGTAACTAATAGGTAAAATTTGAGCTATACTTAACAAAACTTTTTTTTCAGTGTAAAAGAAAAAGAGGCAGACCGCAAAAAAGGTGGGATGACGATATCAGAGAAGTGGCAGGAGTGATGTGGAACAGAGTGGTTCAAGAAAGAACAGAATGGAAAAGGTTGGAGGAGGCCTTTGCCGATTGAGGCCTTTGCCGATTGGCAAACGGATCTACAGAAAATAAAAAAGCAGCAAATATTAGAATATTTTTTTTATACTCGTTTTAAAATATTTTTTGTTCATCATTATTAGATTAAGTTGATCCGATTAAAGGCTATTATTATTATTATTAACAGTAACAAAAATTAACACGTTTTTTCACTTATTAACTAGACTTATACATCCTTCCTATCTAGTTCTGACCTCAAACATTTCCATATAAAAAAAATGACTTTCGAATTTGAAATGTTTATAAATAAACTTAGTTATTACTAAGCAAATCGTGACAAAGTAACTGGAAAATCTATACTTTTTTAAAGAATAATCATAAATATACTGACCTCGATAACGAACGTAAACTGGAAAATGGCACGAAAATCTCTCCCGATTACTGTATAGAAATTGGCAAGTCCATATTGTTCCCATGTCGACCTGAAATATAGAATAACAAAGTAATATTCCAAAGTTAAGTTAATATTCCAGAACTGGGCAAAGAACCGTTTTCGATAAATACAAGAATGAACGGTTCAAGTGAATGTACGGAGTTATCACCAAGCTAAACCTAGACTTAACGATTTTACACCACCGATAAATTGTTCTCCATTTCCTATCAGTTGATAGTATTACGAGAAAGCTTCTGAAGTGTTCAGGATTCCTCATGTAGATTTACTGTCTGGCGAAACTTTTACTAAATTCACAGGAATTTTAAATTTTCGATTATTTACTAAGAGATTTTTCATGCTAAAAATACAATGGATTAGTTAAAAATCGATTTTTTATGCAGAATGTCACATCCCTACACTAAATGAAGCTGCACAGTTGGACGTGCAGTTTACTCGAACAGAGTGAATGTTCAGATCGCAAGCTTACATAGTACTTATATAATGATGCGGTAGGTTAGTTATCATCCTCAAATTGAAAACCTGTCGCCAAGCATTTATAGAAGTGTTCTGGCAGTTGCTCTTGACATCTACGTCATCCACATTTTAATAGAATATTTCTAAATATGAAAATTAAGCTCATACCCAATAGTTAGATGTAGCAAATATTGACAAGAAAAGCGAAACTCAACTAATATTTAATTGAATACTTACATCGACAGAAACTAGTGTTGGTGGCAGATGATATGACAACTCTAATGTAGGTTTAGCAAACGTGCGGCTTTCATTATTTTTATTGTAGCATCTGGAATGATAAATGTTATTAGTTAATGATATAGTTAATTTTGTTGGCCGTGTGTGTGCCGGCCTAGAATTGTACCACCCCAACTCTTCCCGTGGGTGTCGTAAGAGGCGACTAAGGGACATATCAGGGGGCGGGCAGCAGCGCCCCCGCAGAACAACCCCACCACCAAACTGCGATCCCCAACCCGCCTGCCCAGCGTGGGGATTATGGGCATTTCCCCCTCATGAAGATTACAGCCAATAGAAAATGGCCCCCAGTTCCCGGCCGCCTCGCTATCCCTGGCCATGGTAGCGGCCATGGTAACGGCGGGGCAGGGGGTGCTAAGAATCCCCGGGCTACATTAGGCTACCACATGCTTCATAAACTGACCCTGGCTACGTTTAACGGACGCACTCTGAGGCTTGACCATCATCTAGCGCAGTTGGAAGTGGAGTTAGAGAACATTAAATGGCATGTTCTCGGGTTATGTGAAGTCCGTAGAGAGGGCGAGGACACCGTAACCCTTGACTCGGGCCATCTTCTCTACTTTCGCGAGGGTGATAGAACATCCCAGGGTGGCGTAGGTTTCCTCGTCAATAAGGCCCTCTCTAACAACGTTCAGGAAATCTCGAGCGTGTCGACCAGGGTAGCGTACCTGATCCTTCGGCTATCCAAGCGGTATAGCATGAAGGTAATTCAGGTTTACGCACCGACCTCGGCACACTCGGATGATGAAGTGGAGGATATGTATGAGGACATATCCAAAGCCTTGCACAACACCACTAAGGCTCACTTCAACGTTGTTATGGACTTTAACGGCAAGGTGGGAACCCAGACTGGCAATGAATCCCGAATAGGCCCACACGGTTATGGAGTTAGGAACCACAGGGGGCAAATGCTTGTCAACTTCCTAGAGAAAGAGGGGCTGTTCTTAATGAACTCCTTCTTTAAGAAACAGCCTCAAAGGAAGTGGACATGGCAAAGCCCCGACGCTGTGACTAAAAATGAGATCGACTTCATCATGACGGATAGCAAGCACATATTCAGAGATGTCTCAGTGATCAACAGGTTCAATACCGGATCTGATCACCGTCTGCTCAGAGGCTCTCTGAATATCAACCTGAAGCTAGAAAGAAACCGTCTGATGATGTCCACGCTCCGGCCTAACCCAATCCAAATCATGGCGGGCAGGAAGAAGTTCCAGCAACTTCTTGGGGGTAGATTTGTTGCCTTGGAACCCACTGATGACGCTGACGAGACCCTACACAATCTGGTCGAAACGCTGAGAGACGAGGGCATCAAGTTTTGCAAAAAACAGCTTACTGGCAGGAAGTCCAAACTCTCGGATGAGACTCTGGGGCTGATGACAAGAAGACGGGAAACCACCCAAGCGACTTCGTCAGACAGGTCAAACCTGAACAAGAAAATTGCGAAGATGGTACGGCGCGACCTTCGGAGCTCCAATACACGCCTCATTGAAGAGGCGATAGAGCGAAACCGAGGGTCCAAAGTATTCACTCAGCAGCTTGCCAGGAGCCATCTGTCGAAACTTAAAACGCACGACGGGAGGACCGTATTGTCGAAGCCGGAGATCTTCGCCGAGATAGAGGATTTCTATGGCCGTCTGTACACTGTACATGCCCCCTATTCCCGACCAGACGACCATGATTCTAGAGCCACCCTGTCACGCCACTATACCGACGAACTGCCTGATATCAGTCAAGACGAGATAGTGTTAGCTCTGAGGCAGCTTAAAAATGGAAAAGCCCCCGGTGAGGACGGAATTACTTCGGAACTTCTGAAGGCTGGAGGAGCTCCTGTTATACAGGAACTGCAGAAACTCTTCAGTGCCGTCCTTCACAGTGGGAGAACTCCTAAGGCGTGGAGCAGGAGTATGATGGTGCTCTTTTTTAAGAAGGGTGATAAAGCCCTCCTTAAAAACTACAGACCCATCACTCTTCTGAGCCACGTCTATAAGCTGTTTTCACGAGTGATCACGAATCGTCTCGCCAGGAGACTCGACGAGTTCCAGCCACCAGAACAGGCCGGGTTCCGCGGAGGATATAGCACCATAGACCACATTCACACAGTGAGGCAGATTATACAGAAGTCCGAAGAGTATAATCAGCCCCTGTGTCTTGCTTTTGTGGACTATGAGAAGGCCTTTGACTCTGTCGAAACTTGGGCTGTTCTGGAATCCTTACAGCGTTGCCAAGTAGACTATCGTTATATCGAGGTGCTGAGATGTCTCTACGAAGCCGCCACTATGAGTGTCCAAGTACAGGGCCAGCAGTCTAAACCCATCCAATTGCGCAGAGGAGTGAGGCAAGAGGATGTCATATCCCCGAAACTGTTCACGAGCGCATTGGAAGATATGTTTAAAACGCTGGACTGGAAAGGTAAGGGCATAAACATAAACGGCGACTACATCTCGCACCTGCGATTCGCTGATGACATAGTCTTAATGGCGGAGTCGCTAGAGGAGCTAACCCGGATGCTGGACGGCCTAGCTTCAGCCTCGCGACGTATCGGTCTTGGCATGAATTTGGATAAAACCAAAGTCATGATCAATGGCCACATTGATCCAGGACCGGTCGTCGTGGATGGTCATCTTCTTGAAATTGTTTCTGAGTACACTTACCTCGGGCAGATTGTGCAGTTAGGTAAAAACAATTTTGAGAAGGAGGCCAAGAGAAGGATCCAGCTGGGTTGGGCAGCGTTTGGGAAACTACGTAGAGTCTTCTCGTCATCCAACCCGCAATGTTTGAAAACGAAAGTTTTCAATCAGTGCGTCCTACCCGTAATGACCTACGGAGCTGAGACGTGGACACTCACGGTAGGGTTGGTCCACCAGTTCAAAGTCGCTCAGCGTGCTATGGAAAGAGCTATGCTCGGAGTTTCTCTGAAGGATAGGATTCGTAACGAATACATCCGACAGAGAACCAAAGTTATCGACATAGCTCAAAGAATTAGCAAGCTGAAGTGGCAGTGGGCCGGCCATATCTCGCGAAGAACCGACAACCGCTGGGGTAAACGGGTTCTTGAGTGGAGACCGCGACTCGGCAAACGTAGTGTAGGACGCCCTCCAGCCAGATGGGATGACGATCTGCGAAAGACTGCAGGCAGATGCTGGATGCGGACAGCTGAAGACAGGGCGCTTTGGCGCTCATTAGGGGAGGCCTATGTCCAGCAGTGGACTAATATAGGTTGATGATGATAGTTAATTTGGCAATATTGTAAAACATGATAATTAATACATTGAAATTTTTGTTGTAAACAAATTTCTATACAAGGGCGTAGCCAGGTACGAGCTAGGGAGCAGCTACTAGTATGACTTCTAAAAGTATTAAATGTGTATAAAATTTTAACAAAACTAGTTGAGAATGAATTTTTTAACCATATTTTTACGATGCCTAAACGTATTATTGAGAACTTTTGTAGCGAATCAATTATGGAATGAAATATGCTTCCCGTAAACATTTTATGGAAATCGGTAAAGTCGTTTTTGAGTTACATCCAAACAAACAGACAGACAAAAAATAATTGGGTCGAATATAATAACAACCAAATAATTCATTGAGACTCACGCTCGCTCTGGTACGAAAAAAGTAATTTATACTGCCAAAAATAGCAAATGATCACCAAAATATTAAATGATAACCAATAATAGTAAATTACCACCAAAAATAGCAAATAATCACGAAAAATAGCAAATCATCTTCAAAAATTGTAAATAGTCACCAAAAAAGTAATTTATACTGCCAAAAATAGCAAATTATCACTAAAAATATTAATGATTACCAAATATTAACGAGTAAATTAATGCGCTATCAAAACCCATCGAAACGTTGTGGCTAGGTTAGTTTAGATTTCACTTGTGATAAGAAAGAGCGCCAGATCATCATTCTCCTGCTCTTATCCGAATTTATTTGGGGTCGGCGCAACATGTCTTCTTCTTGCATACTTCTCTATTAGTCGTAGTCAGAAAGAGCGCCAGATAATAATAATATTATAATTTTGGCGGTCATTGACTAATTTTGAGTTAACAATGTTAAGTTAAGTTAGGAGAAATGTTAGTTATTAATTAAGTTAGTTATTAAGCAAATGGCTTTAATATGATAGAAAAATGTAAAATTGTTAGTTATAATTTCACATTAAAAAGCGGTTTTCATTTTGGTGTTCATTTACTATTTTTCTCAGTATAAAGTACTTTTTGAGGTTATATTTTACCATATCTGGTGATCAGTTAAATAAAAGCCAATCAAATTAATTTAATATTCGTGATCAGCCACCATTTATAAAATGCCTATCATAAAATCAATTAAAAAATACTTGACAGTAACACAGAAGAGAGTAAGAAAATTAGGGTAGAAGTACAGATATATATATAGATTTATGTGATCAAATCCATGATATATTTAATGTAAAATAAATTATATGAAGATTACAAAACCTTTCCGCTGTTACACTACGAGTATTATGTATTTTATTGTAAGAAACAAATATATATTGCTTCTCTTCGAAATAATTTGCACTATTTGAAATACAATTCATTTTCCCGCTTGTATCATTGTACGTAACGAAAAGTTTTATTCCATCCGGTCTCCCTGGAAACATTAATAATGCACAAATATGTTATAATCTTATGCGGAACGTCGGAACGTCTTCCGTTTCATTTGAACTGTGATTCGAAAACCACATGTAGGATTACTCTCACCGAATTCACCTTCTGCTACCGAGTGGAAAGTGAATCCTCTCCACCCCACCCAGTACGCGTATGTTTCCCTCAAGGCTCAATTCAGGTGCCTTGTCTGCTTAATCTGAACATCAGCGACCTCCCACAGCTCCCCAGGGTCGAGGAAGGTTAATACCCTGATGACATTGTCATTTCCAGTTCACTCAGGCACAGAACTCACCTAAAATCCCAACGCGCCGTAACCCAACTCGGCAGATGGTTTTGTAAATGGCGCATAGCTCTCAACCCAGACAAGAGTACCGCCCTTCTGTGTAATCCCGGACAACTAAGAAAGACCTCAACCTTTTCAGGATCCTAATCCCCTGGGCCATCCAGACCAAATATCTGTCACATGTCTGTATAATCCGGAACAGGGCCGCCATAGTCTTGGGCCGCTTGTATTCCTTAACGTTAACAAAATGTCATTGAGACATTATTATGTGCGCCGCATTCGCACATATGTCTAAATCGAACTTTTACCACATGTAAAAATAGCAAAATAAATTCTTACGTAAGCTAGTCGATGCCCCATGGTTCGTTCGGAACGAAAACCTCCATAGAGATATGGAACTGCCTTTGATCAAATCATACGCTAATTCCCTCGCGAAAATCTATTTCGACACAGTATCCAATCATTGGAACCCATTAGTGGTAGCCGAAGCAAAATACACTCCAGTTCCCTGATGCCCCGAAGGCAAAACACCCACCATAGAAGATATTTACCAATGCCGATGACGATTCTACTACTAGAACTCCACCGTTCTCAGAAGCCAAGCGTGCTCGCTCCCACGCCCACGAAACCACCGTTCCCTCCATATGGGACGCACGGTTAACTTCGCTCCAGCACACCCGCCATGACCTCCCTCTCCTACGGCATCTCAAGCCTAAGTCCGTTCCTATGCTATGGAACCCTTGAGCCACAGCCGCATGCGCAATACAGTGACCCTGCATTCACTAGACATCAACATACAATCATTACCTACTCTGCACTTCACACATGCACACCATTCAGGTACATTAGTTTATGTAAGGGACCTTTTTTGGCTTGTTAGTTTAGACTAAAATTGACAGATTACTAAATACATATACGCATGTTTCTTTCAGAAACAGAAACATGTTTATATGTATTAGGGCGATTTTGTTTTCGGTCCCCATCCATTATTTTGTTGTATATGTCGGAAGAAAATCCCTGTAAGTTAAAACTCTCAATATTAATTTTAAGTACTTTCCCTGAGCATGAATAGATTTTCCAGTTAAAATACACATAAATCAAGATTTAATTAATATATTTTTTAATTTCTATAACTTCGCCGCATTTATGCTATCGGATCGGGCTTGTTCGTGATTTACTCAGAATTAAACAATCTACAATAGTGTCCATTGCGGCGAAAGTGTAACTTATATACTGGTGAGTTGGTGACATATACAGGACCCTGAAGTTGATTTCCACCTATATAGTATTTGTAGATAGTAAGTAGTCTTAACTAGCTAACAAGCTATAAATGTTTAAAATACTCTAACTCGACTACAGAAAAAAATTACTATTGTAATTGAAGTTTATAAGAATTAAAGAATATTTATTAGAACTTATGTTCTTACTGAAAAGGTCTGAAAAGGTTTGTAGTGTAGAATACAGTTTGATGTATTTTGGACTAGTAAACACATGAGTCACTGCATCATGTTTTTTTTTTCGATTTGGCTATAGAATAGTATACAGTAACAAGCCATAAGGGCCCTGAAGCCTCAGACGGCTTTTTCAGCTTCACCACGCTAGGGTATCGTGAATGCAGTGGACTCGATTTATTATATACAACTTGTATCATTCTTTATTATTTACTAGCTGTGACCCACGGTTTCACCCGGGTATTATTTAAAAGAAATCACTGATTGATGAGTTATAATACTTCAGTATATATAATATTTTTATCGGGCGGCCAGGGTTATGCGACACGTTCGCGCCACTACACCTATAGTCATAGACCCGAGCCGAGTGTTGAATTATTTTAATTTTCCATTACCTCCCAAACAAAGCGTCCAAATAACATGCTGTAAAGGGCAAAGTTTATCTACATAAAATTGTCTAGATGATGAAGTAACTTTTAGTTGTAAGAATTAACATGCCATACCAATAATAATACTCATAAATCACTTTTCAATTCAAAATTTGTCACAAAATACCTTATTGTGGCTTATTTATAAGAGATAAGCATATCGTATCTCGAACATTTTTTAGATGTACTAAGGAACAATATTTTTGTAGAACATTGTATTTACGTATCACTAACCATTACGCCAGTGCACGCGGATAAAGCAGTTCGGGTACGCTGTTTCTATCGGCTTACTTAACAAAAATCAATATTTAAGGCTAGTTGAGCTGTATAGCCGAATGATATATAGCCTATACTATTTATAATGAATCTGGCTATCATATATAAAAATAATTCCTTGAATCCGACTAGTAATTACTAGACATAGGCGTGTTTAAACAAACAAACAATCAAACAAAAACTCTTCCGCTTTAATATGTTATCATAGATTTTAGTTGATAACTATTCTAAGAATATTTCTATTGTTGTAAGTCTGCAATACATTTTTAATAGTCTTAATTATCCTTAGTTTAATATTCCAATACGAAATAAGCTCAAACAACTTAGCTTCTGGATGAGTACTACCATAATTACAAAGTGTGTAGAATCCGATTTAAAACTATTCTTTTTTGTAATATAATCACAGTTTATATTAAAAGAAACACTCACAAAAATCACAGCGAACAATTGAAACAGCAAAAATTAAAAATAACACATATTTGGACATTTCAAACATATTTGTTAGTAACTTTGAACGTTGTGATTTATTTAACATTAAATGCAAAATGTTTGTTATTATTTGACAAACCGGGTAGGGCGTCCATGGTTTTAAAATTTTAAGGATAAACTTACATAATGTAATAAAAAAAATATAATAATGTATAATAATTGTAATGACAACCAAAATCGACAATAGATAAATTATGGAAAACATTATACAAAAGTATTTCAATTCTACTACGGTAAAAAACAAGCACACAGCCCGCCTGAAGGTAAGCGGCATACGTAGTCTATGAACGTATTTAATACCATAGGTATCACTAGCGCGATGTCAACCTTGAACCCCTACGCCAATGAGCTCTGGAAGCCCTACACATCACAAGCTTTTGGCTAAAATCTTCTGTACGATGGAGATATTTTACCAGTCGGTCTGCCCCAAATAGAAAGAAATCTCCATAGAATTTTCTCTGTGCCCCCCTCCTTTTGAACCCCTTTCCCAAAGAGCTCTGAAGAACCTATTCACCGCAGGAACACAACACTAAGTTATTTGGCTGCGATCTACTGTAGGGTGGAGGTATTCTAACAGTCAGACTGCCTCAAGTAAAAAGAAATCTCCAAAGAATATTGCCCTAGCTAAGCTAGTTATAAATAAGAAACCTGAATTGCGTTACAGGTGACAGGAAAAAAATATAGATATAACTTTCTTAACTGTTTGTAATTGAATTTTCTCGGGTAAAACTGAACAGTGACGCGATATAAGTGCGTCTATAAGTAAGTCATTCTGCTATTGGTAAATTCATTAAATATTAAAATTTTCAATAAAGCTTAATAACTTTATATTTATATGATAACTTACTTAATGTAATAATAATATTGATAGTATCAGCATATTCGCTGATATTACACAAATTTATGTCTTGGAAGAATTTTGTCTTTGTAGTCTGAAGGCTTTATTATATATGCTAATTTTTGCAACCTATGTAACCAACTACCAATTTATATAGTTTACTAGCTTCTGCCCGCGATTTCTACTGCGTGTACTCCAGAATTGAGTCCTTACCGGGATAAAAATTACTGTGCCAACATTAATCCAAATCCATTTAGCCGTTCTTGTATGATTAACAAACATCCAAACATACAAACTGTCACATTTATAGTAGCATAAGCTTTATGCTTCACGGTAAAGCAGTTTGCGGGAAAATGGACTTGGGGTTTGCGTTCAAAACCTTCTCATTTAAGAGCATGGTAGTATGGCAATTTTTAATGGCTTCCTGGTTAACTGCCACACTCAAGTTGAAAATCTGTCGTCAAGCACCTAAATGTGTGTTCTAGCAGCTGCACTTGAGAGCCAGTCCCTGCCATTAGTCTTAGTATGTTATTTTCTTGGGCCACATCGTCCTTTTATATCAGGTGATTTTGTGGCTAAATGCGAACGTAAAAAGATACAATTTTATAAAAATCGGTCGAGTCATTTTTCGAGTTGAATCCGGATATAAAAACCTATAGACAAATAATAATTAATGGCATATTTATAATCAGTGTCTATTATAAAAGACGTCTATCGCGATATTTGGAAAAATTCAAATATACAAACAGAATTATAGACTTAAAAATATAGATTATAGGTTGGTGTATATATGTATGCCTTGAACATTTTAGAAAGTACTTCTTTATATGTATATTTTTAACTTATGGTTACCCTAACTAATGTAGGATAAACAGGAAAATTATTTTATTGTAACTGTTTAATAGGTATATTATTCTTGAAGTAATTATTTTGATAAAATATTTGTTCTTTTTAGTACAGAAATAACGCGTGGCTAGAGCAAAGTACGGTAAACAGGAAAATTGTCTCTACACTCTGACACATTGTCAAAGCAGGATAATATAATAAGAATAAACTAAAGTTATAAAATAATCGAATAATTATATTATGGACTAGTTGTGTCCGCGGCTCCGCTTGCGTAGACTGCTGAATGCCGTCGGTCGATCGCACGCGCGAATCATTTTCCCTCGCTCAAAAGACGGAAGACAAAAATGCTTATTGCGGGTTATCCTTAGAAGATTGATATATACTATCGCTGTATCTTTTATTATATTATAGATCTATTATTATGTACAATATTAATTGGACATATCTCCTATTGTTTACTCAACATAAGCGATTTAAACCCAAGCCCGGTGAAGCTAGCCATTTAAGTACCCTAAATGCGTCTTTTCCCCGATTGATTCATCATTATCGTTACTGCTTATTTTGTATGTTACTTTATCTAACAAAATATATCTTGGCCCGATAACACATCTATGAATTAAAATAAAAAGCATGTAAATCTGATGAGTTTTTTTCGTGTGAAAAGAACATAAACGGACAGACATACAGAGAGACGTTGAGTTTTATAATATGTATAGAGGATATAGATGAAAATATCGCGATTATTATTTTTTGAAGTCAAAAATTATCTAGTACCGTTGTGATTTTAGAATACATTTACATTATGCGCAGTTAGTGCAAGCCCTTATTTTCATAATTGTGAACGTCGTTGGATTTGCTTATTGGTGTGAGATCACAGGAGTTCATACGCAGTACGCACGAGGGGTCAATAGTTCGAATCCCGCTGATTTAGGATATTTAAAAATATTTTTTAAAGAACGTTTTATATTTTTTTTCTGTAGGTTTAACTTCTGAGACATTTTTAATTTTTATAAGGAACATATATCTAAGGTGTAAATTTTATCTAATTTAAAAGTGAAATCTTTTATAAACAGGATGGGTGATTTTTGGATGTGTAAAATCTTATGATTTCGCGTCACCGACACCGACATGCTAATGTTCATTGTATATCTGTTGTTGTATAACGTGTTGAATTGATAATAAAATAAATTGTACATTAATCTTTTACTTGGAAGATCAAAGTTAGTTCTTTTGCAAAAGATCAATGTACATGAAAATTAAAGGACTCATATAATCGTTCTTGGGTGATCATAACAGGGACCTAAAGTTTGAATTTAATAAAATATCATTTCAGAGCGTGACAGCATATCGCATGCATGGACTACTTAAACTGAAATATTAATACAATTGTTGCTCGAAGTACCGATAGATGAGAAAACCAGACTGATTTTAAAGATTTGAATTTACAAATTATGTTTTTTTTTATAATACAATTAATTTGAAGATATTAAAAAAAGAAAACAATGTTATTTCAATGTTTTAAGTCTCATCTTGTCGAAGTCGTAGTGATCTAGTGGTATGGACAGGCGGAATATTAATTTCGATGTCTACAGGTTTGAACCTCGACATGTACCAACACGGAATTCTTGTATATATACTAAATCAAATTGGTAACACTATCGGCCGGTAAAGGAATACATCATGAGGAAACTTGAACGCTTAGAAATGTACTCGTACTGTCGATTTCTTGGCCTCTGAAATTGCCAATACGTCGTAGGCTGGCATGTTGATTAAGCACATACCTTTTTCCTTAGGAAGAGGACTTTGCCCAACAGTGGAACACTTACAGGCTAAAATTATTATTATATTTAAATTATTTTAGTATTGCAAACAATCAAATGAAACAGAAATATTACAAGGAATGACAAACTACTCATATTAAATGAATATATATGATTAAATTTGTCTGTCTGTACATATTGTAATTTCTTTCCTTTTATGAAAGATCTATTATTAAGGTCACAAACAAGCCACAGTAAATAAAATTTTTTTATCACACTATTATTATTAAATGAAACAACCATTGTTAAATTTTAACCAATATTTATTGCATTCATATAACAATTTAATTTCTTAATAATTAATACACAAAATACACAATACCCAAAATAAACGTTAATGTTAAATAACATTGAATTCGTTATTGATTAGATTTTAAAATAAGATACCAACTAACTCTCTCCTACAAAATCATACATGGTAAATTATTTTGCGGTAAAAGAAGTTACAAGGATTTGTTATATATTAATTCAGGATAGAACAAGACATAGATAGACAGGAATGATTACTGTACATCCTCGTAACCGTGTACGTGAAACTAGTTATGCACCGTCAATTGGAAATTGGTTACAATTATAGCATAGAGAGATGGAGTAAGAGAGCTAGCGTTATACATTGTATATCTAAGTCTAGTATATCTAAGTTTAGGCTATCTACATCTCCCTTTTTACGAAATTACAATTATATCAAGATTTGTAAACATACAGGCTATTAGCACACCTCCGCTCTAAAAGTAGTTCCAGCATGACTTGTCTATTGTTATGATATGCGAAACAGAAGCGAAACTGTCTGTTCTAACTCAGAGTATTTACTATGAATCTATCTGTTTTCACATGTCAGTATAACGCCCGTCACATCCCCCCATTAAATTCGCCATTATGGTATGGTTTTGTATCTATTTGGCAAAAGATCTATAGTAGTCGAATGATTTTAATACCATTAGTATTTTACTAGAAAACTCATCCAAGTGGTCAGAAACAGACCAATTCTTTGCCAGCTCATTCTAATATATGTGTATTAATGACATTTATGTGAGACCAGTTCTCTACATAATCAGTTTTTACCTAACCTCTTATTTATTTCGCTTATTTCTAGCTTTTTTTAAAGACTAATGACCTCAGTAATATTTCTTCCCCTTCTGACTTCGAAAGGGACGTTATTATTTTTGTACTGATAATTTACAACTGCGTTTGCGTGATGTGCCGCTGCTTGATACGCGACGTAATGAAGTGATGTTTTACTAAGCGGAATATGTAGCGGTTTCGCCTTATTTATTAGCGGCGGAGGTGTGCTAAAGGCTTAAACATCGCCACTCCATTTTCAACCAAAATAAAGACTGTGACAATATGTCAGAGAACTACATGGTAAAAATACATTAAGAAAAAAAAGCCTTTGAACTGCACTCATTTTGATGTCGGACTGCTACTTCAAAACAAAATCAAAACAATAAATGGTTACAAAGCTTTAAAATTGTTAAGGTCTTTAGAAAATCATTTCATATTGCGTTTAACCAAAAGTTCACAATACGCCGGTACGGCGTAGTCATCCCTACCGTCACTGTTTACATAACGTTGATTATCTGATATGTTACCATAATGACACTGGCTTATTGGAATGGCTTCCGCGTAAAATTCCGCATAATTGCTCTCCGGTGCGTTTCTTTGATTCTTCGGTAATACTTCAGCGTAAATGTCTGCCGGTTTAGCCAGTGATAACTCCGCATATGTAACATCGTTCCTATTATCATTGTTAGGTTTATTTTTATTATCTATTTCAGCGTATAATTCTGATGTACCCTCTTTGCCGGGTCTTTTCGACTTAGGTATGGGCATTGCGTAAAGATCATTCAAGGTAGGCTTAAATGGTACGCTGTATTGTGAATCGTTGGCTTCGTCTAAAGGATGAGAATATGTATTGCAGATATCAAAATGGCTTGATGCTTGGTTGTGTGTTTGAAGTGTTTCATATTCAATGCCTTGCGGTTCAGTCTGAAAATCAAATACAGTTATGTTTATTTTAGGTTAAAATTTTGATTTTGTTTAGGAAAAACGGATTTATTTTTAATTAGTTAGGTAATATGAGAGTAGTGCACTTATTGCTAAGTATACTGCTCAAAATTCATTAGCATGATTTGTTCGCAAATATTAGAGCGAATGCGAATTGATCTCGAAACGTGATATACTAAGCTAAAGTCGAAATAACTTGATTTCATGAAGATATGACTAACCGTAAACCCTTTTGCTTAACAATAACGATATTACCGTATATACAGTTTTATTTAATAGGCGTTTTACGGGCGTAGTACGCAATATTGAATTTGTTTTACAATTTATATATCTTAAATTATACAATATACCTAGATACGTAATTTTAAGTGAGCTTGTGACATTTATTATTATTATTTTTATTATATTACTAGCGGTACGCCCGCGGCCCAACTCGCGTTTGTTACGCAGTACGCAGTTACGAGTATATTCATATCGGTAATTTTATTTTTACTTATATGGTTGACAATTAATATAACCTATTCATTGGATATAACATATGCTTCCCATTTACTAAATTTGATAGAATCGGTTAAGAATTGATGTAAATTGAATTTATTAAATATATTTTTTACGCTTTCTAAAAGTAATGTTCATGTTAAATAGTTGAATAGTACTTTTAGAGGAGGTTTGAGTTGACCCGAACTGTAGCTAGCGGGAATTTTAAATAAGAGACCGCGGCCGCGTACTGATCCCTTGTCCGATCTCCGTCTCGTCCTCGTTTATTGAATTTTTTTCGATCCGACTATACTGTTAGCCATAGGGGCTCAGGAGCCCTGGGCGGCTCTTGCGGCACCACCGGGCTTGGGCCGTTTATTGAGAAAAATTTTTTTTAGCCTCGAACGGCTTTTACAGCTTCACCCGGGCTTGGGGGCGAGCGCTTAAGGCACTCAGCCACGAAAGCATGCAACAAGCTCCGAGGGTGCCAAAGTGGGTGACCTCGGCTCGGGCTGTTGCCGAGATTGCAAACACACCGTTTATTGTTTTTTTTTTCGATCTCACTGTACTCTTAGTCATAAGGGCTCAGGAGCCTCCAACGGCTTTTACAGCTTCACCGGACTTGAGGGCGAGCGCTTAAGGTACTCCAGCCACGACCGTTTATTGAATTTTTTTTTTTTTTCGAACTGACTACACTGTTAGCCTGAGGAGCCCTGGAGCCTTTACGGCTTTACCGGGCTTGGGGACGAGCGCTTAGGGCACTCAGCCACGAAAGCTAAGCAACAATATCCGAGGGTGCCAAAGTGGCCGAACCTCGGCTCGGACTGTTGCGCGTATGCAATTAAGTCGCTATCTGACTAAGTTTATTGAATTTTTTTTTTTTTTTTTTTTTTTCGAACTGACTACACTGTTAGCCTGAGGGGCCCTGAAGCCTTTACGGCTTTTACAGCTTTACCGGGCTTGGGGGCGAGCGCTTAGGGCACTCGGCCACGAAAGCTAAGCAACAACATCCGAGGGTGCCAAAGTGGCCGGACCTCGGCTCGGACTGTTGCGCGTATGCAATTAAGTCGCGATCTGACTAAAGTCGCGATCTGACTAAGTTTATTGAAATTTTTTTTTTTTTTTTTCGATCTGACTATACTGTTAGCCATAAGGGCCCAGGAGCCTCGAACGGCTTTTACAGCTTCACCGGACTTGGGGGCGAGCGCTTAAGGCACTCAGCCACGAGGCAAGTTTATTGAAAGTAAACCACATTGAGCTATATAAATCGCGGAAGACAAACGCTTGCGACTTCTAATTCGACGCTAACGCCATCTATCGAAGATGTTGGAAGCTTTACAAAATGTTAGTTCCAACAGCAACAACAACAACAACAGTTCCCAATAGCTCATCAATTATTGAATGACTTAAACTTCCCGTATACAAAATTCCATCAAAATATTTTTATTATTATTTACGTTTTTTCTAATTATATTTAATACCAATTAATATACTATTAGTATTAATTCTTTAATTCATAAAGCCTATCATTTGTCCAACGACATAAGCTTTCTGTGTACAAAATTTGATAAGAATCGGTCAAGTTGTTTTTGAGTTAAATCTGGACACACAAACAGACAATAAAATTACTAGCGTATTCGTGATTAGTGTCTTTCATACAGGATGTCTATTAGTAAACTTGGAAATAAACTAAATGTACAAAGAAAACTAGAGGTTTATTAATATAGATTATTAGTTTTATAGTTTGGAATACTTTTTCTATATTTAGTTGTAACAGTGAATTTGGTTCCATGGCTGCGAGCATCTATCAATGGTGAAAGAAAGAAATCATTTATTCGCTTAGCATAGTGAAAATGAGTTATTACATAAGTTAAAAGCAGCATGTATGCTTTGTCATTATTTGACATGCGAATTTTAGAGAAAGAGAAAAAAAGAGAAAAATATATTTTAATGCAGAAAGAAACTTCCCCCTTTCTCCTCTCTACCCCTTCTCCCCCTGCAAGATATTATGATATTATATAATTATATTTCTTTCATCCATAATTCAACAAATAATTAAAAAATCCATTTATATTGAATGTCGTCCCTAAGAAAATAATTTATGTGATAATAGTTTTCACTAATAAGATTATCTTTTAGTTTTTTCTTAAAATGAAAATCGTCTAGTACTCATAATTTTTTTGGTAGTTTATTAAATATCTTAACGCTCATACCTAGTGTACTGTTAGTCTTTAATTCTGTTTTGGATTTTGGAAAACATAGTTTATCGTCGCGTCTATTTCTATTTGCCACATTAGACATCTTGGTGAATCTATTGGAACAAGTTTTAACAAAAGATGGAACGTCGTATATATATAGACATGGAAGTGTAAAAAGTTTATGTTTTGCAAAATATGGCTTGCAGCTGTCGGTTATTGCTAATCCAAACATAGACCTTAATCACCTTTTTTGTGCCTTAAAAACTTGATCTTTATGCGTTGAGTTTCCTCAGAAAATTATTCCATATCTAAGACAGGATTCAACTACACCACGATATATAGTTTGTAAGGCGTTTGTGCGCTTAAAATGGAGGATAATTTAAAGAGTGCATAGGCCGAAGAGCTGATACATTTAGATACAGTCCTTCAGTATGAAATTTACAATCTAATTTGTTGTCAATTGTTACACCGAGGAAATCTACATTTTTCCGTTTCATATATATGTTTGTTATTATTATGAACGGTCAAATTTATATATTAGGTCTTTACCTATGAAATTGCCGTTTTGTATGAAAAAATTTAAACGATGTTTTTCATGTATTTTTTATTTGTATTAATCGAAGTAATCACCCATGCAATCAATGCATCTTTGCCAGCGCAGTGGCAGTTTATTGATGCCCTTCTTAAAGAAATCAGCTGGACGGGAGGCAACGAATTCTTCAAAGGCATTTTGTACTGCCTCTCGGGTATTGAATTTTTTTCCCGCCAAGGAGTTATCCAAATTCTGGAAAAAGTAGTAGTCTGTAGGCGCAAGGTCTGATGAGTAGGGCGGATGACGGAGAACTCTCAGAACTGAACAGAAGAACTGGTCTTGCAACTTGGAGATCGTCTGTTGTGCAGTATGAGGTCGCGCGTTGTGGAGCAATGGAGCAGCGGAGACGAGCGATTGACCAATGCTGGTTGGAGATGTGCCAGCTTCTCCATCATTGTGTTCAGTTCTTCACAGTACACATCTGCAGTAATGCTCACCCCGTTTGTTAAGAAGCTGTGACGAATCACACCGGCGCTAGACCACCAAACAGTGACCATCACTTTTCTAGGGGTAAGTTTTCGTTTAGGGCATTGTTTAGGTGCTGAACCAGGATCCAACCAACTTTCTGAGCACTTGCGGTTATCAAACAGAATCCATTTTTCATCGCAGGTAACAATACGGTTCAAAATTCCTTGATTTGTGTGTCTGTTGAGCAGTGCAAGGCACGTCTCAACGAGTACTTCGCGCTGGCGATCATTGAGTTCGTGGGGCACCCATTTGTCAAGCTTTTTTACCTTGCCAATTTGACGCAAATGGACCAATATTGTTTTGGTGCTAACGTCGCTAACAAATGACTACTTTTTGAAAAAGAATTCCATGTTTTTAAAATAAAATTAATTTGAAATTAGAATTCTTAGCCAAACAAAAAATATTTTATTTGAAATGGCCAGTACTGCAGAACGGCAATTATTATATTATTTATTTCTTTGATAAAATTGAATAAATAGCATGGTGAAAAATAATAATACTTAGAACAAGTGTACTCCAAACTTTAAAAGGATATTTATGATAGTAATACAGGTTAATTATGTTGTGTGCGAATGTTGATAATATAATTTTGAACTTTAGTAAATGTTAGTGATATCTAGCGTTTAAACGTAGAAATTATATGGATAATATTTAAAAAAAATACACAATGTAACAAATTTTATGACATAAGTTAACGGCCTTAAATATATTTTTTTAGACTGGTTTCAAGAAAAAATAAGTACAAGAAGTGCGCTATGGTCTCATATTTTTTTGAAGTAAAACTTCTTAAGGCGCGACTAGGAGGTAGCTGGACGACAATGCAACGGAAGTCCGGTGGTGACCATCGGGATGGTGGTGACAGTCGGGATGGTGGTGACCGTCGGGATGGTGGTGACCGTTGGGACGATGGTGGCCATCGGGATAATGGTAACCATTTAAGTTTTACTTCAATCGCGTGTGACGGTTACACGCTTTTAATTATTTTTTTTACAATTTTGTATAGCTGCGGAACCGTCTCCCAGCCTTTGTTTTCCCTCCTTCCTACATTATCGGGTCCTTCAAACATATAGTGAAGAGATAATTGAGCAGGTTGGCATCACAGCGACCACTGCCAAGGGATCTCACGGTGTTCGTCGTTATGGATCCTTTTTGGGCTTGCACTATTCTACTATCAGGTACAAACGAACAATGGAAGACAGCCGAAGAATCACGGTGATCCCAGGGACCAGGTTCCTTCGATGCCTGATCATGCCAACTTAACTGAAATACATAATTTCCATAATATTAAAGTTACCTGTAATTTCTTATCTTTATTTTTTCTCAAACAATAAATGAAGACTCCCAGAAGAACGATGATTAGACATGCGCTGATTCCACCGATGATAAACCATATTTCATTAATCTTTCCTCCTTGATTATTTGTATCTGTAACTTTTTTAATCACTTATCTTAGTTATTGTTTAACATTTAATTAAAACATAGGTAATAAACTGTTACCGAAATGGGCAAAAACTCTCAAATAAGGCTGCCTGATTATCTCGTTTTCGTCAGTTTACCAACTTAATGCGAAGTACGGAGCATGTTTTATTCCGACATGTGTGTGTAAATAATTGATGCATGAATATTTAATTTGTTACTAACAATTGTATTGCACTGAAAATGAAAATAACTGTTGTGTGTGTTTTCACAACAAGTACCCTGCAGTCCATATTAATGCATACTTTTTATTCTGTTTTAAAAGCAATTTTTTAAATAATTTTTTTCTTCGTTTTACTCTTGTGCGTGTGGAATTTTGCAATCGATTTTAATCATATCCATGAGTCTTAGACTGAGAAATGTTATACGTTAGTGTAAAATCCGTTACATAATTTGTACCGCACAGACAAACAAACAAAGTGACAGACAGGAGAGTGAGTTAATATTGCATTGTCGTTCAGTTCTGAGCTATATATAAATTTCAAATCTAATATCGATTGTTAATTTTGTAACGAACAGACAGTCAAGTAAGCGAGATAATAAAAACGTTCCAATGAAAAAAAAAAAACTTACATTCAGCGTTTATTGTTGGCCACGTAGTTGTAGAACTTACGGTGACAGACTGATTTTGATAAACCAAAGTCAGATGTATAGCTTTAGAAACTGTATTTTCTTGACTTCTGTCTAGACATTTAATAACAACGTTGTCATAACTATCATCCAAATGGAGTGTAAGGATGTTTGAATTCATTGGTTTAGTTTGATCTGCAAATTAATAATAATATCAGTTCGCAAATTTCACAATATTAAACGATGCCTTTTTCTGAGGAACTGCATGTTAAAAAGTGTAAGTTAAAAAAATCCGCCAAGCATTCATAGCAAGTATATATTACTATGTTCTGATAGTTTCCTCTAAGATTTAGTTCCCTCTTCAGGCTTAGCATTACTTCAAGTACAACTTCACATAATGAATTTAATAAATATTTCTAAAATATTTCAATGGTTATTATGTTTTGTAAGTTACCATCAAATAGAGAAAAAACGATCGCATTTAAAGATACTCAACATTATCAATATTTTTAATCAATTAACTTCTCGCACGTGTAAGTGTATTCCTTACACTCTGTTTAAAATGATTCTGTGATGAAGTCTTGGACCAGTATGTGTTGCCAGTGATGACATATACTGCTCAGACGTGATCACTAGCTATCATCATCACGCATCAGGCATGTCATGGGCATCATAAAAAAGCTCAAGGTGACTCATGAAGAAGCCCTGTTGGGAGTTTCTCTGCGAGGTCGAATCAGAAATAAGGAGATGCATATAAGAAACAAAAGTTACTGACATAGCCCCGAGAATTGTTAGATTCAAGTACCAGTTACTACACAGCTCATAGAACATTTAGCCAACAGGGCTAAAGAGTTCTCGAGTGCTGACTGCGTACTGGAAGACGCCCCGTGACCAAATCTACCACAAATTGTACCGTAGACTTGGTGTAGTTTGCGGGAAACTGCTGGATACGAGTAGCGTAGGACTAGTCATTGTGTCAATCTTTGAGGGAGGCTGCTGAGGAATGCTCTGTACTCATTTTCCTAAAGTTAAATAAATTATAGTTTACTACCTTTTACGATCCAACCGATTAGACGGTTCGATGTTTCACAGTAACAGTTCAAATTCAGCGTGTCGTTGTCCTTGTATTGATAATGAATTTCATGAACTAAGCCATTCGACTTTTCGGAGTCGAATAAGATATTTTTACTTGATAAACCGCTCAAAAGCAAACCTGAAAACAAAATCGATTAAAGACTTTTAATACATACTTAATAAAAAATGTAAACAAGTCATGAATTAATCAATTTCCTCTGTCACCCCTCATTATAGATTGTCTTTATTTAGTTCAATAATATTGGTTGAAATAAAGAATGAATAAGAACAGAAAGGTGTTTTTTTTTTTTTCGAACTGACTATACTATTAGCCTTAGTGCCCCTGGGGCCTTTACGGCTTTTACAGCTTTACCGGGCTTGGGGGCGAGCGCTTAGGGCACTCAGCCACGAAAGCTAAGCAACAACATCCGAGGGTGCCAAAGTGGCCGAAAGGTGTTTTCATTTTATGGTTAAGTAACGCCGGTCACACATGCTGAGGTCTACCGGTGAGACCTACATGTTAATCATTGTTTACTATTACGGATAATATTGTATGCATAACTTGTAGGAGCGGTTTCAAAAGTAACGCCGGTCACACATGCTGAGGTCTACCGGTGAGACCTACATGTTAATCATTGTTTACTATTACGGATAGTATTGTATGGATAAATTGTAGGAGCGGTTTCAAAAGTAACGCCGGTCACACATGCTGAGGTCTACCGGTGAGACCTACATGTTAATCATTGTTTACTATTACGGATAGTATTGTATGCATTACTTGTAGGAGCGGTTTCAAAAGTAACGCCGGTCACACATGCTGAGGTCTACCGGTGAGACCTACATGTTAATCATTGTTTACTATTACGGATAATATTGTATGCATAACTTGTAGGAGCGGTTTCAAAACTCTATGTAATTTGAAATAGTTGTTACCCTATTAGTTTTGATAAATCTGTCAATGAATGTGACTTTTAAACTTTTAGTATGAATGGTTGTATTTATTTATTGTGTCAGTCTAGAAACTTTTTTTACAGATATACGAGCTCATCGATATTATAATTCGATATTACTTTCACCTGTATACCTCAAGCCCTTTTCAAGAAAAAAAAGAAACTTAATATAATTTGGTTTCAATATAATTTCACGCGGGATCAGAAATTCCTTATTTTCAGACTTTCCCTTAGCTTTTGTTAAAAGGCCTCCCTTCAAATTTCAAGACTGTTTGCCTGCGGGAAGTACCCTATAAGTTTCGATAATCGGTCCATAAGCTATATTTTAACTATGAAGTACCGTATATTTTTAATGTATTAATCTAGAAACTTATTTATTTTATACTAATACCGGGCCATAGGCGTTTCTACATAATATTGATTTCAACTTTATGCTTCAAGACGTCTTCGAGAAAAAGGGTCTTGACTCATGGACAGACAAAAGGACAACAAAGTGATCCTATAAGGGTTCCGGTTTTCATTATGAGGCACGGAACCCAAAATATGAAATGCTGTTCGTTGGTAAGCGCAACACTTGACCAATTTGGCTTTCGCTCATTATAGTCCGAATTTGGTTTAATGGCAAAAAAAATGGGCAAAGTTATCCTAAAAAAATCCAAATTGGAGAAAATCTGAACGTTTTTTCATCAGATTTTTATATGAATTAGGAATTCAAAGGATGGAAAAGTAAACAGGAAAAAACTGGGATAGAAAAACCTTTAAAAGTCAAGACAGCATATTTCTGTCTTCTAAGAAGCACTCATCATATGCATTTAATGTTTTTTTAAACGAGCGACCGAGGGCGGCACGATTCGTGCGTGCGGTCGACTGACGGCATTCTGTAATCCACGCGAGCGGAGTCGCGGGCATAACTAGTGTATAATAACATATTAGGTGATACGTTCACTGATGAGGCGGCAGTCTATTCAAATCAATTGCATCTTATTATCAAAATTGTGAATATACTAAGGGGTATGCTACGATGAGGCTGACATGTGCGAAATGCATAAAATCCCTTAAAAAACTCATTGTTATCAAACCTGTCCAGCAGCATCATTATCAGCGTGCGAATCTACACTTGACTAATTTGCTCGATACAGCTGCACTAGGACTCTCATTGCGTTCCGCACAATTATATAGTAACAATGAAGCATACGTACCATTTCTCGGCCACTTTCGCATAAATTTTATCACATAGTCCTTGGACGTGTCCTGATTCGTCTTTAAAGAGCATGTTATCTCAGATCTGTTATTTATTTTGTCCGATGGTATATACTTGTACATCTCACCATCAATCTCATATTCAGAATCTGTGGGGACATAATGAAATTAACAAAGCTATCACAAATATTTTATGTAACTATGTATTGAAATTAAATTTAACCTATCGACAGACACGTACAGGTGTGTTCTGGTCTGTCCTCTTTATGAGAACATCGTCACGTATAAACAGGGTGTAACGAAAACAATGATCAAATTTTAGCGTATGATGTAATAAAAAAACTTACTTTCCAAATATCCGTCAATATTGTTAAAAGTTAGTTTTAATTCTCCGTATGAGTCTGCGTGCGTTTCACATGTAATATTTAAGTATGTATCATTACTGTAAGTCATATCGTAGAACAAATAATTTACAGGAATATTGTTCTGTGTGTTCAGGTTTGGATACAAATTTAAACGTTCTCCGTTAACTTTTATGATCAATGAATCTGCAAAAGTAATTATGATTAATTTAAAAAAAACTTTACTAAGCCATAGTGCCGCATAATCAAAGACTAGTTCGTACCAGCAGCTTCGGACGCATGAAATTACTTTATGTTGCATACATTACATTTTATTCTCCTAATAACGCTATATCTTTTTGTATTTACGGCTAAATTCGATTTTAAACATTTATTATCAATTATTCTATAAACATAATTATGAAAATTTTTATTAGAGCTTTAAAGAATGCACCTTGCCTTGGGATGAATTTAAATGCAGACCTAAACTTTGGACGCTCCATTGAGGCTAAGACTAAAACTGCTGTCAAAAAGTTGGGGAAACGGTACTTGTCACCGGCGCCGCTCCTTAATCTGTATTGAGCGCAAATACGGCTGTGTGTTGAGTACTGTTGCCATCTCTGGGACGGGCCCCACCAGATATTAGCTGGCTACACTGGACTCTCTGGATCGACGAACTCGAAGCCTTATAATTTATTTTTTTAGTCTTATTGGTGATGGATCACTGACAGGTGCAAAATTGTATAGCCTAGATCATCGGCGCAAGGTTGCTTGTCTTGTACTACACTTTCGAAAATACGCACAAGAACTGCACCAACTATTTCACGCTGTATGAGTCTCCAGCCATATATAGTTGATGTTCCATTTATCTGCACAAGACGCTTTATATCTTCGTCTATTATGCGAACCGCAAATAAATGGATCTCGCTACTCGCTTCTATTTTCCTGTTTCATATAACATATAACATACATATAACATATAACAATGGTCTTCAAAAGAAGAGTGAATCAGTTGTCACTGAGCGATCGCGTCAGCCTCATCTTTACTTTCCATCAGGTGTTACTGAGGCTAAGCGTCGAAAGGTATTTTATAATAAAGAAACCTTTCCTGGGGTTCTAAAATATTTTCCTAACCAAGTTTGGATCTGGTCGTATACATGATCAAGGTCGTGGGTAAACTGAGTGTTAGCTAACTTGACTCAATGATTTAGAAATGTGCCTGCCTGCCCTCTTCCCCACAAACAAACACCTGGCTGTCGAGCTATTCAATTTGTTTGTGGAAAAGATGATAACTGCACTGGTTGGTTGATGGCATAAGGTTAAATCCTTAAATTTTCACGGATAAGTATTTCCCAATCTTTACGTATTATTTTAAAAACAGTTATTGAAGTAAAACTTCATTAGGCGCGACTAGGAGCTAACTGGACGACAATGAAACGAAAGTCCGGTGGTGACCGTCGCGATAGTGGTGACTGTCGGGATGGTGGTGACCGTCAGAATGGTGGTGACCGTTGGGACGATGGTGGCCGTCGGGATAATAGTGACCATTTAAATCTTCAAAAAGACTTCAATCGCATGTGACTGATACACGCTTTTAAATTTTTTTGTTAACATATCTTGTAGGGCCAAATTCGTAGCCAAATTTTTCCTCTAATTTCTAATGCGAATGAAGTAAAAAAGGCACCACCCTTGAGGTAATCCCTTTCCAACGAAAAAATAACATTTTTGTAATGTTACAAAAGTGTATAGTGCGTTCAAGGACTAGTCTTGTTGTTTTTTTTTTACACAAAAATGTTGGTAGACAAGCATACGGCCTTATGATAAGCGGTTACCGTAAGATATGGACGGTTTTAACACCAGCGGTATTACTAAGCGCGTTGCCGACCTAGCACCCTCCATCCCTTGAAAAACCTACTCACCACATGAACACAAAACAAGGTGATTTGGCTGCGATCTTCTGTAGGGTGAAATACCTCAATATTTCACCCGTCGGGCTGCGCCAAGTAAAAAGAAATTTCCAAAATCATTTTACGTGTATACCGTATATTGCGTTCGTGTGTGATATAAATTCTTTAATGCAATACATTGAAGTTTTAGTTAGCTAGGGACGTGATATTACAAAACGTCAAAAAAATCTTATACTAGACAGGTTTATAGTTAACTGGCGGTGTCTCGCGGTTCCGTACCTACGCGTTTGTTGCACATTCTTTACTTTCATCCTGTTATTTTATTTTTACTCATGCTATTTCAGTTCAATTGAGGAATGTTATGTAATTACACGTGTAGAACGTTCAAAAAAGTCGGTTGTATTTTTTTTAAATTATTTCTAATTTTAATTATTTTTTATTTTTATTGTAGGGACTTGTATGTTTTTATAAGCGAAACTGTATAAATATTGTCACGCAGCTGTGGTCGGCGGTCGTTCGCTATACACCTCATAGAGCGGGCCCGGTAAAGCTGTAATCTAAGCTTATCTAAAGTATTATGACGATTCCTATAGCCTCAATAATGGAACAACAATATTTCCCGTGTACAAAATTTTTATCAAAATCTGCTGAGAATTGATAAAATATTTTTTTTGTCAATTACTATAAGTATTATTGACAATTCTTATAGCCCATAAATCATACAATGTCTTATACATCCTGTGCAAATAAAAAAACTTTTTTAGGAATTTTGTTTACGATTTCTATAAGTAGACATATATTACTGAAAATTCTTATAGCCTATCTATTGATAAATAAAATAAACATCCGGATTTAAAAACAAATCATAAGAATCGGTCAAACCATTTTTGAGTTAAATCCGGACATACAAACAGACAGACAAGATTTTGTTTAAGGTAACATTCGTAATTTAGGACGGCTATAGAGAAATTAAAAAAAAAAAACAAAAAACATTTATAGACATCATCATGATCATCATTTCAGCCGAAAGACGTCCACTGCTGGACATAGGCCTCTCCCAAAGATCGCCACAACGACCGGTCCTGTGCTGCCCGCATCCTGCGGCTTCCCGCAACCTTTACCAGGTCGTCGGTCCACCTTGTGGCGGGTCTGCCCACGCTGCGTCTTCCGGTACGTGGCCGCCACTCGAGAACTCTTTGACCCCATCGGCCATCTGTTCTATGAGCTACGTGGCCAGCCCACTGCCACTTAAGTACAGTTATTCTTCGGGCTATATCGGTGACTTTGGTTCTCCTGCGGATCTCCTCATTTCTGATTCGATCAAGCAGAGAAACTCCGAGCATAGCCCTCTCCATTGCCCTTTGAGTGACTTTGAGCTTTCTTATAAGGCCCATAGTTAGCGACCACGTCTCAGCTCCATATGTAATCACTGGCAACACACACTGGTCAAAGACTTTCGTCTTGAGACACTGCGGTATCTTGGACGAGAATATGTTACGTAGCTTCCCGAATGCTGCCCAGCCGAGTTGGATTCGACGATTGACCTCTTTCTCGAAATTGGATCTACCTAACTGGATTGTGTGTCCCAGGTAAACATAATCTTCAACAATTTCAGGCGTATAGTCTCTGATCTTCACGGGAGTTGGCGCTACATGGACGTTCGACATAATCTTCGTCTTGTCCATGTTCATTATAAGACCAACTCGTTCAGAGGCTTTACTGAGGTCATCGAGCATCGTACGGAGGTCCTCCATGGTCTCAGCCAAGACTACTATGTCGTCGGCAAACCGAAGGTGGGTGATGTACTCGCCGTTCATGTTGATGCCTAGTCCTTCCCAGTCCAGAACCTTGAAAACATCTTCCAGTGCAGCGGTGAATAGTTTAGGAGAGATAACATCTCCTTGTCTGACTCCCCGCCGCAACAGAATAGGTTTCGAGTTCTGGTCCTGCAGTCGAACTGACATAGTGGCGTTTTCATACAAACACTTCAACACTTCGATATACCGGTAGTCAACTTGGCACCGCTGGAGAGATTGTAGTACAGCCCAGGTCTCAATCGAATCGAAGGCTTTCTCGTAGTCCACAAACGCTAAACAAAGGGGTAGGTTATACTCTTCGGTCTTCTGTATAACCTGCCGTAATGCGTGTATGTGGTCTACGGTACTGTAGCCTTTTCGGAAACCGGCTTGTTCGGGAGGCTGGAAGTCGTCGAACTTTCGAGCAAGACGGTTCGTAATAACTCTCGAAAACAGCTTATAAACATGGCTCAAAAGTGAGATGGGCCTATAATTCTTCAATAGGGTATTGTCACCATTTTTGAATAAGAGTACCACCACACTTTTGTTCCATGCCTGCGGCGTTTTACCTTCGTGGATGACGGAATTGAACAATGTCGGAAGGGCCCTCAGTACTGGTTTACCACCCGCCTTCAATAGTTGCTGTGATTCCGTCATCTCCGAGAGCTTTGTTGTTTTTAAGCTGTTTGAGAGCCATACTAATCTCGTACAAGCTGACGTCCGGGATGTCTTCTGTATAGTGTCGAGTCAATCTAGCTCTTGGGTCTTTAGCTAGATTCGTAACGGGTTCCTGCGTTGACGTGTATAGAACTTCTCGAACTCTCTCAAGAGCTCGGGTTTGGATGACACGATTCTGCCGTCGTCAGTCTTCAGCTTTGTTAGCTGGCTTTGCCCAATAGACAGATCTCTTGCGAACACTTTGTTTCGCTCTATTGCCTCTTTAATACGATTTGTATTAAATTAGCGTATGTCAGATTTCAGTGACTTTGAGATACGCCTATTAACCCAACCGTATGGACAGTTTCCACGAACCCGTCATTATAATTGTCCACGCTGCTGTCTTCTAGGCAATGAAAACGGTTATGGAGTTCCAGCTGAAAGCTCTCGGGGTTTTGGAGTTGGATCGGTGCTGGGCGGAGCGTAGACTTCATCAGTCGAGATCTTTCGAGCTTCAAATTAAGATTCAATGTGCCTCTTACCATACGGTGATCACTTCCGGTTTTGACCGCATTGATCACAGAGACATCATTGAATATGTGCCTTTTCGTTGACATGATAAAGTCTATCTCGTTTTTCGTTACACCGTCAGGACTCATCCAGGTCCACTTCCTGTGTTCTCGCTTCCTGAAGAAAGAGTTCCATCATATAAAGGCCTTCCTTCTCCATGAAGCTGGCCAGTAGTTGGCCCCGATGATTCCGGTTTCCTACTCCAAATTGCCCCACTCGCAGCTCATCGCCATCTCGTTTGCCCAGTTTTGCATTGAAATCCCCCATGACAACAGTGAAGTGGGCATTGAAACTATGCATGGCTTTAGAAATGTCTTCATACATAGCCTCAACCTCATCGTCTGAGTGCGCCGAGGTCGGAGCGTACACCTGTATGACCTTCAATGAATACCGTTTGGTTATTCTGAGTATTAGGCACGCTACCCTAGTCGACACACTCTCGACTTTTACCACGTTGTTCACAAGGGACTTGTGGACGAAAAACCCGACACCTCCTTGGGACTGTTGGTCGCCCTCCCGGAAATAGAGCAAGTTACCAGATTTAAGAATTATCGTGGCCTCCCCCTCTCTTCGGACTTCAGATAAACCTATGATATCCCACCGTAACTTGCTCAATTCCTCCTCAAGTTCCACAATCTTCTCGTCAGTTCGCAGTGTGCGCGTGTTGTAGGTTCCCAGGGCCAGTGTTCGTCGATTGTGGTAGCCGGATCTCTGCCGGGGATTAACTTTAGCACCCCCTGATCCACCGTTACCGTGACCGCTACCGGAGTCAGGAATAGCGGGGCCGCCGGGGACTAGGGGTCTAGATTTTATTTTCACTTTCATATTTGGGAGGATTTGCCATAATCGCCACGCTTGGCAGGCGGAGTGGCGATCGCAGTATGGTCGTAGATATATACTCGAAGGACGCTGCTGCCCGTTCTTCGGATAATCCTTTAGTCGCCTTTTACGACACCCACAGGATGAGATGGGATGGTGCGATTCTAAGCCGGCACACACACAGCTATAGACAGTACTACATATTTATTAATATAGATCATCTTTATTTCCGTGGATGTATTTTTAATGTAGACTATGTGTGATCTCTCATCAGGCAGGCTAAAATAAAAAAGGTGTGTGTACGATTCACACATGATAGAAGTGAAACTTCATTTTAAAAGATATTTTATATTTTATTTAAACAGTGTGCAATATACATACACACTGACATTCGCTCTGGCTCACACAAAGAGGAGAGACCGATAATGTGCATTAAACGTTTAACGTTTCACGCGTTGGAAGTCGCATAAGAAGTTTCACTTCAATATGTTGGTAGTAAATAACAAAGAACCAAATACCTTTTTCATTTATTTGTGATTTTAGTACATGCATATGTACTCTGACGCGTAAAACATTATAAATTGTTTCATATAAACAGTCCAAGTAACTGTTATCGTGTTCCTCAGTTAGTTTCACAAAAATCTCTCTATTCATATATTCATGACTTGTATTTACAAAGATATCTGAAATAATTCAAGATACAGATTCAAATAGCAGTAAAAGTTAAAATATCACACTCAGGTATACTATGTTTTTTAACCCCATCGATCCTCCATCGATCCAACGTGAAAAGTCCTCATCGATCCGGCACGAGCACAAAAATTTACTCGAGGTCAAAGGTCACAAAAATGGGTTTTTCGCGATTTTCAGCAAAACGGTAACTTTTATCATAAAATTAGCTCAGACAAAAATTGTAGATCAGATAATTTATGTCTAAAAATATCTATACACTTTTTTTCCTAAGAGCCACCATTTTTGAGACCATTTGTCTTGAGCGAGACGATCTCGCTGAACGTGTTCTACCGTCTGTATCAAGGTAAAAATTCTGAAGAGCTATTCACTCTAATTCCCTCCTCTATTTTCTACAACAGAAACACACGCACTGGCTTCAGCGTCACAGTTTTACAGTAACCTCCATCTCGGCTCGAACTGAAAGTTATCTATGTCTTATCTTTGCAGTACTGTGAAACTGTGGAACCATCTCCCGGTCAATTTGTTTTCTCCTTCTTATGACATCGAGCCTTTCAAGCGTAACGTGAAGATATATTTATGCAGGCCGACAAGACAGCTATGAATGCAAATGAATTGTCGATTACTCGGTGGTCGCCGTTGTTTTTGGGGAATCATGGTAAATTCGCCGAGCTAATATAAAATAATAATAAAATGTATCTATGTTTTCCGGCAGCTGCACTTAAAAACCAACTAGTGTTAACAACTAGTGTGACATCAGATGTGAATAGATAACCAATAAATATTTTCAGAAGAGAACTAACTATCTGGGCAACAAGCCACAGACAACGAATCACGTTCTACAAATCAATCACTAAGCTATGTATATAGCCTGATAGCTCGAGCGAGACTGTTCATTCAACCTATTTTTTGTTTCGAACTGAATACACTGTTAGTCGTAAGGGCCCTGAAGCCGCTGAAAGATTTTACAGTTACAACGGGCTTGGGGGCGAGCGCTTATGGCACTCAGCCGTGAGTTCCTTCAAGCCTGTTGTTGCCAGCTTATATAATGCGTGCGGTCACAGAGCAAACACAGCCAATAATGCGGGTCAATAGTAAAGTCAATAGTTCTAACAGTAAGCTATAAATGCAGATTCCATAATCAAACCGACAAATATTTAATAATGTAATAATTAAAATTTGCCAAGTGCGTGTTGAGCCCCGCACAGTGTAGGGTTCCGTAGTTACCCATCACAAAATGCAGACTTAAGGATCATTCAAGTTGCACCGTGTCCCGCCGGCACGGCGCCCGGCCCGGTGTAACATTAGTCATTCTTTAGAGAGGATAATATTTGGCAAACGGTTCCCTGAATCGAAAGACGGTTTTCACAGACCCACAATATCTTTGAACGAATAGGTCGTTGTACGAGGTCGACGAGGTACTCTAAACAATGTGTTTTTCCAGATTTGATTTTACCATTTTGTCGCCGTGATTAATATGTATACACAAATTACAGCCTTCTAGTACTAAGAAACTCTGGGCTGAGCCGCGGACAGCGGACAGTATAGCGAAACCATAAGGGTTCCTTTTGACTTCAGATACTCTAAAAAAGGTGTAATAAATATTTTAGCCCTAAATAACAACAATAACGTAACACGAATTTACATATATAATTATGTGTATACATATATATTCACAAAACATATAACGATTTATATATAAGCAGGAACAGGACCCAAGATGCACACACTCCTTGGAATGGCTGTAAGTCTAACATATAGACGAAATCTAAAATCCACGGTGTACCATCGGCCGTCTAAAGTGGGGTAGAACGAGGTTCAGGTCCAGCGAATACCGGGCCTCCGGCGCTAAAAAGAAACGTCTTTCAGACAAGTGAGCAATGTAGGACAAGTGGAAGATGAACCCCTCGACCCATCTCCCCTTGGTTCAGATAGGACAGCGGAAAGAGGCGTGAAAGCGCCCCCTCTTACTATCCATCGTATAAATAACGTCTCTGCCAAAATACACATATCTGTCAATATGGTCTTAACTAACCTGACAGATTACTAATTACATTAAAAATGTTTATATGTATAGTAAGTTTAGATCGAATTACGGATAGGGAATTAGCCAGTTCGCGATTTATTTGCAACTACGGGTTTCCGAAGTGGATTGTTGGTCCAAGCCTTTGGCACCCTTGGAGCTTGTTGACTTGCTTTCGCGGCTGAGTGCCTGAAGCGCTCGTCCGCAATTCCGGTGAAGTTGTAAAAGCCGTCTTCAGGCCCCTACCAGCTAACAGTGTAGTCAAATTGAAAAATAAACAAACATTTCGAGTGCTCTACAACCTCGCCTAATAAGGTGAAATTGTGATCAGAGATTGAACTATATATAAAAAAAAATATAATTAATATTTTATTGTAATAGTTTTTTATTCATACTTACATCCAGTGGACGCTGATGTCAGTATCAATTGAAGCGAACCAGCATTTTCTTGTGGTCGAAAACATTTTATATATGCCGGAAGATCTGGTTGAAAGTGGTAGGAGCCTACGTAATCGTATTCGCTCGTGAGTACGTCCAATCTTTTCGTTTCCACAGGTACTCTATTAATTGATATACTCGGACCATCTGTAATTTATTTACTATATATTTAACCAGAACTAGGTCATTGTTGTATATATAACTAAAACCAAATATGCATTGCGTAGGAATTAAAAAAAAACTGCTCGGTAAAATGGATATAATTGCTCCGCTCCTAAGTGTCATAGCGTGATGTAATATAGCCTATATCTTTCCTAAATAAATAGACTATAAAAGGCGAAATTAATTCCTAGAAATAAACGTATTCAAACAAACAATCTTACGAGATTTTTAATATTAGTAAAAAAATTTAGAATGCTTAGTATTTTCGTGATTGCCGCGTCGACATTGTTATAACAAGTAGAAACTTCCTTGTTGAGTACGTGTTTGTGCCTATTAAAAGTAAAGGGAATTGCCCATTACTTGCTGGCCACTCCGATAGATCGACCCTAATGCAACATAGAACTTATACTTAACATTTTATTTTATAAATAATAGGCTTATTATTTTATTTGAGAGGAATCCTAATTATTTTTCTAAAATAAAAGACGCGTAAATTACTCCTTATAACATCAGCTATTTGCAAGTGAAAGTCCCGTCAAAATCGGTCCAACCGTTTCAGAGATTAGCCGGAACAAACATACAGACAGCCATATAAAAATAAAAATAAATGTATTTTGTTATAGGTACCATATATATTTTTATAAGCATTAACTAAAAAGGTGTTATTTTTTCTTTATAAACAGATCTTAAATTTTATTAATTTGTATAGATTCATGAAGCACAATTTCAAACTGTCTCATTTTCCTCTTCATTTCCCATCTGGTAAAATGCAGATTTATTCAGAGATCATTAAAAAAAAGTATACACTTACTTAATAATCGAAGGTGTACATTAAACCAGCAGTATACTGGAGTGTACTTTGTGTTATCGTAAATAATAGTTGAATTCAATTCTATATCGCGTAGCATCAAAAATGTGCAATTCCATGGCGTGGCTTGTGTTTTAATAATCTGTAAAAATTTATATGATTATTTTTTTGTATGAATTTCATGTTTGTCATATGCTTTAGCTGTGCAATATTTCCTATCATTTTTCACCTCATTAACGTTTAATTTCATAAAACTGATACAAATATAGCAACTAGGTTAGTGAATAAGTCCACGAAAGTAACCGAACACGCCTATTCGGTTTCCGAAAGTCTGGAGTTTTTTTGTAACACCGGAGGTATCACTAGCATGTTGCTACCTTCCTTATCCAAAGGAGGTCTGGAACCCTACTCCCCGCAAGAACACAACACAAGGCTAGGATCTTCTGTAGGATGAAGGTATTTCTCTAAGCTCACCTCTCTTGAACTCCCTTTCCCCAATGAGCTTTGTAAATCCTACCCACTGCGGGACTTCAGAGAGCGGTATGTACCAATTCGAACTATATCACTATTGCGAAGACTATACACACTTTTTTATAAAATGAATAACGACACTCAATACTGGCTACGTAACAAAAAAAGCAGTTGTTATCAGTCAGGTATCGCAAGGTATTTTATTATAAGAAATAGGTATGGTTGTCACACTAATAATAATAAATTTAAATTTGAAGCAATGATAGCTCAGTGATATCTTGTACGACTTTTTATCGATTAACGTGAGTTCGTATCCCTGCAATTAGCCTGAGCTTTCGGCGAAGGAAAACATCGTGAGGAAACCATAGCATGGTGGTGTATTCTAACACCCGCCTGGCTAGCTACCACTCTCAAATTGAAAATTAGGTCCGATCCAGCGGCATGGAGCCCTTGAGTCAAGCAGCCGTTCGCGCGATACAGTGACTCTACATTCACTAGCTTTCACAGCCATACATGACACTGCATTATACACACATGCACAACACACAGGTACATAGGTTCTGTAAGGGACCTTTTTTTTTCTTTTTTTGCCTAGTTAGATTAGACAAAAAATTTCAGACCACTAAATACACATACACATGTTCCTTCCCTCCTCCCAGGGGGCAGAAACATGTATATATGTATAGTTAGTTTAGATCGAATGATAGGGATTTAGTCAGATCGCGACTTAATTGCATACGCGCAACAGTCCGAGCCGAGGTTCGGCCACTTTGGCACCCTCGGATGTTGTTGCTGAGCTTTCGTGGCTGAGTGCCCTAAGCGCTCGCCCCCTAGCCCGGTAAAGCTGTAAAGGCTCCAGGGCCCATAAGGCTAACAGTATAGTCAGTTCGAAAAAAATAAATAAAAAATAAAATAAAATTGAAAATCTGTCGCCAAACACCAATAGGTGTGTTCCGGCAGCTGCACTTGAGAGCCAGTCTTCCACTAGGTTTAGCATGTTATCATCTTGGGCCACATCGTCACTTAACATCAGGTGAGATTGTGGCCACTACGCCAAACCTATAATGATATAAAAAAATAGCATGGTGGTAAAAACTTTAGCGCTAAGACAACAGTAGCACACGAGTATGTAAGTACATTGTAATCTATACTCTATAGTAATATAATAAAGAGGAAAAGTTTTTTTGTTTGTTTAAACACGCTAATCTCAGGTCCTACCATTCTGATTCGAAAAATTCTTGTTGTGTGTTATTGTCATATTCGAGGAATAGTATAGGCTACAACACCTCTCAGCTAGCTTTAAATATTGGTTTTTGTTAAGTAAGTCGGACGAAACCGCGCACACGAACTGCTTTATCCGCATGCGCTGGCGTAATGGTTAGCGATACGTAAAAATAATGTTCCACAAAAATATTGCTCCTTAGTATATCTAAAAAAGTCTGCAATAGTATATGTCTATCTCTTATATATAAGCCACAATAAGGTATTTTGTGGGTTGTTTTATTGAAAATAGAAAGTGATTTGTGAGCATTATTATTAGGCATGGCATATTAATCCTTGACAACAAAAGCTATCTCATCATCAAGAAAATTTTCTAAAGTTAAACTTTGCCCTTTATAGCATATTATTTGGACGAGTAGTTTAGAAGATAATGTAAAATGAATATAAATCAACTGTCGGCTCGGTTCTGACTATAGGTGTAGTGGCGTGAACGAGCCGTGTGAGTTGTGACGCATAATCCTGGCCGCCCGATAAAAATATTGTCTATAATAAAGTATTATAAATAATCAATCAGCGATTTCTTTTAAATTACATGCGGCTGTAACCTCGGGGCACAGCTAGTTGTATATAATATGTCACCTTTCAACCTTTAAAAAAGTCATTACTAGTACCCGTTCACAATCTAGGTACAGATTACAATTGGAATAGATTTTTTATAAACTAAAGGTTCGCCCAATTATCCAGTGATATATGTACAGTAAAAGGAACTTCTAAAACTTTGATTAGAATCTTGTCAGATATCTCCTTATGATCACATACAGTATGTTCTTGTTCTATATTAAATATTGTCATAATTATACACTTACGCTTAATCTTGTTTGTGTTTTGGTTCTACCTATAAAATCTCCTGTATAATTAACTTGCGGGTTCTTGCTATAACGACACCTGAAATCAATACACAAATTGAAATTAATGTAGTGAACTGATATTTACTTACCATTTCACTTGAAAGGATACCCTTCAATTAGATGTAACATTAAACGCGTCTAAATATAACATTCCACTTTATTTATGGTATATTAAGAATAAAAAATATCATGAGCTCCTAGCGTAATTCACTTTTACGATCTGAATAATAAAAAGAACAACATTATTCTAGAAATATCTGACGGCCGTAAGCGCGGCTCTTCAAATTCCTATTGTTCTGTGGGACGCAGAATGCGAACAAAACCGATCAATAATAGAAGTTTGTTTTAAGGGCTTTCGCGGTTTTATTCTTGTGATTGCTATACATAAGATTATTTTGCCAAAATGGATTTACAGATATCGCGTTTAAGAAAGTATTTGCCATAACGTGTTTGGATTAAATTGTATTGTCAATATATACTATTAAATTCAATTATGTTTCACTTCAACCGCGTCTAAAAAATACACGTAATATTTTTTTTTCAATATGCTTTTTTTTTATTACTATTCTAATAAAGATAAGAATATTATGTATATTAAATATTTTTATCGTAAGATCTATATGAAAGTTGAAATAACATGCATAAAATATTGATTTTAAGGTATATTAAGGTATAGAGTATTTTAATACCGTGTATATCAATGCACACCTACCCAAATCATCACGAGGGCCACGCTTAAAGTGGGTGGCCTATATAATCTACTCCAAATGGCGAGTATGTGAAAAGGCTACGCAGTTAACACACAGATTCAAAGCTTATCGGCCCTGTCATGTAGGCAATGTTTAAAAATAGCACATTTCCTGTTCTTTTAACGAACTCATATACTAGAAATAGATCAAGGCCATTCTAGTAATTTCGACCCCTCATTTATTTGGGTATATAAGCGCGCCATGTTCGAAGGCAGGACAGTTCTATTTTGGATATCTCAGTGAAAAGCGTACAAAGGAAGAAATCTGAAAGAGAACTATAACCATAGAGTAGTGTAAACAACAGAGAATATCAATTCGACCACAGTGTAGTGAACGTCTGAATAGTGAGTTTATTATCCCTTTGGTCTTATTAAGCACTTCCGTATAAATTACTTTCGCGAAAACAAACGGCATTTCATTAACCACGGGTATTACAATATTTTAAAGACTTATTCCGCGACAGAACACCATCGGTGACATGACGAAGAAGTTGTGACTTCACAACTGACGAGTCATTTGAATAATGTATTTAATGTGTTAACTCAAGGCAACAACATTTTCTTTCCCTAAAGTTATATTCGTTCCTAGTATGTATCTGCTAATTATAATATCTATTACTAACAAATATTTGTATCATGATATTAAAGAGAAAGGTCTCCAAAAGGAGATAAAAAAATAGTGATTTGATCAAATTCCTGATCTAGATTATAAACTCACGGAAGATGGTGCTGGGTTACATTAGGCTTGATTTGGATTATCCTTTGCTACGCGGATGACACCCTGGTCGTAGTCCAGGAGGGGAGTATGGAGGAGGTGATGCGCCTGGCCACTAAAGGCTCAGCCCTAGTGGTCAGGCGCATAGAGTTGTTGGGCCTCAGGGTGGCGGTGGAGAAAACTGAGGCCCTGTTGTTTCACGGGCCGCCCCTGGGGCTCATATAGTAGTGGAGGGGGAGAGGGTCTAGGTTGGGGCCCAGAGGTAATATCTGGGCCTCACCCTGGATGGAAGATGGCTGTTCGAGTCCCACTTTCGGGGACACGGTCCGCGCATAGTGGGAGCGGCGGCGGCTCTCGGTGGACGCCCTAAGCGCCCACAACGTTGGTATGCTGCGTACGGCGCAGCGTGTTGGGGCGTTGAGTGTGATTCGCGGATACCGGTCGGTGTCCAAGGAGCTCTGGTAACCCTACTCACCGTAAAGAACACAACACAAGGTTACTTAGCTACGATCTTCTGTACGGTCGAGGTATTCCACGAGTTGGACTGCCCCAAGCAGAGAAATTCTAAAGGTTTCCAGATTTCCAAAAAGTATTCTCTGTGCCCTAATTCTCGATATACTTTCTGTTAATATGTGTAATATCTCATTGAACCGGCATCTGATATCAATACGGGACAGGAATGGCCATTTTTTTGGTCGGTTCCAACTGCGTCATGTCATGCATATAACTGTTTATCAAGTATTCATACCACGCAACGTTGATAAAATGATTGTGATTTACAATCACCTCGGCGGCTTCTCCTTCCAGTAACGTGTAAGTTTTTGAACCGTTACATGTGAAACAATTTTTTCCATTTTCTTTATCATTAAATATAGCCAAAGTTATATTATTTGAATTATCTGAAAAAAAAAGGAATTATTAATTATTGATTCCAGAATTAAGATCATCAATGATTTTGGGGGCATCGTAATCTATCATGTTCTGGTTATTATTTTAATTCATATATTAGCATTGTTTCGTGACCGTAACCGGTATTCATAAATCAAATTTTGGCACTAATCAGTATTGGATACCAGCGTGAACACTGTATGAATCTGTTGCTTCTTGTGATGAGATTTGAACCAATAGTAGAGCGTTCTGAAGTGCTCATACGTTCCCGTCCAATCACAACTCCCACAAAACTCCCTAACAGTTTTACCAAGAGAGCCACCATCTTGTTAAAACTTTGTTTGAACACTGAAGATTAGAAAAGTATTTTATCCACGTGACATGGACATAATTGTTTATACTTAAACACACGTTGCCATTAAACAAGAAGAAAAAAGAGCATCAACCAAAAATATGATTTAACAGTTCTCAACCCAGCTGATGTGAAGTGATGATGCGGCTGAACACAGTAACATGCTAAGCCAAGCAAGGAGACTGGTTCTCAAGTAAAGCCACCTGAACACACCGACGAGTGCCGGGCGATAGATTACAACCTGTGGTTTGTAACTCGACCGGCGAGCATTACGAGATTCTCTATCGCTGTGCTGTAGTGTAATCAGGATGTTCTCCATCGAAAATCGTCCAGGCTTAAGGATTACATCCCCATCAATCGATGTTCCACCTAAAGCATGCTCGATTTAATGCTTGCAAATAATTTTATTATCAGCATGCAATCACAAGATTGAAATAACATCAGATCAATTCTTTGCGTATACGGACACTGCGTCGACAGACGTAAGTTCGAATCCCTGCATTGAGCCGAGCTTTCGTTGAAGGAAAACTTCGTGATGAAACCTTAGCATGGTTGTAGGGCTTTTTCTAATGCCCGCCTGGCTAGCTACCACTCTTAAGTTGAAAATCTGTCATCAAGCAACTATAGGTGCGTTCCGCTTTGTTCGTTCGGTCCTGCTTACATTTTGGATGAAATCGACACTTAACGTCAGGTGAGATTGTGGCCAAATGCTAAAACCTACATTGAATTTAAAAACACGAATCAAATTGTTATATTTTGAAATTGCAAATTTTATTATACTAAGATTTTTTTATTATATCGTATCTACTACTTGACACATACTCGTACATAGATAGGTTTACAGTTTATCGGATTATAAGTGATCCCTGCAAAAACAGAATTAAAAATACATTATACAATTTATGCTCTAAGAAGACACTTATGAACGTGCAAATACTACCACGCACCGGTTCGGACAAACATCCCAGTCACCAGGAAAACCCGGCGAGAAACTCGATTGCATTTATCAATATTTCTAATATTTATAGTTACTAATTATATTACAGTCATTCCGAGGCATCATTATCATTCACGTAAGTATCCAACCTATAATATCTTTTGACAGTTAATCCTGCTTGACATGGTTCTTGAACCTATTGTCCGGCAAATCAGTAATGTGAACCGAACAGAACCTTCGAAACAAGGTAAAATTATTTACAAGGGCAATCATAAGCAGTGGA
The DNA here is from genome assembly GCA_947532125.1 of Saturnia pavonia. Taxonomy (NCBI): domain Eukaryota; kingdom Metazoa; phylum Arthropoda; class Insecta; order Lepidoptera; family Saturniidae; genus Saturnia; species Saturnia pavonia. The sequence continues at coordinate 6,471,577 of OX383922.1, forward strand.
TTAAACTGGATCGGATCGTGTGTCAAGGCATGATACTGACCACACCCTATAAAAATATGTAAAGCGTAAGTGGCGAAAGTACTGTGCGAGTTTTCTTCGAAAATCCTCTCAAATATTAATTAAAACGATTAAAACCCCAAGAAGACGCTCGTTAATATCAAAACAACAAAGCAATGTCTATAAATACCTACAAAAGAGTCAACTCTGATGTCTCATACACATTGTACACAGTTTCATCGTATATAATCCTTTAAAATATTTTTGGTAATAGTATAACTCTAAATATCTGGGCGAACGATCTAAGCTCGATGGCTTGGAAAAAAATACTCGTAAATACTTACCTGTAGACACTTGGTATGTAAAATATTATTTACACACAAAATATCATGAAATTCGCTAGAGCCGTTTCCAAGAAACCAATTTCATAATATTACGTAAACCACACAAGCCGGTTTTTTAATCTTTTTTTTGTTATAATTTGCATAGTAATACTGCGTGTACGGACAGCGATCATTTCCAAACATAACATAATTATTAACAGAAAAATATTTGCCAATCACTTGGCATAGTTATTACTAATCTATATAAATATAGTTAATAAATTCAAAGACACTTACCCGTGCATATTGTAATATGCAAATCGAATAATAAGAGAACAAATGAAATAATTAATTTCCACATTTTTGTTTCACGTAATTCATTTTCGGTGTATTTCTGCGAAATGAAATGTCCTTTGTGTGGTTTATGTTATTCAATAGATACAGTAGGGAATCAGTAGTTCATGTTTTATTCAGTAGGGCAAGTTTGAATACACTCTTCTGTAAAGAGTTGTGCGTATTTGTGATATTAATATCGTTATTAACATCGATTTTAGTGTCAAGTTAGTGTAAATATGTCGGAAATCGAATGATAAATCTTAAATTGAATTAGGTATATCTAGGTCAATCAACTAATATAGGTACCCAAACTTTAGAGAGGTTATTAACATTTAGGTTAGGTAACGTTTTTTTTTTCTATAAAACTTTATAGAGGTGCTTACACATGCATACAGACTACCACATTTTCAAACAAATAGGTGTTTTTTGACAGTACGCCTGAAGGTAATTCAGTATAGACATTTTGTAAAAAACACGAATAAGACAACATGATAAAATACAATCAAGCCTTCTTGTTTTATACTGAAAATTAACCACAAGTGACAAGTAAAAGTTCATTTATAATTTAAGTTCACAAGTTAATGTCGTCTTCGGACAGGAATATTTTGTACGGAATGGATATTTCGTCTCCTGAGTTACCATGATATTTCATAGAAACAAAAGATTTTTGAGAACGTAATCAAGTTTCCCGTTGTGTCTCATAATCATGGATACAATGGTGATACTACTTTTTTGTGTGACTATTATCAATTAGTGCACATTTATAATAATATGTTAGAGGCAGCAAAGTGTGAGTAGAATAATTGATTACCTCATCTCTATACTTCAACACAACAAATCGCATCAGGCAACAATAAAAATGGAGCAATAATATCAAAATCAAGATATCACTGATAATAGAAACCCTTAAAATCGATTTCTATAAAATAATTTAAAAAAAATCGAAAACTTACCTATCTTAAATGTTATATTTTTGCAGTGAGCTACGTAGGTAAGTAGGCACAAGAATAATTTAATGCAATAAATAGCTCGCGGATAATTGACTGCGGTAAACAAATAAGAATAATCGAGATATTTGAACATTCGAACTGTCAATTCGATTCACTTACAATCGATTCAAGCACCACTCAGTTTCTACACTGTACGTGTTTTTCCTGTGGATAATACATTATGTATTGACGTCATCTCTGGATATACACAAATGGGTATTAGCTGTTAATTATCCTGTTAAATACATACTTCTTTGCAAAGTTATAACATTATGAAGCAATGATGATTCAGAGGTTTTACGCCCCGCGTCCCTATCGATATGAGTTCAAATCCTGTAAAATGAACCTCTGAGCTGTATGGTGAATTACGTGGTTTGGTGGTTATGGCCACAATCTCACCTGATATTAAGTGAAGATGATGCAAAAGATGGCAAAGGATTGCAAGATGGCTAAGCCTCGTCTGGAAACTAGTCTAAAGTGCAGCTGCCGGAACACATCTATAAGTGCTTGGTGACAGATTTTCCTCTTGAGGAGAGTAGCTAGACAGACGGGCATTACAAAATGCGCTTCCAGCAAGCTGTGGATTCCATGCGATGTTTTTCTTCACCGATAAGCTCAGGGTCATTGCAGAGATTCGAACCTACGTCGATTGACAGGTTGTCTGTACACGCTACCAATGAACCGTCATTGCTTCTAAAGCTATTGAGGCAATTGTTTTTCTTGGCTTAGTGTGTTAACAATCTTCAATAATTATATATGTAAAATCAATTATTTTATCGATTATTCTATTCTGCGATCGATAAATGAAGTTAATCTCGTCTCGTCAATATTTTTTCCTAATAAAAACCCTTTTATTTAAAGATCATCATCATTCATATACACTGCCAGTAAATAAACAAGTATTATATGAAAAATGACTTTTTTAAACAAGCTTTTATCGTTAAAACGGGCTATCATAATTAAATGCGATTTCAAAGTTTCGTGTCTGTGCTGCTGACTGTTGAGGAGTTCCCTCGTCGAAAGCCAACCCTCGGCGCAGCAGCCAGGATATGATGCAATTTAAAGCAGGCAATCAAAACTAAATATATATATAAAATCTCGTGTCCAAACTGATGACCTCTAAGGATTTCTTTCGACAGAAGATCCTGGTTGTGAATTTGATCACGTTTAACATAAAAGTCCCTTGTCATTGGAAATGCATCAACGTGTAAATAGAATACGAGGAATTATGTCAAATTTAAATTGCAAGATTTGATTACAGACAGACAGACACACCAGGACAGGTGAATCTAATTAAAATTGGATAATGAAATGTTGTTTGTTGGTAAGCGCATCACTTGAGCAGGTCTCGACCGATTTTGCTAATTTAATTGTAAAATGTTCGTAATATTCTGAATTAGGTTTTAGGCAAAAAAAAATGGGAGAAGTTTCTCGCAAAATTGTAAATTCGAGAAAAGCTGAACCTTCATTTTTCTATCGGATTTTTGTTTGACTTATATAACTTACGATTCAAAGGATAAGTACATAAACAATAATACTTAAAAATACTAAATAAAATCTTTAAAATAATTTGGAAATATTTTTCGTATTAATGGTTATATTAAAATATTTTTATTTATTAATATTATATTATTAAGTATAATTTAGTGTAAGTATAGTATATTATTAAGTATAAGTTAATATTTTTATTTTTTTTTAATTTTTTACTATGATAATTATTGATTTACTTTTCTTAATTATTACTGTCATAATTTGTTTTAGGCATGTATTTACACATTTATTAATAAATTTATTTATTATTCAAATGTTGTAGGAAGACGAAACTACTGTAAACATATTGCAGGCGGAAGTAGCTAAGAATTTTCGGATAAATTACTTACGGTGGATTTCCTATATATTTACTATGAATAATGTGTGATATGAATTATATTTCGTTTTTTTTTTATTATTATTAATTTTGTTATTATCAGATGGGGCAGTATGAGTAGGACCTTAGTCGTTGTAGCCACAGGAAAACTTTCTGAGAAGCCAGTCCTTAACTTTTTGAGACATTTTGACTTGCATTTACAGTTTTTACAGTCGGCAAAAAATGGGCAACTTACACAAAAAACATGCCAATAGAACCTGTTTCTTATAAAGATAAATAAACTCTATGGGACCAACTGAGGATAGAGTAATAAAAGTATCGGAAATCGCAAAAAAAATGTTATACATTTCGATAACATTTTAACCAAGAAAAGAGACTCCAACTTATTTTTACCCTGAATTAAACTTTTTATTATAAATAGGCTGGACGCTACAAAGAAGACTGGACAAAAATAAAGAAAAAAAAAATTAAACATCGAATTTCGAACGAAAACAAATTCCTTTGAAAATATAAATCTAAAATTCAAAACGTTTAGACTTAAGTAATAGAAGCTCATTATTTAAGTAATAAAAACACGTCTGTAACTTTGGAGTGGTATAGGATCAAATACTCCTTTTTTTAGGTCGAGATACCCGTTATGCGTACACACTCGCTCGATGGAACGAGTGGTTATGTGAGAGTCCTACTCTCTAAAACTCCACGATGCACCGTCTGCCGGGATTGTGCGAGTGTGCAGTCCCATGCAACGGAACTATCTTCTTGTCCGCCGAACCAGTGCAATGGGAAGACCCTACCCCCCCTACCCATCTCCCCTTGGTTCGGCCTGGCAGGGGAAGGTGACGAATGAACGCACCCCCTCCTCCTCCCATCTGTCGTTGGGTTTTTTTAAAGAGGTCTCCTCTGACTTTGCCATTGGTGGTTTCGCACATGGCGGGGGAAGGTGATGGTTGAACGCACCCCCTCCCTCAGTAGTCCGGATTAAATACCAAATGCGTTTAGAGCCAACCAGAAAGCTTATTTAAAAATCTTTTAAAGGATTTAAATATTTTTTTTTTTTTTCAGTGCTCTTCTTCTTAAGTGAGGTAGATGCTGTTTGTGTATTCTAAGTAGTTTTTGTTCTACTCTACTTATAGCACCTATATTAATTTTGTTGCTTATGAAAATAATATATATAATTTAAATTAAACAGATTAAAAGTCGATTATATAACATAATGTATTGTTTACACATATCGAATACACCGCATATCGACTCGATGATATTCATTCAACCCAGGGATACATAAATTATTCTTGTTTCTTGTAAACAGGATAAAAATAAAATTAACTTGGGAAAACAACCTGACTCACTCATTAGTACAGACAATAATATATATGTTTTTAATCCAACTTTATATTAACAATATAAATAATGTCAAAATATTTTTGTATGTTGACAATAATTATTCCAAATCTAAGAAGCCGTTTATTGTATCTTTCTCTACTACGACGACACTACCCAATATAATGATGAAGCTTACAATGATGTTCTTTGACGTTTTCCAATAGTTTTACTGAATACAAATTAGCAAACATACACCTATAGGTGTGTTCTGGCAGCTGCACTTGGGAGCCAGTTATCCCACTTAGCGTCACGTGAGATTGTGGCCAGGACCTAAAACTAATAAGTAATTAAAAAAAAGGTGTGTGTGCGATTCACACACGATAGAAGTAAAACTTCATTTTAAAAGATATTTTATATTTTATTTAAACAGTGTGCAATATACATACACAGCGACATTTGCTCTCTCGCTCTGGCTCACACAAAGAGGAGATACCGATAATGTGCGTTTAACAACGTTTAACATTTAACGTTTAACGCTTGGAAGTCGCATAAGAAGTTTCACTTCAAAAAGACTTAACATGTCAAATAATGAGCTTGTTGTCAAATAATGTAACATAAATAATTAACTTCACAATAAAATAATAAAATGAACAGTATGATATAAATTATAATCGACGAGTGAATCCACATAAGAAACATGTAATATTTTAGACGGGTTCTTATTGATACATGTCTCACAATACAACATAAGTCTCGTAATGTTTCAGTTTAGTTCATTGTGAAAGATACATTATAATGAATTCAAAATTAAGAATTTGTGTTTTGATTGTGCAATTATTGGAATGGGCTCCAGTGGGTATGTATATATATATATATTATACAACTAAGGTCGCAAACAAGCGTACGACCTATCTGATGATAATCGGCTACCGTAGCCTATGGAGGCATGTAACACCAGAGAAATAACTAGCGCGTTGCCAACTTTGAACTCCTCTTCCACAAAGAATTATATTCACCGCAGAAAAATACAACACAAGGTTATTTGGCTGCAATTGTCTATAGGTTGTCGGTATTCCACCAGTCGTACTGTTCCAAGTGGAGAGAAATGTCCAAAGAGATTTTTCTATGCCCTACATCTCTTAAATATCTCTCTTAATCTCTTTCTCTTTAAATGTGAAAAATCTATGCGAAGTCAGACTATGAAATCGCCAGTGACTTCTGCCGCAAACCAGCGGTGCTCGTTCTGCTGTGTTCCTGTGTTGCTGTGTTGTGCTGTGGTCCTGTGTTGTGCTGTGATCAAACAAAAAAAAAAAACATTCATGTAATACTTTACAAAAGAAAAAATCTGTAATCGTACGTTATTGACTTTTTTTTAATTATCTTATATATTATTATTTTTTATTAAGCTATCGTTTGCCTTATAGAAAGCATCAAAAACATCGGTTTGTCTTATTACTACAAGAAACAAGGTGATGTTTTTAAACCAGTTTGTGAAAACAAAGATGAATATGTCGTACCTGAAGGAGAAGAGATTGTGCTTTATGTTAAAAAAGTTGAATTACTTACCTATGCGCAGTAAGTAACCATTTAATATTTTAACACGTATGAGCTGTGTCGATATCTGGCGAACACATAAAAGTCTACACCAGGGGTGTTCAAACTTAGAGCGTTGCCAATCTACTACAATATACTTAGATAGCAAATAATCGTCTGCTAATCAACTACTTCTTTTTATAATGGAAACGTGTGTAGGTACATAATTCAAAATTTCCAAAATTCCCCTTAGCAATTAAAGATAATACAGTGTTTATGAAATGCCTTTTAATTAACTTCAAAAAAGGAGGAGGTTTTATGGATTTTTTTATTTGTTTAGGAACCGATTTAGATGATTCCTTTTTCGTTGGAAAGGGGATAACCCAAGAGTATTCCCGTTTTAATTCCATTGGCATTGGACCTTCAACTTCGAAGATACAGCAAGGAACTCCTCGAAATAATTGAAATTGCTTTTCTTTCTTGTTAAAAATTGTCTTGTTATTACCAAAGTAGCGTAGTGCGTAAGTATGAAACTTACGAACCACAATTTTTTTGTGAATTTTTATGCATAGCATTGCATATCATCCACGTAATTTTCATAGGACGGCACGAAATTAGCGAGTGTCAACAATGAAAAGGGTGGCAGATGTTAGTTAGTTGGACAAATGCGATATACAGATTTTCCATAGCCTCTAATGGCTCCTAGGCCCTTAAGCACAACAGTATACACAGTTCGAGAAAAAAAAATGATATAATTTCTAAAAATGTTTACTCGCACAAATAAGTACATCATATCAATCAATTTAACTGTTGAGCTATTTCTTTCGAACTCGGATATTTCTCGTCACATATGAAATACCAAAATTTGGGATCAGACCTCATTATGGATAGGTATGTGGCTTGGATATAGTTAACTACTACAAAACTTTCAAGGTGTTGTTTACTTTTTGGGAATTCCAGCGATCGACTTAGAAAGCTAGCCTGATCAACTGATAGATCGTTATCGACTATTTGAACATCCCTGGGGCCCTAGCCAAGATACCTTTCTGCAATCGTTAACTCTAAAAGAAAACAAAAAATGTATGGATTTGATATATTTGATAATGTAATTTAACGTTGTGATATGTCAAATCCATAAATTTTTTGCCTTCTGAGCGTTAAAGATAGTAGATAGGCAACTTTGCTAGGACTTAATATTGCTTATTTTAAGGTCAAACTCATGCTGACGAAGTTTCTAATTTTAAGATTATTAAACTCGTATGACGTGGGTATTGAATGGTTAAGACCACTGGAAATCGATCCTATATACCCCAGTATGTACCCCGGTGTGTGCTTACCAAAGACTATTTTATGTACACTTGCTAAGTTAAATTTCATTGCTTGTGAAATGTTTTACGTATTACCACTGTGTTATAGAAAAACACAGAACTATTGCATGTAGACGTGTTGATCAAGTATAATAGCTTGAACGAGAGCGGGAAAGTCAGGGGCTTCACCGAAGCTTAGGATTTTTCCCGGAAGTAAGACAATAACATGTTAATATTACTACTTATTAAACGATTGTGATACTCATAATAACCTGAGAGTACCTATTAGATATCCTCGACAAATAATAACCTCCTGTACAAAAGACAGTTCCTGGAAGTAACTCACCAGTTAACAACAGATTTTCATATGGACACTTTACGACAATATCAAAAATGTTACAATACATGTCTGATGAATGTATTAATAATTATGAAGCTATTCTCTTAAGTAGGTTTATTTGGTTACTTGAATTATTTTGTACATTACTCAAGTAGGTAGAATATATTTAGGGCATGTCGTTTTTTATTATAATATTAGTTTGCATATTTGGCATATTTTGATGCATTTTAGCTATAGAAAGGTCAATTAACTATTTTACCCAAACTTTGCTTTCCCTGACTATTATTAAAAATTATATGAATACTAATTGATAACAATCATAAATAAAGTAATATCACAATTGTATCAAGAATATTAAACACAATGGAATACTTGATTCTTTGTCAAAAATCTTTTGTTTCTGTGTAATTTCATTTTAACTTAGGATACGAAATATCCGTTCCATACAAAGTATTTCTTTCCGAAGACCACATTAAATTGTGAAATTTTTTATATTAATTTACTTTTGCTTGTCACTTACGGTTGAATTTTATTCTGGAATAAGACGGCATGATATAGACTTGCAAAATGTGTATACTAAATCATCTTCAGGAATTTTGTCAGAAAGAAAATAGAAAGTTTTTTTTCTCTCTATAAGTAGTTTCCATTCTGTTTGCCTACACTCGCACGGGTGCAGCGGTGATTTGTTATAGGACCTTAGATCAGAATAAATGGCAAGTTAATTTCATTTTTTTGTAACAAGCAAATATCTAACCTATCCTAAGTGTATATGAGTTAATTGACTCGAAAATATAGTAAAACTGTTAACAAATTTAATAAAGAAAAAAAAAACTGAAATCTTTGCAATATATATTGATAGTACCAGAAAACCTTACTTAACTGGGCAAAAGACTATTCTCGAATGAAGCTATGAGCTCAATCACCACGTCATAAAATCTATAATTCTGTATTTTCTCATTACACAGTTTTACTACGGGAACATTTCCCAAACCTTAATTTTTCTTAGCGATGTTTTACTTCACTACTAAATTTGTATAAGTAAATATACGCTAATTACGAAGTATACATGGGTTTATGCTGAGGTATGAAACAGTATCTTTCGTATCAAAATTCCATTGGTCTTAGCTATACTACTATAAAGACGATAAGTCTAATTATCGAAAGCAGCGATCATTGTTTCAGTAAAGTCATGTTTTTTTTGCAAATTATGCCCTTTTTCAAATGTGTGTTTTTTTTATATATTCTTAGGTGCACTTTACAGCAAAATACAAGCTTTATCACCGCGAATAGTTTTCAAATCTGCTGTGAATCAAATATTTATCAAGGAAAGGTATTTATCCTTTTTTTTTCTTGTTAAACTATCTCCAAATGACATGCTCTTTATTCTTATCAGGTACAAAAATTTCGGTGCTGACGCAGATAGTGTTTAATGTATATTAAGGGTACAAAAGAGGTTAGGATGAATAGAGAATAGTGGTCCCGCGTACTCCAATAGGAATATGCCGTAATAAAAGATATATAGGAGATAATAAAAAATGCAAAGGAGATAATAATAGGGTGCTAATGCAAGACAATTATTTATTTATTTATTGTCACATCAACAACACATTCACAAAATATCGAATTAACAATTAATCATTCACAAGTTACGAACTATGTGAAGTGTATCTTTACAGTTGTTCACATCTTATTATTATATGCCGAGGTACAACGACAATAAAAACAAAATACAAATATAAAGTTTTAAATTAAGTGATTAACACGTTAAAAAATAAAGTTCGCGACATATTAAAGAGCGTATGATTGATAAAATTTAGAACGAAAATTCCAAAATGAGCAATAAAATATGTCAATGTCGATATCATTATTATTAACTTCGTTGTATAAATCATTAAGACGATTCAGAGGTGTACAGATGTTATTTCTGACATGTGTTTTAGAAAAGGTTATTTCAATGCGAAATCTTGGAACCTTTCTTGGAACATTTAAATTTAATTATTGTAATGCATCAGGAACCAAAATAACTCCATTAACAAGCTTATGTAAAATAATAAGGAAAAAATCTTACGTATATTTTCCAGTGATATAAGTTGAAAGTGCTTTAACCGAGTATTGTAATCAACGCGGTAAGGGAATTTCTGATCTTTGTGGGCAAAGGATTTTGCCAATTTTGGAATTTTATAAAGCGTACATGTTAGTGGATAGCACGCTCAGATTTATCATCGAGGAACGTGAATTTGATACTTATGATGATTTAATTATTTCTAATGCCGTTGCATTTTGAATAGTATCTACCAAATCTATCACTTATTTTTCAGTAACTGCACAGGAGAAATCGCTCTCTTTCTAAGCTTACGATAATATTATTTCAGTTAAATCATGTCACAAGTGGGCTTTATAACTGTTCATTTTATGTACTGAAAGAGGAAGGACTACATATTGAGCCGACCGCAGTATTCAACAACACAGTCTATATCCGAATATCATTTATATTTAAACTTAAACTATATCGTGAACAACGTAAGTATTTGGGCTTAAATCTTCTTCGCAAACTGATAATGCTTTGTAAAACTTTGCATTTTATGGACTTACTAGCTGTGCTCTACGGTTTCACCCGTATTAAATTTATTCAAACCACTCTCCACCGCCCTGTGCCAAGGTACTGTAGCCTATCGTTGTTCTCTCTTTCCTTACTTGCGTATAGCTCATTAGATTGCTTAACGTTCACGGTTACTGCTCCGCCCCTTAAAGTCTTAGCGTGATGTTATATAGCTTCTGAAAATTGGCTATAAAAAGTGAAAATATTTTTTTCAAATCTGACTGTAAAACAAAGTAAGAACCTCTTGAACTTTATAACATTCGTATAGATTGGTCCATTTAGTCTAAAAGTAAATATCACTAGGTGATGTCTTCAAGTTGACTAAATTGGTAGTAGATTGGTTATATGTGTCGAAGCAACAGTGGTTACAGAAAATGTTTTTTTGAATGGAAAACGAATCTCCCTAAACGTAGTATAAAATACCACCAAGACGGATGAAGCGGCGACGTACTTCTGACGAGAGATATAAACCGAGAGATGTTTGAAGCAGATAAAATATCGGATTTAGTAGTAAACTTTAGGGGAGGTTTTTGTTAAGCAGTAGACCAGTAGCAGCTGTTAAAGATGTGAATATTTTCAATTATATTAGTAGCCTTTTATAAAAGGATATATCCTTTTTAGCAATATTATTAACTGTTGAGGTAAATGGCGAGACATTGATACCGACGAGAAAATCAATTGATAATGTTATCAAATCTCAATACAAATACAGTAAAGAGGAACAATTACTGGTGGCTTGTAAAAAAAAAGGATCTACGATCGGTAATGTGGAACTACCTTTTCCCGGTACAAACCGTCAAGTTTCTGGTAAGTGAAAATCAATTGAATATCCAGTTAATTATTGGCTATAAGAATCTATATAAATTCATAATTTATAAATTAACTAGCGACCCGCCCCGGCTTCGCAAGGGTGCAATGTAAATACTAAAATGGGGCAATGTGAGATAAATATATAACATCGCGGACTTTTTATCGATCTTTTTAAGATGTACAATTCCGTAGAATATTAATTTGATCTATCTCGTTAGGCTTAGCCAGCGTTTGCGATTTAAATTCACAACAATATGTTTGTTACGACATCATATTAGAAATCTTTGAATTTTTCGGCCTTTCTGTACTATAATATGTATTTATTATACATGTAAACCTTTCTCTTGAATCACTCTATCTATTGTTGAAAACTGCATTAAAATCCGTTGAATAGTTTAAAAGATCTAAGCGAATATCTAATCCTAATCTAATCCTGGAATCGCTTCTCTCTATAATATGGTGTTTTGTAGGTATCACTGGATTTCTGTTAAAAGACCTTTCCAACCGTATACGATTGTTATAATTTGAGTTGGCTTTAAGTAAAAGTACTTAAGTTATATAAAAATAATAATTAAATAAAAACATTGCCGTATTATTACCGTATTATTACGTGCAAAGCTGACTTTAATAGAATTTTGAATATGAAATTTCTTAAGCACATATCAAGTTAAAAACCACTATGTCAACGCTTAGTAATTTTACAGTCACTTATCACAAGATTTATACTCAAGATACACTCAACTGTGTGTATACTCATTGAATGATAACGTCGCAATTTTTGTACGGCGTTTCTAATCAAGTGACTTCGAGACAAAAAGAAAACAATTTACGGAAAGAAAAGTTAAATAAATAAACAACTACTTTTCCCAGAATTGTATTTCCTTAGACGTTTTTATCAATGGACCGATATTGTCAGTGTCAACTCACTTATTGCAAGTTGACATGCCTTTAAAAAAATGGTGACAGAATCTACTCCCATGACGGTCACCGTTGATCTCTGATTATCATATAATTATCACCTCATGCAATACAGTAATTAATTTAACAAATTAAGGATGCAAAAAAATATATTTTATCCGTCATGCATACCTACGTGTAATTCTATTTATGATTTCAGTTCCAAAACTCCCTATATCTAAGGCACAGTTCCAACTAAATAAACCTACGTTACTGGGACCATATTTCACATTGAAATGCTATCTGAATAATGATAATGATACACTTGAAGTATACAACATAGACTTTGCTCCGAAGAGATCTTCAAACGGTATGAATCTGCTTTTTATATATTTTAACTTGTTGTTTAAGATATATTCTACGCTTTCTTATGTGTTTATGCATAATAGTGATTCAATAGTTAAAATCTATCTCACCTGATGTTGGTGACGATAAATCACTATACCTGAAAAGTGGCTATTTTTTCCACACCACGTACCATTTGTCTAAATGACAAAAAGGAAAATCATTAGTCTTGTTTACATCATACGTAACAAAGATGGTGATAATAGTAAGATATTGCTCGATAATACTCATTGAAGTCAAGTAATTGATATTATTTACCAGAAAATTATTATTCCAGTTTCGATTTGTGATCGGTTTAAGTTATTTTTTTAAATTAGTTTAAACCGGCGAAATTTCAATTAGATGTACGCAGGTTCGAAACCGGGCGTGTACCATCGAATTTTTCAGAATTCGCGTACATTTTATAATTTAACACTATCGCCTGAAGGTGAAGGAAACATCGTGAGGAAACCTAGACGCATGGAAAATATTCTTGTCTAGAAATAGCCGTTAAGTCGTAGGCTGGCGTGGTAATTAAGTCCGTGTCTTCGATGCGTGCCTTAATATTGTGTGCGTAAGAGGCCTCATTGCCCAGCTGTGGGACACATATATACAGACTCGTATAATTATTACATGACTGCCCAATAAGGAGGGTTTATGTAATTGAGTTTCTTTGTTTCATTATAACTTTTTAATACATGAACGGATTTGGATGTATGTAGTGTCGTTAGAGTCCTTACATCATTCTGAGTGACACTGACAATATTTTTTTGGAAAAATTATTTAGGCGGCCGTATGCCTCATTTTTCAAATGTGAAAAAAAAAGAAAACATTATGGTTATCAAATGGAAGGCCTCATTTCATAAAATGTATAAAATAATAATAAAAAATTATCAAAAAAAAAACTTTACTACCCTTGTAAAAAAACCGACTAAAAAGTGAAAAACAAGTTGTGTCAGATTCTATAGAATGCCTAAGAGTACCCGGCAATGTTATTATGAAATAAAGATAATTATTACATACTTTAAAATGCAATTTAGGCAAAGTATGAAATATATTTCAGATTGTATGAAATATGGATCATTTCATTTATTGTCTGCTAGCTTCAAGCATTCTATTGAATGCCGGGACTCTATATATTGCTTATAAAATTTATACAGATTAACTAATACAAATTGTTTTTTACTTTTTGGTTCATTTTTTGACAGGGCAGTTATGTTTATAAATTTTTATCATACTAAGTTATTTTTAACAGTGGTACTGTAACCACAATAGAATGGAAGAGACTGATTGTTCTTGTAGCTTCATCTACTACGTAGATACTATTATTTTCTCATTGTATGACATTTATTATTTCAGAAATTGATGTGGACGGACTATCAGTAAACAATATTATTGAAAATAAGGATGATCCCAAATTCCTCTATTACAAATATACTGATATCGAAGAGATTAATTTGATATGTTCAATGAATTGCCTAAATAAATACTGTCTAATGGAAATGTGGTATAACGGTAAAAAAATATATCTATAAACTGAGCGCCGTAAGCGCAACTCTCCTTATGGTCTGCGGGACGCGGGGGGGGGGGGGAACGAGACCATCCAATAAGCTAGTCTGTTACCAGCCGTCGGTAGCATTAGACGTTTGTCTCGAGGGGTTTTGCGGTTTTATTTTTCGAACTCCTACACCAGATTTTATTACCAAGATGGACCTACGGAAGATGCATTTTAAAAATTTACAGTCAATCAAAACGAATGTTTCGACGTGTTCTGAGTAAATTATATTGTTGAAATATACTATTAAATTTAAAGAAGTTTTACTTATAACCGCGTATAAAGAATACACGTAAAATTTTAATAAAGACTACAATATAATAGATAATCATTATTTTATTAGATATCTGTCGCAGTTGCTTTAACACGCATAAAATATTAATTTTATGATATAGGGTAATATCAGATTAACATGTATATCCGTATACACTCGTCGTCCCACGTCCCGCAAACTATCAGGAGGGTCGCGATTACAGCGTTCGGCCTCATGAGTTGAAGGGTTTTTTTTTTATACTGACTATACTGTTAGCCTTAGGGGCCCTGGAGCCTTTGCGGCTTTTACAGCTTTACCGGGCTTGGGGGCGAGCGCTTAAGGCACTCAACCACGAAAGCTTTGCAACAACATCTGAGGGTGCCAAAGTGGCCGAACCTCGGCTCGGACTGTTGCGCGTATGCAATTAAGTCGCGATCTGACTAAATCCCTATCATTCGATCTAAACTAACTATACATATATACATGTTTCTGCCCCTTGGGAGGAGGGAAGGAACATGTGTATGTGTATTTAGTGGTCTAAAATTTTTTGTCTAATCTAACAAGGCAAAAAAAGAAAAAAAAAGGTCCCTTACAGAACCTATGTACCTGTGTGTTGTGCATGTGTATATAATGCAGTGTCATGTATGGCTGTGAAAAATATTCTTTAGCACGTATATACATATATCAAATCGAAGCAATTTCATTCGACATCGTCTTCGTTTTCAAATCAGTTGCAACGACGTCTGTTCTTGCAACTAGTTTTCATTCTAAATAAAACGGCTGCATTTCATCTTACAAAAATTCCACAAAAGTTCCACCCCTAGTATCTTGTAAACACCTAATGATGGTCTCCAAACTCTCCTATTTTGTCAAGACGCGGTTTCAGGTCTCTTGAACAGATATACAATTTTGGTACGAAGTTCCTTATCGCACGGTACGGGCTTGACGGATGCGGGCTAGACGAAAAAACGTGTAAAAGTTTTTTTTTCGAACTGACTACACTGTTAGCCTGAGGGGCCCTGGAGCCTTTACGGCTTTTACAGCTTTACCGGGCTTGGGGGCGAGCGCTTAGGGCACTCAGCCACGAAAGCTAAGCAACAACATCCGAGGGTGCCAAAGTGGCCGAACCTCGGCTCGGACTGTTGCGCGTATGCAATTAGGTCGCGATCTGACTAATTCCCTATCCGTAATTCGATCTAAACTAACTATACATATATACATGTTTCTGCCCCCTGGGAGGAGGGAAGGAACATGTGTATGTGTATTTAGTGGTCTGAAATTTTTGTCTATTCTAAATAGGCAAAAAAGAAAAAAAAGGTCCCTTACAGAACCTATGTACCTATATGTGTTGTGCATGTGTGTATAATGCAGTGTCATGTATGGCTGTGAAAGCTAGTGATTGTACAGTCACTTGTATCGCGCGAGCGGCTGCTTGGCTCAAGGGCTCCATGCCGATGGATCGGACCTAGGCTTGAGTTGCCGCAGAGGAGGGTCCTGGCGGGTGTGCGGGCGCGAAGTTAACCGTTCGTCCCCTGCGGAGGGAACGGTGGTTTCGCGGGCGTGGGCGCGAGCATGCATATGTTGCGGGAGCGGACGCGTAGAATTTGTTTGCTTTCTCTATGTCGTCGTCGGGATCAACAAAGAGATTTCGCGGACGGCGTTTGTAACGTTGGACAACGGGTATCGCGTGGTTAGGCGTGTAGTTCACAAAGGACTTTACAAGCGGGTTTGGATGGTTCGAAGCGCTATCGAAGTATCTCCTAGCGAGATACTTCACATAGGCTTCTAACGAGGGAAGCCTCATGTCCCTGTGTAGGTCCATGTTCCTAACAAAGGCTGGAGGGTCAAGCAGGCGACGGAGGAGTCGATTTTGTACTCTTTGCAAGCGGGCAAAGTTGTGTTTGGACATATGTGCGAACGCGGCGCAACTATATGTCAAGATCGGACGGACGCACATCTTGTACAGTGTAAGCTTATGTCTTATGGACATTTTGCTTACCGAACTGAGCAAGGGTCGTAAACGGGAAAGGACCCAAATGGCCCTATTCCGGACTCTAGTGACGTGTGGGTTGAAGTTAAACTTCGAGTCAAGGATGACACCCAGATATTTTGTCTTGGTGGCCCAAGGGATATTTCTACCGAATAATGTTAGAGGTCCTACCGTGCGTGGTAATCTGCATGTAGTCGGTTCGAACATAATCGCGACGCTCTTAACCGGATTAATAGCTATACGCCACGTTCGAAACCACTCTCCGAGAGTGGTTACGGCGCGTTGTATTTTGTGAGCGAGAAAAGATCTGTTCCTATTTGACGCTTATATGACTGTGTCGTCAGCGTAGAGCCCTACCTCGACCTCGGGGGGTTTCGGGAGGTCGCTGACGTACAAATTGAATAAGCAAGGTGCCAGAATGGAGCCTTGCGGGACGCCTGAACGAATGGGACGTGCGGTGGAGAGTACTCCTTCCACTCGATAGTGGAAGGTGCGGTCGCTTAGGTAATCGCGGACTAAATGTACTAACCTATCCGGGACTTCTAAATGGTGAAGCTTGTGGACCAGTCCGGCGTGCCAGACCTTATCGAAGGCCTTGGCTACGTCGAAAAAGACCGCAAGCGTGCGGGCGGGAGCGATATTGCTCTTGGCGAAGTTACTCGTGATGTGCTCCGTGAGGCGGTGCACTTGATGTGTACACGAGTGATGGGCGCGGAAACCGAATTGTTCGGGCGGGTATAAATTCTTGTCGTCTATAACGACCTTGAGACGGTTCAGAAGGATCCGCTCATAGAGTTTCCCTAGGGTGTTTAGGAGACTGATCGGGCGATAGCTATCGGGAAGCGAAGCTTTTTTGCCGGGCTTGCGAATACCTATAACTATAGCTTTTTTCCAGACAGCTGGGAAATAGCAGTGGGCTATGGCTGCATTGAAGATGCAGACCAAAAGAGCTATGAGGTGATCAGGAAGAAGTTTGAGTACTTCATTCCTGATACCATCAGGACCGGGAGATTTCCTAGGCTTAAGGCCTTTGATGATAGAACAGACCTCATCTGGCGTGACCGGAGTTAACGTTTCCGCGGGGGGAATCAACGTGAGTTCCTGAACGGCGGTCTCGATAGTTTCGATGTGGGCAGTGTCTACGTTGTCGCAGTTTGGGGAGCACTGGCTCTTCAAGCTTGCGGCAAGGCATTCTGCCTTATCATCGCTATCGAACGCGAGTGGGAGATCGGGGCCCCTTTCGAGGGGCGGCATCTGGGCGGAAGCTTCTAACTTCAGAGAGCGGGCGAGGTTCCAGTAAGCCAGATGGGACGGCTTGAGACCTTCTAAGAGGTTATCCCACCGGTGAACTCTGTACTCTCCGATGCGAGTTCTAACCTCTCTCTGAAGTTGTCGTAACCTACGGGTGTTATCCCTCGTCGGATAAGAGTCATGTGCACGTGTCGCGTTCTTTTCCGTGATTAACGCTCGTAAGCTGGGGGGGAGTATAAAACGGCGTTCGTTCGCCGCTTGCACCTCTCTCGAGGCCTCCCTTACACTGGTTTGGAGGTAGTCGACCACGGAATCGATGGCTAAATCAGCGTCTGCTCTTGACTCTAGTACGTCGGGGATCCTAGCTAGGCTGGACGGAGTCGCGTTATCGGATAGGTAGCGATTTAAGATCGCGTAGTCAACTACTTTGACTTTTGGCGGACTGGGGTCGAACGTTTGCCCGAGTTGTAAGATAACCGGGCGGTGGTCGGAGTCTAGTTCGTGTACGACTTCTATAAGTCGTAACCGAAGTGAGACATCTTTGAGGAGGGCTATGTCAAGTACTGTCGGTTGACAATTATCTTGAAAGTGCGTGGGCTCTAGCGGTGCTATGACGTCGAGCACGTCGCATAGTAGTTCGAGTATAACCCCGTTACGGGTGTTGCGCGGGTTGTTGAAAAGGGTGTGACCGCTGTTGAGGTCGCCTGCTATTATGACTGATTGATCGAGTGAAAAAAGCGCCTCCAGATCGGACTGAAGGAGTCTTTTATTCGGGGAGAGATATGCAGAGACAAGCGTGATTGACGGATGGTCAGTCATGCCTGGGGTGCGATGTCAGGAACCTCCTCGTGGTGCACCCCGGGCAACGTTGACCACTCTGGTCGGCGGCTGATACCTGACGCGCTCCTCCATGTATCCCTCTGCTTATCAGAGGGAACTATGGAGGAGCGCCGGCTGGAGAGCCTTAAAACTCCTGGGTGTGGCATGTGCGCGGCGCACCCAGTACCGGGCTGGGGCCGATGAGGGCTCAGTTTGAGCCCCAAGGGCCCAGTTCCGGATAGCGGCTGGCGGGATCGGTTGTTTCATACCGGTCCCGGCAGGCGTACCGCAAACTGGAGGGTGGATAGGAAAGAATGATGGACAGTGCAAAATTGAATAAGGAAATACCCCAGGAGGGTACCCGCAAGGGAGAATCCCTCCCCGAGCTTAGCTCGGGCTGCCCCACGTTTTCTGGGGGGGGCAAAATTTTGCAAGATTCAGGGAAAAATACGACAACTTTGGCAGGCACTAGGACAAATGATGATGCGATAAAACCTTTGACTTTGGCTTTGGATAGACGGACAACCGATGGGCCCATTGTGGTCCTGGAGAAGGATTCGGCGCTGGATCGATTTGCGGTGCAGCATTGGACAGGTGGTTCCAGCAGCTCACCAGCTGACCGGAAACGGTCGCATTTAGGTGATGCGGTTATTGGGGATGAGGTGACTCCCAGCAAAGTTACCACAGCGCGCAGGGGCAAAACATCAATCCCGGGCGCCTCTGCAGGGGTGACTCGTGCCACAGCCGTTGGTGAGGCAAGTGGGTCAACACACTGTCCCCTTGTCGAACCGCCCTGCAGTGTCGAGGCATGTGACGAGGCAGACGTGGGGGTACTCGAGGGTATTGAGTTCCTCGACCCTGCAAGGCTCAGGGCGCTTGCCAAGGAGAAGGTGGACGGGATTCTTGAGGTTGCTAAGAAGTCTGGGAACCTCAAGGGTACGTTCGTCAAGTCTCTGAAGGAGGCGGCCTGGACCTTGCACGAGGTGGTTTCAACTGCCCTCACGCGCACGGTGGCCAGTGAGACCCTCATCCTCCGACGCGAGACGAGGAAGCTGCGTCAGGAGGTCACGGACCTCAGGGCGGAGCTCACCTCGTTGCGCAGTCGAGGGGAGGCTCTACCTGCGCCACCGTTGCCGCAAGCGCCGGCAGTCATTGCGCAGGATTCCCTGCCGCAGGCTTTGGTGGACGCGTTGGGGGTCCACATGGATAGGGTGGAGCGGACCCTCCGGGTCTCATTGGGGGAGGTTGTGACCGCCCGCATTGAGGCCCTGGACGATCGCCTCCTCCCTGCCAAGGTGGTTCGCCCCCCTCTGGCCTCCGATAAAAAGACGACTCCAGGCCCTGCATTGTCCAAGCCGGCAAGGGCCAAGACTGCGGGACGTAAGCCTCCAGAACCTCTGGGCATGGAGTGGGTAGCGCTACCATCTGCGAACCACGATCCCGTTCCGGCGGCAAACCCCGATCCCGTTTCGGGACCCGAGGATGGTGAAGGGTGGACCACTGTAGCCCGCCGCCGTAAGCATAAGAAGGCTTCAGTTGCGGCGGCTGTGGCAGCAAAGGCTCCTGTTCCTCGGAGGAAGGCGACCGGAAAGCCAAAAAGGAAGCTTCCCTCGAAGCCCCGATCGGCTGCAGTGATTGTTACACTGCGGCCTGAGGCGGTGGAGAGGGGAGTGTCCTACAAGACGGCCCTCATGGGAGTAAACCGTGACGCGTTAGCCGAACTCGGCATCGGCAACCTGTCGCTTCGCCCCGCGGCCACGGGATCTAGAATCATAGAGATTCCCGGTGCCCGTGGTCCGGGGCAGGCTAGCGGGTTGGCTGAAAAGCTGAAAGAGGCGCTGGCGGACGTAGCCACTGTTGCCATACCGGTAAAGAGGGCAAACGTCCGGGTCATTGGGCTCGACGAGACCGTGTCGGTGGCAGATGTCGTCGCGGTGGCGGCAGCCAGGGGTGGCTGTGAGCCAGCCCTTATTAGGGCGGGCGAAATACGCCCCTATGGGAGAGGCAGTGGAGCCATCCATCTGTCGCTCCCGGCCGTTGCCGCCAAGGCGTTGCTGGAAGCAGGGCGACTCCTCGTTGGCTGGAGTGCGGCTCGCGTCCGCTTATTAGAGGACGGACCTTTACGGTGTTACAGGTGCCTAGACGTGGGCCACACTAGGCCCGTTTGCCAGTCGGCAATTGATCGGGGAGCGCTTTGCTTCCGGTGCGGGCAGCCTGGCCACAAGGCACTACAGTGCGCAGCTGTGAAGCTGCACTGTGCCTTGTGTGCTGATGCTGGAAGGCCGGCGGAACACCATATGGGGGGCGCCAAATGTAGGCCGCCTCCCATGAAAGGGAGGGCACCACCAGCGCCTACACCGTCGTAGGTGTGTTGCGTAGACGTTGGGTGATAGGAGGAGGCGCGTTTTGCCTCTTCCCTCCACCCTTGCTGAACCAAGGGGAGATGGGTCGGGGGGTCCGTCTTCCCATTGCACTGGTTCAGCCGTCTGGGAGACAGTTGGGGTTGTACCAGACTGTCTCTCTTTAGCGCCGGAGGCCCGATTGGGGCCGGCCGCCGGGGCGACGCGGTTGTTGCTACCGCGATCCCGTTTCGCCCCATTTTGGCGGCTGATGGTACACCGTGGAGGTTTAGTGAGTAAGAGTCTCACATAACCACTCGTCCCCCCGGGCGGGTGTGTACCCATGCAGGGTTCCTCCACGTTAAAAAAAAAAAAAAAAAAAAATGGTCAGTCATGCCTGGGGCACTATGTCTGGAACCTCCTCGTGGTGTGCCCTGGGCAACGTCAGTCCGTATGACTGGCGGCCAATACCAGACCGACGGCGTCCCTCCCCTGTACCCCTCTGCTTATCAGAGGAGACAGGGGATGGGGCAAGAGTGGGCTCGCTTTGGCTCACCCACTTCGGACGGGACTCGTCTTTGACGGCGGTGGAGAAAACCACCTAAAAAATCAGTTTGGCTGGAGAGCCGTTAAAAACTCCTGGGTGTGGTATGTGCGCGGCGCACCCAGTACCGGGCTGGGGCCGATGAGGGCTCAGTTTGAGCCCCAAGGGCCCAGTTCCGGATAACGGTTGGCGGGACCGGTTGTTTCATACTGGTCTCGGCAGGCGTACTGCAAACTGTCGGTGGGAGGAAGAAAGAATGGAGGCAAAATTTAAAAAGACAATACCCCAGGAGGGTACCCGAAAGGGAGAATCCCTCCCCGAGCTTAGCTCGGGCAGCCCCACGTTTTCTGGGGGGGGCAAAATTTTGCAAAATACGGACAAAAACACGACGACATTGGCTAGTGAACTGATGACTGATTCTGCTCAAACGACGACTTTGGCTATGGATAGAGGCACAACCGATAGGCCCATTGTGGTCTTGGAGAGGGATCTGGCGCTTGACCGATTTGCAGTTAAGCACTGGACCGCCACCTCCAGTAGCATACCGACGGTGGCTGTTGATAGCAGGAAACGGGGGCATTTGCTTAATGTGGAAGATGCGGACGGAGTGGAAACCCCACCTCCCAGCAAGGTCACGTCGGCCCAGAGGGGTAAAACCCGTAGCCTAGGCTCAAATGCTGGGTTATCGCATGCGGCAGTTGCCAGAGAGGCAGACAGGTCAAAGACGGACATTTCTTCAGCCGATCCGACCTGCAACGAAGAGGCGCTTGTTGCTGCTGACCCGGGGGTGCTCGAGGGGATAGAGTTCCTCGACCCTGCAAGGCTGAGGGCTCTCGCTAAAGAGAAGGTTGACAGGATCCTTGAGGTTGCCAAGAAATCTGGTAACCTCAAGGGTACTTACGTCAAAGAGCTCAAGGAGGCGGCTTGGACCCTCCAGGAGGTGACCGCCACGGCTCTCACACGCACTGTGGCGACTGAAACCCTCGTCCTGCGGAGAGAGACGCGGAAGCTTCGCGCTGAAGTTGAGGAGCTGAAGGCAGAGCTTGCCGCCCTGCGTAATCTCGCGGTAGTTCCACCTCCGCCACCGTTGGCACAGGTGCAGCCGATGCCTGCCAGCGGAGGCCCTGACACCCTCCCGCAGACTTTAATTGAGGTGATGGCGGATCACATGGTAAGGATGGAGCGGTCCCTCCGGGTGACTATGGGGGAGGTTGTTACCGCCCAAATAGACGCCCTGGAAGACCGTCTTCTCCCCGCTAAGGTGATTCGCCCCTCCTTGGCAGCGGACAGGAGATCGGAGGCACCTGGTCCTGCAGCTAGGCCTAAGTCGAAGCCCGGTGGGGCCAAGCAGAAGATTGCTGGGCCTAAACCCACGCCTGCGCCCCGGGTTGTAACTGCAGCGGCAGCATCATCGCAGGAGTCTGCTCCTAGTATGGACTGGGCCTCGCCCACCGACACGGCTCCCGGCATGGCCCCGGAGGAAGAAGCGACGTGGTCCACTGTGACCCGTCGCAAAAAGAAGACGAAGAAGCGGACGGAGGCGGTGGCTGTGAAGGCAGCTTCAGCTCATTCGAAGGGTGCGCCTCGAAAGTCCACGTTGAAGCTCCCTTCGAGTCCGCGAGCGGCTGCAGTGGTCATAACACTGCAGCCCGAGGCAGTGGCTCAAGGGATGAACTACAAGGCGGCTCTTCTGAAGGCGAGGACGGCTGTCAACCTGACTTCCATCGGGATCGACAAATTCTCGTTTCGTGAGACCAAAACGGGAGCCAGGATCATCGAGATTCCTGGCGCCCAAGGCCCGGAGCAAGCTGACAAACTGGCACAGTGTCTCCAGACAGCTTTAGCGGACGTTGCCATTATTAACAGGCCCACAAAGAGGGCGAACGTTCGCATCGTTGGCCTTGACGACTCTGTGTCCAGAGACGAGGTTGTCGCCGCAACGGCATCTAAGGGAGGATGCGAGCCAGCACAAATAAGGGCTGGTGAAATTCGCACAACGAGGGGAGGAATGGGTGCTATCCATTTGTCTGTGCCCGTCACCGCGGTCAGGAATTTGATTGAGGCTGGACGCCTCCTTGTCGGTTGGAGTGCCGCCCGTGTCCATCTTTTGGAACACAAGCCCATGCGCTGTTTTAGGTGCATGGGTTTGGGCCATACTCGGTCTGTATGCCCATCGACAGCCGACAGGGGGGCGCTTTGCTTCCGCTGTGGTCAGCCCGGGCACAGAGCTGTAGAGTGCGAGGCTGAGGCGCTGCACTGCGCCTACTGCGACGATTGCGGAAGGCCAGCGGGGCATTATATGGGGGGTGCCAGTTGCCGGCCGCCTCCTGTAAAAGGGAGGATGGCACCGGTGCCAGCACCTCTACCTCAGCCGGACATCAGCGTAGATGATGGGTAGGAGGGGGCGCTATCACGCCACCTATCCCTACCATAGCTGAACCAAGGAGAAACGGGTCGGGGGGCCCGTCTTTCCATTGCACTGGTTCAGCCGTCTGGGAGACAGTCGGGGTTGTACCAGACTGTCTCTCTTTAGCGCCGGAGGCCCGATTGGGGCCGGCTGCCGGGGCGACGCGGTGAATGCTATCGCAATACCGTTTCGCCCCATTTTGGCGGCTGATGGTACACCGTGGAGGTTTAGTGAGTAGGAGTCTCACATAACCACTCGTCCCCCCGGGCGGGTGTGTACCCATGACGGGTTCCTCCACGTTAAAAAAAAAAAAAACAAAAAAATGGTCAGTCATGCCTATTCTACAGACGGACACTTCCATATTGGTGAGTGCGGGAGGGTCTATTTGCATGCAATAGAGGGAACGCTTGTAGTAGATTAGCGTGCCGCCTCCTAGGGTGGCACGGTCATTTCTGACTATATTGTAATTTGCTATCTTAGGGTCGCGCCTACTGGGTTTTAGAAGTGTTTCTTGTACTAGATACACGTCTATCTCCCGTTCCCTAAGAAAGGTGGATACTAAGTCCCGTTGTGGAACGAGGTTTCGCGCGTTAAAAAAAGAGATGTTGAGGCTCCTAGGTCTAATGCGAGCCATTTCTAGTA
The DNA here is from genome assembly GCA_947532125.1 of Saturnia pavonia. Lineage (NCBI taxonomy): Eukaryota > Metazoa > Arthropoda > Insecta > Lepidoptera > Saturniidae > Saturnia > Saturnia pavonia. The sequence continues at coordinate 6,496,082 of OX383922.1, forward strand.
GGTGTGTTTACAGCTGCAGCACGGGACACACGCTGGAGCGTGGCTGTCAGCTGGGGAAAGCGTTTGATCGCTTCAATCATGCCGTACTCAGTGCCGCACTGATCGTACGCTAGGACTTCTTGGTAGTCGTGCTCGAGAAGAAGCATGGCCATATAGTCGAGGCTGAAGCGTTGACTACATAGCGGGGAGGCCTGAGCCTTGGGAGGTTGCGGGCGGGGCCTGGGGCCCCATGCTGCCTGAGGGGCTCGCATGGGCGGAGAAGGCGCGCGGGGCGCGGGGGCGGCTGCCACCGGGGCGCTGGAGGCGCCCGGGAGGCTGGGGAAAGCCTCTGGCGTGAGCAGAGGCTTTGGCTGTCCTACGGCGGGACGTGCCCTCTGAGGAGGGGTGTGTCGCGTAGTGCGCATAGGGTGCGTAGGGCGCGTGGGGCGCGGGGCGCGGGGACAGCCGCGATAGTTCGCGGGGTGACCCGCGTTGCCACATAGCACGCAACTCGGAGGGGTAGACGACTCCCGAGTGCGCGTGCACTCGCTCGTCGCGTGGTCCCCGAGGCACTTAACGCACCTGGGACGGAGATGGCAGTTACGGGCCGAATGCCCGTACAACTGGCAGTTGTGACACTGCGGAGGACTGCTATTCTTGTGTGGGGGTTCTACGGCTACTCCGGAGAGCTCACACACTTTCCTAACATTGTAGATGGCTCTGCCCTCGGGGATCAGATCCAGGATAACTAACACCATATCGAGTGGTCTGTTTTTGGAGTGTCCGCCGTGCATTCTGTGCACTTCGCGGACAGGGAGGGCCTTCGCTAAGAGGTCAGTTTTGACCTCCTCGGGTGTGATTTCCACCGGGATGCGGCGGATTACAACCTGGAGGTGACGCTCTTCCTCCAGGGAGTAAGTGAAATACTGTAGGTTGCTGTCTCGGAGCAACCTGGTAAATTGTCTATGTTCGTCCGAGGTGGAGACTTGGACGCGGATACCGTTGGCCGTGTTACTGGCCTGGGTGTAGTTGATTCGGAGGTCTCTCAGTTTTTCTGAGAGTTTCGTCCAGACCGACTTGTTCTGGACCGTGACGGGGGGCGGGCGACGCGATTTTCTGCCGGCGAAGGTACCGGCAGGCGCTGCGGAGCGGGGGGCGTGGCTATCCAGCCCGGTTCGCTGAGCTTTTTCGGGTCTCGACTGAGTCTCTGGAGACTCTGGTCGCGAACGCGAGGCCCGTTTGGCGGGCTTATTTTTTTGAACGAGGGTGAAGCCCTCGTTATCTGTACCTATCGCCGTGTCTATTTCGTTGGACTCGGGTTCGGGGTCCGGGCTAGCGGGAGAGTAGCTGTCGTTTGTTGCTACAAGCGACGGTATCTCCGCTTCGGGAACTAATGACGCGAACGAGTTTGATGTTTGCAGCGCAGAGGGCGCTGGGATCGCGGCTTGTTTGCCGGGTGGTGAGCGCGAGCGCGACGTTGGCCTTTTATACGGCGTCTTGTTAACGGTGCCGTTGAGCGGGACCGCGAGCCGGATTTTTTCGCGGCGGGGGTACGGGAGGTCCCGGGGACCTGTTCGGACGCGGGTGTGGGATGCGGGGCCCCGGCTATCATCGTGAACTTCGCGAGAAGATCATGGTCCTTGAGGAATTTGAAAACGATTTCATTGAACCTAACTTGGTCTAAGTTTGCCATTCCGGCGGTGGCGGTTGGGCGGGCGGGGGTGAAGTTAAACCTCCCTGCCGGAGAGGCAGGGGGGTGCGCCGAGTGAATTTAAACGGCTATCCCGAGCCGTGTAAAGGGACCTGCGGGTCACGGTGTAATGACTCGCAGGAAAAGAACCTACCGGGCCCTACGTGGAGGTCCCTATCAAGCCCGAGGCAGAGAACGCAGCCGGTATAAATACCTAGCTACGCCCAACCAGACACTCGGGGATGGATGTGTAGCAGGATCGGAAGGGTGGGAAGGAGACACTCAGGGCTTGACTATGACTCTATCAAGGGCCAAGGTTCCTGAGCCCGACCAAGTACTATCGTTTGCCTCTGAAGGAGGCAACCGAGGGGCGCTTGGGTCACGCACCCATTTGCCTTCTGTTGACACCGAGAGGTTTCCGGCAAGCGACCACTAAAGTGTGGATTTCGTCGAATAGAAACAATTTGTACTTAAAAGTGCAGTTTGTGTTTGTGTAGCGTACTAAAAAGTACGCGACACAATGGGTGCGAGCGAGACGGCGATACGCTGGTGCGATGCAGGTGCGAAGCAGGTGCGCAGCAAAGCCGGTCGGTCGTAAAACTACACAAAGGCGGCAGAGAGCGGTCGTAAACACGTCCGTTCCCGCCGGCGGTCGTGATCGGTCTTTCCGTGTAAAAGTTTTCCGTCACGACCCTTTTTATATTGTAGACGGTTATCTATAACGCGTACGCTATTGGCTGTACCCAGTCATAGATGCACGCTTATTGGTTAAAGGCAGCCAATAAGTTTGCACCGGCTGCGCAGGTATAGTTGGTACACGGTATATGCGTCAGCTGTTTCGTACTGTTTTGTGTGTAGTTGTGTACTTATACTTATGTTTATTTTCAACAAAGCACGTACTGCGTAACTTCTTTGCGAATTGTTTGTAAACACTTTTGTTAGTTGATAATAACTTTTTTTATTGGTTAATATAGATCAATAAAGTATTGTGATAGTGGCTTAGAATATAATAACAATGACGCTGGGTAAGTGTCAGAGTTAAAGTGCAATAATAAGTGAATAATTGATTTTTAACCTAAAATTTGTATATTACGTAATTACGAAATTTCCTGCCATTCGTTCATTTCATTAGTTATTTCTGCATTTCATTTAATTGCTCTCAGGTGCTAGTAATTCATTTATTTGTATTTCTTCATCAATTATACGTTTATCAATAATAATATACTAGGAAAGGAACTTCGTTCCAACCGAGTGTTCCACGATACTCAGTTATAATGTTTTTTTATTAGTTTTGTTTTTAATTTAATATATTTAATCTTTCACGCTATGCAATATAATTCAAAATAAAAGTTTTTTCTTAAGCACGTAATAGTGTTTTTTTTTATACAAAAGCCAAGGAAGCTTTTTTGAAAATTTAGCTGGTTAGTTGGCAGTACAAAACTTTTCAAAGAGTAATCTAACTTACATAAATTATATTATTATAGTTCTCTATTGGAATAATTTAAAATGTAAAAAACAGACCGGTTTTACTCTAAGAACGACACATAGTTCCCATATAAGACCATATATGTAAAAAATTACAGTTACCAGCCAGTTTAAACACAAAAAAAATGATCACTTGAATTATTTGTTTCAGAAAAGAAAGTAAATTTTACCCAATGGATGTATAATATTAAAATTGACGTATCATATATATTGCTCTTGACGCCTGCTGATAATTCTTCCAAAATCAAATGCGTTGGATTCCATAAACCAGTTGCTGAAATACTAACCGAATATAAGTTTATTACATTGCTGCACGTGAATAATGAAATAAAGGAATCCACGACAACTAAGCGGACCAATGGATGTTTAAGTAATGGTTTTGTACTTTATTTTTTTTTTCGTTGCAACACTAACTCATAAAAACACTTTTATTTTATTATGGCATTTAAACCATAAATGGAATAGAAGTATGTTAAACCATAATATACTATATATAAGTTACCTGGAAATACCTGTGCAGATATCATTTTTTGATAAGCACTAAAATATTTTAGCCAATCAGAAAGAAGCACGATAAACGACTTATCAGTTGTCATTTCCACAATAACACTGAAATTATTTTATTAAACTCAGATCATTCGTATTGACGTTTTTTACCTTTTTTTGCGTAGGTGAACATTACGGTATCATTTATGTTAATTTGCAGATAAATTAGAAATTACGCAACTAAACTAGGTAACGTGCCAATCCAAAATCAATGGTTTTGGATTGGCTAGCGAACTGTTTATGTGGCACAAGACAATTAGAGCTGTCGCTATAAATTCGAAATAATTTATCCAAAGAAAATACATTTTTAGAATTTTATAACAAATTTATAAATAGAAATTTAATTTAAAATTCATGTAAGTAAAGTAAACTTAAGTAAATGCAAATATACTCTGGCCGTACTCTCATAAATTCCTCTTATAAATTTATCTCTGTAGGAAGTCAACCGATGTCAGAGAACAGTCAGACCACAGAACATTTTTTTTATAGTTATAGGTTTGGCGTAGTGGCCACAATCTCACTTGATGTTAAGTGACGATGTGGCCCAAGACGATAACACGCTAAACATAGTGGAAGACTGGCTCTCAAGTGCAGGTTTCGAAACACACCTATTGGTGCTTGACGACAGATTTTCAACTTGGGGGTGGTAGCTAGCCAGGCAAGCATTAGGAAAAGTCCTACCACCATGCTATGGTTTCCTCACGATGTTTTCCTTCACCGAAAGCTCAGGCTCATTACAGGGATTCGAACTCATGTCAATCGACGCGAAGTCGTACACGCTACCACTGAGCCATCATTGCTTCAAAAACATGAGCTTTAAATATTATAACGAGTTAGATAAAAAAATGAAGCTTTTCAAAGATACACTAATTAATTGCATACCTGTTCACAATACTAAAATCACTATTCAGTTTTATTTCTTTTTTTCAGTTTAATAAATGAAGTAGATAATAATAGTTAGGTGTAATAAATAGACCCTACGTACCTGATCCCAAGCAGTGCTAACCCGGTGGTAAATTCAGGGAAATAATCTATTTTCTGTTTTCTGAGCGTATTTACTGCACAATCGTCTAAGTAGATCGTTCTCTTTCTTATATCTATGCTCCGTGAATCATACTTACTATCAGCAACTTGTTTGGTATCATTATTATTGAGAGAAGACAAAAACGAAACATTACTTGTCGGATGAAACTTGTTAACGTGTAGCTTCTATTGTATTGAATGATATAAGCTTGACAATAATCATTCATTAAAGTACTCCTTATCTTACAATAGCGGCACGCTAGATGGCTGTTTTGACACATTACATTAGTGACGTGATTTACCATTTATTTTCGAAAAAAAAAAAAAACACAATGAGTTGTATCTATAAGTTTTTGAGCATTGAGCAGTGAGCAATGACCCGAGGTTGCCGGAGGTAGTAGTTGTGCTAGTCAACAATCCTATATGTGACAATCGTACTAGAATTTATTTTTCGACTATATTTAAATTTTATGACTAACTGCACCTTTTCATTTACAATAAAGAACAGCATATTGCTTCTTAAAACGTAGCTATTAATTTCTAAGAAACTTCATGAGCGGACTAATGTCAAAACGGCCATCATAGCGTGATGCTATTATAGTTGGTATGGTTTTTAATGACTATTCCAAGTGGAGTAAGCTTGCAATAGAATGCTTTTTTTTCTTCATTACAATTAATCATAATAAGTAACTTTCTGTACTAAATATTTATATACTGTATTACATCTTTTTAACATAGTCTCTTGTAGTAAATTGTACAAGAGATTTCGATCAATTTTAATTAAGAAAAATGTATAGGAACTGCACTTTTCCATATAAATTTGTATAAGAAAAAATAAATAACACTACATTCTTATTAGGCGGTGAAAGGACCAAGGACGTTGATGTCAACTGCAAGAATGATTTGCCGAAAAACCGAGAATATTCAATACCAACATCTTCTCCGGAAACATCACTGACAACTTCACCGACAACCTTAACTACAACTACATCGCAGTTCTCAACAGTACCAGATTTTCCAAGTAATATTTCTGAATCAATTAGAATACAAAAAAAAGAGTCCATAAAAAAAGTGAATTAAACTTAGAAGTCTAGACTGAATTAGAGACTTGTTGACATCGCTTATTTTAAGTTTAAGTGCAATTGTGCACTTCTAATTTAATCATTATAAAAATCTTACGCAGGTTTTACGAAAACTTCTTTTAAAGAATTATTTTAATATTATTTATCACATAATGATTTATTAAGCAATTATTTTCAATATGTTCAAAATATTTTATTTGCTAATCTAATATTTACGTGTATTAATATTAGGTTTAAATTATATAAAAAGAAATAAATCTAATTGTTATAGATTTTGTAATAATTTTTGTTATTTCCGTCCGAAAAATATACGATTCACTCTTTTATAATATGCACAAATTTAAATACTAGTTCCAAAATATAAACTTAATTTCTACAAAACACATGGTAAAATTACATTAAATTTAATATTGGTTCAAATGCTTGGAATATGCGTACACTACTTAACGATTTGTTGGATAGATGCAGAAAATAAATTTTATTTCATTAACCAGTTTTTTAAGCATTCAGATATAATTTCAATCTGCAGAGATAGGAACCTATCCTTGACTGATACCGGATAGTATAGAGATATAGGATAGTAATGTTTGTAACCACTTATAGATGACCATTGCATGTATTTAATCACTTAACAGCAGTTGGAGTGTAAGCTGATATCTCGCCTAAATTATATCGGTATTCTACGTCAGATCAGCTGTTCAATTAATCCCTTTAATATCGATGTAATTTTTTTTTATTTCAGAACTTTTTATATGGTTAATAGTGTTTGCACTACTCGTCCTGGTTGTACTAGTTTTGTTTGTGTGTCTTGTTTGTAAGCGCCGAAGACATCGGCGCAAGCAGAAATCGCAACGTCCTCAACTACCATTGCCGGAGTCATTGGAACTGGATACCTTCCCAGGTGCTTCGGTAAGTTTCATGAACCTTTAGCACATGAATTTATTATTTTTTTAATTGAACAAGACAACTCTGTAGGTACTCAATTTTAACATGAGCAAATTAATGACAAACCTGATTTTTTAAATCAACTCTATGTGTTATTAATGAAGAAATAAATCTATGTAATATTTTTTTAAATATGTACTCAGTAAAATATGGGTCTAAACTGTTGGAAGTCTGTTTTCTTACGTGGTCCATTTAAGAACTTGGGTCTGAGAAGAATGTTAGTCCCAACGTAATCTAACCTAGTATTTATACAGTTATTTTACTAATAACTAACTTTCATAAAATCTTCGTATCCTTATCTCTGCAATCTGCAATCTCTTGCAGATGAGATCAGGATTTTATAAAAGATGCCTTGGTCCATTAAAGTAAGTTTCATCTGATCTGTATTAAGGTTTTCGTTGAAGGTTGTTCCAACCACCGTGTTGTTTCTGTCATGAAGTGTTGCACATCTTCAATCACTCCAAGTTTATTGTATTCTAATTATAATGTTGATTTTTTAGGGTTCTGAAGTCAAAAGGAACCCTTATAGTTTCGGTATGTACATCTGTCTGTCTGTGGCTTAGCTCAGAGTTTCTTAGTACTAGAAAACTGTAAGTTGGGGGTACATACACTTCTCATCAGAAAAACACCATGCAAGTTTAGGAATATATGTCAAATGTCGTTTAAAAGTGAATAATATGAGGTTTTAAAAACCTAATGTTAATGTTCTAAATTCAAATTAAATTTTCATATGTTTTGTATTTTGTTTAAAAAGTAATGTTTACCCTGTATGAAGGAAATCGATAAAACAACACACGTAAATGAAAAAAAAAGCTAAGAAACATTTATTTAATAACTTGCATTCCCTCCCTAAGCTTTTATTACTGCTTCCATACGGTTCTTCATCGATCGGATGAGAGTCACCATCAAATGTTGTGGCATTCCATTCCATTCCTCATGGATTGCATTTTGCAGCTGGCTAAGTGGTTCTGGGGCAGGATCTCTTTTACGAATTCGTCTCTTTAATTCATCTCACAGATGTTCAATCGGATTCATGTCCGGTCTTCTTACTGGCCATTCAATAATGGAGATACCGACTTCGGTAACAAAATCTCGTATGATGCTCGCGGTGTGAGCCCTAGCATTGTCGTGCATGAATATGAAACCGTTGTCAATAAAATGTGCATACGGTATGAAGTGAGACACAAAGACAGGCTCTGTCTTACTGTCGGCGCTGATTTCTCCTCAAACCGTCCACGAACCGCCACCATAGTTGGCCTTTTCTTCCATATAGCATTATGCAAAGCTTTCTTCATGTTTTCTGTAGACCTTGTTCATTCCGTCGTTACCATACAGCATAATTATATACTCATCAGAAAACCCAAGCCCGGTAAAGCTGTAAAAGCCGTAAAGGCTCCAGGGCTAACAGTATACTCGGTTCGAAAAAAAAAAAACTCATCAGAAAAGACGACTTTGTTCCACTAGAGTTATGACCAATTTAGGCACTCACGTGCAAAGTTAAGGCGCGCTCTTCGATGGTCTGCAGTTAATTCCGGCCCATTTGCTGGTTTGTGCGGTACCAGTCCACGTTCCTTCAACCTTCTTCTAATTGTAGAGTCACTTACAGCCATCCTACGTACAACATGAAGCTGCTGCTGCAGTTGAAAAGCATTAAGGCATCGATGTCATAAAGAAGTTGTTACAATAAATTGATCATCTCGCTCAGAAGTCACCCGATTCCTGCACAACAGTGAATGATTCATTTATAGTGCAAAACAGTGAATCATTTCATTTATAGGATAAATAAATGAAGCACTAATTATGAATTTTCACTAATCACTGTAATGGCCAAACTGCCAGCTATACAATCATGTGATTTTTTTCATGGAGTGAAAACTCATTTGTGTTAAATTAGGACAGAAATCATAAAAAGGGAAGTGTTTCGATTTTTCTTATGAGAAGTGTATTAATCACGCCAACAAAGTGGTAAAATGATTTTTTTGAGAAAATAGTTGTTTAGGGTACCTCCACTATATGTAAAGAGGGAATGATTTTTTCTCATCTATTACATCGTATGGATGTCATAGGATAGATTGTTCAAAAATATTGCGGATTTTTGAATAGCATTTTTCGTTTCAGGCATCCGTTTGTGAAATATTAATCTTTAAAGTGCTAATTTTTGTTAGAGTCAAGTGTAGCCCTCCCCTGCCAGCTTATTGAGTGATTTTGGTTACGTGAATTAAATCATGGTAGTTGTATATATTATAATGAAGTTAAAAGGAAAACTATTTATTTTTATCGTTATAGGTTGTGCATTATGGCCATAATCTTTTTTTTATTATAGCTCGGCACTGTCCCTGATGGTATGCACAGTACAATCCTAATACAACGGCGACCACCGAGAGATCGAAATCCATTGGCGGTCGCCGCTGTCATGCCGGCCTGCATAAATATCTCTTCACGTTACACATGAAGGACCCGATATCATAAGAAGGAGGGAACACATTGGCTGGGAGATGGGATATGAGTGATCTTGTGTCGATGTGGCCCAACATGATACACGCTTAGCCTAGTGGAAGGCTGGCTCTCAAGTGCAGCAGCTATCGGAACACGCCTATTGGTGATTGGCGATAGATTTCCAACTTGAGGGTGGTAGCTAGCCAGAAAAAGCCCTATGCTATGCATGCTATGGTTTCCTCACGATGTTTTCCTTCACCGAAAGTTCAGGTTCACTGTAGGGATGGAACTCACGTCTATCGACACGATGTCCGGACACGCTACCACTGGGCCATCATTGCTTCAGATTGCTATCAAAAGCAAGTAGGTTTTACAAATTAACGAGTAATTGTCAATCAACATATAAAATTTACTTGAACAAGTAATTTCGTACAAATTCCATTGAAAATTACTTAAAGTCCTCCTCTTTAAGACTGAATATTGTAACGGTCAACTACGGAACCCTACACTGCGCGTGGCCCGACACGCACTTGGCAAATTTTTTATATTGTAACCGCGTTTCTCTCTAAAGATGATAAAACAAGACGAAAGATGTATGTGAAGTACATTTAAAAAAGGAAAAAAGAATTCGTTTGTATTGGTTCAGGAAACATGGCGGAAACTGATCTTAAATCAATTTATTACTTATAAACATTATAGCAGAACCAGGAAGAATATGAATATGAAGAAATACCGGATACTGTCACACGTTCGCTAGTTCCTGACAGACGACAACCGGACACCGTCACACGTCCGGGAGTTCCTGACAGAAACCAACCGAATACCGTCACACGTCCGGGAATTCCTGACAGACGCCAACCGGACAACGTCACACATCCGGCAATTCCTGACAGACGCCAACCGGGCTCCGCCGCACATCCGGCAATTCCTAACAGACGCCAAGCGGACACCGTCACATGTTCGGATATTCCTGATAGACGTCAACTCCGTCGCATACCTGACATGCGATTGGATCCCAAGAACGGCAGGTTGATTGTGAAAGGGAAGGCCATTGATTTGCAGTAAGTATTATTTGTCTATTTAACGTTGACAATCAGCTATTATCGTTCTAATATTTTTCATTTCATTTTAATTGAGAAATGTAATATTTTATAGGTTTTTTTTCCTTTGTGTATTAGCACAAGACAAGTTTTAACAAAAAGGAAAACCAACTTCAATTATTTCGAGAAGTTCCTTGCTGTATCTTCGAAGTCGAAGTTCCAATGCCAATGAAATTAAAATAGGACAATTAAAATAGTATAAATTAACTTTTTTTTTCATCAAAAAGAGTTCATTTGTACTGACAACGTAGATTTATTGTAGTTGTTTTTACTGTGTACCACCGATATTGGTCACTTTTACAAACATTACTTTTACCATCATAATTATAGAGACGACGTAAGGCGTGCGCGACGTTGACCACCGCCTACGGCCTTGCGCCTCGATGATTTAAGCATTACTTATATCTTTCTAATATTATAAATCATTATTAATATTAACCATGACTCGAACTATATGAAGGATGACAAACATTGATCTTACAAATTTACCCAATTTCATTTAATATGTTAAATAGCGGTTCCAATCATCATCATTATCATCATGTCTCGCATCCAGCGGCCTCCCGCAACCTTTACCAGATCACCGAATCAACTTGTGGCGGGCCATCAGCCGTCCGTTCTACGAGCTACGTCGCCCGCCCGCTGCCACTTAAGTCTTGCTATTCTTAGGGCTATGTTGGTGACTTTGGTTCTCCGGCGGATCTCCTCATTTATAATTCAATCACGCTTAGAAACTTCGAGCATACGCCTTTCCATTGCCCTTTGAGTGACCTTGAGCTTTCTTATTAGGCTCTTAGTTAGCGACCACGTCTCAGCGCCATATGTAATCATAGGCAATAACACTGGTTGAAGAAGAAAATTGAAGAATTATAGGCCCATCTCACTTTTGAGTCATATTTATAAGTTGTTTTAAATAACTATTACGAACCGTCTTACGCGCAACCGACCTCCCGAACAGGCTGGTTTCTGAAAAGGCTTGACTACCGCAGACCACATACACACATTACGGCATGTTACACATAAGACCGAAGATTATAACCTGCCCCTTTGCTTAGCGTTTTTGGACTACGAAAAATCCTTCGATCAGATGAGACCTGGGCTGTACTGCAGTCTCTCCAGTGGTGCCAATTTGATTATAAGTACATCAAAGAATTGTATTATAAGGCCTTTATGTCAGTCTGACTGAAGGATCAGAAATCGAAACCTATACTGTTGCATTGTAGATTCAGAGAAGGAGATGTTATCTTTCCTAAACTGTTCACCGCTGCACTGGAAGATGTTTTCAAGGTTCTGATCTGGTAAGGACTAGGCATCAATATAAATGGCGAGTACGTCACCCAGCTACGGTTTGCCGACGATATAGTAGTCTTGGCTGAGACCATGGAGGACCTCTGTTCATTGATCTCAGTAAAGCATCTGTACCAGTTAGTCTTAGAATGAACATGGACAATACGAATATTATACCGAACGTCCATGTAGCGCCAACTCCCATAACTATCACAGATTGCACTCTAGGAATTTTTGATTATTATGTTTACTTGGGACAAACTGTCCAGTTAGGTAGATCTAATATCAAGAAAGAGGTCAGTCGTCAAACCAACTCGGCTGCTCCAATACATAACAGAAAATAACTTGAAAGAAAAAAAAAACACCAATATTTACATTGTCGTTCGAATTCTGTTGGTCATAGAATATGGTTTGAATTTTTTATGAATAAAAATTGGCTGCTTCAACTGTTTTTTATATCATAAAATCAGTAGTATTAGTGCCAGCAGAGGTTCTCGTGAGCTTGCCCACATTAAATTTGCGTCTTTCCCCGCCACTGTATAATTATATAGGAACAAGGAATTTAACATTACCAGATATGAATGATACTTAATACTATTTAATTAAATTAAATATACAATAAACATTATGTTTTATTACAGGAAATTACTACGAGAGGCTGATTATGTAGAAACGTAATAAATTTTTACGATATCAGAGATCCGTGCTTGTATAACAAGCATTTACAGTTTTACAAAGCGAATTGAATAAATAAATAAAACTTAAAAATCTTTACTGAACTATTCAAAAAATCTACAAAAACAAAATCATTATGGTACGAATACATTGCTTTCAAATATACAATGCTTCAAAGTTGCTGTTGTCATTCTATTTATGGATAATGCTCTGCAAAGAGTTGCTGTACAAAAGATTGATGCCAAAGATCCCGTGATGTATTAGCCGTGACGATACTGGAGCGCTTTGAAGAACTAGGAACTTGGAGATGTTTAATGTATAATTTAAAAAGACAGTGGACGTGGGACGCCTGTTAGATGTGAAGCATCAAAATTGAAGATGGCGCTACAATAAACTTGCTGATAAGTTATATAAATACAAAACATTCAAAACGTATACATTAAACATTGTAGTACGAAGAATGAGTGGATAAAAAACGTTTAATTCTGACGCTAACAGGATGGCGCGTACGATGTAGATTTTATTAAAATATTTAACTATAGATTAATCCATGGTCATTAATACTGTTGAACAGTCGATAGTTAGGAATAAAAATATTGATGGTTTGTTTATTGTGATCACGACAAAGATTTGCGGTGAATGAGATTTTTTCTTTTAGCTTGTCAAGTTAATTAACTTATTTGCAAGCAATCGATGTTTTACCTCCACCAGATTTTACTCCCACCGTAATATGAGATTTTTCATATCAAAACTGGAATTTACAAGTTTATGTTGATTTAACGACTATATCGACATATCGACACTTCGTATAGTACAAATGATGTAATGGACAAGATACAGCTTTTCATGAGTATCAAAAAACTAAAATTTAACATGTTTTATTAATGTTGTACTATTGTTGTAATTGCTTTTAAATCCTTGTGGATGTGGTTTTCTTTAAGGAAATTTCGTAAATAATTATGAAGCGTCATCCGTCACGTGACGACCGTTGAAATGTCTGAAAAAATGTCAAAAATAGATGTCTCATTCGCCCAACAAATGAGTCGCTACTGTCTCTAATGATCCGATATGTCTAGAATTAAAATTAAGCATGAGTCGTAATTATTACTTAAGTTATATCTTTAGAATATAAAGGTTAAAAAATTTGTATACTTCTGTACGCACGTAGGCTCCATAGTTCTTTGGTGTAAGAAAACAAACATAACTCGAAAAATGTTATATTTATATAGTATAATATATATATTATATACTGTAATTACGATATATATATATATGTGTGTGTGTATTTTGTAGTTATATTGTTTCGAGGGTGTAAGAAACAGATAACATTTTTCATGCGACTTACATCTCTGTTTCACCTGGTACAGTTGTATCTTACCCTACGCCTTTATATTCTTTATGACTATGTGTTTTGTAATGCGGTATTTTCTCATATTACCGTTTTATTTTATCTATATTAGTAGAGTATCCTTTATATACTATTAATTTGGAAATTCGTATTTGATAACAAAAAATAAAAACTGGTTCGTATATGACATTTTTTGCGAATATCACAACGGGTATAAGTCTGACTAAAATAGCGAGAAAATCTGATCATGATGCCATTAAACAGTCCTTTATATACTTTGTAATCCAAAGTGTCAATATACTTAATCCGTCCGCGATCTTATATATGCCGAATTTGGAGGCAAAATTATTTTTTATTGCGTCATACGGTACGGATTAACTATTGATTATCTCGATGTTTGTAACTAAAATATTTACTTAAAGTATCTTAGCTTAAACTTTAGTAACTTTTTAACGTTTCTTAACTGAAAACACTTCAAAGTGTTTCATTTTTAAGTATTATAGTAAGTAAGCTTACTGAATTTAACAATGTTATAATAATTGTTGTACTTTTTATGTATACACTGATGTTTGAAATAGTTTATTATGAAGTAAATATAGATTTATGTGAGTGATAGAATATTTTTAGTCGTAGACTTAGATTAATGTTTTTTTCTTTACACAATTTTGATGTAATTTTGATATTAGTTTTTGTATTTTAAAATATGTTTACTAATTAAATATGCGATTATGATAAAAGTAAATTGAATTATATTAATAGCTGATGAAAAATTAAAAATATTTGTGGGATGATCAAGAATTAACAATTAACTAAATAACCACCGCCTATGGTAAAATATCCAGCATTTTGTGATCTGGAAACATAAAATTCATTGTTAAAATTATGATTAACTAATAACGTGGTAAAAGATTTCGTCACAAACTTATATAAGTCGTTGTCGATCCTGACTCAATTTAAAAAAAAAACAACTTTTAAAATATAACAAAATTCTAAACAAGAACATGTTGTACCTTCTTACCTTTATGATTTTATGGTTTGCTAGTAACTTTCATAAACTTTTTATTTTTTGTACATATTAAGTATTAAAACTAATAGATAATAATGAAAAAGGACTTTCATTAAAAGTGATATCCTAAAAGCAATTTAAAGAGGTAAGGAAAGATGAATTGGTACTTAAGTTGAAATTGAATTCCTATGTTACTTCAATCTTTTGAATATAAAAACGTAATAATATTAGGCCCTTACATATGAAATTAGCTTTTTGTCGTACTGTCTGTCCACTTTGATTTGAAAAATCTCCTCCTTGGTTAAGAATTCCAAATTCAAATTTATAAATTCATTTAGCTGGTACATTTGAGCTTTGAAAACATTCATTTCTTTTTTTCCCTCATAATTTTTTTCTTTGGTGTCGCTTATTACCGCACAATGGAAAACATGAAATACCGGTATATTTACGAGTACGAGTTCTACCGTGGCACCAGTGCTGCAGAAACAGCTCGAAGGATTAATGATATGTACAGCGCTGGTGTCGCAAAAGAAAGCACGGTATGTTTTTGGTTTCAATGTTTTTGTTCTGGAAATTTCGACCTTCAAAACCAACCCCTTGCAGGGCCCGAGACCAAAGTGGAAAATGAAGATCGAAGGCTATCCATCACAAAGCACTTCAGAGATAACTGCAGGCTTCGGGTAAGTGATAAAACTGTATTAATCCACTTGAAACAAATCGGGAAAGTATAAAAAATTAAACGATAGGTACCTCATGAATTGAGTGAATCGAACTGTCGAACTCGTTGACTGTTGTGTTACTTTGCTCAACCAACACAATAATGAAGGGATTTTAAATCGAATCATTACTTGTGATGAAAAGTGGATACTTTACGATAATCGGAAGCGCTCGTCGCAATGGCTGAACCCTAGAGACCCAGCCAAATCCTGCCCTAAACGAAAATCGACTCAGAAAAAGTTACTTGTGAGTGTTTGGTAGACTAGCGCTAGTGTCGTTCACTAGAGTTTTCTAAAATCTGGCCAAACGATTACTGCAAATATCTATTGTCAGCAACTGCAAACCATGAAGGAAGAACTAGCTGCTAAACAAACGAGATTGGTCAATCGCTCTAGGCCACTGCTGCTTCACGACAACGCAAGATCACACACTGCACAAAAAATAACCACTAAGTTACATGAGCTACAATTGTAATGTCTGCGACATCCACCATACTACCCGGACCTTTCTCCAACAGGTTACAATTTTTTCCGAAATTTGGACAACTTCTTACAAGGAAAAAAATTTAAAGAAAAGGGTTGGTATTATAAAAAATATTGACGAGACGATATTTCATTTATTGATCACAGAATAGAATAATCGATCAAAACAATTGACTTACATAATAATTATTGAAGATTGTTAAAACACTAAGCCAAGAAAAACAGTTGTGTCTCTAGCTCTTGAAGTAATGACGGTTCAGTGGTAGTGTGTACAGACAACGTGTCAATCGATGTGAGTTCGAATCTCTGCAATGACCCTGACCTTATCGGCGAAGAAAAACATCGCAAGGAAACCACAGCTTGCTGGTAGCGCATTTTCTAATGCCCGTCTGTCTAGCTACTCTCCTCAAGAGGAAAATCTGTCGCCAAGCACTTATAGGTGTGTTCCGGCAGCTGCACTTTAGAGCCAGTTTCCAAACGAGGCTTAGCGTGTTGCCATCTTTTGCAACATCTTCACGTAACATAACCGCTTAACCACTTAATTCACCAAACAACTCAGAGGTTCATTTTATAGGATTTGAACTGATGTCAATAGGGACGCGGGGCGTATGACCACTGAATCATCATCGCTTCAAAGTATTATAACTTTTCAAAGAAGTATGTATTTAACAGGATAATTAACAGCTAATGCCCAATTGTGTATATCTATCGATGACGTCAATATATAATGTATTTATCCACACGAAAAATACGTACATTGCAGCAATTGGGTGGTGCGTGAATCGGATGTAAGTGAATAAAATTGACAGTACGAATGTTCAAATATCTCGATTATTATTATTTGTTTAACCGCGGTCAATGATCAACCCGCGTAGCGAGCTGCTTATTGCATTAAATTGTTATTGTGCCTACTTACCTACGTGGCTCACTGCAAAATAAGATAAATAGATAAGTAAGTGTTCGATTTTTTTTAATTATTTTATAGAAATCGATTTTAAGGGTTTCTATTATCAGTGATATCTTGATTTTGATATTATTGCTCCATTTTTATTGTTGCCTGATGCGATTTGTTGTGTTGAAGTATATAGATGAGCTGATCAACTATTCTACTCCCACTTTGCTGCCCCTAGCATATTAATATAAATGTGCACTAATTGATAATAGACAATTTTATCAAATCTTATTGTATCTAGACACAACGGGAAACTTGATCACGTTCTCAAAAATCTTTTGTATCTATGAAATATCATGGTAACTCTGGAGACGAAATATCCATTCCGTACAAAATATTCCTGTCCGAAGACCACACTAACTTGTGAACTTAAATTATAAATGAACTTTTACTTTTCACTTGTGGTTAATTTTCAGTATAAAACAAGAAGGCTCGATATATTTTATTGCGTTCTTTTATTCGTGTTCTTTTTACAAAATGTCTATACTAAGTTACCTTCAGGCCTATTGTCAGAAAACATCTGTGTTTGGAAATGTGGTACCATGTATGTGTCTGTGAACCCCTCTATAAGGGTTTTTTCAAGTTTTTAAAGAAAAAATAAAAAGTTACCTAACCTATCTAAAGTTTAGGTATATTAATTGATTGACCTATATAGACACCTTTTTCAATTCAAAATTTATCATTCGATTTCCGACATATTTAACTTTACACTAACTTGATACTAAAATCTACTAACGATATTAATATCACAAATACGTACAACTCTTTACAGAAGGGTGTATTCAAACTTACGAATAAAACTTGAACTACTGATTCCCTACTGTATCTATTGAATAACATAAAGCACACAAAGGACATTCATTTCGCAGAAATACACCGATAATTAACTACGTGAAACAAATATGTGGAAATTATTTTTTTCATTTGGTCTCTTATTATTCGATTTGAATATTTCAATATGCACGGGTAAGTGTCTTTGAATTTATTAACTATGTTTATATAGATCAGTAATAACTATGCCAAGTGATTGGCAAAGATTTTACTATTAATAATTATGATGTTTGAAAATGATCTCTGTCCGTACATGCAGTACCGATATCGAAATTATAATAAAAAATAAGATTAATCAATTTGCTTGTATGGTTTACGTAATATTATGAAATTGGTTTCTTGGAAACGTCTCTAGCGAATTTGCTGATATTTTGTTTCTAAATAATATTTTACATACCAAGTGCCTACAGGTAAGTGTTTATTTTTTCCAAGCCACCGAGCTAAGTTAGTTCGCCCAGATATTTAGAGTTAAACTATTACCAAAAATATTTTAAAGGATTATATACGAGGAAACTGTGTATTAATTCACACATCAGAGTTGACTTCCTTGTAGGTATTTCTAGACATTGTTTTGTTGTTTTGATATTAACGAGCGTCTTCCTGGTATTTTAATCGTTTTAATAATTTTAACTTAAATTTATATTTGAGAAGATTTTCGAAGAAATCACGTACAGTACTGACTAGCGTTGTCCACTTTCGCTCTAAATATTTATAGGGTGTGATCAGCATCATGCCTTGACACACGATCCGATCCAGTTTGATCCACAGCTTATGATTGCCCTTGCAAATAATTTTACCTTGTTTGAAGGTTCTGTAATAACATTCCTATGCACATTATTGATTTGCCGGACAATAGGTTCAAGATCCATGTCAAGCAGGTTTAAGTGTCAAAAGGTATTATAGGGTGAATCATTACGTGAATGATAATGATGTCTGGGAAAGACTGTAATATAATTAGTAACTATAAAAATTAGACAGTAAAAAATTTACTTTAACAAAACAATTATGAATTTAAAATTAGCTATTAATTTCGTTACTCTGGTAATCTTAAAAGAAAAAAAAATGTAATGATAGAAATTTCACAAAGTAATACACAACTTTTATCTTGGCACAACACTTTACACTGTATAAAAAACATGCTATTAAATACATTTATTACAATTAACATTTATAATGCCAAGTAAATCATGTATATTTTTAAAACTAAGTAGGCTTACTTTTACGTACGAGCAATTTATACCAGCGAGGGGGTGGCATATACGCACTTTGCCCGTTGACCGATCCGGATTTGATCCTATCGCTCTGAGATTCCGGGAGAGATATTATTTGCGGTGTTGTGGTCGGCATTTCTACTCGAACGGGACTGCTAACTGATTTCGACTCGTTGCATTCCCTGATTTCTTTAACCTGCATTTCTTGACTTGGTCGTACTACTAAAGAGCTCGATTCGGATTTATTCGGAGATTGCTCTGACGGAATCTGATTCGCATTTTTAGTTTCACCTACTCGCCAAGAAAATCGTTTTATTTTATTTGTAACTAATTGATCGATATGCTTATGGACCCTTTGACCGTCGGCGGTGTTTACGTTGTAGGTAACAGAGCCTGTGCGCTCTGTTACTACACCTTCCTTCCATTTGGAGCCAAATTTCGAGTAATTTCTTACTAAAATAGTACCACCACTCACCAAGGGACAGATTACGTTCTGTTCATCCCGTATGCGCCACATGCATTCGTTGCGCTTGTTCCATGCACAGCGCTGAGCTCGGCCCGCGCTAAAGTCTAACCGTGTACGCAGCTGCCGCCCGAACATTGATACTGCCGGCTTTATTTTTTTCCAACTGACTATACTGTTAGCCTTAGGGGCCCTGGAGCCTTGACGGCTTTTACAGCTTTACCGGGCTTGGGGACGAGCGCTTAAGGCACTCAGCCACGAAAGCTAAGCAACAACATCCGAGGGTACCAAAGTGGCCGAACCTCGGCTCGGACTGTTGCGCGTATGCAATTAAGTCGCGATCTGACAAAGTCCCTATCATTTGATCTAAATTAACTATACATATATACATGTTTCTTCCCCCTGGGAGGCTAGGAACTAACTAGGCAAAAAAAGGGATCCCTCACAGGACTTATGTACCTATGTGTTATGCATGTGTGTATAATGCAGTGTCATGAGTGGCTGTGAGAGTTAGTCACTGTGTCACTGAGTCACTGTATCGCGCGAGCGGCTGCTTGGCTCAAGGTCTCCATACCGATGGATCGAACCTAGGCTTGAGTTGCCACAGAGGATGGCGGTCGTGGCGGGTAAATACTGCCGGCTCTCGGCGTACTACAATGGGAACTATTGCGATATTGTAGTATAAATATATTTAAAGCAATATTGATATCACTACCTTCGATACTAGCTTTTTTGAATGCCTTTTTAACGGTTTTTATGGCGTTTTCCGCCGTGCCGTTACTAGCGGGATGGTATGGTGCAATTAAAATATGTTGTATACCGTTCCTTTTCAAATACTCCTCGAATTCAGACGACTTAAATGGCAGTCCGCCATCCGTTACGTTTTGTTTAGGAACACCGAACCTCGAAAACAATACTCGGAATTTCATATTTACTAACGCGGCCGACGTTCCGCTCTTCATAGGAAAAACCTTTATATCCACTTCGAATGTGCATCAATAACAAGGAAATAAGAATGTTCTTTATGAAACAAAAAATCAGCATGTAGCCTTATCCACGCTTCGGTCGGCCAAGAATACGGTACCAGCGGAACGTGTGCCGGCGCGTCTCGTACTGCACGGTGTCGCTCGTGCTCGATGTCGGAATCGATCGATGGCCACAACAAGTAGCTACGCGCGACTTGTTTCATTCGGACTATACCTATGTGTGTGTATCACTACACGGCATCCCCACACAATACATCGATGATCTATATGTAAATTATCTTTATGATAAAAGTATGGTTTTTCGTTTTCACTTATATACACGTTATAAATGTGTGACAACACCGTCCCTAAGCCATACGCGCTACTGTTGGCTGCCAGGAAGAGCGAAAGATCTGGATCGTAGTGCGCCAGCGCCGGTCCACTCACCAATTTATCTTTAATAATTTGAAAAACATTTTCGCACTTATCTGTCCACTGCCAAGGTGTACTTTTAGAAAGCAACGTATACAATGGATGTAAAATTGTACTCATATTAGGTAAGAAACGAACATAATTAATTAATCCTAGCGCCGCTCTTAACTGCGTCACATTTTGTGGACTAGGCAAATTTACAATCGCGGCTATTTTATTCTGATCCGTATGTAGTCCGTTACGATTTATTCTATAACCTAAATAACAAACATCAGTTTTGAAAAACTCACACTTTTCGAATTCAATTCGTAGGCCCGCCTTTTGTAATCTGATAAAACATTTTTATTTTGAGAATTCAATTTTAATTTTCTTAACCAACTCGATAGTTTCGCATCCCCTCGTGACCTTTACATTTATGTATCTGAGCGAAATAATAACATCGCCCGTGTATGAATGAAGTCTATAATTTACTTTATTAATGATTAGGTGTGATAAATGTTTATCATAGAAAACCTTAGAAATCGCCGATATTCTACTGCCTGTGTCGATTTCAAATATAATATTAATTTTATCTACCTTAAGCTCGCAGTAATAAGGATCGTCCGCGCGGCCGTTCCTTTTTACCGTTATATTATATAATTCATCGCTTGCATAGTCCTCGTCACTGCTTTCTGACTCACTATTCATTA
Organism: Saturnia pavonia; assembly: GCA_947532125.1. NCBI lineage: Eukaryota > Metazoa > Arthropoda > Insecta > Lepidoptera > Saturniidae > Saturnia > Saturnia pavonia. The sequence goes on from OX383922.1 coordinate 6,517,426, forward strand.
TGTAATTTTGATATTTGTATATATTAACACTGCCACTTTTGACATCTTTAGAACACATTTGAGCTAGATGCCCCTTTTCACTATACTTATTGCACGAATATGTTTTAAAACAACACTCGTTTGGTTCGTGTTTGTCCTTCTCACACCTCCAGCAAGCAGACCGCCGCATCCTGGTAGCATTCCTGTCCACCCGATGCAGGCAAGACGTGCCCTGCCCGAATCCCGCTGAGCCCGGTGCCCTGCCAACCGCGCTGCTGGCCGCCTTTTTGGCGTGCCGTTCAGCTGCCTCCAATGCAAGCGCCAGCTCCACTACCTTCTTATAATCCAACGTGGGTTCAGCGAACAAGCGAGATCGCATCTCCTCACTTCGTAAGCCCGAGACAAATTGATCTAGAATATTTTCTTCTAACATTGTGCGAAAATTACAATGTATAGCGAGATGTTTTAAATTTTGAAGAAATGTATTTATGGTCTCAACTTCCGCTTGTCGCCGTTGTCGAAAAAACATGCCTTCCAGCGATTTCGGATCTCTTCGGCTCTAGGTTGCGCACCAAGGTAACAAGTTGCTCGAAAGTTTTCTTTTCAGGATGATCAGGAGCACAAAGGTCACACATTAATTAATAAAACGCATGTAATGAACACGGAAGAATGTATTTTGACACATAGGCACAGATAACATTAAATAACACCCTCACCTGACAAAATAATGAAATAGTAAAATTAAACTTATATTGAATTTATATCACATATACCTAAACAGTTAATTAACTTATAATGTTTTAAATTGCCCAGACTTTTAGTCATAATATCAGCAGGCATATCTTCAGTTGATACATATTCAATGTTTAATTTAGTTGTTTGAATACATTGCCTAACAAAGTGATGCCGCACGTCTATGTGTTTTGTTCTCTTGTGAAATAATGGATTACTTGCTAATTTAATTGAACTTTGACAATCACTGTACAGAAAAATTGATTTATTTTTATTTAGTACACCCATTTCCACTAATAGGTTTTTTAAATATAGAGCCTCCTTGCAGGCTTCACTTAAGGCCATATATTCAGCTTCAGTACTTGAAAGCGCTACAGTTCTCTGTTTTTTAGATTCATAACTGATAACACAACCTGATATAAGAAAACAGAACCCAGTATATGATCTTCTGTCTATAGAGCATGATGCCCAATCTGCATCAACATAACCATGTATAATTTTGTTACTCTTTCTATAGACAAGACCATAAGACTTTGTTTTTTGCAAGTACTTTAACAATCTCTTTAAATGTTTCCAATGAATTTCACTGTAACAATCATTATATTGACTTAGATAACTGACACTAAATGAAATATCTGGTCTGGTCAGAACTGATAAATACATCAAGGTCCCTACTAATCTTTGATAAGGATATGAATTATTAACTTGACTCTTATTATGTTTTTCTAACTTTAAATTAACTTCCATTGGGGTATCTGAACTTTTACAGTTAGACATATTAATTTTTTTTAATACATGATTTACATATTCTTCCTGGTCTACAACAATACAATCTTTAGTCATCTTTACTCTCATACCTAGACAATGTTGAATAGGACCTAAATCTTTTATATTAAACTTACAAGTTAACATATCTTTCAATTCAGTATAGGTGTCAATACAATTATAAAAAACAAAAAAATCATCAGCAAACAGGGCTACATACATTTTTATATTAATATTACAGTTTGTAAAAAGACAAGGTTCATATGCTGACTTTTTATAACCTAATTTTATTAAACTTTCTTCTACCCTTATATACCAAGATCTGGCAGATTGCTTTAACCCATAAATGGCTCTGTTTAATTTTAACACTTTATTATGTTCTCCAGAAATTAAATTTGAATATTCTGGTATTTCTAAGTATACACATTCATCTAAATAGCCATTTAAAAAAGCAGTAGGCACATCTAAGTGGTTCATTTTTAAATCATACTGAACAGTTAATGCAAACAACAATCTTATGGTAGAGTAACGTAAAACTGGTGAGAAAGTTTCATTAAAGTCCATTCCTTTTATTTGTGAAAATCCGTTTGCCACAAGTCTGGCTCTGTAACACACATCACCATCACTTTTATATTTTTTCTTAAATACCCACTTATTTGTTACCACTGTACCTACACTTGGTCTTTGCACTAATTCCCAGGCATTCATCTCATTAAAGGCTTTTATTTCCATTTGCATTGCTGTTTTCCACTGCAATTTTTCTGGACCATTTATAGCTTCTTCAACTGAAATTGGTTCGTTAATGTCTTCTACGCACATATTTGAATGGCCATAATAGTCTGGCTTTGATCTTGTGCGTTTACTGAAGGTATTTTGATTTTCTTGTTGAGTTAACACAATTTCATCATCCTTTGTTAATGAGCTATTACTTTGGTCTGAATCTGAGTTTGAAGACTCTGTGATATAAGATTCTTCTTCTGAATAAATTGAACCCTCCTCTACATCCGAAGTCTGTTCTTTTCTGTCAGATTCCAGTGTTATTGGCTTTTCCTCTATTATTATATTTGTTGTACAGTTATCGTGCTTATTTTCCATAATTATAACATCTCTGGCAACAATAATTTGCCTTCTCTGTGGATCATACAGGCGGTAACCCTTGACATTCTCTGAATATCCAACTAGGATCATTTTCTTTGCCTTTTTATCCAACTTCTTGCGTTTCTATTTTGGTATATGTACCATCACTGGGCTACCAAAAACTCTCACATGATGCACATCTGGTTTACTCCCTGTCCACATCTCATAAGGAGTGCAATGTAAACCTGCCACTGGAGACCTGTTTTTCAAGTATACTGCTGTATTTACAGCTTCTGCCCAAAACAGTTTTTCCATCTTCGCCTCAAAAAGAAGACATCGAGCTTTCTCAACAATTGTTCTGTTGGCTCTTTCGCAAACACCATTCTGTTCTGGCGTGTATATATTTGTTTTCTGATGTATTATTCCTTTGCTTTTAAGGTAATTTTCAAATACATTGTTACAAAACTCGCCACCATTGTCGGAACGAAGACACTTTAACATCTTTTGCTGTTGTTTTTCTACTAACAGCTTAAATTCTTTAAAGCGTTCAAAGGTTTCTTCCTTTGTTTGTAAAAAGTAAATAAAACACATCCTACTATAATCATCCACAAACAATAAGTAGTATCTGGCCATACCTAGAGATTTGACATCCATAGGCCCACACAGGTCTGTATGAACCAATTCTAATACTTCTTTACTTATGCTGGTACTCTGGGGAAACGGCAATCTTGCTTGTTTTCCCTCACAGCAAACTATACAGTTGGTTTTACTCATACTGTCACTCTTATCGTGGTATGATATCCCTTTGACTGCTCCATTCTTCATTTTGTTCAAATCATTGGTGTTTATATGACCCATCCTCCTATGCCAAGTAGTAGAGTCCACTGCGGTTGCTAAGTTTTTCAGATTTAACAATATTCAGCCTGTACACATCATTTTGCAGAACTGCTTCACCAATACAAACTTTGTCAGCATTGTAAATGTAACATCCGTTTTTGGTAAACGATACTGTGTTACCATTTGCAATCATTCTACTCACTGATAGTACGTTAGTTGTTAGGTTATAGGTATGCACAAGACATTGTTAACTTTAATATTGTACTCTTTGTTCTGCACACATGTTGTTAATTCCAAGTTTCCAGAGCATAAAACTTTAATACTTGCTTTATTTGCCACAATTATTTCCTTAGTTGTGGGTTTATAACAAATATTAGACAACATGTTTTTATCTGAGATTAAATGAGCGCTGGCACCAGAATCCACATACCAGTCTGTTTGACTGAATTCGGTGGTTAGAAAAACTGCACTAAATGCGTTTGATGTCACTTTTTCTGCAAGATTACACTGGTTTTTGTAGTGGCCAAATTGCTTACACTTATAACATTGTATCATTTTCTTATGCGATTTGCCGCCTGTCTTGACATTTGACACAAGTGACTCATTTTTCGAATTTCTGCTCTGAGTAAAATTGTGATTTTTAGCATGGCGATTCTGTGCGAATAATGCGCCTTCCATTCTCTCTTCTAGTGGTGAACTCATATCCAATAACTTAGTCTTTATAGCGTCAGCACTAATACTCATCCCTGAATGCTCTATTGCCATAATCATGGGACTAAACTTTTCTGGAAGTCCTGCTAGCAACAAAGACCCTGTCCATTCGTCATTGATCTCGAAACCGGTGCCTTTCAATTTTTCAGCCGTTTCGACTATTTGTGATACATAACTAGTCAATGAATCACAGGTTTCTAAGCGTATTGAAATCAGATTTCTTAGTAAGCTGATTTTTCTTGTGAAGCCTGAATCGTCGAATAACTTTTTTAATTTGTTCCATACACCTTTAACTGTAGCTTCACTTTTGATATGAACATATAACGTAGGATCTATTGTCATAATCATTTTTGCCCTGGCTTTCCTGTCGTCTTGCTCGTTTACCGTGCTTGAAATGTCGACGCCTTCTAGGATAAGAAAATTTTCCACGGCGAAAGCCCAATCATCGTAATTCTCTCTTCCTTTCAATTTCGGTACGTTTATAGAATAATTACCTGACATTATTTTATTACCTTTTTGCACTGATTACTATGTATTCGCGACTAAATTATTGTAGATATAGGGACTGGGCCCATAACCTAATAAAACGCATGTAATGAACACGGAAGAATGTATTTTGACACATAGGCACAGATAACATTAAATAACATTAATTAGGTCATACGTGACCGCACCGACGTGAGTAACCAACGTGGCCGCTCGTAATTCACTACTGATATTATTCAGCAAAATAAACTGTTCTACGATACGTACATAACCATTCCAGTATCCCTGGCCGTGTAGTTCGAATTCATGTAACTTCCCGAAAGACATGATTATTCTCTTCCCTTGAAAAATCCCATTTCGTCGCCAGTGAAATGTTTAACGTTATGAAACAATGATAGATGTTGCGAGACTTATATATTAGATTTCGTAGGGTATATAGAAAACTAAGCATTTATAACTCACTATATATGATGATATATAGTCATATGTATGACTCTACATTACAACGTTAAGCGGCGATTTTGCCCAAGATGGTAGCAGAGCCGAACGAACAAAGCGGAGAAAAAATAATAACCAGAACATGACAGATTACGATGCCCCCAAAATCATCGATGATTTTAATTCTGGACTCAATAATTAATAATTCTTTATTTTTTCAGATAATCCAAATAATATAACTTTGGCTATAATTCATGTTGAAGAAGATGGAAAAAATTATTTCATATGTAACAGTTCAAAAACTTACACGTTACTGGAAGGAGAAGCCGCCGAGATGATTGTAAATCACAAGCATTTAATCCAAACGGCGTGGTATGAATGTATTATTATCATTACATAGTATAAAACAAAGTCGCGTCGCTCTGTCCGTCCCTATGTATGCTTAAATCTTTAAAACTACGAAACGGATTTTGAAGCGGTTTTTTTTAGTAAATAGAGTGATTCAACAGGAAGGTTGATATGTATAATACATGCATAATATTGTAGAGAAATACTGATAACTTTAGAGGTTTCTAATGTGATGTCGTAAATAAACACATTTTTTGCGCTTACATTGGAAACGCTGGCGCAACCCCACGAGATAAATCAAAATAATTTACTACAGTATTGTACACCTTAAAAAGATCAACAAAAAAGTCCCGATGGTATATGTCTATCTCTTAAGGATAACCCACAATAACAATTTTATACAGCATTAATCCTTATCCAATTAAGTACCTTAAATACATTGTCCATTTAATATAGATAAATATAGCCCTTTACAGCATGTAATTTAAATGAATATTTCCGAAGATATTACAGAATTAAAATGCAGGGACATAGCGGTGCGGCGGTACCGGCCCTATATACAATGGTCAATTATATGTCGCTCTTTCAAGAGTAACCTCTAAACAAAACATGTTTGTATTGTCTAATGACAAAAAAGCTGTAAACGTTGTTCAATGACATTCTGTAGTAGGTAGGTATATTTAGTATCAGCATTGCACCCGTGCGAAGCTGGGGCGGGTTGCTAGTATATATATATATATATATATATATATCGTTATAGGTTTGGCGTAGTGGCCAAAACCTCACATGATATTAAGTGACGATGTGGCCCAGGATGATAACACGCTAAACCTAATGGAAGCCTGGCTCTCAAGTGCAGCTGCCGGAACACACCAATTGGTGCTTGGCAACAGATTCTCAACTTGAAGGTGGTAGCTAGCCAGACGGGCATTAGAAAAAGCCCTACTATCATGCTATGCTTTCCTCAAGATGTTTTCCTTTACCGAAAACTCATGCTCATTGCAGGAATTCGCACAGACCATTCGGATATATTATTATTACCATATATATACCATTATTCTAGTAATGCTGTTATTTTTATGGTTCAGATCGTAACAGTATATTACGCTAGGAGTACATTTGTGTTGTTATTTTTTATTCTTATTAACTATACCATGAATAAACTGGAATGTTATATTAAGAAGCGTTTAATGTCAAATCTACTTATATGGTATCATTTCAAGTGAAATGTAAGTAAATATCAGTTCTATACATTAATTTCATTTTGTGTATTGATTTCAGGTGTAGTGATACCGAGAACGAGAACATTAATTATACAGGAGGTTTTATAAGCAGAACCACACAAACAAGATTAAGCGTAAGTGTATAATTATGGTAATGTTTAATAGAACAAGAACATACTATATGTGAACATAAGGAGATATCTGACAAGATTCTAATCAAAGTATTAGAAGTTCTTTTCACTGTACATATATCACTGGATAAATGGGCGAACCTTTAGTTTATAAAAAATCCATTCAAATTGTAATCTGTACCTAGATTGTGAACGGGTACTAGTAATGACTATTTTAAAGGTTATAATAATAAAACCATTATACCAGAATATGAAATATGTGAATTTTCAACGGTTTATTTGTTTCTGGCATTCGCCGTCAACTGGCTCGCTCGTTTAATGCTTTTTAATAACAGTTTTAAACTAACCAAACCAATCTAGCTAGTTTATAAACCTACGAGAATTCCAAATTTTTGTTTTCGTTCACAATCTACCGATAATTTACAATCTGGCTAGATTATTTCTAAACTAACGGTTCGTACAATTATCCGGTTACATATTATACACAACTAGCAGTGCCCTGCGGTTTCATCAGCGTATAATTTAAAAGAAATCGCTGATTGATGATGTATAATACTTTATTATAGACAAAATGTTTATCGGGCGGCCAGGGTTATGTGTCACAACTCACACGGCTCGTACACGCCACTACACCTATAGTTGGAACCGAGCCGAGTGATGATTTATTTTAATTTTACATTATGTTCTTAACTCCTCGTCCAAATAATATGCATTAAGAGGCAAAGATTATCTTCAGAAAATTGTCTTGATTGATTAACATGCCATGTCTAATAATAATGCACATAAATCACTTTTCTATTTTCAAAAAAAAATTTCACAAAATACCTTATCGTGGCTTATGTATAAGAGATAGACTTATGGTACCTTAGATTTATTTTAAACGTACTAGGGATCAATATTTTTGTAGAACATTGTTTTTTCCTATCACTAACCATTACGCCAGCGCACGCGGTTAAAGCAGTTCGGGTGCGCGGTTTCATCCGACTTATTTAATAAAAATCAATATTTAAGGCTAACTGAGAGGCGTAGCCTAATGTTATATAGCATATACTATTCCAAGTGAGTCTGGCACTCATATACAAAAAGGTTCTTTCGAATCCGACTGGTAGTTCATGAGATTAGCGTGTTTAAACAAACAAAAAACCTTTCCCCTTTATTATATTAGTATAGAGTATACATTACATACTTGTGTGCTACTGTGACCTTAGCGCTAAAGTTTTGACCACCATGCTATTTTTTTATCTATTTAGTTTTGGCGTAGTGGCCACAATCTCACTTGAAGTTAAGTGACGTAGTTGCCCATGATGATAACACGCTAAACCTAGTGAAAGACTGGCTCTCAAGTGCAGCTGCCTTAACACACCATTGGTGCTTCGCAACAGATTTTCAACTTGAGGGTGGTAGCTAGCCAGCCGGGCATTAGACAAAGCCCTACTACCATGCTATGGCTTCCTCACGATGTTTTCCTTCACCAAAATCTCAGGCTCATTGCAGGGATTCGAACTCGCGTCGATCGACGCGAACACGGACACGCTCCCACTTAGCCATCATTGCTTCAAATTTAAATTTATTATTATTAGTGTGACAAACATACCTATTTCTTATTATAAAATAACTTGCGATACCTGACTGAAACCAACTGTTTTTTTTGTTACGCAGTCAGTACTGAGTGTCGTTATTCATTTTATAAAAAAGTGTGTATAGGGACTTCGCAATAGTGATGTAGTTCGTATTGGTACATACCGCTCTCTGAAGCCCCGCAGTGGGTAGGGTTTACAAAGCTCCTTGGAGAAAGGGAGTTCAAGAAGAGAGGTGAGTTTAGAGAAATACCTCCATCCTACAGAAGATCCCAGACTTGTGTTGTGTTCTTGCCGGTAGTAGGGTTTCTAAAGCTCCTTGTGAAAGGGAGGGTGGCAACATGCTAGTGATACCTCTGGTCTTACAACAAAACTCCAGACTTTCGGAAACCGAAAAGGCGCGCAGCGGTGCGGCTTCGCCTCTGCTCCCTCTCAAAGGTGTGTTCGATCACATTCATGGACTTATTCACTAACCTAGTTGCTATATTTGTATCAGTTTTATGAAATTAAACGTTAATGAGGTGAAAAATTATAGGAAATATTGCACAGCTAAAGCAAATGACAAACATGAAATTCATACAAAAAAATAATCATATAAATTTTTACAGATTGTAAAAACACAAGCCACGCAATGGATGTGCATATTTTTGATGCTACGCGATATAGATTTGAATTCAACTGTAATTTACGATAACTTAAAGTACACTCAAGTATACTGCACGTTTAATGTACACATTCGATTATTAAGTAAGTGTATACTTTTTTTTTAATGATCTCTGAATAAATCTGCATTTTACCAGATGGGAAAGGAAGAGGAAAATGAGGCAGTTTGAAATTGTGCTTCATGAATCTATACAAATTAATAAAATTGAAGTTCTGTTTTTTATGTAAAAATAACACCTTTTTAGTAAATGCTTGTGAAAATAGATACGGTGACTATAACAAAATCCTATTTTATATTTTTGTCTGTCTGTATGTTGTTCCGGCTAATCTCTGAAACGGTTGGAACGATTTTGACAGGACTGTCACTTGCAAATAGCTGATGTTATAAGGAGTAACTTCGGCAACTTTATAAAATAATAAGCATTTTTATTTTTTAAATAACAGGCGTGCGACTTCCGTGAGTGGAAGTACGGTCAACACATTACCGACGGCATTCTGTAGTCCACATGAGCAGAGCCGCGGGTACAGCTAGTTCTATGTTAAGAATAAGTTCTATGTTACACTAAGGTCGAAGTGACGTAGTGGCCAGCAAGTAATAGGCCCTTTACTTTTAATATGCACAAACACGTACGCAACAAGGTAGTTTCTACTTGTTATAACAATGTCGACGCGGCAAGGTCGATACTAAGCATTCTACATTTTGTACTAATATTAAAAATCTCGAAAGATTGTTTGTTTGAATTTGCTTATTTCTGGGAAATTATTTCGCATTTTATAGTCTATTTATTTAGGAAGGATATAGGCTATATTACATCACGCTATGACACTTAGGAGCTGAGCAATTATCATACAAAATGTAGGTCAGTAATAAAGCTAAGCGAGGACCGATCATTACCGAGAAGTGTTAAACTCTGATTGCCTAAACTAAAAATATTGTTTACGCAGAAGTATACTGACAGTTTTATATCGGTAATTGTTTTTTTTTAATTAAACTTTCTGATATAAATATTGAGGAGATTTTAAAACTAAATTTTATTGTACTTATGTTATACGCTGCCATTTTACCGAACAGGATTTTTAATTCCTACGCAATGCATATTTGGTTTTAGATGTATACATATACAACAATGACCTAGTCCTGGTTAAATATATAGTAAATAAATTACAGATGGTCCGAGCATATTAATTAATAAAGTACCTGTGGAAACGAAAAGATTGGACGTACTCACGAGCGAATACGATTATGTAGGCTTCTACTACTTTCAACCAGATCTTCCGGTACATATAAAATGTTTTCAACCACAAGAAAATGCTGGTTCGCTTCAATTGACACTGAAATCAGCGTCCACTGGATGTAAGTATGAATAAAAAAATATTACAATAAAATATTAATTACAATATTTTTTAGTTTTAGTTTTAATAAGGTTCAATATCTGATCACAATTTCACCTTATTAGGCCAGGTTGAAGCGCCCTCGAAATCTTTGTTTATTTTTTTATTTGACTAGACTGTTAGCTGGTAGGGCCCTAAAGACGGTTTTTACAGCTTCACCGGACTTACGGACGAGCGCTTCAGGCACTCTTCTTCTTTGGCGTTACACTCTTGCCAAAGTGGTCGTGTCCGTGGCCAAAGTGAGGATGCGAACCTGCACTGTGTTTGATAGCCTCTGCTTGATGCCCAGCTCTCGAAGAATAGACTCGTTGGTACAGAATTCCGTCCACGATATACCGAGCATTCTTCTCCAGCACCACATCTCAAGAGCATCAATCCGTTTTTTCTCACTTTCTTGTAGGGTCCATGTCTCCGCAGTATAAAGAAATATGGGGAATATGAGAGCCCTGACAAGTCTGGTTTTGGTGGCTTTGGTGATGTTTCGATCCTTCCATATTTTCTTCAGCTTATCCATAGCTGATTTGGAGATTGCCATGCGTCGCTTGATTTCGTCTATGCAGCCGCCGCTATTCGATATCAATGCACCGAGGTATATATATGACTGTACCACCTCACAACCCGCTATTTGTGTAACCTGTGGCGAGTTGTTGTTTGCACGATCGACAATCATCTTTCTTCGACAATCGACAATCTTAGTCTTGCTGTGATTTATTTTCAGACCAAAATCAAGGCTGACACGTTCCATTCTGTGTAGGAGCTCTTCCATGTGTTCAACACTACTCGCAAAAAGTGTGGTATCGTCTGCGTATCGTAGGTTTGATATTCCCTTACCTCCGATGGTGAAACCGTCAGCCCAACCTTCAAGAGCAATCCTCATTATTAATTCTGTATAGATGTTAAACAGTAACGGAGAAATTATACATCCTTGTCGCACTCGCACTCAGCTGCGAAAAAAAAACTGTGGTTTTTAGATTTCTTCTATATATTAGACTTGCACTAATTTCAAGGAGTATGTGCTATCTTGGGTCGTGTTCTTGATTATATATAAATCGTTATATGCTTTGTGCAGATATATGTATAAAATATATGTAAAGTCGTGTTACGTTATTGCTGTTATTTAGGGCTAAAATGTTAAAAGACTGATTATTATACCTTTTTTAGTGAATTTAAATTCAAAAGGAACCCTTATAGATTCGCTATTTCCGTTTGTCTGTCCATGGCTTAATTCAGAGATTCTTAGTACTAGAAAACTGTTATTTGGTATGAGTATACCCTCACCCGCCAGCTACATGGTTAAATTTGGATATGTGGAAAAATTCATGGTATCATATATATGTACATGTATATATTCATATATAGATATAATGAAATTAAAAGGAAAACTATCAGTGGTAAGTAGGCTTTACAAGTCAACGAGTAATAGTCAAACTACTTATAAAATATTGTATTTGGAGAAGAAATTTCCTACAAATTCCATTGAAAAGTAATTAAAATAATAAAGAAATGGTAGAACGTGATTCGTAATACGTGATACGTAGTCTGTGGTTTGTAGCCCGGACAGTACTCTTCTGACAATATTTATTGGCTATCTATTCTCATCTGATATTACAGTGAGCTAATTGGTTTTCAAGTACAGCTGCCGGAATACACAGACATATTTTTATTATTGTTATTATTACTTTAAAATAGCTCGACGAATTTACGTCACTGTCCACGATTCTCCAAAAAACACCGGCAACCACCGAGAAATCGACAATTCATTCGCGGTCGTAGCTGTCATGCCGGCCTGCATAAATATCTTTTTTATTTATTTATTTATTTATTTTTTTTTCGAACTGACTATACTGTTAGCCTTAGGGGCCCTGGAGCCTTTACGGCTTTTACAGCTTTACCGGGCTTGGGGGCGAGCGCTTAGGGCACTCAGCCACGAAAGCTAAGCAACAACATCCGAGGGTGCCAAAGTGGCCGAACCTCGGCTCGGACTGTTGCGCGTATGCAATTAAGTCGCGATCTGACTAATTCCCTATCCGTAATTCGATCTAAACTAACTATACATATATACACGTTTCTGCCCCCTGGGAGGAGGGAAGGAACATGTGTATGTGTATTTAGTGGTCTGAAAATTTTGTCTACTCTAACTAGGCAAAAAAAGAAAAAAAAAGGTCCCTTACAGAACCTATGTACCTATGTGTGTTGTGCATGTGTGTATAATGCAGTGTCATGTATGGCTGTGAAAGGCTAGTGATTGTAGAGTCACTTGTATCGCGCGAGCGGCTGCTTGTCTCAAGGGCTCCATGCCGATGGATCGGACCTAACATAAATATCTCTTCACGTTACGCTTGAAGGACCCGATGTCGTAAGAAGGAGAGAACAAATTAACCAGGAGATGGTTCCACAGTTTCACGGTACGGCAAAGATAAGACATAGAGAACTTTTAGTTTGTGCCGAGATGGAGGTTTCCGTAAAACTGTGACCCTGAAGCCAGCGCGTGTGTTTCTGTTGTAGAAAAGAGAGTAGGGAATTAGATTGAATAGCTCTTCAGAATGTTTACCATGATACAGACGGTAGAACACGTTCAGTGAGACAATGGTCCTGCGCAGCTGAAGTGGCTCGCTGTATTTAGTAAAGTCCGTATTATCCACAATGCGGACAGCCCGTCTCTGCATCCTGTCCAGGGCATCAAGGAGTTATTTTGTGAATCCATGCCAGAGATGTAAACTGTAGTCTATACACGGTCGAACTTGTGTCTTGTAAAGAAGATACAGTGAAAAACGTGAAAAACCGTCGTACTCTGTGCAGCGTTCCGAGTCTCCGAGATGGAGTGGACATGACACTTGTCATCCCTGTTGTGATCCCTGGAGTTGAGGTCGCTGTGAATATCCATATTTAGGATATTGAGGCTGTCACGCATTGCAAGCGATTCATTCTGAAGAGCGGCGGGGGGGGGGGAAGCGGACGTTGTGTCCATATACTCTATTATTCACAGAGTAACGTTATTTTACGTAATATTTTACGTCACAAGTGAATTGAATTTGGGATGAAAAACAATTAGTGGTGAATTTATATTTACTACTGGATTACATTATTTTTTTTGTAAGATATCTACCACTTTATTGAAATGTGATTAGACTACGTAGAATATTTTTGTACAGTAGCATCCAATTAAGAAGTTACACGACACCAGTTGCTTAAATTACCGACATCCTCTTGTATTAGAAGGAAGTCGTCACTGTTTTTTATGGTTCGAGCTAATTTGAGATCGTCGGCAAATAAGAAGAACAAACTGTGTTTTAAATGAACTGTTATGTCATTTATATAAATATTGAAGAGCAATGGACCCAAATGTGAATCCTGAGGGACCTCAGAGCAGGCTTTATAGCTGCCAGATGCAAAACCACGTACAAAAACATATTGAGATCGATTGCTCAAGTAAGACTCTAACCAGCTTATCAAATAACCTCCAAAGCCACAACACTTTAACTTGCTAATTAGCATCTGGTGACCAACTTTGTCAAAAGCTTCGTATCCATATTGTCGAAATCTGTATATATCACATCAACTTGATGACGTTTGTCCTGTTGACGGCATTTACCAGGAAATTGTGGTAATTTACCAGATTTGTGCAGGTCGATCTTGATTAAATAAATCCGTGCTGATGTTCTGTCAGTAGATGTTTCGTATGACTTTGTAGGGCAGGCAGCAATAGAGCCTCAAATACTTTCGCAAATATGGACAGCATAGATATTGGTCTGTAGTTGGTTACTATGCTTAAATCCCCGTTTTTGTGGACAGGAACAACCTTGGCAACTTTCCATATTTGTGGAAATATTCCTGTTTTTAGTGATTCGTTATAGATTATGAACAGTGGTAGTTCCAATGAACGTGCGCATTTGACAATGAAAATAGGGGGGATGCTCTCAGGGCTGGATCCTTTGTTAACGGTTAACGGTTCCTTTGTTAAGTCTCTTTAAATAGTTTTTAATTTTGAAGGCTGGGATCCTATAATGGCAAAAGGTCCCAAATTTAACACGTTCATCAGCAGAATTGATATTCAAGTGGGATGGCTCACAAAACACTGAGGAGAAGTGCGAGGCAAATAAGTCACAAATATCACTACCATTAGTAGCAGAGATATTCCTATATGACAATCTATCGGGGTATGAGTTGGAGTTTGAACCGTTTTTACATTTAATAAAAGCCCAAAAATATTTAGGATTTCTTCCAATTTTTAGTTCTATATTTTTAACGTATTTATTATAACACTCTTTTGCAAGAGTTTTGCAACGTTTACTGACAACTAGTAGAGATATTTTATCCAATGGATTTTTGTATGCTTTATATTTATGAAGTATCCTATTTTTGTAATGCAAGATCTTTGTGAGTTCTCTAGAATGCCATAATGGGACTCTTTTGTTGTTTAATTGTTTCTTTGGTAAAAAAAAAACGATAATTTTGTACAATTTTCGATAAAATAATTGCAACATATCATCCACATTATTAAGACTTGTAAGTTCTGTAATCCAATTAATCTGATCGAGTGTTTCAATTATTTTGTCATAGTCTGCTTCGAAAAAGTTATGTTTGACCTGCGTACTGTTACATTCTAAAAAGGAAAGGGTAGCTCTAATGGCGGGTGAAAGTGATCAATGTTAACCAATTCATCATTAGCAGGAGACACTTTTATATTAAGATCCTTGTTACAAAGCACCAAGTCCAATACTTTAGTTTTATGGGTGTTAACTCCATTATACTGCGTAAGATTATTAAGAGACACAAAATCAAGGAATAGTTGACCTAACGTGGAACTTCTACAACTAGGGTTGAGAGACGAGTCGCCAAGCTTATGCCAAACGATTTGCCGCATATTAAAATCACCCATTATACATAGGTTTTGCAAATGTTCAGAAGCCTTATTTATATTATTAATAAAGGTCATGAGAATTTCGTGCCCAATGGGAGGCGGCAGGTATACAGCACAAAAGGTCATAAAATTGGAATGACTAATTTCTATGTTCACGGATATATCTTCACATTCACTTTCTATATGCTTCAGTCTTATACTATTCAATCTTTGATAAACCGCCACAAATACAGGAGTCCTGTCTGTCCCTTCTATATACAATACTAGCGAGCCGCCCCGGCTTCGCACGGGTGCAATGCTGATACTAAATATACCTACCTACTACAAAATGACCTTATAAACAACGTTTACAGCTTTTTTGTCATTAGACAATACAAACATGTTTTGTTTAGAGGTTACTTTTGTTTTTTTTTTTTTCGAACTGACTATACTGTTAGCCTTAGGGGCCCTGGAGCCTTTACGGCTTTTACAGCTTTACCGGGCTTGGGGGCGAGCGCTTAGGGCACTCAGCCACGAAAGCTAAGCAACAATATCCGAGGGTGCCAAAGTGGCCGAACCTCGGCTCGGACTGTTGCGCGTATGCAATTAAGTCGCGATCTGACTAAATCCCTATCATTTGATCTAAACTAACTATACATATATACATGTTTCTGCCCCCCGAGAGGAGGGAAGGAACATGTGTATGTGTATTTAGTGGTCTGAATTTTTTTGTCTAATCTAACTAGGCAAAAAAAAAGAAAAAAAGGTCCCTTACAAAACCTATGTACCTGTGTGTTGTGCATGTGTGTATAATGCAGTGTCATGTATGGCTGTGAAAGCTAGTGAATGTAGAGTCACTGTTTCGCGCGAACGGCTGCTTGACTCAAGGGCTCCATGCCGATGGATCGGACCTAGGCTTGAGTTGCCGCAGAGGAGGGCGGTCGTGGCGGGTTGTTTAACTTATCATTAAGCCACGTCTCAGTGAGGATTATGACATCATAATTAGAAGTAGTCAAATTACAATAAAATCATGTGTCTTCGTCCGGAGGCCTCGGACATTTTGATAATAAATAGTTAAGGGATTGAATTTTAAATAATATTAGACATTATATAAGATACAAAAGAAATAATTATATTAAAAAAAATAACACTGATTACTCTAAAGAATTCAAGACATTCATATCCCTTACGAAAACATGATTTGAATTGTCATCCTTCCGCATGAAAACACGCCTTTGTTTTATCCAGACATATTTGTAGTTTAATTCCTTTCCTTTCCGACGAGCTGCTGCATGCAGGAATTTGTTGCCTGAGACAGATATTCCACTACGTAAATGGGTTTGCTGTCACCGGCTATGCCGATCAGTTTCGTATTTAATTTGTCCTTTGGATTACGTTTTTTTAACTTAATTGTCTTAGCTAGAAAGGTGTCTCTTACTCTTGGCGTAGCAAACTTTATGACTATGGAACGGGGTCTACTGTCATTACTATTTAATTTGGCAACTCTAGTACAATGATGTATATAACTCTCAGTAACTGCACGGGATATGATTCCCTATTTGCATGGTGGTCGAGATCAAATTTTCACTCTTGTGCTCAGGTAATAAACATTGTATTTCAATATTTGATGGCCTATTATTTTGCTCCATAGTTTTTAGTTTTGACGTTAATTGCTGGACAGTTGATTGTAGTTGTTCGCACTCACATTTAAGTTTCTGCACTGTGTTAATATGTTTACTATTTTATTTTTTATTCGAAGGAAGACAAAATCGCGTATCTCATGGGCCGACCTATGCGTTCTTTTTTTAAATGTTTATGTTGTTCGCCATATATACATTTTATAATTTCCTGAATTATGTAATGATTAGTAAATTATCGTGTATGTTGAATAGCACAAAATATTGCAATATTATTTCAATTAATAAATAAAAACCCACAATTTATTATTTAAGATTTTACGATTCATATAATTGTAACGTAAAATATAGACTAGCACAAAACTACAGAAATAAATATGGCAACACTATTTTAAATTTTGACTTTAACAAATTGTCAATTTTCGCCGTGGGGTTAAAAAACGTAATACACCTGAGTGTGCTATTTTGACTGCTACTGCTTTTTGAATCTGTATCTTAAATTATTTCAGATGTCTTTGCAAACAAAAGTCATGAATATATGAATACAGAGATATTTGGGAAACTAACGAAAGAACAAGATAACAGTTACTTGGACTGTTTATATGAAACAGATCATGACGTTTTACGCGTCAGAGTACATATGTATGTACTAAAAAAACAAATAACTGAAAAAGGTATTTGGTTCTTTATTATTTACTACCTACGTATTATTTTAGCCTGCCTGATGAGAGAACGCACATAGTCCACAGTAAAGATTCAACCGCGGAAATAAAGATCTTTATTAATAAAGCTGTAGTTCAGTCCAATGTTTTTTTTTTCAAATTTTTACTAGATCATGAATATGCCCAAACAAAATTTTGTCTGTATATTTGTTTATCCGGATTGAACTCAAAAACTGCTTGACCGATTCTTATGATTTTTTTACTCCGGAAGCTTATTTCTTTGGTTGGGTGTTCGGTCACTCGGTCAGAGACGCAGATAGATCTGCGCCAGAGTCGATGCGCTAGGGTGCGCGTTACACTATTAATTAAAATATTAAAGACTTTTTCACATCTCTTTACCACATTATATGGTCCGCTGTATGGTGGCGCTACAGGTCTTCGCCACGCATCTTCCCTTAAAAACGTGGGAACAAGAACTTAAATCAGCGTGTAAAAACATTTTATTACTAATTAGACTTAGGTCTAATCTTATCTAAAATATCCTTTAGTTTCATTATGAACGCCTATGGATTTATTATTTCCGCGCAACTATCCTTATAAAATTCACCAGGTAAACGCAAATATTGTCCCAAAGTAAATTCTTCTGTACTTATAAAATCATTATCCGATTCCAGTTCTCAATCCTAACATGACCGTAGGCAATTCTACTAACCATGCCTCATTATCCTCTAATCTAGCCCTCAAAACCGTTTTCAATAACCTATGACATCTTTCGATTTTACCATTACACTGAGGGTGGTAAAGAGTAGTTCGAGTTTTATGAATCCCTAGTAATTTCCTGAAATCACTGAATAAATCACTTTCTAACTGTCTACCTGATCAGTAGTTGTTCTATTTGGGCAGCCAAACTTGCATATACAGCTCAAGTAAACTGCCTTCGCGATTGTTTCAGCCGTCATATTTGTGACCGGATATATTTCTGGCCATCGCGTACGCCGATCTATCATTGTCACGCAATACCGATATCCCTGCTACGTGACTAGTAACGGTCCTATTAAATCTATATGGAAGAGAGCGAAATGGTTACCCTCCTCAAAATCGCTAAGTTTGGACACCGTGTGATGAACAATCTTATTTTTCTGGCACTTAACAAATGTCTTTACCCATATACCGATATCTCTAGTCATTCCTAGCCAAAAAACTTTCTTACTAACTAAAGCACGCGTAGCTCTAACCCCTGGGTGTGACAAACCATCAAAACTATCAAATATGACTGTCCTAAATTTCTAATTCCGTAGATGTTTCGCAATAAATCGTGTCATTAGAGCTATCTAACTTCCTACATTTCAGTTGTATATTACTAGTCATGTATCTCTTCAATATTCTTTCTAACTCAGCATCTGTTGTTTGTGCATGCGTGATTTCTGAATATTATATCGAGGTCGGACACGATATGTACTCTATTCCCGATAATACGTCAGCTACCACATTCTCACTACCTTCGATATTCCGTATTTCGCTTGTAAATTCGCTAACATACAACAGTTGTCGGGTCCTTCTAAGTAATTCCTTATTAAAGGTTTACTTCGTAAACACATAAGTCAGCAGCATATGCTCTGTATAGACTGTAAAATTTCTTCCTTATATCCTTAATATAAACAATGCCCGATAGCTAAGAGTTCCTCATCATATATACAGTACTTCTTTTGAGCTTCCGTAAGCCTTTTAGAAAAATAACCAAGGGGTCTCCTTGCGTTAATTTCCCACTGCAGCAACACCGCACCTATACTAAAATCGGAAGCGTCCGTCATTAAAGTTAGATTTGCCTCCCCGATTGAATACGTCAACTTGGCAGCATTTTTTAACTTATCTTTGCACATCTCAAATGCTCGAGATGCCTCGTCTGTCCATTATTCTTACACTTATATCTCTTCTATGCCCCGTGTAAATACTTAAATGTAAATACTTATGAACCTTTGAAACACTTGTGCTGCATTTCTCAGCTAACCTAGGAAATTAGATCAAAGTAGGGTCTGAAGCTTGGAGCGGGACCTACTCCATTCCCAAGGGAGCAACCTGCCAGCAGGAGTACTCTTGGCAGGTTTTGGACCTGCGGGCTCTGGCCTTGCGGAATTTTGGCCCAGAATGCTTAGGCCTTGTGAGACCAGAAGCGACCGCTCTTTTATCTGCCGCCAGTGGTGGACGAATAACATTCTCAGGAGGCAGGCGTTCATCCGTGTTCTCTAAGCAGACCATAAGCATATTGCCTAGAGAATTGTGAAGAGAGCTGCCGAGTCCCTCTACGGCGACTGCCAGTGTTTCCTGCCAAGATGTCTGAGAGGGTTTGAACTGCGGTTGCGACGGAGGTGGAACTGCCTTCATTTTTTTATTGGCTTTGCGCCACCTTGCCAGGATTTCCACTTTCAGCTCCTCCACGTAACGACGCACGTTTCCAGCTTTGCGGCACACGTAAATAGAGGGTACTTTGTTCGCCGATAGGACCTTTCTCCATCAAGCGTAGCAAAATCTAAGGTGGCCTCTAAATCTTCTGTCCCCGGATAGGCTACCTTTGAATAAGTTCTTCTGGTGAGACCACGGTCAAAGGATCCACTTGCATCCCCAATGACGGATCATCTTGTCCCTGCCGAAAAACCAGGGTCTGGTGCTCTAGTTATCCGAGCTACACCAACTATAAGGCTTTAGCCACCGTTTCTCCCACGACCGGCTCCGTTACGACCATGACCACGGGTCGCTTACGGCCCGGGCCACCTTTCGACAAGAGAGTGCTCAAGTCAGTCTCAGATCGAGCGACAATATTCTCCATTCCTTCATTAAGCAGCAAGTTACAAAATATAAACTTAATTTCTACAAATGGTAAAATTGGCTAAAATTACATTAAATTTAATATTGGTTAAAATGCTTGAAATATGCGTCGACTATTTAATGATCTGTTGGATAGATGCAGACAATATATATATATATATATATATATATATTTTTTTTAAACAGTTCTTTAAACATACAGATATAATTTCAATCTGCAGAGATATGAACCTATCCTTGACTGTTACCGGATAGTATAGATGGATAGGATAGTAATGTTTGTAACCACTTATAGATAACCATTGCAAGAATTTAATCACTAAACAGGAGATGGACTATAAGCCGATTTCTCGCCTACATTATATCGGTATTCTACGTCAGATCACCGTTCGATGAATCCTTTTAATATCGATGTATATTTTTTTTTATTTCAGAATATTTTATATGGTTAATAGTGCCTGCACTACTCGTCCTGGTTGTACTACTTTTGATTCTGTGCCTTGTTTGTAAGCGACGGAGACGCAAGCAGAAATCGCAACGTCCTCAACTACCATTGCCAGAGTCATTGGAACTGGATACCTTCCCAGGTGCTTCGGTAAGTTTGAACCTTTAGCACATTTTTTTTTTAATTGAGCAAGACAACTCTGTACTCAGTTGTAACATGAGCAATTACTATCAAACCTGTTTTTTTTTAGTACAACGTAAAGTGTTATTAATAAAGAAATAATTTTATGCCCATTTTTTCTTTTATATTTATTCAGTCAAATACTATGGATCTAACAACTGTTGCAACTCTGTTTCCTTACGGGGTTCATTTAAGAAAATATGTCTGAGAAGAATGTCAGTCCCAACGTAATCTAACCATAGTATTTATACAGCTAACTTAATGCACTAATAACAAAGTTCCATAATATCTTGGCATCCTCACTTGCAGATGAGGCCAGGATTTTATAAAAGATGCTTTCATCTATGGATTTGAGCTTCATCTGATCTATAATAGGTTTTTGTTGAAGGTTGATTCGGCCATTTTTTGTCAACAAGTGTTGCACATCTTCAATCAGTCCAAGTTTATTGTATTCTAATTATAAGGTTGAATTTTTAGAGTTCCGAAGTCAAAAGAAACCCTTATAGTTTCGGTATAAGAATCTGTCTGTCCGTGGCTTAACTCAGAGATTCTTAGTACTTGAAAGCTGTAGTTTGGGGGTATACATATTAATCACGTCGACAAAGTGGTAAAATTAAATTTTGAGAAAATAGTTGTTTAGGGTACCTTCCTTATACGTAAAGAGGAAATGATGATTTTCTTATCTATTACATCTTATGAGGTGTCATTGGATAGGTCGTTCAAAAATATTTCGGATTTGTGAAAACCACTTTTCGATTCAGGCATCGGTTTATAAAATAAGCTTTAATCTTTAATCTCTTTAAGCCTGAATATTGTAACAGGCAACTACGGAACCCTACACTGCGCGTGGTCTGACACGCACTTGGTATTTTTTTATATTGTAACCGCGATTCTCTCTAAAGAAGATGAAACGACGAAAGATGTATGTGAAATGCATATAAAAAAGAAAAAAGAAATTCATTTTTACTGGTTCAGGAGACTTCGCAGAAACTGATCTTAAATATATCTTTTACTTATAAACATTATAGCAGAACCAGGAAGAACATGAATATGAAGAAATACCGGACACCGTCACACGTTCGCTAGTTCCTGACAGACGACAACCGGACACCGTCACACGTCCGGGAGTTCCTGACAGAAACCAACCGAATACCGTCACACGTCCGGGAATTCCTGACAGACGCCATGCAGACACCGTCACACGTTTGGATATTCCTGATAGACGTCAACTCCGTCGCATACCTGACATGCGATTGGACTCTAAGAACGGAAGGTTGATTGTGAAAGGGAAGGCCATTGATTTGCAGTAAGTATTATTTGTCTACTTAACGTTGATACTCAGCTATCATTTTTTTTTATTTCATTTTCATTGTACAATGAAATACTTTATAGGTTTTATCCTTTTATGTATTAGTAGTAGCACAAGACAATTTTTAACAAAAATAAAACAACTCTAATTATTTCGAGGAGTTCCTTGCTGTATCTTCGAAGACGAAAGTCCAATGCCAATTAAATTGAAATGGGACCACTCTTTCCAACTACAAAAGAACATTCGAATTGACAACGTAGATTTATTGTAGTTATTTATTGTGTGCCACCGCTATCGGATACCTTTACAAACTTTACTTTTACCATCATAATTATAGAGGCGGCGTAAGGCGTGGGCCACCGCCTACGGCCTCGCGGACCAAGAGGCCTCGCGCCTCGATTATTTATGCATTACTTATATCTTTCTAATATTATAAAACATTTTTAGACTTTGAACTATATGAAAGATTACAAACATTGATCACAAATTTACCCAATTTCATTCAAGATGTAAATCAGCTGCTCCAATCATCATCATTATCTTCATGTCCCGCATCCAGCGGCCTCCCGCAACGTTTCTGTTCATCGAAGCAACTTGGAGCGAACCATCGGCCATCCGTTCTACGAGCTACGTGGCCCGCCCACTGCCACTTTTGTTTAGCTATTCTTAGGTCTGTGTTGGTGACTTTGGTTCAGCTGCGGATCTCCTCATTTCGAATTCAATTATTCAGAGAAACTTCGAGCATAGCTCTCTCCATTGCCCTTTGAGTGGAGTGACCTTGAGCTTTCTTATGAGGTCCATAGATAGCGACCACGTCACAGCACCATGTAATCATTGACAACATACATTGTTCAATGAATTATAGTCTTGGCTAAGATCATGGAAGATCTCCGTGCAAGCTCAATGATCTCAGTAAAGCCTCTGTACGAGTTGGTCTTAGAATGAACATGGACAAGAGGAAGATTATGTCGAAAGTCCGTGTAGCGCCAACTCCCAGAACGATCACAGATTATACTCTTTGAATTGTTGATGATTATGTTTACCTGGGACAAACTATCCAGTTAGGTAGATCCAATTTAGAGAAAGAGGTCAGTAGTCATCAATCCTACTCGGCTGCTTCAACAAATAATAGAAAGAGAAAAAACCCAATTCTTTACATTGTCGTTCGAATTCTGTTGGTCATAGAATATGGATTACATTTTTTATGAACAAAAATTGGCTGCTTTAACTGTTTTTTATATCATGAAATCAGTAGTACTAGTGCTACCAGAGTGCCTCTCGAGTTGCACCTTGCCCACATCAAATTTACGTCTTGCCCCGCCACTGTATAATTATGTAGGTACAATGAATTTAACATTACCAGATATGAATGATACGCAGTACTATTTAATCCTATTAAATGTACAATAAATATAATGTTTTATTACAGAAAATTACTACGAGAGGCTGATTATGTAGAAACTTAATAAACTTTTACGGCATCAGAGATCCGTGCTTGTATAAAGCGATTAAGTATAAGCGATTTACAAAGCGAATTGAATAAATAAAACTTAAACTTTGTTACTGAACTATTCTAAAAATCTACAAACACAAAAGCATTACGGTACAACTACATGTTATTCAAATCTACGATGCTTAATAGTTGCTGCTGTCATTATATTTATGGATAATGCTCTGCAAAGAGTTGCTGTACAAAAGGTTGATGCCAAAGATCCTGTGATGTATTAATCATGACGATACTGGAGCGCGGTGAAGAACTAGGAACTTGGAGATGTTTAATGTATTATTTAAAAAGAGAGTCGACGTGAGACGCCTGTTAGATGTGAAGCATCGAAATTGAAGATGGCGCTACAATAAATTTGTTGATAAGTTATATAAATATCAAACATTCAAAACGTATACATTAAACATTGTAGTAATTTAATTAGGATTAAGCATTAAGTGTCGTAATTATTACTTAACTTATATCTTTAGAATATAATGATTAAAAAAAGTATATACTTCTGTACGCACGTAAGCTTTATGCTTGTTTGCATAACTCCAAAAAATATATTCATATAGAAATATATATTTTATATACTATAAGTTCTATTTATATATATATATATATATATATATATATATATATATATATATATAAATATATATATAATAATTGTTGTACTTTTTATGTATACACTGATATTTGAAATAGTTTATTATGTATTAACTATACGGCGTGTAATCGTTAAGTGTGTACAGGCGATTATTCCGTAACTATTACAGATATCAAAAAACGTTAAATTGATATCAAAAGTACTTTACCTAAAGAGAAAAATGACAATAATAACTTTTTTAAAAATAAAACGAGAAATATGCAAAAATTTTACATTTAACACTCCCATACATTTTATTTCTTAGTAAGTACAAAATTTTGTATTCAAAGCAGATGTTCGAAGTGACGTCCTCGTTGTGCAATACAATGACGAGCTCTATTTACAGTTTCTAAATGAACTTTCCTTAAAATTTGCGGAGTAATTAAAACGCACTTTATCGGTCTCTCCTCTTTGTGTGAGCCAGAGCGAGAGAGCAAATATGGGTGTGTATGTATATTGAACACTGTTTAAATAAAATATAAAATATCTTTTAAAATGAAGTTTCACTTCTATCGTGTGTGAATCGCACACACACCTTTTTTTAATAACTTGTGTACATAATTATGGGATACTGGAAATAATCGTGCCACTGAACGCGTTAATTCTTGTGGATTATCTACTACGTAGTTAATAATATTGTTATCTAAGTCATTTTCAAATTCCGGAGCTCTTGTTCTCGAACCTTTTTTTCTGGTAAAGTATCCATAATTGATCAAATTGCTATCCAGCTTACGTAAATACGTACCAGAAGGAACTTCTCTATCTGAGTACTCTCTTCTGTAGGCGATAACGGCCCTATTGTTACAATCATGTTTGTAGTACATTTTTAACATGTCCCTCTTTTCTGTATTGGAATAAGTCATTTTTCAATCAAGATGCAACAATTATGATTATTAACGCAAATTGAAAAAACACAATAAATTGGCGGGAACGAGAACCCGCAATAAAGAATTTGAATTTAGAACGAACACCAAAGAGTATCTTTCTTTTTGTTTTTATTTAGTATGTTGCTTTTCAGCCAGTTCAAATCAAAACGATGTTTAAACAAGGTTTATTATTAATTTGAAGTGGTAAGATAATTAATCTACACGTGTATCTACTTGAAATTCATCAATATCATATCATACATAATTATAAAATGATAAGGGTAAAATGAGTAGGTACTGTTCCACTTCCTAAACTAAACTAAACTAAAGCCTTTCTACTATCTCATACTAAATGTATGGGAGTGTATTTCTCGTTTTATTTTAAAAAGTTATTATTGTCATTTTACTCCTTAGGTAAAGTACTTTCGATATCAGTTCAAAGTTTTTTGATATCTGTAATAGTTACGGAATAATCGCCTGTACACACTTAACGATTACATCCTGTATACTTATGTGAATCATAGAATATTTTTAGTCGTAGGTTTAGGTTAATGTTTTTTTTCTTTACACAATACTGATGTACGTTTTATGTTAGTTTTTGTATTTTATATGTTTACCAATTAAATATGCGATTATGTTAAAATGAAATTTAATTATACTAAGAGCTGATGAAAAATTAAAATATTTGTAGGCTGATCAACAATTAACCAATAACCACCGCCTATGGTAAAATGTCTAGCATTTTGCGCTCTCGAAACATAAACTTCATGGTTTAAATTATAATTAACGTGGTAAAAAAGTTCGTCACAAACTTATAGAAGTCGTTGTCGAAATTGACTTAATTAAAAAAAAAACAACCAGTAAAATAAAACAAAATTCTAAACAAGAACATATTGTACCTTCTTAACTTTATGATCTGTGAGGAACCACGATCTAAGTTCATGTCTTGAAATGGTTTTCCAGGAACTTTCATTAACTTTTTTTTTTACATATTAAGTATTAAAATTATTAGACAATAATAAAAAATGACTCTCATTAAAAGTAATATCCTAATAGCGATTTAAAGAGGTAAGGAAAGATGAACAGGTACTTAAGTTGATATTGAATTACAATGTTAATTGAAACTTTTGAAAATAAATAAATAAATTAAATGAAATAATATATACAAATTTTGTTTGATACCTAGTTCAAATAATCAATCTTGATTATACCTAGCTGTCACCAGATAATGGCCAGATAAAGCTGTCGGTAGATTATGAAAGGGCAATAATAAATTTGAATTTTTAAGGTTCAATAAGCAAAATCATTATACTAGGGCTTGAAAATGTGAATTTTCAACGGCTAATTTGTTTCTGGCACTCGCAGGCTTCTACCGCGGCGCGCTCCCTTCGCTCGCTCGGCTAGTGCGTTTTAATCACAGTTTCAACCGAACATAACCAATCAAGTTAGTTTATAAACATACGAAAATGTAACGTTAGATTACAAATTTTAGTGTTCGTTCATAATCTACTGATATTTTACAATCTGGCTACATTGGTTATAAACTAATTATTCGTACCTACATTTATCCGATGATAGCTATGATATGAAATAATATATGTAATGTTAATTAATTGGAGCCACAAAAAACTGACTTGTGGTGTTGTAATATTCCATGTACCGACATGTCCACTCTTCACAAAAGAAAAGACATCCCTTGTTGACAGATGTTATAGAGTAGCCGCTTAAAATACTAGACTGAATTTTCCATTACAGGACAAAAGCCTCCACTTGAGAGTTGGTGCGGGCTTAAACATCAAGCCCGACACGACGTAATAGATAGTCCAAGATCCCAGAGCCCCCAGACATTACTTATTTTCTCAGAAATAAAATGTATCGTATAAAATAGTGTTAGTATGTACTTTGAGTGTATGCACACCTGCTAGCTTGACCCGGCGTCCATTTGTCAGGTATCAGGTGCTAGAGGCAGGTAAAAATAGTACTCACTTTTCTTATATTAGCAATGCTGATTTTTACGTATGTTTTAAAAAATGTTGTTAAAAATTAATAGTCAACATTGCCAGAAACTTTCCGTCGGCAGTAACTTTTATCAGATACTTCAAAGCTCTCAAAAAATATTGTAACTTGTATTCTCAGTCTTGATGTTTATATATAATATTCAGGAAACTATTTTCGTAAGCAGCCAGACCAATCGGATTGGCCAATCATCCCTCAGACACACATAAAGCGTTGCTGTGAGTATGAACGAAAAGGGCTGGCCAATATGCGTCACTTAAAGAATGAGGACTCCCACGTGTGGATATTGACTGGTATCGGAAATAAAGTAAGATATATTGATATCACTAAGGTTAACGAACATTTAGGAACTTTGTTAAGTCGTTGCTTGCCAGAATTTCACGCAATCACTGAAAATGATTACAATCCTGTTTTTTCTTTCAAAAAGGCTAGCAATGGCATTTATGAAATTTGGCGATTTAAACATATTCAATGACTTAGAACACAATACAATTTTTTTATGAAGTGTAAACGTGGCCGGCATTATTGATGTAGATGCTGTCAGACTGCAACTATTTATCAACACATACCCATGGTTTCCGACGTTAAAGAAGAGTTCAAACGAAAAAATGTGAAAAGCTTTGATGCGAGTAACTTATCACCAGCTAGAGCGAGCTTTTTCAGCAGTTTCGACGAGCTAATTACATGACTAGTCTAATAATGTTCATATGAAATTACTTGGTATTTCCAGTCCTGAAATTTTTGGGTGGACGATAGAAGATAATAAATATCATTTCCACTGATATGATGAGGATCAATTACTGGGCTTTGTTAGTGAATCGCTTCAAGAAGAATTAGGTATTCTACTTTTGCTATCAATTATTAACTATTTAAATTATTGCAAAAAATAAGAAAAAAATATCACAGCATACTTATTAATGGATAATGATTAATATTTAAATGAATCATTTTGAAATTTTCAGATTACACATTTTCTTATTACTTATTATAAAACGCAAATAAACTACTATTTTATTAAATTGGTTGTTGTTAAAAACCACATTTTTCCTGAATATACCTAATAAAAAACATTCTTCATTTGTCCACAACGGTAAGTTCATAATTTTCATTACAAGTTTAAAAGTATTCAAATTCTATTCAATTATCGTCATAATTAAGCATGAAAATATTGCTTAAATATTACTAAGAACCTTCATAAAATATTGATAATATACATTTTATGTGGCTATGTTATAAAACCATCTTATAATCACGCTTGTACTCATACTCGTAGCGACACTTTATGTGTGTCTGGGGAATGTACTTTGTCTGGTTGCTTACAAAAAGTTTTGAAATAGTTCCCTGAATATCATTTAAAATCAAGAGAGAATATAAGTAAAGTTAAAGTAACTTTTTTTGAGAGTTTTAAGTGCCTGGTAATAGTTTCTGCCGACGGAGAGTGTCTGGCAATATTGATTATAACAATATTTTCTAAAACATACTTAAAAATCAGCATTGAGAATTTAAGAAAAGTGAGTACTATTTTTACCTGCCTTTAGCACCTGGTACCTGACAAATGGCCGCCGGACCAAACTAGCAGGTGTGCATACACTCAAAGTACATACTATCACTACTTTATCCGATACATTTTATTTCTGAGAAAATCAGTAATATCTCGGGCCTCTGGAATCTTGCTCTATGAGATGTCAAACGGCGAGACAAATACTGTGATACAAATTCATCGTGGTACTACGAGAACAAATCTCAAGCATTCAGGTTTGCTTACGATGTTTTCCTTTACCGAAGTCCAAAACAGTAGCTAGCACACATTTCTAGATACTTACATACATACTTAGGATCGAATCTTCGTACATCGGGTATAAATTCTAATTAACCAAAATTCCACCATAACAATAATATTGATTGCTAGTATACTGTCTATAAATTAGAAAGTTCCTAGAATAAACGGAAAATATAAAACACACAATGTTATTTATGATTATTTTATTCGCATAATTAATTCACAAAGAAATTTCACAAATATTACTGACTAGCTGTGCCCGCGGCTTTTTTTTTTTTTTTTTTCTTTTTTTTCTTTTTCTTTTTTTCTTTTTTCCGAACTGACTATACTGTTAGCCTTAGGGGCCCTGGAGCCTTTACGGCTTTTACAGCTTTACCGGGCTTGGGGGCGAGCGCTTAGGGCACTCAGCCACGAAAGCTAAGCAACAACATCCGAGGGTGCCAAAGTGGCCGAACCTCGGCTCGGACTGTTGCGCGTATGCAATTAAGTCGCGATCTGACTAATTCCCTATCCGTAATTCGATCTAAACTAACTATACATATATACATGTTTCTGCCCCCTGGGAGGAGGGAAGGAACATGTGTATGTGTATTTAGTGGTCTGAAAATTTTTGTCTAATCTAACTAGGCAAAAAAAGAAAAAAAAAAGGTCCCTTACAGAACCTATGTACCTATGTGTGTTGTGCATGTGTGTATAATGCAGTGTCATGTATGGCTGTGAAAGCTAGTGATTGTAGAGTCACTTGTATCGCGCGAGCGGCTGCTTGGCTCAAGGGCTCCATGCCGATGGATCGGACCTAGGCTTGAGTTGCCGCAGAGGAGGGCGGTCGTGGCGGGTGTGCCCGCGGCTCTGCTCGCGTGGACTACAGGCGAATTTGCTGCATCAAAAATGCTTATTGTGGGTGATCCTTAGAAGTTAGACATTTTCTATTTTTATTTAAGTTAATTTGATATTTCTCCTATGGTTTTCTCAACGTAAGCCATTTAATCTCTCCAAAAGCGTCTTTTTTTTTTCAAATTAATTGACCGTCATCGTCACTGCTTATTTCGTATGTTACTTTATGTAACAAAATATATCCTATAACATGACCAGATAACAAATCTCCGAAATAAAAGATAAACCATGTAAATCAGATAAGTGGTTTTCGCGTGAAAACTACATAAATAAACAGACAGACAGATAGACGTAGAGTTTTAGAATATGTATAGAAGACATAGAATGTTATTATTTTGTCGCTAGCACTCCAGCAATGGTAGCATACGTTGTACTTTCGTCTTGAACTCTTGGATGACTTTGATTGGTTTTTGTAAACTGCAGTTCAGCATATGTAGTCGTTTCGGTGGTAACCTGGAAATATGATCAAGAAGTGAGAGCCAAGATGAACCAGTACGAAAAGTTAAAGTACCAACAAATAAGTTATTTTTATTTTTATTTTTTCGAACTGACTATACCGTTAGCCTTAGGGGCCCTGGAGCCTTTAGGGCTTTTACAGCTTCACCGGGCTTAGGGGCTTAGGGCACTCAAGCACGAAAGCTTTGCAACAACATCCGAGGGTGCCAAAGTGGCCGAACCTAAGGCTCGGACTGTTGCGTGTATGCAAATAAGTCGCGATGTGTGTATAATGCAGTGTCATGTATGGCTGTGAAAGCTAGTGATTGTACAGTCACTTGTATCGCGCGAGCGGCTGCTTGGCTCAAGGGCTCCATGCCGATGGATCGGATCTAAAGCTATAATTAGAAGTTCTTACATAAGTCGACTTTTCAGTTCGCGCATCACCCCTGCGTTTATTTTTCCGCCAGCAAAATGCTATGGTCATGATTAGTGAGATTATGATAATTGCCACGCCAGCTCCAGCTATGATATACACGGATATAGACGAGTTTTCTGAAAAATAAATACAACATTTAGCAACTAAGATATGACGGCATCTGTTTGCCCCTAAACGTGTCTTCGATGCTCTCATAATCGGGAACAGTCCTCTCTTGAATGATTTCGAAATCTTTTCCGCATCCTTGAGGCATAAATAATTGCCTTGACCCCACTGCTCATCGCGGGAGAGAAAGTTAATACGCTATGTTCGTTTCGCATCGCCCGCACCGCGAGCTTCTCTGCTGTTGAGATAAAAGTGTAAAGTGTGATGAGGAAACGCAAAAAAAGAAGAAAGTTTATCTGTAAACTAAAAAAGCTGCTACTAAATACTGCGTACCTGCGTACACAAAAGTAAACTCTGACAGTTTGGAACATGCCCTTCTCTATTCAAGCTTAAGGACTTTTACTTTGTTAGAGAGAGATAGATACAAATATGATTTGAAACAATCTCTTTACTCTTTTCAATTATAATTGTATAAAGATACAGCATGTTGCACTATCGATTAATCGTAAGTTGAGTATTAAACTATCGGTAGTTTATTTCCAAAGGAAATTACATTATATGGGTTTACATTTTGTGATTACAACAAAGATATACACGCCTAAGCTACACAAGCTTGAGAGCAAATTACCTCTTTATTTTTAAAAGCAATCAATACTATCAGATTTGCAAGCAATCGATGTTTTACCACAACTTCTGAAACAAGAAGATGTTTCTTATTTTACCTGTTCTATAGTTCACCACTAATATAAAGTAAAGAGTAGACAATAATGTTATATTCTAGTGAGTACTGGGTATTTACTTTTTTACTCTAAGGGCGTACTATAAAGTGGTAAATGTGTATCGTAACCGGACTATAATGTACCTAGAAGGGATTTTGTTTTTTCGATCTGACTGTACTGTTATAGGCCGACCGCTGTAAGCGCGACCCTCCTGATGGTTAGCGGGATGCGGAAGTGAAACTTCTATGAATTCAATAGTATATATTGAAGATATAATTGAATAAAAACGCGTTAAACATTACTTTCCATTGACTTTTTTTTTTAACGCATGGTCGGTAATTCCATCTCGGTAAAATAATCTGATGTGTTGCATTCACAAAAATAAAACCGCGTAAGGCGACGGCAGCAACAGAAGTTTGACGTATGGGCCATACGTCAAATTTTATTTCTGCCGGCGGCCGGCAACTGACTTGCTTATTGGTCAGTCCTGTTCCCCTCCCGCGTCCCGCAGACCATTAAAAGGGTCGTGAAGGTCGAGCTATAATCTTAAGGGCCCTGAAGCCCCAGAAGGCTTTTATAGCTTCACCAGGCTTGGATAAGTGGGTAGGTTATTATGAAGTGATAATCTAGACACGACAGTATATCAGCCAAGTTCGGAACGGGCGACACCAACCATTGTGTATACTTACACCAACCATTTCGAGATACTTTTGACCCCTCCATAAGTCCAAAGCTATTAACATCTAACTAACTAATATTCTCGTCTATTTATTACGTCAATTAATATTTACGTTAATTTCTCCTCCTTTAGGTTCAATTTTTTTTTTGTAATTTATTGAAAATTAATACTTGTCAAGGTAGAAATCTCATATCAAAGAAAGTCTAAATATTTTTTACACGTTTTGAAAAACGTACATTTGTACAACTATGGTACTTGGCACCTATTAGATCTCTCAGCTCTTTTATCGGTGAAAACGACTTGCCCGGACTTCGTTTCTACCGAACTTGACCCCTTTAACAAAGGGAATTAACATTATTATTTATTTATTAACATTATTCTTAACATTTATTTTTTATTGGAACAAATTATTTACTCGAAGCCACTATTTCGATGCGAATGTTGCCATCTATTTTATTTGTTGAGTTTGCTCATTAATTTAATTTTATCATTGCCACAGTATAAGATGCGTGTGAGAAGGGCAGAAGGATAAATCAAACAAATAAAGCGTATATTTTAATTGCAGTATGTACATTAATAACGATATTTGTAATTCAATCACAGTGAGAGAACAAAGATCAATCATTGTAATTGTAAATTTATATTGAATCTTAATTGAGATAAAGAAATTAATATTATTATTATTACATATTATACATACCATTAATACTCTTATTGGGCACGTCATTTTTATATAGATACCTATATTTGTTTTCAATAATTCTTTCCGTTTTACAGCCATAAGAAATACTGTTGCATGTTATATTTTTATAATATCCACAAGCGACCAAAGTGCCATTGTCTGATTCATTCATGGTTATCTCAAAACTTTTCCCGCTATAAACTTGCACAATTCCAGTAGTAGAATTTCTGTATATTGTATAGCCTGAAAATTATTGTAAGTATAGAAGAAAATAAAATTTATTTAATTACAAATACGTTCGCTGCAGTATGATGCCTCATACCTGTCCATTACACCGTGTGTTATCAATAAACGTGTTGTCTCAGCGTCAAACGTGTTGTTTTTACATGAAACGTGTTGTCTCAACGTCAAACGTGTTGTCTCAACATCAAACGTATTGTCTCAACGTAAAACGTGAGGTCTCAGCGTAAAACGTGATGTCTCAACATCAAACGTATATATATCACGTTAAACGTGTGTCCCAACATGAAGTGTGTTTTTCAACATCGAACGTATTGTCTCAGCGTCAAACGTGTTGTTTTTACATCAAACGTGTTGTCTTATCGTCAAACGTGTTGTCTCAACATCAAACGTGTTTGTCTCAACGTAAAGCGTGATGTCCCAACATCAAACGTATTGTCTCAACGTTAAACGTGTTGTCACAACATGAAACATGTTTTCTCAACATCGAACGTATTGTCTCAGCGTCAAACGTGTTGTTTTTACATCAAACGTGTTGTCTCAACGTCAAACGTGTTATCTCAACATCAAAAGGTATTGTCTTAACGTAAAACGTGATGTCTCAACGTAAAACGTGTTGTCTCAACATCAAACGTATTGTCTCAACGTAAAACGTGAGGTCTCAGCGTAAAACGTGATGTCTCAACATCAAACGTATATATATCACGTTAAACGTGTGTCACAACATGAAGTGTGTTTTTCAACATCGAACGTATTGTCTCAGCGTCAAACGTGTTGTTTTTACATCAAACGTGTTGTCTTATCGTCAAACGTGTTGTCTCAACATCAAACGTGTTTGTCTCAACGTAAAGCGTGATGTCCCAACATCAAACGTATTGTCTCAACGTTAAACGTGTTGTCACAACATGAAGCGTGTTTTCTCAACATCGAACGTATTGTCTCAGCGTCAAACGTGTTGTTTTTACATCAAACGTGTTGTCTCAACGTCAAACGTGTGGTCTCAACATCAAACGTATTGTCTCAACGTAAAACATGATATTTTTTTTTATTGGTGCTTGGCGACAGATTTTCAACTTGAGTGTGGTAGCTAGCCAGGCGGGCATTGAAAAAGCCCTACCGCCATGCTATGATTTCATCACGATGTTATCCTTCACCGAAAGCTCAGGCTCATTGCATGGATTCGAACTCACGTCGATAGACGCAAAAAGTCCGTACACGATACCACTGAGGCCATTTCTTCAAAATAATGAAATAAAATTAGATTTGAAATATTTCTGTTACTTATCAAAATATCACATGAGCGCAGCGCAGATTGCTGAAAGCGTTCTGGTATTTTGCACCAGTCTTGATCCATCCCATTACTTTTTATATAACTAAGGTGGCAAGCTTGACAACCTTATGATATACGGCCTGCATGATGATAAGCGATAACTGTAGCCTATGGACGCATCTAACATCTGAGGTATCAATCACTAGCGCGTTTCGGACCTTGAAACCTCTTGATGAAAATGGCAAATTAAGTGATGACTGACGCTTTTGGTTCGAAGAAATAATTAAACATCTTTTTTTTGCAATATATTATTGTTGGGGTCAATAATACCAACTCTTCAATGGACTGTATTTTATTTTCGGAAGTGGTGTAGTCGGACACAGGTCCGATACTACACTGTTATTTTCGAGCCGTGCCATTCAACAATTCGGCACTATACTTCACGTAAAAATAACACTTACAACTATTACATAGTTCAAGCTCGTTAAAAAACACAATCTGCCTGTAATAGGCCCTAAATTTGTAGGCGGAGTCACAGAAGTAATAATAATACTCAAAAAATATACACAGTATGACGTCATTGCGGCTTCATAGCTCGCGTGCGTCGCAACTCTCAAATTTTAATTAAAACACAAGTAAATGACTTAATATATACAGGAACACTTTGTATAAATCAAACTCAAATACGTAGACTCTTTATTGGTACAACTTACTCTGTTGTATATAGGGCGCTTATCCCTGTACATAAGAACGTGACGTCAATCGTCTTATAATCTGCTAACTATCTTATGTATAGCGCATAACTACTTGTAAAAATCATTATACTGTGAAGCTGTAATAAAAATAACCATAACTCGTAATACAAGTTCCTAATTACGACTGGTATACATAGAATACAAAACATGTTCTCAAATTGAATATTACAAACATATAAGGCTCCGATATCCTTATTTCTATACTCTAAACATAACCCTCTTTAATAATTAGAATAAAAACCCTTAAAATAACAAAAATAATATAAAAATATTCACCTAGTTGGGGTATCGCGACTATGCCTCACAACTAGTAATTTTTATTATGTATAATTTTCATAGTCATTCAATAAACAATAAAAGAAACTAACTAAACTAAGCTAAGACTCATCTGTCCTCAACAATCTCCCCCCGGCGAAGACACTGAGCCCCTTAATCTATCGGGAGGACGATGAGTCTCTTTGCTGGTCGTCTGAAAATTCCTCCACGCGTCCTCACGTCCGCGCTGCGTATGACTCCATCTGAGCCTTCGTATATTTTCTCGACTTGCCCTTTGGGCCACACGTTTCGCG
The DNA here is from genome assembly GCA_947532125.1 of Saturnia pavonia. Lineage (NCBI taxonomy): Eukaryota > Metazoa > Arthropoda > Insecta > Lepidoptera > Saturniidae > Saturnia > Saturnia pavonia. Next base: position 6,553,265 of record OX383922.1, read on the forward strand.
GTAACAGCCCGTCTGCTATTACTACTACGTCACCTACTTTAATACGTTCAATATTTTGAGGCCTGACGTCACCACGGGGTGTTAGCGTAGGTAAATACTCGCGAATCCACCGTGTCCAGAACATGTTTGCTAGTGCCTGTGACGCTCTCCAGGTCCTCTTATCGGCTGCGTTGCACTCTCCGACGTGAGGTACACCTATCGCTGAACCGATTAAAAAATGATTAGGCGTTAAAGCCTCCGCCTCACAATGTTCTACTGACACGTGTGTTAGCGGTCGCGAGTTTATTGTATGCTCTATTTCGGTCAGAGCAGTAGATAATATTTCTTCGCGTGGCGCGCGTTCGTTGAGCGTGACGGCGAGTGCGGTTTTAACACTACGTATTAGCCGTTCCCACGCTCCCCCCTGGTTCGGCGCGCCCGGGTCAATGAACTTCCATTCCGAGTTCTTTGACCTCGCGTAATCTTTTAGGGAAGGCAACCACTCGTTGTATGCATTCCTGAGTTCGACGTCCGATCCGCGAAAATTCGTACCGTTGTCTGACCATATTAATTCGGGCCATCCTCGCCTGGCCGCCATGCGTCGCAACGCCATTATGGCTGAGTCTGTACTCAGACTGGCCACGATTTCTATGTGGATGGCTCGGGTTACCAGACACGTTATTAACATTCCCCAACGTTTTTCACGTCGCCGCCCGATGGTCACTGTCATAGGTCCGAAACAATCGATACCACTCCTTGAGAACGGTCTTGTGTACGCACTTAATCTTGCGCCCGGTAAATTTCCCTTTACTGGTGTTATGGGAGAAGCTTTTCTTAGCTTGCATATATTACACTTTCGTAATGCTTTCTTTACTGCGGGTCGCAGTCGTATCACCCAGTATCTCTGTCGTAGGCTATTTACGACGTGTTCTCTTCCGACATGGTGATTGTTCGCGTGCTCGCTTCGAATGAGCAATTCTGTGAGGTGATGTGTCCCATCCAGTACTGGCGGTTCCTTCATTGACGTGGGTACTATAGCCGCGCGTATACGTCCGTTTAAACGTATTATCCCGTCGGCTCCATACATCGGGTCTAACTTGTAAAGTCGGCTCGTTCTGTCGACGTTATTCCCGTTTGATAAGCGATTCATTTCGCTCGGAAAACTCTCTTTTTGAGCTTCTCGAATTAAAATAATGTCTGCCCGTTTTAAGTGAGATACATCCATCTCTGTCGCTCGCTTACGACACTTATCAATGAATGCGAGTACGTACGCTATTGTCCGTCTCGCCCGTTCGTATGAGGAAAATCGTTGAAATCTCAGCCATGATGTTTCATGTATGGTCGTGTGAGCCACGAATGCTTGCTCCTCGACTGCCTCCAGTCTCTCAGATACTTCGATGGGCCATCGATCCTCTGCCTCGTACAGAAAAGCTGGCCCGACAAACCACCGGTCATCGCTTTTCAAGCGAGTGTTCCCTGACCGGGTGGCGTCGTCAGCTACATTCTGCGCTGTCGGCACCCATCGCCACTGTCTGGACTCGGTAAGTTCGGCTATTTCTCCTAGCCTATGCGCCACGTACGGTGTGTATCGCGATGAATCATTACGTATCCAGTGGAGTACAGTCTTAGAGTCGCTCCAATATACGACTTCAGGTTTTCCGTCATACTCTTTTAAAATTTCTGATGCTAGCCGCGCACCAATCAGGCTAGCCTGTAATTCCATTCTCGGAATACTTTGCGCTTTCATAGGCGCTACTTTTGCTTTTCCTGCGACTAGCGTTACGTTCACGCTGCGATCGTCGTTCACAAATCTCCAATATGCGGCCGCTGCGTATGCCTGCTCACTGGCATCACAAAACACGTGGAGTTGTCGGTTAATACTGTGACAGGTATTGTATACACGAGGCAAACGTAACTCGTCGATGTAACCCAAATCTGACTGCCATTCACTAAAAACAGTTGCCTCGTCTGTGGGTAGCGGGTCATCCCAGCCCACGCTTTCTCTCCACAAGCCCTGCAGCATTATCTTAGCTGTGATTGTATACGGGCTAATTAATCCTAGTGGATCGAAAATCGACATGACGGCACTCAAAGTCTCGCGTTTAGTGGGCGTCCTTTCGTCGCGTTTAACCTCTACAGGTACTCTGTGTCTAGCGGTATTGAAAGCTAGCTCGTCTGTTCGCGACAACCATAACACTCCCAGTGTCTTCCCAAACTGGTTAGCGTTAGCTCCTAGTTCCTTCGGTGTTCGCGTTTGACTTTCACTAGGTATATCGCTGAGTAATTCGGCGCGGTTCGAACTCCATCCCGCGAGTTCGAAACCCGCTCTTCTGTGTACCTCTTGTACCTCTTGAACGGCGCGAGAAGCCTCTTCCATATTATCATAGCTGTCGACCCAGTCGTCCATGTAATGGGCTCGTGTGATGGCGCGATATGCTAGCGGGTGAGTGTCGCTGTGCTCTTCCGCGTTACGGTTCCTTACACTGTGCGCGATATAAGGGGAGCTGCGCGCCCCGAATATCATTCACGTCATCACATACTTCTCGGGTGGTTTCGACCTGTCGTTTCCTCGCCAAAGGAAATGTTGAGCTGCGCGATCCTCTTGACGTATTTTCACTTGAAGGAACATTTCTCTTATGTCCGCCGTGATTGCGATTTTCTTTTCCCGGAATCGAAACAAAACACCTTGTAGTGAACGCAGAAGGTCCGGTCCGTCTAACAGCATGTCGTTGAGACATTTTCCATTTACTCGGGCTGCTGCATCGAACACCATTCTGACCTTGCCCGGTTTATTTGGGTTTGTTACAGCGAAATGTGGTAAATACCAGGTAAGCTTTTCTTCCCTGTGACTTGAATCACACTTGGTGGCATATCCCTTGGCCACTAGTCCATCCACCTGAGCCGAGTACGCGGTTTTGAACTCCGGTGATGCATCCATTTTCTTTTCTATGGTGCGTAAGCGCCTTACAGCCATGTCATAACTAGGCGGCATGACTACATCATCTGTGGCCCATGGTAGGCCTACCTCGAAACGACCGTTAACCCGTCGAACGGTTTCTTCGAATATGTTTTTTGCTCGTTCTTCGAGAGCGTTAGGTTTTCGAACCTTTGATATTCCCAGCGCGTCGATATCGAAGTGCGCCCTCACGAGTGCATCGAGTTCAGCATCTCTCTCGCCCACGTTTTCTGGATACGTTCGAATATGCAACACTCTATTCTCTTCCTGTGTTACAATCGAGCTACGTGGCATTTTCCCATGCAACACCCATCCCAGTCGTGTCAATGACGCGGCCGGTTCGTTATGCCTACGCGATAACAAACGTCGTGTTACAATTAGATGCCAATTGTCAGCTCCGATAAGTACGCGTGGCTTCGCGTTCTTATAACACATATTCTCCGAACATAACTCCTTGAGATATGAACGTCTCAATAGTTCCGGTTTCACAGATTGACTTCCTAGGGTGAGGTTTCTGACCGTACGTGCTCTGATCTCATAATCATTCGTCTGGCCCTCGCCTTGTATTTTAATCTCGACTTCTTGGCTGTCGGCTTCGCGCTGAGTCGATGTGACGCCTTGAATATTCAAAACTTGTGTCGGGCCTTGTGCTCCGACCATTCGGGCAATCTCTTCATCGATCAGTGTGATGGTAGATCCTTCATCGAGCAACGCATACGTTTTCACCGTGCCCCCGTCTTGTTTCTTTATATGAATCGGACATACCTTCAATAAAACTTTTTCGTTGTTTCCCAGTCGATGTGCTGAGGCGGCAATAACAACGTCTTCCTTACGTGGTGTATAATGTAATAGCGCGTGATGTGGCTTTCTGCACTCCTCTATTCCGCATTTCTTTGCCTTGCACTTGTCACGTCTATGTTTGACGTCAAGACAGAGATAGCAGATGTGTGTCTCTTTCGCCCATTCCCATCTGTCTTTGACAGACATATCGCTCAATTTTTTACACCGTGAAGTTCTGTGTGCTTCCCCACAACAGTAACACGAAACACTTTTCGGTTTCTCTTCTATTGTGCTATACACCTTAGCACTGCGGTATCGTTCATTTGCCCTCTTTGGCAAATGTTCTTGTTTATTGTTAGCGGCGTGATTTCGTATCTGTACAGCTCCCGTTGATGATGAAAACGCGTATTTTAATGTGGAGTCCGCCTCTGCCATTAGGAATCTAGATAACTGAATTATCTCTGGCTCGGGTTGATTGACACACTCCTTGGCGTAGTCGCACCATCTTGCTACCATATACGGGCTCATCCGGTCTGTAACTTGCTGCGCTAACATGGGATTATGAATCATCCCTCGTTTATCAATAGTCTTTATGACCGTGACTATATTTTGCACTTTTATCGCGAAATTGTTTATTTCACTTGCCGCGGTGCCTAATCGAGGCAATCTCTTTAAATCTTCCAGGGCGCTATTCATTATAAGCTCCGGTCGCCCATAACATTGTTCGAGAGTGCGCATGATTATCTCCGGGTCACTCTCAGTGAATAATAAACTGGACACCGCTTGTTTCGCATCACCTTTCAGACACGTTCTGAGGCGAGTCATGTTTTCCATGGGCGAGTACTTGTACAAACTCGTCGACTCTCTCATGGCTGCCTTGAAAGGTAGCCACTCAGTAAATGCCCCACTGAATACCGGCAGGTCCTGCACGTGTCTAGGCGACGACCTACTCCCTGTTATTCGTTCCATGGCATTTACCAATCGATCTATTTTATCCTGGCCCCGGTCCGGCGTAGGTGTTCTGGGTCTCTGCCGCACCGCCCTTTCTTCTGTGACAGGCCCTTGTGTCACTGGCGGGTGTGGTGCCCGCACCTCACCTTGCTCCACCCGAAGTGGTGGCGAAATTTCCTTGACCGGTTCACAATTCATGGGCGCTTGTGTTCCCTGCAGCCAATCGCTCACTCTGCGATTTGTATCAACTGCTTCTTCTGCACACAAGCTTTCCCGATCTGTTTCTTCTCTGATCGTTGCTACGTCCGCAGCTAACCGCTTCTTGATTAACGCCGTTTGCAACTGCAGCTCTTGTCGTCGGATCTCGACGAGTTGTTCCTCGGCTTCTAGTTCGGCTTGTCTGATCCGGGCTATAGCGCTCGCGGTGGACCGGTGCGAGCGTACGGACGGCGCTCGCGATCCTCGGGCTCTAGCGTCTATAACGGTCGTGTGGATCAACGTCGAACGCGGTAATGTTTCAGTCGCGGTCTCGGTCGCGATCGCGGTCGCGGTCTCGGTCGCGATCGCGGTAACGTTCACGGCGCGGTCCGCGGACGTATGCGCGGACGGGGACGCGGGAGGATCTTCATATACCCGCATCCTATCCTCGGCTGCCTGACTCCTTGTAGTCGGCATCTTCGGCACTTGTAAGCCCCTAACGTCCCTAACGGTCCCTAACACCTAACAGTCCCTAACAGTCCTTCGGGAGGGCTTGGGTTTACACCACAAGATACGCTCCCTTAGGGATGGATACAATGGATAGGGTAGGTGGTGGGAACTACCCGTCAGAGGAATGAGACTACTACGGGGTGCTAGGTGATCGGCTGGAATGTCCGATCCCTTCAGCAGTGCCTACAGTCCGGCCCCCGCACCAGCAACACTCGTAACGGCGTAGTACGATTGACAACCCCGAAACTCTGGCCGTTTGGCACCGTTAGGTAGCCCGAGTTCGGTTATTTAATAGATTATCTTCTCTTCACTGCAAACTGCGTGGCCGCTCGCTGCACGTCGACAGGAAAGCACACGGAGACTCGTCGCACCGTTCGGTGTTCTTCCCTCGATGGAACAGCACCCGACGACTCGTCGCACCGTTCGGTGTTTTTCCCTCGGCGAGACAGCACCCGAAGACTCGTCCACTTGACGAGATACACGGAGACTCACGCAGACTCGTCCAACTTGACGAGATACACGAAGATACACGAAGATACACGGAGACTCGTCCAACTTGACGAGATAAATAACACGATGATACACGGAGACTCGTCCACTTGACGAGATAAAACACGATGATACACGAAGACTCGTCCACTTGACGAGATAAAACACGATGTCTCTTCGTTGTATTCGGAAGCGACGTCACTCGAAAATTTTCCAAATTCTTGATGGTTGAATTCTTGATGGCTTGATCCGGCTGTCGGAGGACCACAAAATTGTTGGGGTCAATAATACCAACTCTTCAATGGACTGTATTTTATTTTCGGAAGTGGTGTAGTCGGACACAGGTCCGATACTACACTGTTATTTTCGAGCCGTGCCATTCAACAATTCGGCACTATACTTCACGTAAAAATAACACTTACAACTATTACATAGTTCAAGCTCGTTAAAAAACACAATCTGCCTGTAATAGGCCCTAAATTTGTAGGCGGAGTCACAGAAGTAATAATAATACTCAAAAAATATACACAGTATGACGTCATTGCGGCTTCATAGCTCGCGTGCGTCGCAACTCTCAAATTTTAATTAAAACACAAGTAAATGACTTAATATATACAGGAACACTTTGTATAAATCAAACTCAAATACGTAGACTCTTTATTGGTACAACTTACTCTGTTGTATATAGGGCGCTTATCCCTGTACATAAGAACGTGACGTCAATCGTCTTATAATCTGCTAACTATCTTATGTATAGCGCATAACTACTTGTAAAAATCATTATACTGTGAAGCTGTAATAAAAATAACCATAACTCGTAATACAAGTTCCTAATTACGACTGGTATACATAGAATACAAAACATGTTCTCAAATTGAATATTACAAACATATAAGGCTCCGATATCCTTATTTCTATACTCTAAACATAACCCTCTTTAATAATTAGAATAAAAACCCTTAAAATAACAAAAATAATATAAAAATATTCACCTAGTTGGGGTATCGCGACTATGCCTCACAACTAGTAATTTTTATTATGTATAATTTTCATAGTCATTCAATAAACAATAAAAGAAACTAACTAAACTAAGCTAAGACTCATCTGTCCTCAACAATTATTGTAATTCCATACATTACATTCTCATAATAATAACAAAAAAAAACTCAATGTTCAATAAACGTTTCAATTTAAAACGCTTACGAGTTACATAAGATCGCAGCCAAATAAACTTCAGTAGTGTTCCTGCGGTGAGTAGGATTTCCTGAGTTCCTTGGAGTAGAGGGTTCAAGGTGAAAAGGAGACAATATTTTTGATTAAGTCATTAGAGTAAGAGTTAGTCAGATAAGTTGCTGCTTCAGAGATGTGAGTTATAACCGCTTCGAGTAGGTACCGAACATTTCATTTTAAACGGGAATAAAGCAATACAAGGAATGTTAATAAAATATCTCCTGCACTGAACGGTGTTAAATGTCCTTTTGTATTAGTAAAAATAATTAAGATAAACGAACCTTTTTGACATCCTAAAGATATTTTTGCATCTGTATCGTCATAGTATCGAGTTATGAAATTGCCAAAACCTGAAAAATATTTTATACTAGCAGTGCTTGCGGTTAGGCTCACGTGGAATACAGAACGCCGTTGGTTGAGCGCACGCGCAAATCGTGCTGCTTCCCCTCCCACCCACGGCAGTAGCCAGCCGGTTATATTAAAGACAAAAATGTTTATTATGCGCGATCCTTATAAGCTAGACGTATACTATTGGTGACTATTTTATAGGTCTTTTTAAGGACTACAATTATTTACAACATGAATTAGATATATCTCTTAAGGTTTACTCAGCGTAAACCATTTAAGCGCCCCAGAAGCGTATTTTTCCAAATCGTTTCACCATTATCGTCACTGCTTATTTCATACGTTTCTTTACGTAACAAAATATATCCTATAACCAGGCCAGATAACATATATATGAATTTAAAATACTGTTAATCGGATAAGTGGTTTTTGCGTAGAAAGAACATAAACAGACAGGTAGACGTTGAGTTTTATAATATGTATAGATGGACTTAGATAGAAAATAAGTACGCAATCTGTCTGATGTTATTTAGTGACTTTATGAGGCCAGTCAATAATATGTTGTTACTAAGGAAGTCTGGGTCGGAACCCTTCTGATGATAGTGATCCTTCCACAGCTCAACATTAAATTACATCACTCTTAAAAAAATATTAATAATGAGAGAAAATAATTATTATCTAATCCTCTTCGGTGTTCGTATATGAAGTGTGAGATTAATACATAATGTACCATGGGGAATACACATTGCATTGCATTGTCATATATGACGTACTTTAGGACAACTTAGATGTAATTAGTGAATCACTATTCGCAAAGTGGCGTTTTCTAGTGCTTCCCACTCAAATGGAAAATTGTCAGCAATCATCAGTCTGTGTGTCCTGGCAGACGCACTAGAGAGTCATTACTTTTCTTTGTTTTTTTTTTTTTTACTAGAAAGGTGGCAAATAATCATACGGCTCGCCTGATGATAAGCGCCTACCGTTGCTTGTGGACGCTTGTAATATATATGTATCAGGAGCTCTCAAAACCCTACTCGACGCAGGTACACAACACTAGGTCATTTGGTTGCGAAATTATGCAGGGTGGAAGTTACCCCCCCAGTCGGGATGCCACAAGTAGAGAGAAATTTCCAAAGAAATTTCTCTGTGCTCTAACTCTCTTCTCTAGACTTCATGTAATATTACATCTTCGGCCAAGTTGTGTTCAGACGTATAAATCGAGAAAAAGTTGAGATGTTTTTTTTAATGAAAATGGAATCTCACTAGACAATTAGATCCGCAGCCTAGCAATAGACATAGAGATATCGCCTGCGTAAATGTGACGAAGATATTAATGACAGCAGAGAAAGAAAATTATTGCAAATTAAAAAGTTCTTAATCCATGGTACCTGGTAAAGTAGATCCACTGTTTAATAAAAAACGTATATTTTTGCTTACAGCAATGTCTGTGTTTTTGTATCTGGCTGTGCAGTAAACGTAAGATTCATTGTCGACTTTGTCCATATGTAACTTTAAATAATATGACGTGTTATTCTGAGTTAGCGATGGTGTCGAGAAGGTCATGTTTCCTGTGAAAAGGAATTAAATTATATGTAATATTCAAATTACGTTAGGCCATTCATATGTTGATTTAGCTAAAACCATTTGATATAAAATGTTTTTATAAAAGTAGGTTTTATTTGATAAGACATGAATAAAGTTGGCATTACGTCAGTCCGATCATGATTGGGAAATCACCAAGCCGAAAGTCGTAATAAATTTTCATTTGATAAGTAGTAATTTAATGACGGTTCAGTGTTCGGGCGCCGCGTCTATCGATGTGGCTTTGAATTTACTAGTGAAGAAAAATATCATGACAAAACAGTGTATATAATACCTACCATACTGTGGACGACAAGAAACGCGTAGTGCTTATAAAAATTGTAGTTTCTTAAAACTTTAATAACTTTTTATTGAATGAAGATATATCGTGATTTTTTTTGTTTTGTGCAGGGCCTAGTATTTAAATACTCTTTAGAGAGTAAAACAAAAAAAAAAAATATCATCATCGATCCAGTAGTTTTACGCATGCGCACAACGGCAAACCTCAACCAATTTATTTATATAGATTTATCAAACATGATCGACATAAAAAGGTATTTGCTAAATATATTATCTTGTTGACAGATTGATTAAAAAGGAAATGGTTCCTACCATTCACCCGGAGACATCTCAAACTAATCTCACTAACAAGGAATGGGAAGTCAGTTCGAAAAAATTATTATAGCTCCTGATAAAGGGTGCAGTCCAAGAACACCGAGATATTAGGATCTGTTGGTAGTAATTTCCTCTATGCTGATCTAAACTTGTCTTACTTTTTTTTTTTTTTTTTTTCGAACTGACTACACTGTTAGCCTGAGGGGCCCTGGAGCCTTTACGGCTTTTACAGCTTTACCGGGCTTGGGGGCGAGCGCTTAAGGCACTCAGCCACGAAAGCGAAGCAACAACATCCGAGGGTGCCAAAGTGGCCGGACCTCGGCTCGGACTGTTGCGCGTATGCAATTAAGTCGCGATCTGACTAATTCCCTATCCGTAATTCGATCTAAACTAACTATACATATATACATGTTTCTGCCCCCTGGGAGGAGGGAAGGAACATGTGTATGTGTATTTAGTGGTCTGAAATTTTTGTCTATTCTAACTAGCCTAAAAAAGAAAAAAAAAAGGTCCCTTACAGAACCTATGTACCTATGTGTGTTGTGCATGTGTGTATAATGCAGTGTCATGTATGGCTGTGAAAGCTAGTGATTGTACAGTCACTTGTATCGCGCGAGCGGCTGCTTGGCTCAAGGGCTCCATGCCGATGGATCGGACCTAGGCTTGAGTTGCCGCAGAGGAGGGTGGTCGTGGCGGGTGTGCGGGCGCGAAGTTAACCGTTCGTCCCCTGCGGAGGGAACGGTGGTTTCGCGGGCGTGGGCGCGAGCACGCATATGTTGCGGGAGCGGACGCGTAGAAGTTGTTAGCTTTCTCTATGTCGTCGTCGGGATCGACAAAGAGATTTCGCGGACGGCGTTTGTAACCTTGGACAACGGGTATCGAGTGGTTAGGCGTGTAATTCACAAAGGACTTTACAAGCGGGTTTGGATGGTTCGAAGCGCTATCGAAGTATCTCCTAGCGAGATACTTCACATAGGCTTCTAACGAGGGAAGCCTCATGTCCCTGTGTAGGTCCATGTTCCTAACGAAGGCTGGAGGGTCAAGCAGGCGACGGAGGAATCGATTTTGTACTCTTTGCAAGCGGGCAAAGTTGTGTTTGGACATATGTGCGAACGCGGCGCAACTATATGTCAAGATCGGACGGACACTTGTCTTACCAAAGTATTTCCATTAAATACAGCGCTGCCGAATTTTTTTGTATATTGTGAAAAGGTGTACTGTGTAAGTAAAATTGGCTAGGGGTATGTCAAAATCATATTTAACATCATAAGAAAGCCTGTATCCTTAAAATGATCACGCATCATCAGATTGTAAGGGGCAGATACAGAAATATAGATTTTTAGAAAATATTTTTGCTTGGTTTGGATATAATAGCCATTCGTCATTTTGACTCTGTATGTATTAAAAATTCACTTACCAATAATTTTTTGATGCCACGTCACATAGTTATCGGGAGGCAAATCATCCCCATCGCAGATAACCTCAATGATTTGGTTTTCATTATAACAAAAGGTGATATCAGCCGCACCAAGTCCTGCAATTTTACTCATAAATATATGTCTATTTATTTGAATTACAGAGTTAAATGTTGCAGGATAAACTAGATTGAGGCACTATGTCAGGAAACTTCTTTTGGCGGGTCCGGCCAAGATCAGTCCTTGTGGATGAAGGCTAATAATACCTGACTGACGGCATCCTTCCCCGTAACCCTAAGCTTATCATTGGAGACAGACGATGGGGCAAGAATGGGCTCACTGCAGCTCGCCCACTATGGACGACTACGTCATAAACGGCAAAGGAAGAAAAATCCTCGAAAAAATGAAAAGAGGACAACCTCTATGAAAAATTATAGAAGGCGATCGAAGACAACCTCTTTGAAAAAACACTAGGAAGGTAACCTCTTTAAAAAATACCGACGGTTGAGAATAAACAACAAGCCCGGTGAAGCTGTAAAAGCCGCAAAGGCTCCAGAGCCCCTAAGGCTAACAGTATAGTCATTTCGAAAAAAAAAAAAAAAAAAGAATAAACATATCGTTAACAAACACAGCCAGATGGATGGAAGAGAGGGTGCGTTCATTCGCTTTCTATTTCTCCTGTTTTACGGAAAGCAGAGAAAAAAAACCTGTAAAAAATTGGTAGGAGAGATGGTCCGTATATTCGCCTCCTTCCTCTGCCAGTTCTAACTAAGAGAAGATGGATAATTGCACAGGTTTTGCGGACGGGAGACAGTTCTGTCGCAACGGACAGAGTGCAGTTCTGCCAGGCCTTGTTGCCGGAATGTCGGGGTTGTTTGCTTTTTTTTATCGTAAAACTCAACATCTTTCAGTCTTTCTGTCCGTTCATTTTTTTATTATTATAGGTTTAGCGTTATGCCACAATTTCACCTGATCTTAAGTGACAATGTGGCCTAAGATGGTAGCACGCTAAGCCTAGTGGAAGACTGGCTCTCAAGCGCAGCAGCTATTGGAACACACCTATTGGTGCTTGTCGACAGATTTTTAACTTGAGGGTGGTAGCTAGCCAGGCTGGTATTAGAAAAAGCCCTACGAACATGCTATGGTTTCATCACGATGTTTTCCTTCATCGAAAGCTCGGGCTTATTGTATGGATTCGAACCCACGTCAATTGTCGCGAAGTCGTACACGCTACCACTGAGCTTCAAAATACATAAACGGAAATAGTGGAAAGTCTTAGTAATGATAGTGGTTATTTAGCTCATAATTTAGGTCGTAAAATACTTAGCTGAATCTCAGTTCACACCATGAAGGAAGAAGACATAATTGTGCCAAACCTACTTAGGTGAGATAAGATCAGTAAGAAGAAGACTTCTGACTCTTGAAGAATGAATCGGAGCCACCAATACCCTTTATGATGTATCCTTAGTCGAACCTTACGCAGGTTAAGTTACTGTTTTTTGGTACCACGTAAACACTATTGAATTATATCTAGATAATATTTGATTTGAAATAATTTATGAAGACTCATAGGAAGCAAAACCGCCTGATTGATTCATTCGAAATGACTTTAAAATACTTTACAATAAGATATATCTGCGTGGAATATTAATCTTGGATTAAGTAATGCTGATTAAGTATTCATTTTTTTAATATATTTGTGGTTCATAAACTTAATGACAACTGTGGTGTAAGCTAATGGTACACGAATTTCTTTAAGTACTAGATGTGCACGCGGCTCCGCTTACGTCAACTGCAGAATGCTGCCGGTCGAGCGCACGCGCGAATTGTCACTCAAAAAAAAATCCTTATTGTGGATGATCTTTAGAAGATAGATAAATGTTATCGCTGAGTTTTTGTAGATCTTTTTAGGATCTACAATTATGTATAACATTAATTTTACATATCTCGTATGGTTTACTCAGCGTGAGCCATTTAAGCGCCCCAAATGCGTCTTTTTTCCGAATTGGATGAACATTATCGTTACTGATTATTTCGCATGTTACTTTATCTTACAAAATATATTCTATAACCTGGCCAGATAGCATAACTATGAATTAAAATAAAAATACATGTTAATCAGCTAAGTACTTTTCGCGTGAAAGCAAAATAAATGTACAGAAAGACTGAGAGATGTTGAGTTTTATAATATGTATAGATTTAGCATACTAAGAAATGAAGATACCTTGTTTATTGTCAACGTCAATCACATTGGCTGATAACTCATTGCAGTTGTCTCCATTAGATGAATTCGCTACGGAAACTTTTAAAATAGATCTATATCCATCTGTAATAAAACGAAATAATTAATGGTCAATTATAAAATAGCTTTAGTAGTGGAATGATTAAGTTCGTTGAAATAGAAGAGTATTGTACTGATCAGCACTAAAGAGACTACACTACACTAAAGTATTATGGAAGCACTCTTTCAGTTGTTTTAAACCAACCATCCTGTTTTATAAGATAAAAGAATAAATCTTTGATACTCATAAAATAATACGAAGCAAGATTTGATTTTCAAACTTATATGAGAATCAACATATATATAATGTTTCTTAATTAAATAACCGTATTATTTTTATAATATTATACAAATTTTCTAAAACTCTAATAATTTAACTACATAACCATTACTTATTTTCTTAGGACTTCGTATCCAAGTTATCATGTTTAAAAATTACATTGATATTTTTCATAAGATTAGTTATTGATACATCTTTCACTCTCTTTGTCACAAAAGGTAACAAAACTTCGTATCACCTAGCTCTTCTAGGATGCATACGTAACACTTGAATGACCCCAAAGAATTCACTGGAATTCGCGTTCACTTTATAATTTCAATTCAATTTGTAATAGAATCGGCTGACAATGAAAGAAGATTTCAAGAGGAAGCCTTTACGTTTCAGTAATGTTCTCGTAGCAATATTACTTAGCTTGAATATACCCAAAGGTATATACAGTAGTCTTCTAATGGTTTTAATGCTCAATAACTTTATAATTCTCACCAGAGGTCAATGCAAAGCATGCATTGATCTGTAACAATCTTATAACATTTTCTACTTTAAATTAGTGTACTTTGGCATTACGCAAAGTTTGACGCGCCTCTGAAACTGAACCCTCCATAAAACAGAACAATTTGTCTTCTCCTTAAAGATTTAAAACAAATATTGAACAAGCGTTTATAGTGTAATTCATTACCATACCTGAAGAAGTTTCCTTTATTTCGCCACTTAACCAAGACCTACAACACAGACCATTTTCCAAAATAGAAATAATAATTACGTAAACATATCTAATTTCCATGCTTAAGTAAATTAAATCATTAGTATTGTATTAAAGTTTAATAATGAATTTATTTTGATGTTTATAAAAAAGCACACACATTTATAGTCTATAATATAAAAGGAAACAATGCGGGATAATATTTACTGTTTTTGTATTCATTTTCCTTATCACATGAACATGACGTAAGTATATGTTTAAATATAACCTAGCCAAAGATAACTACGGACTAGGCTCGTAAGGAAACAGATGGACCATTAATGCAGTATTGAGTAAGACTGCTATCTGCTTCTTTTATTTGAAGCAAACTGCCAGCGAATGCCGGCTTCCTATAGTGGTTGATGGAAGCTAGTTGATTTATTTATTGTCACATCAAAGAATCATCTACAAAATATCGAATTAAAAAATCATTACGAAGTTACAAGTTACGAGCTGTGTGAAGTATCTACAGATATTATTATAATATGCCGCCACTCCATTGCTAGGTATTACAATTGGGTTTTTGAATTATTATTTTTTGTGATAAATGGAAAGATCATATATAAGTTTTATTACAAAACTATTTTTTTTCTTCTCGCAACATTTCAAAAGTTATTTCAAAATGAAATTTTTTTTTTATATTTAATTCAGTACCGAAGACACGCCGACAGCTCCCGAACAAACCCGAGCGTGCATGACGTCATAATGTTATTTTCTACTCATTGTAGCACACGGCTGATACAGTGTTTTGACTCTTAATCGATGAAATTCATTTAACATTATTACGTCACAAATCTAGCGATCAATCGTGGCGCGTTCGTAGTCATGTGATTCTTTATAAAATATTACAATTTTCAATTGCTTATTATGAATAAAAAATGTTTTAAGAGTTTTTCCAATTCACTATTATCATAATTATAATGAAGCTTTAAAATACATTAAAAAAAAAGATATTCTTTTTTTTTCAAATACCCAATTGCTAAGATATTAGTGGACGTCACAAACAGTTAAATTTAATTAGTTTTTTCGATATTACTTTACCTGAAACAAACTGAATAACTCTTACTTCCACATGTAACCGAATGTATTGCTTACTGTTTGTTAACAGTTGATATGTATCTAAAGAATATATGGAACTACTCACATTAAGCCTTTCACCTAGCGTCATCATTTGAAAAAAAACCGCACTACTGACGAATGGTCTCGCGACATAGGCGCGTGTTCAGTAAAAACATACACTCAATACAAACTAAATATCTTCCACATTACGTCATGTGTTTACACAGTAGTCTGCCCATGTCTATAGTTCTAATATCACATAAGTTAGAATAGTTCAGATATAGTATTCACATTGAAATACGACATCACAATAGGAGCCAATAGATGTATCCTGCCTGATGTGGTCATTTTGTGAGAAGCTACTGGTTAGCTCCCGCCAGATGATAAAACCTGCGTAAGGTTCAACTGCAAAATCGCCACTGCTGTATCTCTTTTTGTCGCAAATCAGCAGTTTCAAGGGTTCCGTTGGCAACACGACCGACACACTAGGCTATCTAACTCAATCCTCTGATTGTCCGTTGTAAGCGGCTATAATCCGTAGTGATAATTTAACATCTGCTGGACCGTAAGGCTATTTGCTACTTAATATCATATTATATTTCAGCAGCAACTGTTTATCCGTACAGAAACTTACCCATTTTCCTCTGGAAACCCTACTCACCGCAGAAACACAACACTAGGTCATTTGGCTGCGATCTTCTTTAGGGTGGAGGTATTCCACCAGTTGGGCTGCCCCAAGTAGAGAGACCGTGCCGTGTGTGTGCTGGCCTAGAATTGTACCACCCCAACTCTTCCCGTGGGTGTCGTAAGAGGCGACTAAGGGACATATCAGGGGGCGGGCAGCAGCGCCCCCGCAGAACAACCCCACCACCAAACTGCGATCCCCAACCCGCCTGCCCAGCGTGGGGATTATGGGCATTTCCCCCTCATGAAGATTACAGCCAATAGAAAATGGCTCCCAGTTCCCGGCCGCCTCGCTATCCCTGGCCATGGTAGCGGCCACGGTAACGGCGGGGCAGGGGGTGCTAAGAATCCCCGGGCTACATTAGGCTACCACATGCTTCAAAAACTGACCCTGGCTACGTTTAACGGACGCACTTTGAGGCTTGACCATCATCTAGCGCAGTTGGAAGTGGAGTTAGAGAACATTAAATGGCATGTTCTCGGGTTATGTGAAGTCCGTAGAGAGGGCGAGGACACCGTAACCCTTGACTCGGGCCATCTTCTCTACTTTCGCGAGGGTGATAGAACATCCCAGGGTGGCGTAGGTTTCCTCGTCAATAAGGCCCTCTCTAACAACGTTCAGAAAATCTCGAGCGTGTCGACTAGGGTAGCGTACCTGATCCTTCGGCTATCCAAGCGGTATAGCATGAAGGTAATTCAGGTTTACGCACCGACCTCGGCACACTCGGATGATGAAGTGCAGGATATGTATGAGGACATATCCAAAGCCTTGCACAACACCACTAAGGCTCACTTCAACGTTGTTATGGGGGACTTTAACGGCAAGGTGGGAACCCAGACTGGCAATGAATCCCGAATAGGCCCACATGGTTATGGAGTTAGGAACCACAGGGGGCAAATGCTTGTCAACTTCCTCGAGAAAGAGGGGCTGTTCTTAATGAACTCCTTCTTTAAGAAACAGACTCAAAGGAAGTGGACATGGCAAAGCCCCGACGCTGTGACTAAAAATGATATCGACTTCATCATGACGGATAGCAAGCACATATTCAGAGATGGCTCAGTGATCAACAGGTTCAATACCGGATCTGATCACCGACTGCTCAGAGGCTCTCTGAATATCAACCTGAAGCTAGAAAGAAACCGTCTGATGATGTCCACGCTCCGGCCTAACCCAATCCAAATCATGGCGGGCACCGAGAAGTTCCAGCAACTTCTTGGGGATAGATTTGTTGCCTTGGAACCCACTGATGACGCTGACGAGACCCTACATAATCTGGTCGAAACGCTGAGGGACGAGGGCATCAAGTTTTGCAAAAAACAGCGTACTGGCAGGAAGTCCAAACTCTCGGATGAGACTCTGGGGCTGATGACAAGAAGACGGGAAACCACCCAAGCGACTTCGTCAGACAGGTCAAACCTGAACAAGAAAATTGCGAAGATGGTACGGCGCGACCTTCGGAGCTCCAATACACGCCTCATTGAAGAGGCGATAGAGCGAAACCGAGGGTCTAAAGTATTCACTCAGCAGCTTGCCAGGAGCCATCTGTCGAAACTTAAAACGCACGACGGGAGGACCGTATTGTCGAAGCCGGAGATCTTCGCCGAGATAGAGGATTTCTATGGCCGTCTGTACACTGTACATGCCCCCTATTCCCGACCAGACGACCATGATTCTAGAGCCACCTTGTCACGCCACTATACCGACGAACTGCCTGATATCAGTCAAGACGAGATAGTGTTAGCTCTGAGGCAGCTTAAAAATGGAAAAGCCCCCGGTGAGGACGGAATTACTTCGGAACTTCTGAAGGCTGGAGGAGCTCCTGTTATACAGGAACTACAGAAACTCTTCAGTGCCGTCCTTCACAGTGGGAGAACTCCTAAGGCGTGGAGCAGGAGTATGGTGGTGCTCTTTCTTAAGAAGGGTGATAAAGCCCTCCTTAAAAACTACAGACCCATCACTCTCCTGAGCCACGTCTATAAGCTGTTTTCACGAGTGATCACGAATCATCTCGCCAGGAGACTCGACGAGTTCCAGCCACCAGAACAGGCCGGGTTCCACGGAGGATATAGCACCATAGACCACATTCACACAGTGAGGCAGATTATACAGAAGTCCAAAGAGTATAATCAGCCCCTGTGTCTTGCTTTTGTGGACTATGAGAAGGCCTTTGACTCTGTCGAAACTTGGGCTGTTCTGGAATCCTTACAGCGTTGCCAAGTAGACTATCGTTATATCGAGGTGCTGAGATGTCTCTACGAAGTCCAGGTACAGGGCCAGCAGTCTAAACCCATCCAATTGCGCAGAGGAGTGAGGCAGGGGGATGTCATATCCCCGAAACTGTTCACAAGCGCATTGGAAGATATGTTTAAAACGCTGGACTGGAAAGGTAAGGGCATAAACATAAACGGCGACTACATCTCGCACCTGCGATTCTCTGATGACATAGTCTTAATGGCGGAGTCGCTAGAGGAGCTAATCCGGATGCTGGACGGCCTAGCTTCAGCCTCGCGACGTATCGGTCTTGGCATGAATTTGGATAAAACCAAAGTCATGATCAATGGCCACATTGATCCAGGACCGGTCGTCGTGGATGGTCATCTTCTTGAAATTGTTTCTGAGTACACTTACCTCGGGCAGATTGTGCAGTTGGGTAAAAACAATTTTGAGAAGGAGGCCAAGAGAAGGATCCAGCTGGGTTGGGCAGCGTTTGGGAAACTACGTAGAGTCTTCTCGTCATCCATACCGCAATGTTTGAAAACGAAAGTTTTCAATCAGTGCGTCCTACCCGTAATGACCTACGGAGCTGAGACGTGGACACTCACGGTAGGGTTGGTCCACCAGTTCAAAGTCGCTCAGCGTGCTATGGAAAGAGCTATGCTCGGAGTTTCTCTGAAGGATAGGATTCGTAACGAATACATCCGACAGAGAACCAAAGTTATCGACATAGCTCAAAGAATTAGCAAGCTGAAGTGGCAGTGGGCCGGCCATATCTCGCGAAGAACCGACAACCGGTGGGGTAAACGGGTTCTTGAGTGGAGACCGCGACTCGGCAAACGTAGTGTAGGACGCCCTCCGGCCAGATAGGATGACGATCTGCGAAAGACTGCAGGCAGATGCTGGATGCGGACAGCTGAAGACAGGGCGCTTTGGCGCTCATTAGGGGAGGCCTATGTCCAGCAGTGGACTAATATAGGTTGATGATGATGATGAAGTAGAGAGAAATCTCCAAAGAAATTTATCTGTGCCCTACCTCTCTTTGAACCCACCCTTCCCCAAGGAGCTCTGGAAACCCTACACTCCGCAGGAACACAGCACTAGGTCATCTTCTGTAGGGTGGAGATATTCCACAGGTCGGGCTGCCCCAAATAAAGAAAAATCTCCAAAGAAATTCCTCTGTGCCCTACCTCTCTTAAATCTTAATCTTATCAAATTCATACGGCGAGCCACTTCCACCAGACGCGTATGGTCCATCCAGAGAAGTTAATTTAGGTATGTACAATGTACGACTTCTAAATAAAACAGATTAGTGTGAGACAACGCTATTATTAAAAATCATATCACATAGATCATAGATCTACATTGACAGAATCCAGCAATACCAAAAACTATTTTTATATAATCTTGAATTTTATGACAATCAGTGTGGAACTCTTGACTCCAAAAATAAACGATTATCACATTACAAACTGAAGTAACTACAAACGCGCAGAAAAATAGCTGATGTTGTATTTGTTGTACAAGGTAGTTCATGGCTTTGTAGATGCTCCAGACATATCGGGGAGAGTTATGTAACCGCAATATATTTACTTTGCCACCATCTAGATGCAGTTTAGGTCAGCATTCTCTCATTTATCGAATGTGCTTATCATATAACAATATTCAAAAAGATATAGAACTATTGGTCTGTAGTCCTTCAGCCTCATGTAATACCAAAAGTAAGCAGTATTTCCATATTTATATAATTCTGTATTATTTCAATCATTTCAAAGTCTTTAAAAACTCGAAACATTATGAAATGAAAATTTCTTTAGCAACGTTGTGATTTGAAACTAGATAAAACGAAAGAGCGACAATAAAAAGAGACAAACATATGGGTCGTGGTAGGTGTTGTAGCGTTATCGCCACAACCTTACAGGATATTTACCTTGTATGAATATATTATTATAAATAAAATACGACTTGGTTCAAATACGTGTATGTATTGCTCTCTATATTGTCACTCCTCTTTCTTTTATTTTATACATTCTAATTGTTGACATCTGATGTATCTTTTTACCAAAGACAAATAACCAGCCAGTCTATTACATTACATTACATATAAAGATAAACTATTTGCTGCGGTTAGCCGCCACATCACCCCCCCCCCCCCCCAAGGAGAAAGGTAAAGCGATCAAGGAAAAAAAAATTATAATATACAAACTTACAAATCTAACCTATATCTAAATCGTACTCTCCTACCAGCTAGTACCTCTAGTGGTAATAGGGGTCGGAGAAGGAACGGGAAACGGTGTAGGAAGGTCCGGAGCCGGGGTAAGTGTTGCAGATGTTGCAGGAGGTGCAGGCGGCTCAGGAGCTCGGCGAGGGACCGTCACGTCCAAATGGGCCGGTTTCACCCTGTCAACACTGACAACGACGATTCTACCATTAATGTCTAAGGTAAGATTTTTACCTTGTCTTGCTTTGATTAAGTATGGACCGGTGTATGGCGGTTGAAGCGCTCGGCGCACTGTGTCGTCTCGCAGGAACACATACATCTTTCGCAGTATATCAATTTTTAATTAATTTTAACTCAGAAGGAGCTATTAATCAAATTAATTCGGCTTTAGCCAGTTTATCACTTTCTTTGTCAGCTAAACTTGAATCTGCGGACAACTGAGTCTCGACGTATTTCCATTGCTTTTGTTTTATAAGGACAGCTTCGGCATGAATCGACCAAGTATCGTAGTTTTCTCGGGTCAATGATTCAATTTTTGTTAGAGACATTTTGGAGAAAATAAAAACACACACTATATTTTAATTTTACGCTCTGCTACCATGTTAAATTTCGGGGAGATTTATTAATAGAAATAAATAGAATATTATAATAGTGGTATTTCATTTATAATTTCCAATACCTTTCAAATTTCACAATAATAATTCTATGTTACTAAGCAACAACTTTAGTTATAGAAAAGAACACAAAGGAGTTTGTATCAAAGATATAACAGATACTTCACAAAGCCGAAGTTATCTTGGTGGTGGAAGAAATCGGAAAAGCCAATAAGCGAAACAGGTTCACAGAAATTTCAAAAGGAATAGCACTCAATCATAAACACAAAAAGTTTTGAAAAAATTTCTTCTTCTTATTAATTATGGCTCGGCACTATTCGTGCATTCGGCCAGTGTCAAGTATTTTACATTTTGTCAAAGCGAGGGAAACATTCTGTAATCTTTAATCATCGCTCAGATGGCGGCACCCTTGTTAAAACTTTCCATGGAACCTTTGTAGCAACTTAAAATGCATGTTCCTAGTTATTTATTGTAATCCACTTCACTTGTGCACAACAACCACACTACATCATGTAAAATGCCGTCAAAACTACATAATATAGAGCCAAATGACATAAGTTTATGAATTAAAAGAAAAACCACCACATGACACATAAAGTTACCGCGAAAAACTCCTGAAAAAAATTCAAATGAAAACCAGTAACCGTTTGTTTTTTTATTAAGGCCACTGGATACAGTGCCTTTAAGTCTACATAACGGGTTATTTAGCTATTTAGCCAGCTAATAATTTAATCTCCTTTCTGAATAGATCTGATAAATTAAGGTTGAACATGTAATTGGATTATATGTGTACTCCTTCTCACATTTCCAATCGTCGCATTATATACACCGCGATGTGAGCTTGTAGGTTGCATGAACGCAATTTTAACCATACTTTCTTCACCTGTTTGTTAAACAATCCTTTCGTTTTCTTAACAATTTAATCACTACAAGTTGTTTTAGAAAATATGCAATATTATTTCAATTTCAGACATCTAAGCGTTTTTTTTTATAAGTATATGTCTAAAAGTATAAATGTTTACGATCCTTATCCAATTTCCTTTCTTAATAAATTGTTTTAAGCTAATTTCCTATATTTTTAATTTACTATTAAAAGTCATACAAATCTGAATTAATACTGAAGCGAAATATTTATTTAAACAGAACTGTTGAGAACAGATGAGTAGGAATCACCTCACGACTTATTTATGTAGTTTTTTTTTAACGTTTGTAACAGAGGGGTATAAAAGCAAAACCGCTTGAGTCCAAAATTGGCGTTTTTTAACTGAGTACAAATTGTAGTGCTCAAAAGTAGCAACACTATAATATATAAACATGAAAGACCAAATCCGTCTTCATCCAAGGTAAAATGTACTTCGAAAGTAACGTTCAAATGCAAAACCGCTTCGATCCAAATTTTGTTATAAAGAAATCCGCTTCAGTCACAGTTAACCTATCAGTAGCCGTCATTTCAAAATTTCTAAGACAACGAATATGTTACTTGTCATAGAAAGTCGACTGAAGATAGTGTCCGATTTTTTTGTGTTTTCTAGTTAATTTAGAGTGTAATGGAACAAAATATTCAACCTGCTCGTGCAGGATAAGCTAGGAAACGTTTGAGAAATGAACACCAATGGCGGCGAGTACGGAAAAGGGCAAAAAAGTAACAAATAGTTCACTAGTATTTTATTCGTTATGCTAGGGTCTGCAGAAGAATTCTAAAATAACTTACTATTATATTTTTTTTGCATATTATTCATTTGTTGTAGTCAACCTATTTTATCTGTACAATACTAGTATGTTATAAATTTTGCTTTTGGTGGCGGCCACTGGGGGCAACCCCAAATAAAACAGACATCATGCTCACTTGGATTGTCGGACCTTGTGCAACTCTACAATGCTTGCACTTAACCAGATTACGCCCACAAGATTTATGATTCCGTAATGAAGAATGATATTAAGGAAAACCCTGGTGTCTTCGATAGTATTTATTCTGATGTCACTCTTTGACAAATACAATACAATATGATTTAATTAGTTTGTGGCATGAAGTTTTAATCATGGATTTTATATATTGTTTGAGATATTCATAACTTGCAACATTATACACAAACTTTCATTTGGTCATAATAGATGCGATCACAATTTGTTTTTTGTAAGTAGCATTTTTATTTTTTATCAAAATTACAACGATGCCTACGCGATCTAGTGAATGTAATTGTATTTACTTGCCATTTGTTTCTCCGTCTTACTCGCACCCCCAGACCGAAACTACACGATGTCAAATAAAAGGTATGAAAGAAGTATGTGTTGTTTTCAATGTTTTTAAGTTCTTATTTTGCCTTTAGACTGCAAATTTAACTATAAAGGGGAGTGAGCAAAGTGTTGACGGGTCGCCAACGTGCATTTGATGTAGGTGCGCATGTAGACTGTGGTAACCACTTACCATCAAATGGAACATATGCATATTTGACACCATCGTGGTGTAAAAAAACCTAAAATGAAAAAATAACTTCTATGTAACTTTCTTTGTAAAGGCGACATCGGCAGTCTATAACATTCCAACTGATTTTATTCAAATAATAAGCAATATAATTAATTTTCGTGATGATTAACCACAGTACTTAACGCTATACAAAAGTTAGGTTGTCAGTGATATCTATGCTCAACAGGACTCGGGCGAAGTCACTTTTTATAACCAAAAAAATGTATATATGGCCTACAGGGGCTGAGAAGACGTTAAGCTATACTGTTAGATATAAGGGCCCTGAAGCCTCAGACGGCTTTTATAGCTTCACCGGGCTTGGAAGCTAGGGTATACGCTGTCGGACTATAGGTATATCCGACAAGGCCTGAATGGAACACAAAACGTCAGACACATTGTCCGACATGGCAGTGACGTGTCACGTGTTATTAGTGACTAGCTATGCACGCGGTTTCACCCGCGTGTAATTTAAAAGAAATCGCTGATTGATGATTAATAATACTTCAGTATAGACAATATGTTAATCGGGTGGTCAGGGTTATGCGTAACAACTCACATGGTTCGTTCGCAACACTACACCTATAATCATAGACCCGTGCCGAGTGTTCAAATAATTTTAATTTTACATTATCTCCCAAACTATTCTTCTAAATAAATAGCTATAAAAGGCAAAGTTTATGTACATACAATTGTGTTTATGATGAAAGTAACTTTCGTTCGTAAGGATTAATATGCCGTGCTTAATAATAATGCTCATAAATAAATTTCCATTTTAAATAAAACAAAACACAAAATACCTTATTGTGGCTTATATATAAGAGATAGGCATATGGTATCACAAACTTTTTTAAGATGTACCAAGGAGAAATATTTTTGTAGAACATTGTATTTACGTATCACTAACCATAATGACAGCGCACGCGGATAAAGCAGTTCGGGTGCACGGTTTCGTCCGACTTACTTAACAAAAATTAGTAGGCTAGCCGAGAGGTCTAGCCTAATTCAAGATAGCCTATACTATTCTGTGTGAATCTGGTAATCATATACAAAAAAAATGTGTGTGCGATTCACACACGATAGAAGTGAAACTTAATTTTAAAAGACATTTTATATTTTATTTAAACAATGTGCAATATACATACACACCGACATTTGCTCTCTCGCTCTGGCTCACACAAAGAGGAGAAACCGATAATGTGTGTTAAACGTTTAACATTTAACGTTTAACGCGTTGGAAGTCGCATAAGAAGTTTCACTTCAAAACGGTGTGTGTGCGATTCACACACGATAGAAGTGAAACTTCATTTTAAAAGACATTTTCTATTTTATTTAAACAGTGTGCTATATACATACGCACCGACATTTACTCTCTCGCTCTGGCTCACATAAAGAGGAGAGATCGATAATGTGCGTTAAACGTTTAACGCTTGGAAGTCGCATAAGAAGTTTCACTTCAAAAAGGTGTGTGTGCGAGTCACACACGATAGAAGTGAAACTTCATTTTAAAAGACATTTTCTATTTTATTTAAACAGTGTGCAATATACATACACACCGACATTTACTCTCTCGCTCTGGCTCACACAAAGAGGAGAGACCGATAATGGGCGTTAAACGTTTAACGTTTACCGCTTGGAAGTCGCATAAGAAGTTTCACTTCAAAAAGGTGTGTGTGCGAGTCACACACGATAGAAGTGAAACTTCATTTTAAAAGACATTTTCTATTTTATTTAAACAGTGTGCAATATACATACACACCGACATTTACTCTCTCGCTCTGGCTCACACAAAGAGGAGAGACCGATAATATATTGCTCTCTCGCTCTGGCTCACACAAAGAGGAGAGACCGATAATGGGCGTTAAACGTTTAACGTTTACCGCTTGGAAGTCGCATAAGAAGTTTCACTTCAAAAAGGTGTGTGTGCGAGTCACACACGATAGAAGTGAAACTTCATTTTAAAAGACATTTTCTATTTTATTTAAACAGTGTGCAATATACATACACACGGACATTTACTCTCTCGCTCTGGCTCACACAAAGAGGAGAGACCGACAATGGGCGTTCAACGTTTAACGTTTACCGCTTGGAAGTCGCATAAGAAGTTTCACTTCAGAAAGATTTTTTCTAATCCGACTAGTACTTCCAGTGATTAGCGTGTTTAAACAAACCAACTTTTCCGCTACATTATATTTGTTTAGATTCCACATATAAATAATAAAACTAATGTGAGATAATTTTAAAATACATAATTATTTAATATTTATTTACACTATTTACCAACTTGTAAAAGATTGAAAGATGATTTAACTATAGTAATTAAATATTCGAGAACGGATTTTTGTTGTATAAAGCTTCTAATACACCTGTGCTGTGACGTATTAATTAACGCGATAATTAACTATACTGTTAGCCTTAGGGGCCCTGGAGCCTTTACGGCTTTTACAGCTTTACCGGGCTTAGGGCACTCAGCCACGAAAGCTAAGCAACAACATCCGCGGGTGCCAAAGTGGCCGAACCTCGGCTCGGACTGTTGCGCGTATGCAATTAAGTCGCGATCTGACTAATTCCCTATCCGTAATTCGATCTAAACTAACTATACATATATACATGTTTCTGCCCCCTGGGAGGAGGGAAGGAACATGTGTATGTGTATTTAGTGGTCTGAAATTTTTTGTCTAATGTAACTAGGCAAAAAAAGAAAAAAAAAAAAAAGGTCCCTCACAGAACCTATGTACCTATGTGTGTTGTGCATGTGTGTATAATGCAGTTTCATGTATGGCTGTGAAAGCTAGTGATTGTAGAGTCACTTGTATCGCGCGAGCGGCTGCTTGGCTCAAGGGCTCCATGCCGATGGATCGGACCTAGGCTTCAGTTGCCGCAGAGGAGGGCGGTCGTGGCGGGCACATCAAAGGGCTTTAGTGCGTTGTATAAAGCATTAAATTGCGTTTGCTACATTAACGCTGTCTCATTCTGTGCGTCGCACTAGTTTTTAACACTGTTAATGCTATTCTAGGTATTGCTATTATAATAGGTAATTTTGGTATTACTATGAATTATTATGAAGCTTTGATAGCTCAGTGGTAGCGTGTACGATTTCGTGAGTTCGAATCCCTGCAATGAGCCTGAGCTTTCGGTGAAGGAAAACTTCGTGAGGAAACCATAGCATGGTGGTAGGGCTTTTTCTAATGCCCGCCTGGCTAGCTACCACTCTCAAGTTGAAAATCTTTCGCCAAGCCCCAATAGGTGTGTTCCGGCAGCTGCACTTGAGAGCCAGTATTTTTTAAATTGTTTAACAGTGAAAGCACTACGTCGATATCATGTTAAAGAAATAATGAGTTTGGGGGACAGTTTGATAATTTATATCCCTGCTGCCAATCACTTAGTCCATACTAATTACGTAAATAACCTTGTCTGTAATGAATACGGTTGTAGCGTATTATTTATACAGTCCTTGGCGAATAATATTGTAATATTTTATATTACTTTTTCCTGTGGCCGTGGTGGTCGAGTGGCTAAATTCGGTAAATATTGATCCGCCGACTTTTTTAAAGAAATATCGCATACCCATGGATTTTAATTTTTACTTTCTGCATACATTAAAATTATTCAAAAGGGATCTAAAATTCGTACAAACTAATTTTTTTAACTATTTACGCAGGCCGTCGTCACGTGGTCATTGTCATTGAAGATGTTAAAGTACATTCACTGTATCGACTTTAACTTTAGCAGCATGGCCGCTCGACTCGTGGGAGTGATCGAACTTCTTCTCATCGGAGACATCAACCAACTCCCATTCATCGACAAGGAAAGCTTCCCCCTGTACTATATTCGTCCGGACATAGTTGCCAGCATTGACCAACCACGCACCGTAACCCACTGGATGTGACGTTTGCACTCACTAAGTGCAAAGTGCGTCTACGAAGGAATCTAAATCTAGAGTAAACCCCGAGGCTGGACGGTTTTACTGGAGTCCAAATACCCAGAACCATCCCAAATACCCTCTTCCTGGTTCACACCCAGGAGGAAAGGAATCCCTTGTCCGCCAAGGACATAGGATCGTTGAAGTGGCTCAGGCCCTCGACGCGTTTATTGTTCATTGTTAGCCTTTAACTATCAAGAAGAACTTAGTTTTCTATTTGTTTTGCCTATTGCATTGCATTGGAACCATTGTTCCAGAGGACTTACAAGAAGAATTTAGTTTGCTATTGGCTTTGGCTTGGCTTTGCTAGCTTGGTAGCGACAGCCTAGCGACACCCGAGTGACAGCCAAGCGACATACGAGCGATAGACAAGCGACAGACGAGCGACATCGGAGTGACAGCCAAGCCAATGCTAAGCCAAAGCCAAAGCCAAGCCAAAGCCATACACGATCGTACGATCGCCTGATGTGCAGCGACGGAGGTTTTCTTATAAAAGAGACGTAGAGCTCCTTGGTGAAAATATTCTAGTTGTGTATCCAATAGGGACATAAGACCATCTAGGGACAATAAGACATGTCTGCGTGGATTACACTGGTCTACAGTGGTTTTGTTGCCCTAGATATGAAAATGATTTTGGGTCTATTTATGCACACAATTCATGAAACTATCAATGATTTTGTAAGATTTGCTCTGATTATTTTTTAATCTTTATTTTCATTTAACATTAGAAAAATCAAAAAACGAGAAACTAATAACATATATATTTATAACGTCATTTATGTTTTGAGTAATTAAATCTACGATTAAGTAGAACATTAATTTTACATATCTCGTATGGTTTACTCAACGTAACCCATTTAAGCGCCCCAAATGCGTCTTTTTACCGATTTGGATGACCATTATTTTCACTGCTTATTTCGCATGTTACTTTATCTTATAAAATATATTCTATAACCTGGCCAGATAACATAACTATGAATAAAAATAAACGTTATTCGGATACTTAAGTAGTTTTCGCGTGAAACCAACATAAACTGGACAGAAAGACTACGAGACGTTGAGTTTTATTGTCAACGTCAATCACATTGGCTGATAACTCATTGCAGTTGTCTCCATTAGATGAATTCGCTACGGAAACTTTTAAAATAGATGTATGTCCATCTGTAATACAACAAAATAATTAATGGTCAATTATAAAATAAGTTTAGCAGTGGAATGATTAAGTTCGTTGAAATAGAAGAGTATTGTACTGATCAGCACTAGAGACGTTTAAGTATTACGGAAGCACTCTTTCAGTTGTTTTGAACCAACCATCCTGTTTTATAAGATAAAAGAATAAATCCTTGAAAAATCATTTATATATTCAATTCAAATAGTATAAAAATATAATTGGTATTTCATTGTCTGTATTCAAATATTTTGTTTATAACAACTACCCGGGGGACCTGTTTTGCTTGTTGATTGTAAAAACCCCCAAAAACGACTTTTCCTTATGTGTAATGAACTAACTAGACCTAAACCATACAGGCATTTTACCATCTCCAGTATCCACATTTTATGCAAATAAATTAAAATGCTCCCTTGTTTTTAGGAGTTTAGATTAGCAAGGCACTAATTTTATTATATATTGTTTTTTTAGGTAAAGGTAAAGGAAACAAACAAAACAGACCAATTTATTGTTAAAGAAAATTTTAAATTTAAGAAATAAACTGAAGGGCCAAAAGGATCATGTAAAGGCAGCACAAAAAATATCTAAGACAAAATTATATTCAGCAAGGTTCTGAAAACTTTGCCTATTCACACACAAACACTACTACATATGCAATTGACACAGCACTAAATAAAACTACGTGGGAGACGTTTTAATATACAAGACAAGCTGTTGTCACTTAGTATATATATAAAAAAAGCGCAAAATCATACAATTTCTTAAGAAAGTTATTTATTATGCTTTCGAAACGAACCTTTCAAGATGTCCTAAAAAGAATATCATTAAATTCGGGTATAAAAACCCCGTCATTTTTGGACAAATTAAAGATGCTTCTGAAAAACTATCCACTGAACAATGTTTGTGTGTGTTGATGTTTGATTTAAATATTCCTCCTGAGCAAATTATTGGATATGAAGATTTAGGGCCAGATGAGACCACAGAAAGCATTGCAGACCATGTGCTTATGCCATGTACCATTGGTGCTTATGATTAAAAGGGTTAAAGCTAACTACAAGCAGCCCATTTTCAATGGCTTTTGTAGAAGTACATTTTTTACATTATTTTTTTTTATAAAAAAGAAAAATGACAGGTATTAAAAAAAACAATTGTTCGCTGCTAGATATTAAACATACCGGCTCCCAAGAACGAAGTTCTTTAATTTAATACAAATCATTACATAGTATAAAACAAAGTCGCTATAATCTGTCCGTCCCTATGTATGCTTAAATCTTTAAAACTACGCAACGGATTTTGAAGCGGTTTTTTTAATAGATAGAGTGATTCAAGAGGAAGGTCTATATGTATAATACATGCATAATATTGTAGAGAAACACTGACAAATTTAGAGGCTTCTAATGTGATGTCGTAAATAAACACATTTTTTGCGCTTACATTACAAACGCTGGCTGAACCCCACGAGATAAATCAAAAAAATGTACTACAGTATTGTACACCTTAAAAAGGTCAACAAAAAAGTCCGCAATGGTATATGTCTATCTCTTAAGGATAACCCACAATAACCATTTTTTATCTTTTACATTTTACGGAAAAAAATGGCTTATTTACGAAGTGATTTTAAGCAATACAGCATTAATCCTTATCCAATTAAGTAAATCCCTTAAATACCTTGTCTATTTAATATACATCAATATAGTCCTTTGCAGCATGTAATTTAAATGAATATTTCCGAAGATATTACAGATTTAAAATGCAGGGACATAGCGGTGCGGTGGAACGTCTTTATATACCATGGTCATTTATATGTCGCTCTTTCAAGAGTAACCTCTAAGCAAAACATATTTGTATTGTCTAATGACAAAAAAGCTGTAAACGTTGTTTAAGGACATTCTGTAGTGGGTAGGTATATTTAGTATCAGCATTGCACCCGTGCGAAGCCGGGGCGGGTCGCTAGTATTTAATAATAACAAAACTTTTGAAAGTTGGTGTATATTCATAAATGGAAGTGGAATACTCAAGTAGCAGGTAAAGTATAGAAAATTTGTTACTTGAGTGAAAATATCAATTAGTTCCATTAATTAGTTCCAATAGAAAAGTAGAAGTAGCAATAGAGATTTAAATTTCCGCGCCATTGCTTACCATAACCCTCTAATAACGCACGGGCGCAAAACTAAATAAAAAATAGATGTGGTGTCGTGGGACACCAGGTAGGAACGAAGTTCCTTCGGCCAATGTAGAATCGATACAATTTGCAAAAAAAAATCGTGCTCAATTTTATGTAGGTTTTCTTGATTTTTCTCTTAAATTTTGCTGATTAGTTTTTATTTAAGTATAGGAAAGTATTTAGGAAATTCAGTATTTTAGGAAATAATAAATTACGTAAAATAAAAAAAAAATGAATATAAATGAAAAGAAGAAAAGAAAAAATTAATTTAAGATAAATAAATAAATATAAATAAAATAATAAAAATAAAAATTAATAAATTTAATAATTTATAAATTAAATTAAAGTGTAAGTGTAAAATATAGAAAAAATAAAAAAATAATAAAGAAAGAATTATATAATAAATTTGGAAGACCATCTGTTGTGCAGTATGAGGTCGCGCGTTGTCGTGCAGGAGCAGCGGAGACGAGCGATTGACCAATGCTGGTTGGAGATGTGCCAGCTTCTCCATCATTGTGTTCAGTTCTTCACAGTACACATCTGCAGTAATGCTCACCCTGTTTGTTAAGAAGCTGTGATGAATCACACCGGCGCTAGACCACCAAACAGTGACCATCACTTTTCTAGGGGTAAGTTTTCGTTTAGGGCATTGTTTAAGTGCTGAACCAGGATCCAACCAACTTGCTGAGCGCTTGCGGTTATCAAACAGAATCCCTTTTTCATCGCAGGTAACAATGCGGTTCAAAATTCCTTCATTTGTGTGTCTGTCGAGCAGTGCAAGGCA
The DNA here is from genome assembly GCA_947532125.1 of Saturnia pavonia. NCBI lineage: Eukaryota > Metazoa > Arthropoda > Insecta > Lepidoptera > Saturniidae > Saturnia > Saturnia pavonia. The sequence continues at coordinate 6,584,906 of OX383922.1, forward strand.
CGTCTCGACTCGTACTTCGCGCTGGCGATCATTGAGTTCGTGGGGCACCCATTTGTCAAGCTTTTTTACCTTGCCAATTTGACGCAAATGACCAATATTGTTTTGACGCTAACGTCAAAAGCTGCTGCTAATTATGCCGTAGATTGTTGAGAAAAAGAAAAGAAAGAGGGAGAAAGAGAAAGGTATTATACACTACTCGCTTGTGTATACGACTGTCGCGCATGCGCACGTCTCAATTAACGGTTTTATTCCACGGACTTTGTCTTACGGTTTTACTATCACATTTTTTTCAGTTCGGTCGCGCAGTAAAATCCCTATCTCCTCCAAGCCTGCCGTAAGGAACTTCGTTCCAATAAAAGCGAGGTTGCGCATCTATCTCAACAATAAGTAATAATCTATGGGTTCGGTCTAGATGTTAGGAACATTTTTTAAAATGACTTAAAAAACACAAAAATAAAACATCTAAATGGTTATTAAGAAACAGCAGTTACTTGAATACAACAACAAAAAAAGGTGTGTGTGCGATTCACACATGATAGAAGTGAAACTTCATTTTTAAAAGATATTTTTTAATTTATTTAACATATGTTACATAAGACTTCTTACTAAAAAGCTGTAATACGCAGCCGCACACAGTGTAAGTACAGTAGTATTAGCTCACGTACTTTTCACATATACTAACACACGTTAAATGCTCAAATACAAGCAAATATTAAACAGTGTGCAATATACATACACACCGACATTTGCTCTCTCGCTCTAGCTCACACAAAGAGGAGAGACCGATAATATAAAATAGTATGTAATTTGCTCTCTCGCTCTGGCTCTCACAAAGAGGAGAGACCGATAATGTGCGTTAAAAGTTTAACGTTTAACGTGTTGAAAGTCGCATAAGAAGTTTCACTTCAAAAAATAATTGCCAAGCGCGTGTCGGTCCACGCGCAGTGTAGAGTTCCGTAGTTGCCTGTCAGAACATGGAAGCTTAGAGAGGGGGCTTTAAGTAATTATTTCAATACAATGGAATTTCTACGAAATTACTTCTCCTTTTATAAGTTGACTGATTATTACTCGTTAACTTGTAAAGCCTACTTACCTCTGATAGTTTTCCTTTTAACTTCATTATATATACTACTACCATGAGTTTTTCACATATCCAATAAAACAACCATTTAGCTGGGAGTAGGGGAACTTGACTGTAACAAAAATTATCAATGTAAAGCTTAATAATTCGCAAACGGTTCCCTGGATCGAATAATGGATTTCACGCACCTGTAATATTTTTGAACAACTTATCCAAACCCCACTCGATAACATTGACGAGAAAATTAATTAATTCATTCCCACTTTACGTGTAGGAGAAAAGCCTAGTTTTTTTTTCAGATTATATATTATCCACTTTGTCGGCATAATTAATAAGTATACTCACACCAAATTACAACTTTCTAGTACTAAGAATATTTAAGCTAAGCCGCGGACAGACAGACGGATATAGCGAAACTATAAGGGTTCCTTGTTGACTTCGGACGTTATAACGGCTATAAGGCTGAGATGAGGATGCGATGGTCAACTAGGAATAAGCATGTAGAGACTTTTTTTAGTTTTATTCCTACTATGACAATCTTGCCATCATATCGACATGATTTTTAAGACAATTAGGTACATTATACAATGTATACATTACATATGTATGTATACATTATACATGTATGCAGTATGATAAATTATTACGTTCAGACCTTGACGAACAATATGACCAACAACGTAAATGGATCAATTAACGAATATAACCACACTAGAAGGTTAGATAAGGTTTTTTAGAAAAAGTAGGTAATCTTTTGACTTTTGTTTTTTCTGAGTAAAGAGCGCTCTCGCACGCGCCCTTGCTAATGACGACAAATAAAGGCAACTTACATGGAAAAAACCCATCTATGTATTTTCTGACAAGATTCCTGAAACTGCCATCAGTATACGCATCTTGCCAGGGACACAAAATAAATAAGAGATTTGTTTTGCTTGATTGTTGTTTAAATTATTTTGTTTAACTGATATTACTCTCGTGTGTGACTATTATCAATTAGTACATATTAATATTAGTTATATGTCAGGGACAGCAAAGTCTGGATGAAATAGTTGATTGAGCTAAATACGTAAAAGTAAATAAATCCGTAATATATGTATTTAAGGAATAAATGTTTAACCAGTTAGTACGTTTTTTGTTGGCTATAATTTATTCGAATTTAATCAAGCCTGTTAACGTGTTAAGGTATGTCCATGTTCATAATAATCATATATTGGTTAGTATCGTGAAACGTGAAGTAGTTTCATCTACTCGGTGACGTATGCTAAGGGATCCACTTACTAGTGATGTCCGTGTATTTCCAAATACGAAATTAATTCCTTTATAACATCGATATGACCGTTATATTATTGAAAAAAAACAACGATCATTAATCTTATAAACAAACTTTGTAACAAATTTAAAGCAACATTATCTAACTAATCGTCCACCGCGTGTAGAGCGCGTAATAAAAACTATTCAAAGATGGCAGCCGGTTTAAAAACTTCGGTGACGCAACCGCTTCGAACCAGTCACAGCCGGATCGCGCCGGTAGCCACCAGTCGCGCGCGGGTCATCGAACTTACGCATTCGATAAATTCGCTTTTGAACTTTTTTTTATATTAATTTCGTTATTTTTCATATTCTTATTTTGCCAACGTATGTCATTGTTACACTACAATAACGTTTTGAAAGTGCAGTAACATAACGAGGTATGTTTATAAACTTTCCTGTTCCGTGCCGCGGTATAGATTGTAGTGCGTTTTGTTTTACCTCTATATAAAACAGAACATCTAAGATTTGGTACGGTATATAGATATATATCTTTCTAACTATACAGTTATAGTAACATAAATACTTATGTTATATATATACTAGCTATGCCTGCGGCTCCACTCGCGTGGACTACTAAAAAGGTTTTTTTATTTTATATTGTGGAATCCTAATTATTTTTCTAAAATATAAATAGCCTAAGTTGTGCCTTATAATTGCAGCTATCAGCCAGTGAAATTCCCGTCAAAATCGGTCCAACGGTTTCGGAGATTACTCGGAACAAACAGACAGATATACAGACGTTATATGTTATACGTAGTGTGTATACTTTCATATGCATTTAGCAAAAATGTGTTATTTTAACAATACAAACAGACGCTTCAATTTTATTTGATATTATGTAAATTTATTTGCTATACGATTACAATGAGTCTAGAGTTCATCTAATATTATTAAATGAGCAATTCATATAAGTAGTTATATGTAATTGGGTTCTAACGATCTGAATTAAATTTATCAATATATTTATATATCTCGGTTCTTTTTTTGCAAGACACCAAGCTTACCTCGTCCTAAATATTAACATTTACGCGTATTATTGAATCCGTTTAAACTATAGATCTAGTATAAATACATAATATAATTTGACATTAGGTTGAATAAGACGAGCTCAAAAACGGATTCCACGTTGCATATTAGCGCGTGTGTGCGTGAAACATGAAATAGTGAATGCACATACTCGACTTCAGTAGTGCAATAGTCACCTGTCTTAACAATGATGTAATACGTAAATATTCTGGAAAATGTTGAAACAAAAGCAGTTCCGGTTATTTTTTAAAAAGTATCAACATATTGTGTAGTTTCGCTTCATAGCACACATTAAGCCTAGTGGGAGGACTGGCTCTCAAGTTCAGCTGCCGGTACACACCTATTGGTGCTTGGCGACAGATTTTCAACTTGAGGGTCGTAGCTCGCCAGGCGGGTATTAGAAAATACTCTGCCACCATGCCATAGTTTCATCACGATGATTTCCTTCACCGAAAGCTCAGGCTCATTGCATGTGACCGGAATCACAACAACATCATTGTATTAACTTGGAAAAGAGACGGATTCTGCTTTAAAATAATGTTATAGAACAGGCAGTTTCGCGTGTGTTTCGCATGTCGACAACAGATAACCCATAGCGTAACTACCGTGGTTTCGCTACTATGTTTTCGCGATGGAGGTGTGTCTAACGTACAACCCGTTTCGACTCATTCCTCGCAAGTAGCAGCTTATTATGGCTGGCTTGAGGCCTGTGGTTCTTTTGAGATTGATTGCTACCTACATAGCTATAAGTTACAGTAACCACTTAATATCGATAGGACAGCATGCTTGTTTGCATCTCTATACATCTATAGTATTATGAAACTCAACGTCTCTCTGTCTGTCTGTCCGTTTATGTTCTTTTCATGCGAAAACTACTAATACGATTTACAGGTTTTTTATGTTAATTAATTCATAGATATGTTATCTGACCCGATTATAGGGGCATATTTGGTAAGATAGAGTAACATACGAAATAAGCAGTAATAATATTGGTGAATCAATTCGGAAAAAATATGTATTTGAGACGCTTAAATAGCTTACGCTGAGTAAACCGTACGAGGTATATCAAATTAATGTACTAGATAATTGTAGATCTTAAAAAGACCTACAACAAGTTCAGCGATATCATACATCTACCTTCTAAGTATCATCCTTAATAAGCATCTATGTATGCCGTCTTTTGAGCGGGGCAGCACGATTCGCTCATTCGCTCGACCGACGGCATTCTGTAGTCCACACGAGCGAACTCGCGGACACAGCTACTAACATAAAAAAAACCTGCCAAGTGCGAGTCAGACTCGCACACATAGGGTTCCGTCCGATATTTGAAATATACACGTTATATATCGATAATTGTATGAAAAGATATCTATATTTCGATATGCCGATATTGGTCACCAATCCCTACCAACTACAGCTATGTTTTAACTACTCACCAATAGATGGCGTCGTGCAGTTTTTGAAAATACTCGACAGGTGGTGATTTATAATTTAAGATTTTTTACCAAAAGATGAGCTGGACAAACTTAACTTTGCCGTTGGAAACTGTTATCGCAATACACTGACATATGCCCCGGTCAGTTTACCAACTGCAAATAATAAAATTAATTTAAATTTGTTTTCGGATTTTTTCTTTTACTTGTGCTACAAGACACTGCTTCTTGCCAAATTTCATGATTCTAGGTCAACTGGAAGTACCCTATAGGTTTTTATTCCCTTTGAAATTGTTATAAAATACGACATAAACAGCCGTATCTTTTTGATTGCGTTGACTTAGAAGTTTGATTTTTTCACAGCTTCAAGGGATTATAGACCTGAGTTTTTGACATTAATTTCAACTTGATAACTCCACGCACCCCTGAGAAAAAGGGTCTCGATAGAAAGACAGACAGATGAACAACGAATTGATCCTATTTGAGTTCCTTTTTTCCTTTTTAGATACGGATCCGTAAATCCGTAATAGAAATCTTATCTTCGATTGCAGAGGTATATCGCTTATCGTTGTGTTATCGTTTCGGAAATCCATTCAGTGAGCGTGTTTGATATCGGAAAACTTTTGTCGGTTGTCGGTTTTTCGCGAGATATGGCCGGCCTACTGCCACTTCAGCTTGCTAATTCTTTGAGCTATGTCAATAACTTTGGTTCTTTGTCAGATGTATTCGTTACGAATCCTATCCTTCAGAGAAACTCCGAGCATAGCTCTTTCCATAGCACACTGAGCGACTTTGAACAAATAAATATGAATAATGATAATATTTATGAAATGAAATATCAATATTATTTATATTTATACGATTATTAACAAAAGAAATATATCTTAATGATATATTGTAAGTTTCAATTTACTAATATTCTTGAATAACCTATAAGATTAGAAGCATCAGAAATCACTCTGATATAAAATAATACATACGTAAAATATTGAGTGGCGGATAGGCGGTGTGGTGATTTGGCGGAGTGGCCACAATCTCACCTGATCTTAAGTGATGATGTGGCCCAAGATGATAACACGCTAAGCCTAGTGGAAGACTGGCTCTCAAGTGCATCTGCCGAAACACACCTAATGGTGCTTGGCGACAGATTTTCAACTTGAGGATGGTAGCTAGACAGGTGAGCATTAGAAAAGGCCCTACCACCATGCTATGGTTTCCCCACGATGTTTTCCTTCACCGAAATGTCTGGCTCATTGCAGGGATTCGAACTCACATCAATCGCCGCAATGCCCGTATACACTACCACTGAGTCATCATTGCTTCAAAAAATATAAATTTTGAGATGTGGCGGCTGCCTGAATGGCACGTAGCGACGTCCCATCAGAATGTTTTTCTCCCATGCAATGCGCAGTTCGATGTTTCACATCAAAATTATAACCAAATAACTTTTATTGTATAGATATATGGAACAATTATTGGTATATTTACGTCAGCTGCGCCGGAAGCGAGGCAGAGATAGAGAAAGTGTTTACTCCACGGTATCCTATAGCGAAGTAACACCACGTTGTTTGGAAGTGTGGCTAGAATTACCAGATGAGATTAAAAACGATCCAATATTTACACCTTTGAGAGAGTCGTACGAACAAAAACATGGTAAGTGGCATCTGAAATATTCGATTCATAAATGACTATAATAATAAAATAACAACAGTCTGTGAATGTCTTACTGGTGTGAAAAAGCCCCTTCTCGAAGGAAGATATAGCCCTAATCACTGCAATAAGTTAAGCCTTTTTGCCTATTTGAAACACCGAAAAATATCATATATAAGTATATTATTTTGCCACTGCACAGTAAATATATACATACATAAATCACGCCTCTTTCCCAACGGGGTAGGCAGAGACCACGTCCTTCCACTTCCTACGATCCTAACATACAATCAAATAACGATTTGATCGTAGAACGTTCGTCTAGGCCTTCCTCTTCCAACGTTCCCAATTACACTCATCATATATATCTGTCTAGTCCATCTTCTTTCATTCATCATCTCTACATGCCCAAACCATCTAAGCATCTCAATACGCAATCAAGCTTTCTCTATACGTGTCACTATATATTCTTTCACACCACAAAGTAGTACTATGAAAATGTCTAGTTTTCTCACGATGGTTTATTTTTCCACCATCAGCCGATAATATTGCTCATTAAATAAAACTTACTAAATGTTGGCGAAATTAGAAAAACTCTTTTTTGGTAAATGCCCACACAGCGATCTTAGAATATCGGCTCGATATTCAGTTTTAACCACTCGACCATCGCGGTTTTTGATACGTAAATAAATAAATAATTACTTTATGTCTGTTAAAGGGAAGTTGAACTCTTCAAAAATTATTTGCGAAACCGAACAGTTGTGTATAGAACAGAAAACGGATGATTCTGAAAATGAAGAGTTGGATACAGAAGACCAGAATAACGCGGACGTCCCTTACAGGTAAATAAAGCACATGACATAATTTCGTCCGCGTGAAAAGGCTTTTGTTTTTTGATTCAATGATGCCTCAGTGGTAGTGTGTACGACTTCGCGTCGATTGACGTGAGTTCGAATCCCTGCAATGTGCCTGAGTTTTCGGTGACAGAAAACATCGTAAGGAAACCATAGCATGGTGGTAGGGCTTTTTCTAATGCCCGCCTGGCTAGCTACCACCCTCAAGTTAAAAATCTGTCGCCAAGCACCAATAGGTGTGTTCCGGCAGCTGCACTTGAGAACCAGTCTTCCACTAGGCTTAGCGTGTTACCATCTTGGGCCACATCGTCACTTAAAATCAGATGAGATTGTGGCCACAACGCAAAAACTAAACGATAAAAAAAAATAAGGCAAACAGTATGCTTGCTTGCCACCTTTGTTGCATAAAAAAATAATATATCTATTAAACATAAATTAATAGGCCGTCATCAACATGAACAACTTCGATCGTCTCACTGCAGGGCATAAGTCTTCCTCATCACTTTTACATCATTCTTCCCAGGTTTTTCAGTCCTTCCCTTGTCAAGTTTTTCAAGAAAAATATTGTAATGTCGTCCATCCATCTCGCCACGTGCCTTCTTCATCACGTTTGCTCTCTCTCTCAGCCAATATGGCTGTTCTGGCCAATGTGAAGTACTTTATTTAATTAGTTATTTTTATGACTTTTTAAAATAATTGTTAATATTTAATCGTATTTTTTAACGTTTTAATTATTGCATAATTAACAATTACAAATATTTATAATATGTTTCAACTATAATATTTTATACCTTTTGTAGCAAGCAAATGGAACCAATAGGAGCTGACGATAAAACAAAATTAGAACCAGTGAAGAAAAGAAAGATGGTATGTATATCTTTGAAAAGTGAGGTCGATGAATCAGTCAGGTATATCAGGGAACAGGTACTTAAGGTAATTGTTAGTTTATTACATATTTGTTTGAGTTACCAATAAATATAGATCAAAAAGAAAAATTATAAGCAACTGATAAAAATGTAAAAAAGTTTCTATTTAATATTTGAACTCTTGATGTGAACTTAACTTTAGGTTCTAAAGGCCAATAATTTGCTGCTCTAACTCGTGTCAGAATGTTATCAAATAAAAATGATTATTACTACTTACTAGAATAGTATGTATACAGCTCCTTTATAATGAGGAATCTTATTGACTTATTATACATAGAATAAATATAGTATTGCAGAAGTCATAATCTTTTACGGAAGCTCGACCGCTGCACCTTTTCAGCTGCAAAGCAGCTATCAATGCTCGCGCTGATGTGGTCAAGTCTGAAGGGTACGGTTGGTAACCAATGTTTATAAGGCATTCCAAACTGGTCCTTGGGTTTATCCTCAAGAATGAGATAGAACTAACGAACTAAGAAGAATGAAGAAATAACTTAGACATTGGAATTTCCAAAAATTATAAAACGTATTTCAAGTATAAAATGTTCGAATTTTAGACCATGATTCATTTGATCAATTATGTGTCAACGTTGGCCTAGATCGCATATGCATGATACAAATTAAAGATAATATCGACGTAGAGTACTATCTGCCTAGCAAATATTGATAACTTCTCAAAACAACCAAATTGTATGATGTCGGCAAAATATGTATGGGTAGTAAATGTTTGTTATGCAGATAATATTTATTTATTTAAAGTAATCTTAACAGTTCTACGTAACTCTTCGAGTATTGAAGTTGGCTGTTCTTGTCGCTTGCTGGACTCTTCTGACTGTCTCACTTCTACTAAATACGGAGAAGGAAGAACTTTTACTCTACACTGCAGTAACTCCAGGAGATATTAAAGGTACTGTGACACTGATATAATATAAAAATCTATAATTTTTCTAATATTATAATGTTTGTGAGTTTGTATGTTTGAGCGCGTTAATCTCAAAAACGACCATTTCGTCTTAATAAATTCCTTTTAGGTTCAATAGCCTATTTGTTGAGAATAATATAGGCTATATAATTTTACATTTCAACCCAAAGGAACCAAACAAAAACTATAAATGCCAACTAATCTAACAAGCTGATAGGTAAGTAATGATTTTGTTAAACTTTAGAAAATTAAAACTCAATACTGAATTACCGTCTTGAAGTGACCAATTCACATCCTTAAAGAAAATTGAGCGATTTAAAAAAAATACTTATATTTTTTTTTATAAATTTACTGGTTCGAAAGTTATTCAAGTCAAATGTCATATTTGCTACGAGATTATCGTGATAAATTAAAATATAAACTTATATTTCTTTGAATGCATGTTCATATCTTCAGTAAAACATAAAATGTGTCCGAAAATTTTCAGTTATGTACAAATCTATTAACTAACTGGCATTTTGACGTACGGCATTTCTGCAATAGGGTATTTGAAAAAAAAAGAATATCGATTTTTTTATGTATTTTAAAGCTTCATCATAATTATGATAGTAGGCAATTGGAAAACTCTTCAAATTTTTTTTTTTATTAATAATAAACAATGAAAATTGTAATATTTTAAAAAGAATCACATGACTACGAACGCGCCAGGTTTGTGACGTCATAATGTTAAAGGAATTTCATCGATTAAGAGTCAAAAACACTGTATCAGCCGTGTGCTACAATGAGTAGACATTAACATTGTGACGTCACACGCGCTCGGGTTTGTTCGGGAACGATCGGCGCGTTTTCGGTACTGTATTCAAAAGTTAATTTTTATTTTGAAATAACTTTTGAAATATTGCGAAAAAAAAACGTTTTGTTATAAAACTTGTATATGATCTTTCCATTTAACACAAAAAATAATAATTTCAAAAACCCAATTATTCCTCAATGTAGAATTAAAATATTCAATTATATTCTCTCATTTTTCTCCTGTCCTCTCGCATCCCTGTCAATTCGTTTTACTGCTTGTGTGCCACGTGATTTATTTTATGGTGTTTACAGAATACAAATTACCAACAAATGGAGAAAAGTTAAAACTGTTTGTGACCCTCAACGGACCGTTTCTACAGGATGGTAATAGTTCTAATAAACTGAATATCTGGCTCCAAAGGGATTTTGATTCCAACGATACAGGAGCATTGGTTCAGGTATGGAGTTTATTATTTTATTAACCCTTAACAGGAAAAGTGTTTGAAAAGGAAGGAAGCATGACAGAAATATGTGTCCGGATTGGTGGCGACAAACTAGAGCAAGTGAATTAATTTGTTTATTTGGGATCAATGTTTACTAGTGATGGAAAGTGTGAAAGTGATATTGAAAGGAGAGTTAATGCTGCTAATAAGATGAATGGGGCGTTGCACGCCTTTATGAACAGCCAGAAAATTTCTAGAAAAGCTCGTCTGGCTGTACATGGAGCAGTATTAGTTTCAACACTCATCTACGGAAGTTAAAGCTGGGTATGGCAGAAAAAAACATGACAGTAGAATAAATGTAGTAGAAATGAGAGCGCTAAGAACCATGATTGGAGTGAAACTGAGTGACAGGATAAGAAATAGTGTAATAAGATAACGTTGTTGTGTGAAAGGGATGCTTAGATGGTTTGGGCATGTAGAGAGGATGAATAAAAGAAGATTGACTAGACAGATATATAAGATGAGTGTAATTGGGAACGTTGGAAGAAGAAGGACTAGATGAACGTTCCACGATCAAATCGGGGCCGTTTTGAAGAAAGGTCAGGTCAAGAGTACTCTAAACCGACGAGCATGCATGAAAAGATTGATGAATCTTGAGGAAGCGAAAGTTCTATGTCAAGATCGTAGCAAGTGGAACGACGTGGTCTCTGCCTACCCCGTTGTGAAAGAGGCGTGATTTATGTATGTATGTATGTATGTTAACAGGATTTATTATTTATGCCAAAGTTATTGTAATATATTATTGATACATAATAAGGATCACCTAAGTCGTTATGGTAGAATGGTTGTTAAAGGTGGAATAATTCTATTTTAAAACTTTATATGTCTAGTATTTGACCACAATCTCACTTGGTCCTAAATTGATCAGAAGTGTAGCCGCCAGAACAAGCCTATAAATGTTTGGCGACGGATTTTTACATTGGCTACAACTTGGTAGTTGTAGCCAGGTTACAGCTAGCCACGATATTTTCTTTTACCAAATGCTCAGGCTCATTGTAGGAGTTCAAACTCAGTACAACTGAATCATCATAGTATAAATATAGACCGAGTTCTTGAACTTCGATATTCACTTTTTTTTTAATAATTCGCAAACGTCTACTAATTTCAATTTTATTTACTAACACTATCGTATAACGATGTAGGAAAATATCGCGAGGTAACCTGAAGGCTTATTAAACCATGCTTACTTAATTGCCTAATTTTCGTCTCGACTGTTTTTGTAGCGTAAGCATGCGAATAAATTTTGGTTAATATACAGTTAATGAATTATATATATTTTTCTTTTTAACACGCTTATAATTATTAGCTTCACTTCTAATAAACTAACTAACAATGTAATAAAATTTTAGAAGTCAATTTTAACCTACTTCTAATTGTCGTATTGAAATAAAACTTTGTATGTATATGTAGTTCGGATGACAACACTATAATTTGATATCTTGGAGCTGATCTGATGATGGAGTCAGGTGGGTGGTGGAAAGTGGAACACTTCAGTGGGCACTAGTAAACCCCTCGACTTTAGGCTTATACTCGTATGATTATTCGTTTTGACAAGTCTAATAGATTGGGTTTTGTAACGAGATGTTATTATAGGACTAACAATTTTTATAATTTTTACTGCGTAGTTAAAGCGTGTTTTTAGATTTTTAAACTATTTAAAATTATTAATATAAGTTATTTTATCATATTATTGTCTATATTGTTGTCATGTCTATATTATTTAATCATTTTTAATTATTAACTCTCTTCTTTATCAGCTTGTTAATAGATTAATAATACTGCCTGTTGGGCTTCCTCCAAACTATCGTAGGATAGTTGGAAGGTGATGCCTTACGTTTGCCAATCTTGCCGGTGTTCCTAACGAAAAAGTACAATAACGTATATGATTTATTCATTTAACTATGATAATGTCATCATCAGGCCTTTCATTATGTTATGTAGCAAACAGCGGACTTCAAAAGATTCATAATAACTATCAGTTGTAACGCAACGTATTGGTGTATGTTAACAATTGACAGGTGGTTGCAATATGCATTCGTGTCTCGAATATAAGCGAAGGGTTTATTTGAACTAACTAGCACAAATATTTATGAGTGTCGAGACTCTCGTACAGTGCTTCTCTCATAAATAATGACACCATTGTTGTTTCGCACATGTTATCTCAAGTGTGTTGAATAATAAATACTTAGTTTTGTTGCATGAATATCAATTGTACCTTATAGGCGATGACTATTATGTATATAATAATGGCAGTGAATTCGGACGCCGCGTCAAAAGACATGGGCTTGAATGTAGAAAATACTAAGATAAATTATATTCTACTAGATTACAGCATAATTGAAAAAACCTATCGATGTATTGAGCTTAGAAATCAATTTTAGGCTTTGCCTAAGGTTGCTTTAAAGTTTTGAAGAGATAGTTAATTTTGAAAGGAAGCTATTACATACAACCGATCCATTGATGTCTGCCGCCCATGTGCAATATATAATTTGCTGCTCTTTAATAAAAAATATAAAATTCATTATGTATTTCTGCACACTTAAAAGTAATGCAATGCTTTCGGTTTTAAGTTACCTGATACCTAGTTAACTCTTTTAACTTTTACATAGACTTAGGCAATAACAAAACAATATCACATTTATGAACACATGCCTTACACGGAGTTATAATTTACACCAACCTCTAATTGTTCCAATGCCCAAGTCATAGGCTCTTTGCCTAGTTCTGGTACCGGAGTTCTAATACTCAAATTATGGTTTGGCAAAAAAAGGAACACAAAGGAAAACAAACTGTTGTGAAAGTGTTGTGAGATTTTTAAATAATGTTGCATGCCAGCTATAAAAAATGCTTAAGTTAAGTATTGTTTACTGAACCCATATTAAACTGTATTTTAATGTAAACTATTGAATACATATTATTGCCACTTATGAATAATAATAATTATTGTTTTATATATTGTACTATAATAATAATCATTATTGTAAAACTTTAGTAAGTAATAGGATTTCCTACTCTTTACTCAAATAGTCCGAATTCCTTTACTTTTTTTTTATTTTGTCGCCTTAAAAAGCGTCGTCAATCATTTTAGAACAGGTACTATACACATTTTCACCAGTCAGGTAATCTGCGAACAAGAATGTTATCTCGCACTGATCCTACTGACGGACCACTATGCCCTTTCATGATATACGAGATTTTATCTAATTATAAGCAGAACGTAACGTTTTAAATTGTTACAGAGTTCAAACGTGTGGACGATAAACCTTCAACCTGAGGACTCTATGGATTTCTCGTCGAGCGTGTCCAGTTCTAAAACGCTTGTATTAGAGTCAAATATTCTGTCCAACAGAACGACTACGGATAAGAAAAACGTAAACAAAATCTGGTCTATATTTCTAAATGGTAATTTTGAACTACTTAATTATTTATAATCTGTATTTATATTATTTGCTGTGACTTACAACCTTTTTGTTGACCTTTTTTGATAAATTATTGTTTTTGGGTATGTTTTCTAAAGTACCTAATTTGAATATAGGTATAGATAGTGCTAATTATTTTTAATTGATACATATTACATAATAGTTTAAAGGTGTAGTGGTTATTTTGAACTGTAAGTAAGTTATTTTATATTTTTTCATAAATACACGATTTAATTTTTGTTACAATTTTGAAATTGTACCAATACAAAAAAAATATACACTAAAAGCATCGATTTACATTGAATATTTCAAACGTCTATGATTTTATGAACAAGCATTGCTAATGTAAGAAAACATGATGTCACACTCTTGGCATCAGAGAAACATCGTAACATCTTTACACTTTTTTTTTTACGATACTGTTTTTGAATCATTCAACAATGCCTTATATTGAAATTTTTATCAAAACTATAAACAGATGGCGTCCTAAAGCAACTTTGCTTCACCAATTCACCAAACACCAAAAGAACCAAGAAGATTATAGACACGACCTAAGTGCCATTTTTTTTAATAAATGCAGCATATTTTTTTTTTCTAATTATTAATGTTTCGCTTTCGTTAAAATTTATAACTTACTTACCCTGTATACTATATTGCTCATAGTGTCCTTATATGATCATTATTATTTATTTATTTTCGTTGGAACACCAACTCGATTCGTTTGCTATATGTTCTGCGTCATATGTCTCACGTTTTTCTAATTTTTATCTTTTTTTTTGTTCTTTATGTCAGAATGTCCGTCCTGTGATGTCACCGGACGGCTCCAACGGAGGACTAGCGTTGGTTGTTTGCAACCAACGTTATGCTGAGCTGGAGCCGTTTTGTAACAACTAGCATTTGACTTTTAGTTCTTAGTAGGTAGATGTAAAGGTATTTTTAGATTGTCTATGGTTGTCAAATGTATTTGGTAGAAATAAATAATTTCTTCTTCTTCTTCAACTTCCGCTTAACAATCATTACATAGTATAAAACAAAGTCGCGTCGCTCTGTCCGTCCCTATGTATGCTTAAATCTTTAAAACTACGCAACGGATTTTGAAGCGGTTTTTTTTAATAGATAGAGTGATTCAATAGGAAGGTTTAAATGTATAATACATGCACAATATTGTGGAGAAACACTGATAAATTTAGAGGTTTCTAATGTGATGTCGTAAATAAACACATTTTTTGCGCTTACATTGCAAACGCTGGTTGAACCCCACGAGATAAATCAAAATAATGTACTACAGTATTGTACACCTTAAAAAGGTCAACAAAAACGTCCCGATGGTATATGTCTATCTCTTAAGGATAACCACAATAACCATTTTTTATCCTTTACATTTTACGGGAAAAAATGGCTTATTTACGAAGTGATTTTAAGCAATACAGCATTAATCCTTATCCAATTAAGTACCTAAAATACATCGTCCATTTAATATAGATCAATATAGTCCTTTACAGCATGTAATTTATATGAATATTTCCGAAGATATTACGGATTTAAAATGTAGGGAAGTGCGGCAGTACCGGCCCTATATACCATGGTCAATTATATGTCACTCTTTCAAGAGTAACCTCTAAACAAAACATGTTTGTATTGTTTGATGACAAAAAGGCTGTATACGTTGTTTAAGGACATTCTGTAGTAGGTAGGTATATTTAGTATCAGCATTGCACCCGTGCGAAGCTGGGGCGGGTCGCTAGTATTATTATAATTCAGACTGACTGATAACAAATATCGCTAGTATTTTTTTAGAATGTATAAATTTAATTATGGCAACCAAACCTCTGATACACATAATTAATATTAACACCCAGACATAGAATTTAGCAGTCATGCTCAACACACAAAAGTCCACGTGTATGGGGATGGAACCTGCGTCATTCTTCTTAATAGTGGAATTTTCTATCACTGCCTCACGAAGATTGTAATAATCTCAACAATATTTGTATATTACAGAGACAAAAGTAACTTTACGCTTGACCACAACAAGCAGCATCGCAGTGCCTGTAACAGTAAGCTACCGGTTGGATCCGCTGAAAGAAAACGACGGTATTATCTACTCAATGATGCTACTGTTCACTTTGTATACGTTAATTGTTTTCGAGGTAAGTGGAATAAGAAAGTATAGTGATTCCATTATTACTGTATTTTTTTATGTCCCGAACTGTTTTTATGTCCTTTTCTAGGGTTTGCCTACAATTTGTTTTTTTATTGTCGCAATGAAAAGTAAAAACATGATACAACACAATTTATATATTTATTTTTCTGAAGAATGTCTATCAAATTTAATGTATGTTAGTACCGTCCACAGATAAATGAAATACGAAATGTTATTCTCATTTTAAATAGTTTATATTTGTAGCAAAATATTTTTGCAATTCCGTTTATTAATCTATAAAATAGAATGACAATATCAGTGAAAAACGAAAAAAAAATCACACAAAGTAAGTTAAAAAAAAAAATAAACAATAAATTAACAGAACAGGATCACCCATTTATTATTTCTCACAGCAAATAGTGATAGCATTTTACTTACTATAGTTCCGTAACGTTCTAACGCAACGTAACTTCAGTACTATAGAACCACAATTGATTAAAAGGTTTATAATATTCCTATAAATAGATTTACTAACAGTTAAGTATATAATACTAATGAATATCACTGATAGCGCCCAGTATTTTAATTATCTTAGAGTAATTATGTAACCAAGTCTTTGGATTAACCAATGAATTCTATACGAATCAATAAAATTGAAATGTCTGGTTGTGATATCAAGAAAAAACAACTTTTCCTAAATGCACATGAGAATGTATACAGCACTAATAAAAAAAATCTGTCATTCTATCTCAATATGTATGTCATCTGTTTGTTCCGGGCAATCTCCGACACGTTTGGACAGATTTTGATGAGACTTTCACTAGCAGATAGCTGTTGTTAGAAGGAGTAATTAAGGCTAGTTTTATTTTAGAAAAAGGGTTCCGCGCAAATAAAAATAATTCGGAAATACGATTTTAGGGCGCTTAAATGGCTTACGCTGATCAAATCATAAGAGTTATATCAAATTAATATAGCACATAATTGTAGATCTTTAAAATACCTACAAAAAAGTCAACGAGAGCATATGTCTATTTTCTAAATATCAACCACAATAGGCATTTATGACTTTAAAATAAGCGGGATTCGAGCGTGTGCCCAATCGACGGCATTCTATAGTCCACGCGAGCGCAGCCGCGAGTACAGCTAGTTTGAAATATATTTGTTTCTGCTTTTCAATCGTCTATTAAGCGCTATTAAGCACTATTAAGAACTATTAAACTATTACTTTAGAATCTGTCGCAAAGCACCTATAGGTGTGTTCCGACACTTGAGAGCCAGCTCTCTCCCACTAGGCTTAGCATGTTACCATATTGGGCCACATCATCACTTAACATTAGGTGAGATTGTGGTCTAACGCTAAACATATAAAATGTAATACTTTAAAAATACGTATCTGGTGTTTGTACATATTAACTAGGTATCAAAGAACGTGTGAATTACAATAATGCCAAAGTTGTATGCAAAATTTCATCCAAATCGTTTAAGTCGTTTTTGCGTGATTGAGTAACAAAAATTAAATTTCACATTTGTAATATTAGTTGGATATATATTTCTTATATTTTTTCTGAAAAGTGCTATGATCGAGAGATAAAATATTCGCAAGGAGTAAAGATGTATTGAAGATCACACTGTCGTCGTCTATTTGTCTTATTCTATCTATCTCCTGCACCTACAACAATCTCTCTTATACGGTTTAACTTTTATAGATAGTCAATCGTACTATAGCAGCGCTTCTAACTTCTTCATTGTCAGTAGCTGTTCTGGCACTGACTGGAGCAAGGCCTTCACTTCCAGAGCTCGTGTCGTGGTTAGACGTGGAAACCATGGTGCTGCTGTTCAGTATGATGATGCTAGTTGCTGTTTTGACCGAGACCGGTCTGTTTGACCGCCTAGCAGTTATCGCTTTCGAAGTGAGTTGAATTTAATCTTCGTCTTATAGGAACGCACAGTTAATAGAGTTAAGTTAGCTATGGGGTAAGCAAGAACGATAACATTGAATAAGCACAGGAGAACAATTACATCAGCGCTCTATCTGGAATTATGCTGCATGAATCGTGAAAGGTGAAACAATCATAGTAATAATTAAAAACGATGTCGACTATACCTTACTCGATTTAAACTCTTGGAGGGTGTACATGAACGTAAAAACCACCGTTTCTGAAAATATTCACGTTCTAGGAAGAACGGTAAGTTATATCCGTGCTAGAATATAAAGTTTTGATTTCATTAATGAATTATAGTGATTGTACCAGGAAGAAGTCACTTCCAGATATCACTGTTATTGGCATGATAAAACTTTTGATAGCAAATCTTGCTATAGGTGGTATTTGAACTCATTGTCTGGTAAATCGGTAATGTGCTTTAAGAATCTTACTGTAAAACCCAATAGTATTAATAGTAAACCTATCAGGTTGCACCTATTTAACACTATATTGGTTGGTGTACTCCGTATCCCCATCCCGCTCCCGCACATATCTTAACGCCAGTGTTATATATGTCACTTACATTTGACGTTGATTCATGGCTGCTCGATAGCGAGCGCTTACGCCGTCGTAGAAAAGAGAAAATACTTGCTTTGATTATGTATGGTGGATTGTGGACAGTATCTCGCTCGCAGTAGTCTTGTAGAAAAGGAAGTGGCCATCTTCGGCAGTGATAATAAGGTATCGTGCATCTTTCCTTTTTTTCACAAGCTGCTCCTTTCCTAAAGCCTATGTAGTTTGGTAGTCCATCTTTTCGCCAACCAATATAGCTAAATTTTCGCTTTAACCGCGTATACATATGGCATATCTTAGAAAGATAGACAAGTGTAAGATTATTTGCTTGACAGGTAACACGAGGTAGAGCATGGCCCTTAATAAATTGCTTATGTTTCTTCACGGCCTTTTTCTCCACTTTTTTGGATAACGTGACGACAGTTCTTCTCATGACCCCAGTAACTATTAGGTAAGTTAAAAATAAATTAAAATATTTAAGTGAAATGTATTCTTGAAATGGGTCGCTGACAAATAGTAAATATTCAATCATTTAACCAACACGTATTTGGAGGCACGTCCAATAAACTTTCATGGAGATTAAATTTATGTTTTTATTTGTAATAAGTTGATGACATATGGTTCTTAGTTAAGAAAGTTGAAAGGTTGAGAACAGTTAAAAATTAGTGTAGTGGGTACTGTAGTTACTTATTTAAGAAAGTAAGTATTTTTTCAGACTTTGTGAAGTGATGTGCCTGAATCCAATACCGATTCTGATCTCGATGGTGATATTTAGCAATGTGGGGGGCGCAGCGACCCCTGTTGGTGACCCACCTAACGTAATCATAGCTAGTCAGCCGTTTGTTCTGCGAGAGGTAATTTTTCTATTCCCATTGCTTTTAAAGTCTACATCATAAGAGATGGAGCACTTTTTTGCGTAATCTTCTCCAGATATATTCATTTAACTCTCGATCTTTGGCATGAATTGTAAGAGTTATTAATGTGATGCTTTAGAAAAATAACAGAAATATCAAAGAGTTATGCAATCTAATAGTTTAAGTGATAATTTCTGTGATGGGACAGTACTTAATTCAATTCTTTGTCGCTTGTCTGTCGGTGACTTTGAATACTGAATGGCAGTTGGGTTAGAATCTAATACATACTAGTGCATCTTGTCAAAAGTAAAGAGAGAGCCTGAAAAACTTATTCCATTAAACCCATAGAAAATAATTTTTGTTCCCAGTTCAATTTATTATTCAAATACATCAATTGTAAAAGTCAAATCAAACATTGGCCGATCACCGATATTTCAACCGACTTCAAAAAAAGGAAGGTTCTCTGTTTCCCCATTATATTTGTATGTGCACGATTTTATCAGAAACTTCGTCTGATTTTTATTATTCTTCTTCTATGGTAATCTAATATACTTGTGTAAATATTTAATTCTCAGTATTTAAAGTACCAATCCTATGTGCGTTAAGTAAATAAAGTAATTGTGATATTATTTTTCCTAGAATATAAACTTCACGACATTTACCCTGCACATGGGTTTGGGAATATTACTGGTGTCTATACAAACTTATGGACAGCTTAGGTTTATGTTCCGGGATATCAAAAAGTTAAGACAACTTCTACCGACAGACCTACAAGGTATGGATTGCTTAAGTGTATTAATTTGTCTATTTATTTATGATTTTATTCAGTTAATTCAATACAGAAATTTCGTAATATAAGTATATTTCTGTTGCTACATGTTGTATTACATATGACAATAAATGGCCGTCGGTGTACTTCACTAGCTACACTTGTGTGCCCGTCATGTTCATAGGCTTTGCGTGTTGCCATCATCTAGCAAGCACGTTGCAACTTAATATACTTTGTTTGTACTTTAATACGTTTGCTCACAATTGTGAATAGATTTAATCTAATAGTATTAAGTGGGCAATTGCTTAAAATTTATATGTATATAATTTTTTTTAATCTATATTAGAACAACATCTGGTCAACATTAAACACATTTATTTTTATATTACACACATGAAATATGTTGAAGAAAAGTGTTGGAGGACAAATTTTAGAATCTAAGATAATATTTGTGTTTCTCTAGTTTACTAATTACTCTTTCATTTGGCATATTTAGTTAATGTAGTGCAGAAAATTATACATACATAAATCACGCCTCTTTCCCAACGGGGTAGGCAGAGACCACGTCCTTCCACTTGCTACGATCCTGACATACAACTTTCGCTTCCTCAACATTCATCAATCTTTTCATGCATGCTCGTCGGTTTAGAGTACTCTGGACCTGACCTTTCTTCAAAACGTCCCCGATTTGATCGTGAACGTTCGTCTAGGCCTTCCTCTTCCAACGTTCCCAATTACACTCATCTTATAAATCTGTCTAGTCAATCTTATTTCATTCATCCTCTCTACATGCCCAAACCATCTAAGCATCCCTTTCTCAATCCGTGTCACTACATCTTCTTTCACACCACAACGTTCTCTTATTACACTATTTCTTATCCTGTCACTCAATTTCACTACTATCATACTTCTTAGCGCTCTCATTTCTACTGCATTTATTCTACTTTCATGTTTTTTCTGCCACACCCAGCTTTCACTTCCATTACACGAGTGTTGGAATTAACACTGCTCCATGTACAGCCAGACGAGCTTTTCTAGAAATTTTCTGGCTGTTCATAAAGGCGTGCAACGCCCCATTCATCTTATTACCAGCATTAACTCTCCTTTCAATATCACTTTCACACTTTCCATCACTAGTAAACATTGATCCCAAATAAACAAATTCATTCACTTGCTCTAGTTTATCACTACCAATCCAGATACATACTTTTGTCATGCTCTCTTCCTTTTCAAATACCATAACTTTAGTCTTTTTGCGTTCACTTTCATTCCCTTTCTTTCCAAGGCATCATTCATAGTAGTCACCATCGCTTGTAAATCTTTAGCCGACGATGCAAGTAATACTTGATCATCGGCGTAAAGAAGACATTTGAAAAGTAACTCATTCACTCTCAGTCCATAGTCACTCTCTTTCAAATCTGGCAGACAATTATCCATGAATAGGTTGAACAGCCATGGAGACGCTACATATCCCTGTCTAACACCCTTTTGGATATTAAACCATTCGGTGCTATTATTCCCTATAGAGGGATTTCAATGCCTGTATCAGACTACTGCTCACCCCATGCAAAGATAATGCTGACCACAACTCATTCCTCACCACTTTGTCATAGGCCTTTTCTAAATCTACGAATGCACAATAGACTTTTTGGTTTGTGGCCAAAAATGGTATATGAAAATAAATATATATAAATAGAAATTTGTAAATGGTAGATTTATTCTTTCGGTACTTTCATTATTTCTTTTTACCTCAAAGCTATTTTTCATGGAATATATGTGGGATATTCCAAGACTTGAAGCGAAAATATGTTCCATAAAACCTTTATTTAGATTATTCATAACATAAACACATCTTGCAGCTTTTACAAATTAATTGACAACTTCAGTCATTTTCAACTTGTATTGCCAACAACCTAACTCAAAAATATAAACAAAAAACTTCTAAATAATAAAATATCCGACACGGCCGTCCTGATTATTCATCTGCCCCAGATGAATCGTCTTCCGGCGATATCCACGGCTTCATGAGATCAGCTGAGTTAGTCGTATTAATCGGGCCTTCGTTTGTACCAATTTTCTTCACGGCGTAGCGATTGTTTCGATTGCTTTTCAAGACTTCGTAGGGTCCCAAATATTTAGGATACAGCTTACTTCCTTGCGAAAATTGTGTCTTCTTTATGGCTACTAAATCGCCAACATTAAAGGCTATTGCTTCCTTTCGCCTCTTATTATAGTTTCTTATATTTTCTTCTTGTACTTTCTGTATTGATTCTTTGGATTTTTCTCTAAGTTCTTCTTTTTTTTCGATAAAATTCTGTATGTTTTCTTCTTCTATCATTTTCTTAAGTTCATCGTCTTCATCTCTTATTTTAGTGCCAAAAAGCAGCTCAAATGGTGTCATCTTTATACTTCTTTGGTATGTTCCATTCAGACATCGTTGTACTTTGGACACACAGCGGTACCATTTAGTAGGGTCATCAGCACTTAGCTTGCTCAATACGGCCATGATGATCTTGTGGATGCGCTCAACCTGACCGTTTCCTCTTGGTTGTCCGGTAGTGATTGTATAATGCGTTATATTTTCATTTCTACAATACTCTTGGAAGTCTTTTCCTGTAAAAGCAGCATTTCGGTCGGTAATTATTCTTTCTGGTGCTCCAAAAGTTTGCTGTTGTAGTCTTAGTTTTTCCAATGTCTCTTCAGTTGTTACAGTTTTGACAGGGTAAATCCAAGTAAATTTTGTGTATGCATCTACGACGGTAAGGATGTACTTGTAATTCTTGTGAGTTGAAGTCATTGGTCCTAGATGATCAACATGGTAAGTCGAGAGTGGCATATTACCTTTGTCTATCGGATGAAGGAATCTTTCTTTTTTACCTCTTTTGTGTGATATGAGAATGCATTCAACACAATTGCTTATGACTTTTTAATCTTGTCTGTTAAATTCTCAATAAAATATTCTCTATTTATCAGTTCTTCAGTTTTTAAAATTCCAAAATGTCCTCTTTCGTGATTCTTTCTGATTATCTCATACTGCATTTTCTTAGGTACAACAATTTGTTTACTTCCATCTTTCATCTTGTATAGTATTTCATTTTCTAGGATATAGTCCTGGAAATTCTCTGTTTCTAAAATTTTCTTAATCAGTCTTACATAGTCATCTTCATTCTGTGCTTTCCTTATACGAGCCGTAGTTTCAGTAATCATCATACAGATAGGATATCTGCTTAATGCGTCAGCGTGTCTCATTCGAGTTCCTGGTCTATGTTCGATAGTATAGTCGTATTCTTCTAAAAGCAGAGCCCAACGAGCGACTCTCGGCGGTGTCTTTTTTTTTGTAGTGTCATAGTTAAGGCAGAGCAATCTGTGACTATTTTAAAATGTATCCCTAGTAGATAGACTCGGAACTTCTTTATAGCGGTGACAATAGCTAATATTTCTAGGTACTAGCTATGGTATTTTGTTTCAGCTGGAGTCGTTCTCTTACTCATGTAGTGAACAGGGTGAAGTTGGTTATCTTTGGGATTTCTATGTAGAAGAACCGCTCCATACCCGTCTGCACTTGCGTCAGTGTGTAATTTTGTTTCTAAATCTGGATTGTATATTCTGAGAACTGGTGAACTACACAATATCTGTTTCAATTCTAAAAAAGCTTTCTCACATCTTTCATCAAAATTAAATATAGCGTCTTTCTTTAACATGTCCGTCATTGGTTTCGCAATCAGAGAATAGTTTTTGATAAACTTTCTAAAATATCCTGTCAGTCCGAGGAATGACTGAACAGTCTTTATATTGTTTTGCTTCTTAAAATTTGCTACAGCATTAATCTTTTCTTGAGACGGTCGTGCTTCGTTGTCGCAAATAATGTAAGCGAGATATTGAATCTCCTTCTTTAGAAAGTGGCATTTCTTCCAATTAAACTCTAGACCAAATTCTTCACTTCTTTCTAATACTTTATCTAACTTACATATTCCTTCTTCTTCTGTTTTCGAGGGTATTATTAAATCATCAAGATATACGAGCAGAGTCCCGTCGATAATAAAATCGCTAAAGATGTCATTGATAAATCTTTGAAAAACAGATGATGCTGTACACAATCCGAAAGACATTTTTTGAAACTCGTACTGGCCTTGTGGAGTTACAAATGAGGTGTACTTTTGGCTGTCTTTGTGTACCTTTACGTGTAAAAAACCATTCTTCAAATCAAGGGAAGTGAACACCTTAGCTTCCTTCAGTTTGTCTATCTGGTCTTCGATTATAGGTAGGGGAAACCGTCCTTTGATTACTTTCTTATTTAGTCATCGGTAATCCATACACATTCTTCGTGATCCATCTTTTTTATCAGCCAGAACTATAGGGCATGCAAAATCAGATTTACTAGGTTTGATTATTTCTTTATCTAGCCATTCTTTTACTTGTGTATTCACAGCATTCATTTTAAAGGAGATAGGCGTCCCGGATTCTGGAAAACTGGATCTTCGTCAGTTAATATTATTTTCAATTCAACGTTACTTTCTTTCTTCTTTTCGTTAGGTTTGTACTCTTCACACATCTTATGAATCTGTTCAGCGTATTTAGAGTCTTCTATATCATATTCTTGTTCGTGTTTCTCCTCCGCTAGAAGTGTAAGATGCATAATCTTTTCCACAAATACACCTTCAGGTGTGAAACACACTTCAAAATCTTTAAGGATAGGATTTCGAATCAGTAAAGTTACAGGTATCTCGCTATCTTTCACAACATGAAATTTGACGTCTGTGTAGTATTCGTCGATCTGTACTTTAACAGTAAATATTCCTTCAGTATAAACTTTGTTCTCCGGTATTCCTGTTAAGCATGTTGATTCTGTTTTATAATCTTCAATTCCTTCTTTAATCTTCTCGAATACTGATTTTCTAATGAGGTTAACGTCGCTTCCAGTATCTATCAGGGTTGTAAAGTCTTCTTCATTAATCTTTATCTTTTTGTAGGGAACTTTCTCTTCTTCTTTTATATATTGAATATTCAGCGTCTTATTTACATTATTTCTTCCTTTATTTGTAAACTCAGTTGATTTGTGACCATACTCGTTGCATTTGAAACATTTGATTCCCTTCGAACAGGTGATTGATGATCCGACTCGCCACAGTTGTAACATCTTTTTACATAAGTTGTCCTTCGGGTTGAATAGTGCCCAGATGATTGACCAGTGTGTGCAGGTTTGTTCTATATCTTCTTTCTGAAATCACTGTAGATGTCTTATTTCCTGCGAAAATCACTTCCTGCATCAATGACATATTCTATAAGTGCAGCATCTTCAACCTTGCCATGAAGTGCTAACTCTTTCATAGATAGAGAATATTGTTGGTAAGTTTCGTCGTTCTTCATCTTGCATGATGCAAGTTTCTTATGTATTATTGCGCTATTAATCTTGGGTCCAAATTCTTCTTGTAGTTCTTCATCTTCACTTTCCTTTACAGCTTTCTTCGGCGGCATTTTGGTAGTTAAACTAGTATTATTCTTCAAATTCTTCGAGTTGGGTCTTTTATTACTCTTCGTGCAAAATGATGGCTTATTTGGATTCATTTAGTCTTTAGTATTCAAATATAAATCTTCATATCCAAATTACAAAGCTACCATTTTAGAAGATTTTTTTCATAGGTTGCAACTTATTCTACCATAACGCGTCGTTGAAGTAGTTCGCAACGTCGTTGTAGTACTCATGCCGACCCTGACCTGTGTCTATGCTCAGACAACACAAATTCGGTAAAATTGATGCAAATATGGCGGCCTACAGGTACCTTTCGCTGGATGACTTGCGATATGACTTCGATTTAAATCTTACTTTACTTTACTTCAAATCTTGCGCTATCCCGGACGAGCCCCCAAAAGTTATGGGATATTCCAAGACTTGAAGCGAAAATAAGTTCCATAAAACCTTTATTTAAATTATTCATAACATAAACACATCTTGCAGCTTTTACAAATTAATTGACAACTTCAGTCATTTTCAACTTGTATTGCCAACAACCTAATTCAAAAATATAAACAAAAAACTTCTAAATAATAAAATATCCGACATATATTATGTGCGTGATATGTGGAAAAATAAAAACATTTTATTCTTTAATCTTATCCAATTTGATTTCGGTTTTATATGCTTACTAGCGACCCGCCCCGACTTCGCACGGGCGCAATGCTGATACTAAATATACCTACCTACTACAGAATGTCCTTAAACAACGTATACAGCTTTTTTGTCATTAGACAATACAAACATGTTTTGTTTAGATGTCACTCTTGAAAGAGCGACATATAATTGACCATGCTATATAGGGCCGGTACCGCCGCACTTCCCTATATTTTAATTCTGTAATATCTTCGAAATTACATGCTATATTGATCTATATTAAATGGACAATGTATTTAAGGTACTTAATTGGATAAGATAAGATTAATGCTGTATTGCTTAAAATCACTTTGTAAATAAGCCATTTTTTCCCGTAAAATGTAAAGGATTAAAAATGGTTATTGTGGGTTATCCTTAAGAGATAGTGATGTGTATAGAGATAATAGAAACAGCCGGTATAGTGAATAGCTAGTTTATTACTGACTAATTAATACTACACTGTTCGTGGACAGTGCACGTTGCATGCGGGGGTGAGGGGTGAGGGGTGCGCATACATGTCACTCCTCCCCACTTAATTTTTGACACCTGGCAATTACAAAAAATCATATACCAAAAAGAACTACTAAACAAAATAACATAGAACAAACAATAACTTATTAAAAATATTTCTTATAATCTATTATCTTTTTATTACGCTTCTGGCGCGTGGTTACCAGCAACGGAGGCTGAGGGGCGTTAGCAGGCTCAGCTACGTCACTCTGAGGCACCGACGTAACGTTGTCGGTGGGGTCGATGGAACAGGAATCACGCTCAATTTGGGTAGCCAGTTCCTCACTCTCCGCGACCATACCTTCATCATCCCTATTCCCATCTCCCTCCTCCGAAACGAGTCTCGTATCGCAAACCTCAGTATCATTCGCAGCCGGCGCCACGGAAGCGGCCATTACAGTTCTGTTTTCCGACTCATTCGAACTAAACGCTGGCGGCGAATGAAACCCGTCAGGTTCATTTCCTCTATTTATAATTAAAGGATGATCTTCATTACCGGTATATTTAATTATTTGATCGACATGTCTTATACCGAAAATATCAAACTTTTTAAATAATATTTTATACATTTTAGTGCCAATTTTTTCCTTAATGATACCTAACTGCCAAGATTCTCTGCGTGCGCTGTACCATCGAGCCCAGATAGTATCACCTATTTCGAAAACTCTTTTTCTGGTTACTGGAGGCAAACTGAATTCGATATCGTTGGATGGAATAATTATGTCGAGCCGAGACCGGAGGTTTCTACCGAACATTAACTTAGCGGGCGTTTCGCCGGTGGTACAATGCACGGTATTCCTATAATTAAATAAATAACCTAACAACAACTCATTCATTTGATGCGTCGGTATATTATCTCTCATAATACATTTTAGCATCTTTTTACAAATTCTTACAGAGTTTTCGGCTTGGCCATTGCTAGGAGGATGGTATATGGGTGATGTCATATATTTAATTCCATTACATGAACAAAAATTTTTAAATTCATTTGAATTAATTTTAATATCATTATCGGATACAAGAACGTTTGGTATACCGAAGGTTGCAAAAATATTTTTCAATTTCATGATCAGGGCTTTACTTGACGTACCATTATGCATATAAAGACAATCCAACCATTTACTAAAAGAATCTACCACTACAAGATATACCCTTTGCCCAACCGTCATGTAGTCAATGTGTACGCGCTGCCACGGACCAGTCGCGGCAGGCCAGGGAGCCGGCGGGTCGCGCGGTGGCGCACATCGCAACTCCACGCAAGTTCCGCAAGATCCGATCCAACGTTCGATATCTGCGTCGATACCCGGCCACCACATTCTACTACGCGCGTTACTCTTAGTTTTTATTATACCTAAATGAGAGGTATGCAGTTCTTTTAACATTTTTTCTCTTAGAGAGGACGGAATTACTATTCTATGTCCCCTAAATAGACAGCCGTTTTCGAATTGTAAGTCCGATTTACATTGAAAATATGGTAGTACTGATTTACAAGCTATTTTAAGAGGCCAGCCGTGTCGCATGTACCCGGTAACTGTAGAAAGCGTCGCGTCTCGCTCTGTTACTAGTGCGATCTCACGAAACGTAGTTGCCGGTGTTACTTCATTCATAAACATCAATGCATAGTATGCATCTACGCCGCTATCGACACCCTCCGATTTGTCAGTACACTCTAGTGGCGCGCGTGAGAAGTAATCTGCCACTAAATTATTATCGCTGGAAACGTATTGCACTATATAATTATAAGCTGATAATATAATAGCGTACCTCTGTAGTCGTAGCGCTGTTGTCACCGGTATACCAGATTTATTATTAAATATAGAGACTAGTGGCCTATGGTCCGTCCTCAATATAAACGGATCCTTTCTACCGTATAAATACTGATGAAACCGCCGTACCCCGAATATAATTGCGGTGGCCTCTTTTTGAATTTGACTATAGTTACGTTCGCTGGGTGTAAGTGAACGGGATGCATAAGCGAGGGGTCGCTCGTGATTATCGCCAGTACGCTGCGTGAGAACGGCACCTAGACCGGCGGGCCCGGCATCTACGGAAAGCACGAGCTGCGCCGCGGGCTCGAAGTGCGCGAGCACTCGTTCGGAAGCCAGCTCGCGCCGCACGGCTGCCATGCTGCGTCGCTGAGGCTCGCCCCACTCCCGTATGACATCTTTACGCAGTAATTTATGGATAGGGCCTAATAAATCTGATGCATTGGGAATAAAATTCCTATAATAATTTACAACTCCCAAAAATCTTTTAACTTCTGTTACGCTGGTTGGCTCTGGTGCTTTGACAATGGCTTGGACTTTATCGGGACTGGTTCTCAAACCAGTTTTACTTATAACATAGCCTAGATACTTAACACTGTCCTTGAAAAATTCACATTTATCTTTCTGTAGACGTAATCCCGAATCATTTAATCTACTTAAGACATCATATAATCTTTTGGTATGAGTGGACCTATCTGGACCAGTAACACAGATGTCATCAAGCCAAACACTGACGCCCTCTTTATTAGACAGAAGTGTCTCCATGGCTTTTTGAAAAATTGCCGGAGCATTTGCCAACCCATACACTAATCTAGTATATTTGAAAAGCCCTTTATGAGTATTAATCGTTGTAAGGAGTTGGGAAGGCTCGTCCAAATCAAATTGGTTGTAGGCGTTTTTTAAATCAATTTTACTATAATGTTCGCCACCTCCAATTTTAGCGAACACTTCTTCAATACGAGGTAGGGGATACTTTTCTATTAGTAAATCTTTGTTTAAAGTGACCGAAAAATCTCCTGCTATTCTAACTTTGTCGTTTTCTTTTAAAACAGGCACTATAGGAGTTGCATAGTCCGAGTGGTCAACCGGAACTAAAATACCTAACCGAACTAATCGATTCAGTTCGTTCTCGACTTTATCTTTGAGGGCAAAGGGTACACTCCGAGGCTTAAAAAATTTTGGCAATGAATTTTCTTTTAAATGTAAACTAACTTTAAACTTATTGAATGTACCTAATTCATCTCGCCACAGATCAGGAAACCTTTGAAATAAGTTATGTACATTTGTGTCATTAATACTACTTATTGATTTTATATCCGTTGTGATAATTAAATTAAACGCAGACATAAAATCCCTACCGAGTAACGCCGTTTTTAATAACAAAAATTTTGATATATTTCCTAATTTTATTATAGTATGCTTCAATATAAAAATAACCCAGCGGAGAGATTTTATGTCCATTATATAAGCACATTTTAACATTACATGTAGTTAACGGAAATTTTAAAAACTTTTCAACGTACAATTCTTCAGAAATAACGCAACTACCTGATCCTGTATCTAGTTCCATACTTAAAGACTGGTTTCCTAATACTAAATCGATTACAATAGGTTTATTATCCACGTACCTCAAATTAAAGTTCTGGCATTCCTCACAAACACTAACATTGACCTTGTCAGAATCGCAATCCTGGTTTGCATCTATGTGATGAACGCACGATTTTTTATTATTACCGCACACTTTCTTTAAATGTCCTTTTTTTCCACACCTTTGACACTTATATCCTCTGTATCGGCACTTATCACTGGAATGATTATTCAATCCACAAACCGAGCAACGATTTACCGCGCGGCGCGATGGCTTTACACCATCACCGTCGGTGCCAACAGGACATGTTCGACCTTGAAATCTTGTACGAAATATTGGCTCCTCCTTGATGAGACCAGCTTCGCTGGTACACAGCATAGTCTTCGCCTGCCTTGCACCCGCAACCTGCTCTGCCAATTCAATTGCCTTCGCCAATGTAAGCGATGAAGGGTTTTGTTCGAACAGCTTATCGCGTTCTGGACCTGGGTCCAGGCCAAGGACAAAACGATCTCGTAAGTTCGTTTCCAGGGCGATGCCAAAGTCGCAATAGCTTGCCAAACCCCGTAGTCGCGCCGCCCAATCTCCTATAGATTCGCCTGGACCTCTTCTTGCCCCATGGAAGTTCGCCTTGTCCAGAAATGAGCATCGTTTCGGTTTAAAATGGTCATCGAGTCTAGCTCAGTATATCTTAGCGATTCCAATGTCTGAGGGTATGCTAAGTTACGTACTAACCGGTACGACTCATCTGTTAGGTGAGTTAACAGAATTCCACCTTTTGTTTCTTCTTCTTTTACATTGTTTATCTTCAAAAACTGTACGAGCCTACCACTAAATATTGACCACTCACTGGTTTTGTGATCGAATATAGGCAGATTTCCTAAGTAAGACATTTTTTTCGTTTTTTTTTTTTTATACACGTAGGTAGATCCAACTTCGTTCGCCAAATGATGTGTATAGAGATAATAGAAACAACCGGTATAGTGAATAGCTAGTTTATTACTGACTAATTAATACTACACTGTTCGTGGACAGTGCACGTTGCATGCGGGGGTGAGGGGTGAGGGGTGCGCATACATGTCAGATAGACATATACAATCGCGGACTTTCTTGTTGACCTTTTTAAGGTATACAATACTGTAGTACATTATTTTGATTTATCTCGTAGGGTCCAGCCAGCGCGCTGCGTTTGCAATGTAAGCGCAAAAAATGTGTTTATTTACGACATCACATTAGAAACCTCTAAATTTATCAGTGTTTCTCTACAATGTAATGCATGTATTATACATATAAACCTTCCTCTTGAATCACTCTATTTATTAAAAAACCGCTTCAAAATCTGTTGCGTAGTTTTAAAGATTTAAGCATACATAGGGACGGACAGAGCGACGCGACTGTTTTATACTATGTAATGATAATGATGAAGTGAAACCTGATAACAAAGAACAGTTAGACATGAAGTGACTTAAACAACACGGAGATTTAGACAAGAGATAGTGCATTTAGATTCTATACGTAATCGTAATTACTTTATATCGGTAATCGAAACAAAGGTAGATTCTTGTTGCTGTCAAACGAAAAAGTGGGATAAAATAAGGTTTGGTGAAGTAGCAGCTGTAGTTCAAAATCTATCAATTAACCTTTTCTAAAACTACTTTGATACAGTACATAAATAGGTGTTGATGGGTATTCAAAAAAATACACGGTATTATTTCTCTTAGTGTAAGTCCAAAAAAATATGTGTGCAGTTCACACGCTGTAGAAGTGAAATCTTCAGAAAATATAAAAATATTCACATAAACGATAGACGTGAACAAACACCACGCTGGCTAAAACACACAAACCCGGTAAAGCTGTAAAAGCCGTAAAGGCTCCAGAGCCCCTAAGGCTAACAGTATAGTCAGTTCGAAAAAAAAAAGAAGCTAAAACACCTTTTCCTAAGGCTTCGTACTACGTGGGCGTACATACACGTATAAAGAGGATATCGAGATAATAGAAAACACTGTGTAATATATTCTATCTCATTCTCTCTCAGGCTAAATCCTATAGATATAGTATGTCTATCTTTTTAGTTTCACTTTTTAATTTCCAAATCACAACGGTGTTAAAGATATTTTCACTTCAATAACCTATCTGTATGATTTTGAATGCTACATCTAAAAATGAAATTTCGAACTTCGCAACTAATATGTAGTAAAAGTAAAAACATGCATATTAAAAAATATTTATTAAAACCAGTTACAAATTGTAGGAAGGTTCTATTAAAGCAGCAGTGATTTTTGTTTTAATTATAATACTATTAATGTATCTAGTATCAAAGGATTCAGTCTTTTTATTTTTATTTTGACAGAAATGCGCCAGGAGATTGCGATATGGAAACGAACTGCATCATCTTTGTCGTCATATTCACGCGATGAAAGCTTAGTGAAGCGCGCACTTGAAAAAAAGGTTACAAACATCATTATAAATATGTGGATGTGAACCGCTAACACTCGAGGCAATTTAATACATGTTTTAGGGAAAACGAGTTCTCAAACTAAGTTTGGGAAATTGTATTTTTGAATCCTTAAATTTAGATGGAGCTCTTTGTAAAACTTTTGTAAGCAAATCCACTGTTTTTTGCTGGAGAACATTTCGTATTAGAGTAAACAGTTTGCTGATGGAATAAAAGTATGAATTGTGACTGTGAAGAAAATCATATTAATTTGTTTTTAAGGTGGACAAGTTAAATGCAGCGCTTCTAAAAAGAGAAAAAGGTCGAGGTGCGTCCAAATCAGATCCATCGTTTTGTTCCACCTTAGCAGATATGAAACAAAAGGTACGTGACTAAAAAACCTTTCTAAATAGTACTTAATATTTTTATTGATAAAATATTTGTAGTGGCATCCTTTCCATTATATTGTGTTCAATTTGAACTAGCAAATTGATTAAGTGGTATAAAAATAACGTTTTATTTTTTACAACTGCAGTAACAAACAGCCTTGCGACTCCTCTGATACTAAGCGGTTACCATGATCTAGTGTAACCTTGTAATATTAGAAGTACCTCTAGCGTGTCGCCGACCTTAAACCCCACTTTTTCAAGGATCTCAGAAAACTCTATTCACCGCAGAAATACAACAAAAATGTTTGTGGCTTGCGACCTTCTGTTAGATATTTCTGCACAGAGCTATGAGTATTTCACCAGTCGGGGTGCTAATTGCAGATAAATCTCCAAAGATCTGACTCTATTCAACTGAAGATTATGAAATAATGTCGAAATCCTAAAGAACTGAATGCAGTACAGAATAAACACTATTATTTTAAATTCGTTTTCTCTAAATTAAATTATTTATTTCCAGTACTGCATCCGTGATAAACAGTTGCTGGTGAAATCATCAATATGTATATTTTTTGTTGTTGCTGTTTTTTTCCTGCATTGTATTCCTGAATTACGTAAGTAATTAATGCTCATTGTTTACTCTGTTATTCTACTTGAGAAATAAGAATATTTTATACAAGATATTATCTAAATACAATACATGGTTACGAGGGTGCCGATATCCAACATTATACTGGTAAGACTTAACATATAGGATAAATGCTCAACTCATCGTCCAACAAATCTATGTGATGTGATGATTTAGGAGATAGAAAAATATAGATAAATTTCAAATGAAGGAAGAAAGAGCGGAAATCTTAATTTCTCGTACTGTTGGTTCAGGTTCTTTCATCACACATATACAAATTTATTATGGTTTTTAATTAGTAGTTAGTTAAAATAAAAGTTATTTCATAATTTTAATTCTTTTGTACAATTATATTAAAGGTTGTTCAGTTAAAGAAAGAGAGAGAGTTGCAATGTTACATTTTAATCATTGGAAAATAAAAGGATAGATCTAAATAATACAATATAGTGTTAGAGTTTAAGAGTAGAATGTATTACGTTAAGAATATTCTGGGATCTCTTTTATATAATACACAGTTACTAGGTATTCAGTAAAATTTATATTTCATTTTACAGAACGCCTATCGTTGGGTTGGACAGCATTACTCGGAGTTCTATTACTGTTGATACTGTATGAAAGAGAAGATCTGGAGCCGATCCTGGCCAGGGTGGAATGGTCAACGCTGTTGTTCTTTGCTGGACTCTTCGTTTTGATGGAGGTATTCTTTAAATATTATTTAAGGTTTTCTTAACACACACATACTTCAATTGAAGGCAGGTATAACAAGTAAATCTACGTACTATGGCGATTGTCGAAATATGGGCATTCATCGATGGTCACCATCATCAGTAGAACTTGACGTTTTTCCTAAAGCATTTATAA
Source organism: Saturnia pavonia (assembly GCA_947532125.1). Lineage (NCBI taxonomy): Eukaryota > Metazoa > Arthropoda > Insecta > Lepidoptera > Saturniidae > Saturnia > Saturnia pavonia. The sequence continues at coordinate 6,619,399 of OX383922.1, forward strand.
AAGCACTCATAAATCCCATACATAAAAATGGTCGCACAGATTTACGACGTAAATACTGACCTATTTTCATTCTAACAGGACTTTCTTAAATACTTCAACGAGGACTCAATAATCGTTCAACTAATTATCTTAGGAAGTATAACATCTTATCATCAAACAAATTTGATTTCATAGCTGGACTCTCTACGGAGGATGCAATATCAAACTTAATTGACAATATATTTGATAAAGTTAATAATGTTACGGCATTTTATGGACCTTACAAAGCCTTTGACAGAGTGTGAATTACCTCTCGAGTAGGACTCAGTGAAGTAAAATGAAGTGTAATTGAAGTGAAATTTGAACTAAAGAAGCATCTATTAGTCATAGAGTCTTATAAATCTACGGTTTATATAATGGGTTGTGTTCCGAAGAATTAACGACATTATTCAGTCTACTTTCCACAATCGTACCGCTCGTCATCGGTAGGGAGTTCCTCCTCACACTTTGGTCGCTGACCGTCCGGTTCCAGAGGAATTTCCTTCAGCGAAAGCTCCGGATGTGGAATGAGATCTGCTGAGATTTTTCTAGGGGACTACAGTATGGGGTTCTTCAAAAAGGGAGTAGATAGGTTATTAAAGGGTCGGCAACAACCATGCGATACTTCTGGTGCTACCGCTTTCCACCAGGCAAACCGCACGATTGTTTGCCATCATTGTGGTATAAAAAAATAGTTCTAGAAATTACAGCAATAAAACAAAAAGAAAAAAACACTTTTAAGTTTTACAATATTAGTATTGGTACGCGTCAAATAAATATCATACAAATATTTTACAGGCGTTATCTAAACTTGGCTTGATATTATGGATTGGGAAAATAACTGAGACATTAATATTGAAAGTTAAAGAGGAATCGCGCCTTGCAGTCGCGATCATGTTGATTCTGTGGGTAAGTTTATTTGCTAATCATATATAGGAAAGAAGATCTGGGCTAAGACATGTGCTAAAAAAGCTTTTGCTTGTATGTCATTCACAGGTGTCTGGATTGGTGTCAGCGTTTGTCGACAATATACCCTTAACGACAATGATGGTGCGAGTTATAGCAACATTGACGGATTCCACCAGCTTGAGGTTGCCGCTGGCGCCGCTAGCCTGGGCGCTCAGTTTTGGAGCTTGTCTTGGAGGTATATATACACAAAGAGCTTAAGCTGTCAGTGAAGTTAAGTGTGATGAAACCATAGTATAGTAGTAGGATAATGTTTAATGTTCGCCTGGTTATCGCCAAATATTTATCATTGTGATCTGATAGTTACATTTGAGAACTAGTTCTATTTCTAGGTATGGGTAATTATCGCACTGACTTACATAAAACAAAAAGTTATATATATTAACTTAAATGTGTTGACTCTGATAAATATCAATGTTTTTTTGTCTTCTAAATTTAGACTTTCATCTAATATGTTCCTCTTAATTCAATATGACTCCACAATACCATCATTTATTAGTGTCATATCTGTAGCTTTTCCTATTATTCGAATTAGATTATAATACCGATACCGATACCGAATAGAAGATTAGATTAGAATACCGAATCAAGGTCAAGTGAGCTTATTGTCGAAGTCAAATATGTCGCTTGAGTGAGTCTCGACATCGAGTTGGTATTTTACAGAATAGCACTAAGGGTCCCTAATATTTTGAATCAACCCTATTCTCCTTCCATCCTCGTAAATCTATTCCGTTTTCAAATGCTTCTTACTTTCTGTAAAGTCAATACATTTTCTATTTAGCCCGGAGAAATCAGTATCGGTTCTCCCTCGCTTTTACTTCCAAACACATTGTGACTGTAATAGTCTTTTTCATACTAGCCATTCCACGTGTCTATTATTATAAGTTCTGCACAGCGTCTTCACATTACCGAATGGTGAGTTCACTTCAATAACAGCAGCGACTAATGATATATGGGGTGGAAACAATAATTATCGCAATAACAACTTATAACTGGCACTACAAATCCTATTAGGCACTAGCTGACGATACATTGACTAATTAGGAAAACCAAAATAAGTTTGAAGTTAGTAAATTTATTTATTATATACCAACTTCACAGCACATTTTTTGACAATTTTAAAATATTAGTATATAATTTTAAAGTGCCAATTAAGAAGTAGTAATGTTACATTTCGTATACCGTGTGTATACTAAATACATTCGTATTTAGAATGATGTTTGTATAAAGCATAAATAATGTTGTGTGTTTGTGTGCGTGTGTGTTGTGAGTGAGTGTTGTGATTATTATTTGAGTGTTTTAGGTTTCCTGTATTAGTTTTGAACTAATTTTGTACAGACCAACTTCAAAAATTGATTTCGACTAAGGTAGAATAAGTCAATAACATAGAAAAGGTTATTGTACTGCGTAGTACATCTATAAATGACGAAGTTTTTAGCATATGTAGGTATGTTTTACAAAAGAAATTGCGAAAAAATTGGAGTTCCTAGTACGCTTGGTAGGTACTCGGAAATTTAATTTACTTAAGAGTTCTGGGCAATCTGTTATTGAATTAACTAGATCATATAGAAATCGCTTATCGCTTATAATTCTTCGTTATTTTAATGACAACATGTTATAGAGCTCTCTAAGATGGTCATTACTTTTAAAATTAGACCTTTTTACTAACTTATTCTGTATGTTTTCCAACCTGTTATTGTATGTAATGAAAGCTGGTGACAATATTGACAAAATTAAATGATGCCATTCTTATTTAAAGGGCTGTGTCTAATATCTTAGTTAGCCGACATAAAAATATTAAGGGATAACCCAAACAAGATACATTATGAAGAATATTACAAAACAAGAAACAATACTTATAAAGATTATATTTGTTGTTTTTTTTTTGTTCCATTGTACAAACCATCAAATTGTATTCTATTGTACAAATCGGTTGTCATGGTATGGGCACGTGATGGGACGTTTTAGGTATGAATGTCGATGGCTATAAGAGTAGGGGAAGACCAAAGAAACGATGTATGGACTGTGTGAATGATGATATGGTTAGAAAAGGAGTGAATACCGAGATGACGAATAATAGAGAAGTATGGAAGAAAAAGACATGTTGCGCCGACCCCAAATAAATTGGGATAAGGGCAGGAGAATGATGAATGATGATGTACAAACCGAAATATAACAGGAATATTAATTAGTATGATAAATAAAGAGTAGGGGAAGACCAAAGAAACGATGGATGGACTGTGTGAATGATGATATGGTTAGAAAGGGAGTGAATATCGAGATGACGAATAATAGAGAAGTATGGAAGAAAAAGACATGTTGCGCCGACCCCAAATAAATTGGGATAAGGGCAGGAGAATGATGAATGATGATGGACAAACCGAAATATAACAGGAATATTAATTAGTATGATAAATAAACTCAAACTTCGTTACCCTGTAACGAAAAAAATACTTGCCAAGTGCAAACCGAGCAGAAAATACAATTCTTTTATAACTAACAAAACAATACACATAATTTTTTTTTTATCGTTATAGGTTTTTGGCCTAGTCTCACTTGATGTTAAGTGACGATGTGGCCCAAGATGATAACACGCTAAACCTAGTGGAAGACTGGCTCCCAAGTGCAGCTGCCGGAACACACCTATTGGTGCTTGGCGACAGATATTCAACTTGAGGGTGGTTGTTAGCCAGGTGGGCATTAGAAAAAGCCCTACCACCATGCTACGGTTTCCTCACGATATTTTCCTTCACCGAAAACGATTTGAACTCGGCGTCAATCGACGCAAACTCCTACACACTACCATCGAGTCATCATTGCTTCATTATATTGCGTCGTAGAAAGGAACCCTCGATGTTCGAGTCAGGCTCTGAATCTGGCGGTTTTTTTTTTTTATTGACAGTTACTTTTGTATTTTTGCAGGCAATGGAACATTGATCGGAGCAAGCGCAAACATTGTCTGCGCAGGAGTCGCTGAGCAACACGGCTACAGATTTACATTCGTGCAATATTTAAAAATAGGTTTCCCTGTAATGATAGGAAATTTAATCGTTGCCTCCATATATTTGTTAATAAGTCATTGCGTATTCGAATGGCACTAATTTATAAAATCGTTATTTAATATAGGCGTTTTATTGTTTAATTAAAAAATAAATATAAATTGGATCTTGTTTTTTTTTATTTAGATTAAGTCGGCATTTAGTTATGTGTTACTGAAGATTACGACATCGTCGACGTGGTATAACAACAAATAAACAAAAGGGTAGCTTTGATTACTCTCTCAAAGTCGTCTACCTGCTAATGGAAATCTCGTCAAAATCGGTTCAGCTGTTTCAGAAATTAATCTAGGCGAAAATCAGTTAGACGAAAATGTTGAAAACGCATTTCTGGGTTCTGGTTAAACGATTACCAACACCAGACGAGGCTGTTGAAGAATATAAAAAGCATGTCTCCGAAATCACCACGGATGAGTTGCATAAAAGTTTCCAAATTGGTTTATTCGAATGAAAAAGTGCATTGAAGCTGAGAAAGAATATTTGGAGACACAATAAATTGTACACAGTCATAGTATTTTTTTCTTAATACATTCCAGAAATTTTTAGTGCAGCACAAACATTCTACATTAAAAAAGAAAAATGCTATCAAACTTAAATACTTGAAACAATCATAGCTCAGTGGTAGCGTGCACGGACACAGCGACGATCAACGTGAGTTCGAATCTCGGTATCGAGCCTGAGCTTTCGGTGAAGGTAAACATCATGTTGATACCATAGCTTTTTCTAATGCTCGTCTGGCTTACTGCTATCCTCAAGATGAATATCTGTCTCCAAATTCATATCTGTTTCGGCAGCTGCACTTCAGAGCCAGTCCATCCACTAAGCTTAGCGTGTCGCCATCTAGGTTAAGCCTATAATTTTTTTTTTAATGATTTAAATAATGTTATATTTTTGTGTCGCGTCTATCTATCGGTCTTGGTTTATACCTTAGATTTAATATATAGGCTAAACATTGAGATAGGTCAGTGAGGGGAACTCTGAAAGTATAAGATATAGAGAAACATGTTCAAATGAATCATGGCATCAATTTTAAAGATAATAAAAATTGCATTCATAGATTTTTTATGTAAAACTTAATCATATGTTAGTTTATTACGATACCTAATTGATAGTGTAGTTTGTAAGGAATAAATATTGCTAGAAAACCTCTCACGGAACCATCTCAGTTTTACACCCTGTATATAGATCGGCAACTCGAAAGAGAAAGGGCATAGTATAAGCTTATATTAGAACGAGATAGGGATAACGAGACCATTTTCATATGTACTATACCGGCCTTCGTAAATCGTTACCAAAACAAATTCCATTTATATTTGCAGAATGCAAGGTTTTAGAGTGGGATGTAATGTCAAGTAGACGTTTTTAACTTTAGTAACGTGTACTGATCCTGGTAGTAACTCGAATAATAAAGAAAATCAACGAAATAATACGCAGACTAGTTTATTCCGTTTTTGTCTCGTCTTATTCAAGCTTTTATCTTGCTTGAAGTGAAACTTATTATGCGACTTCCAACACGTTAAACGTTTAACGCACATTATCGGTCTCTCCTCATTGTGTGAGCCAGAGCGAGAGAGCAATATATTATCGATCTCTTCTCTTTGTGTGAGCCAGAACGAGAGAGCAATATCTTATCGGTCCCTCCTCTTTGTGTGAGCCAGAGCGAGAGAGCAATATATTATCGGTCCCTCCTCTTTGTGTGAGCCAGAGCGAGAGATCAATATATTATCGGTCTCTCCTCTTTGTGTGAGCCAGAGCGAGAGAGCAATATATTATCGGTCTCTCCTCTTTGTGTGAGCCAGAGCGAGAGAGCAATATATTATCGGTCCCTCCTCTTTGTGTGAGCCAGAGTGAGAGAGCAATATATTATCGGTCTCTTCTCTTTGTGTGAGCCAGAGCGAAAGAGTAATATATTATCGGTCTCTCCTCTTTGTGTGAGCCAGAGCGAGAGAGCAATATATTATCGGTCTCTCCTCTTTGTGTGAGCCAGAGCGAGAGAGCAATATATTCTCGATCCCTCCTCTTTGTGTGAGCCAGAGCGAAAGAGCAATATATTATCGGTCTCTTCTCTTTGTGTGAGCCAGAGCGAGAGAGCAAATGTCGGTGTGTATGTATATTGCACACTGTTTAAATAAAATAGAAAATGTTTTTTAAAATGAAGTTTCACTTCTATCGTGTGTGAATCGCACACACACATTTTTTTTTTTTCGATATGACTATACTGTTAGCCGTACTGAAGTCTCAGACGGCTTGTACAGCTTCACCCAGGATTGGTGCTTTATGAATCTATTGCCAATCTATACTATACTAAATCTATGGCTTATATGATAGCTCTCATAGCTCTGGGTTCACTATTTTTGTCCTTTTCGCTGAGAAACGTAGCACTAAAATTCGACATTGGAATTTCAATAAAACGAATGTATAACATCAAAATAAACTTTACTTTTACTTACAACGAAATAATCTCTTATATTTATATTCACATTAAATATATACTTTAGTAACTTTTTATAAAAAAACTTACCCACAGACGACTAATACACTATCGCGACTATTATAATTTAAACTTTTTATGACACCACCGGGAATCGTAATAGTAGTCTGTTTTGCTTAGATGAAACACCTTAATCGCTGAGCCAGTTCAGATGTATCATAAACTCATATAGCTTCTGTTAAGGCCGTGAACCACTGCCAGGGGAAGCGCCTACAACTTGTCCATACAAAATGAATGCTCATACCGTAATATTTACAAAAAAATAAACAGTGTAGTACAGTTCCTGTTGTCGGTGTAATTTTAATCTTAAACATGACATCTAATGGCGCTGTTAGGTGGTTAAGTCGTCTGTACATGCCGTATCGTAACTGTCAGACTTTTATAACCGCCATCTATCGCTTATTCTTTGTACTACACTAACAAACCGGCCCGGTTTCGCACGGGTAGCAGAGCACATATTTCTATATTGGTTTACGCGTCGCACACCGGTAAAATTCCCAGTCGGCATGATTATTTCCGACATCTTCGACAATCATCATCATATTTCAGCCAATTTATATAAAATTTTAAAGAATTATACACGTAAACCTTCCTCATGACTCGCTCCGTCCACTGCTGGACACCGTACGAAAATCTGTTTCGGTAGATTTTTGAGTTTATCGCGTTCCGACAGACAGACAGACAGACAGACGTGGCGGGGGATTTTGTTTGGTAATATGTAATGATTGTCGTTAACTGAACATGTTTCATATTTCTTAATATGGAATAATTTGTTTATTTACATTCTGAAACATCGTAAAATTTTAAAACGTAGTTTGTTAATTCTAAGTAAACCAATTAACCAACATAACTTTATGTGTAAGTAATAACTTGACAACTACTATGTATCATAGAATAAAATCAGTCTTATTTTATTCTACGTACGTAGAATAAAAGAATATTTTTTCTCGATTTAAGTGTCATTCGACACATATACCAGGAGTCGTGCGACGATTATTTTTTTTTTTGTAATAATGTTATTATTATGACAAGATATCTATATTATTTATGTCTACTAAAAGATAAGGAAACTCAGAAAACATTTTTTTAGGGAAGCGTAGTACAGGAGTAAATTCGTTTTCCAAAAGTTCGAACCTCGGCATGTACAAATGACTTATTCAGAAATCGAATTAAATTAATAACATTATCGGCTACTGACGGTGAATGAAAACATCGCGAGGAAACATAAACACTTGAAGAGTTTCCTCTTTGTACCACTGACTAGTAGGCAGATACAAATCTGTAAACTTCTAGGCGTTTGAACGCGTGATGAATTCACCCGTACCCCAGGAAAGCAGCCTTTGCCCAGCAGCGTGATTTAATGACCGCCATAATATAATAATTTAAATATAATATTTATTATATCACATCAACATCGGTCAGTTTCGAATCATGGACCTCCTGAACGAGGTCCGCGAGCTCGCTGGCTCCGTAACCTAATAGCTGGCGAAGATCACAGACAAACTTGTACACGAATCTGTAAAAAAAAGTTTACATTGTACTATAGAAGAGTCCAATAACAATGGGGACCACTGAATGATCTAGAATCCATCGTTAGTCTTGAGCACTCGCTATAAGACCTCTAACAGACTGGCGTTTGTCGAGCGTGCGCGTTCCTCCAGCGTTTGACCAGCACTGACGCTATGCGCACGCTCGTCGCTCGACAAACGCTAGTATATTAGAGACCTAAGAAGGTTATTAATATTAGTGGCTGAGTGCCTTAAGCGCTCGCCTCGAAACCCGGGTGAAGCTCTAAAAGCCGTTTGAGGCTTCAGGGCCCTTAGGGCTAATAGTATATTTAGTTTGAAAAAAAAAAGTTATTAATATTATGAGCGTCTCCCTTGTAGTAATATAGTATAATTTATTTAGATTAAAACATTTTAAAGTTTAGATAACTCTTAGTAGATCTTTACACAAATCTGCATTTAGAAAATTGGCTCGAAGGACCAAAATATAAACCCAATATAAAGACAGATCGACAAATCCTCAAATTTACATCGAAAATATTTGTCTACTTGGAAAGAACGCTACCACAAGAAGTCGTAACTATATAATTGCACCAGCTCTCAAACGTACAGTTTTATGATTAGCTGGACGGTCTATAAAATTATCTCAATTGCTACATCGTTAAAACACTTTTTACCATCAGGTACACCGTCTTTTTGCTGCTGAACATGACCTTCCCCAATATTCGGCACAATGAGCGGTCCCACGCTGTTTGTATCCAGCGGGTTCCCGCAACTACGCCAGGTCTTCGGTCCACCTTGTGGCGGATCAACCCACGCTGCGTCATGCAGTACGTGGCCGCCTCTCGAGAAATCTTCGGCCCCATGTACCATCTGGATCTCCTCATTTCTGAATTGATCACGTAACGATACACCGAGCATAGCTTTTCCATTGCCCTCTGAATAACGTTTTACCAGTTTATAACAAGAGACTTGCCTCCGTGCAATTGCTATTACCACGTTCATAAAAAGCGTGAACATAGCCAAACGGGTATTACTGGGCCCAGAATATGTTAGTTGAAGTATGCTTTATTTTTTTAATCAAAATGTGAAATATCATCCTAATTCACAATCAAAGAACAAGAAAAACTAATAAATAAGTTAAGAAGTAAATAACGATTATCAACAATCGGTTGATGTAAATCATTTCAAACAATAAAAAATAGAAGAACGCTTATTACTAAACAATTAATTCAATTAGCAGGAATTAAAGATAAAAGTTCTAAAAAATAGCATATTTTTATATCTAACAAAAACAAATCTTAATATCGATTCATGTTTACAAATCGGTTATATTTATCGATTATAGGTATCTTTCACTAGGAAATGTATTTTTAGTCTGTTGCTCAGTACTGACATTTGACAGTTCCGGACTCCAATACTCCTGTGACATGACGTAACATGACATGTGACATGACGTCACATGACGTGCCTTTATGGATTACACATTTAGTAGTGTAATTTTTAATACCTTAACCTATAATATAAATGTTTCTTAAAGCCCTTTCACTTTAAAAGAGTTACAAACATAAATCTATATCAAAAATATCTACCATACTTCAAAAATAGTTTGTTTAATTGTAGTTTATTACATAACCTCACTCACGAAATTTCTTAAAAAAATGCTCTCTGATTGCTAAAAACCGAAAAAAAATTGATGATTGTTCTACAATGAATTAACTAAATAATTGACACCATATTCATACTTTTAAATCTCTCTTTTTACGCAGGCCCAAGATTGTATGAAAGAGTATCCGTCTCCTTAAACGTTCGTTTAAACGAACAAACAAAAAACTCTTCTGATTTATTATATTAATATAGATAATTTACAATTGTATCCAGTTTTGTGAAATAAATTAAAAAGAAAAAAAAAAACGAACGCTCTCAGGTTCACAGACATCCTTTAAACACATCGGATTCTACCAAACAAATCAAGTTATTCAAATTAATAGTTACCGTTTTCCGGAGACCTTCGCTATCATATCGCCGTCGTAGTAGTACCGGAGCGCGCGCGACAACTTCTCGTAGTTCATTGCCGGTTTGTGTTTCCTCGCGCCCCACAGTCGCGCGACTCGCTCGGGCTCCAGTAGTTTGAACTCGCCATCAGGACCTTCATCACCAAAAATATCTCATAACTGTACGTAGTTGTACAGTTATTACGTAATAATTACGTATTTCGCAGCAGCATAACAATAGCCGATATGGTTACAAGAGTCATTGTTCGTATTAACAAATTAGCGTAGAAAATTTTACGAAGTGAGGCTAGAAGGACTTGTATTCAGTAGCCTTAATAATAAAAAAAATTCGCTGCATGAACTTCAATTCATTTATTTATTTTTATTTGTTCGGTTCAAGAGATCAATTTATAATAACTACATAATATCGGTCTTACTTATAAAAATCAACTAATCATCTGCTTAGCAACCAATTAACTAAGTATTACTTAAAGTCTTAAACAATGATTAATTTTTTTGTACTTATAAACGTTGCTTAAGCGCGACTTAGTTAATGAATGCTTATTAACAACAAAAATATTTTACTCTTGCCACACTTGGTTAATACTAGCATGTGTTGACAGCAAATAAATGATTTCCGTGATGATTCAACGAAAACTTGTTAAATGGCAACAGTTTTTTACGCAAAAAAAAGTTAAATAAATTGTCAGTTGTCAAGAACAAATCAGTGAGAACAAATTCTATGAGGTCTTACAATAGCGAGTTCAATGTTATTGTAAATAAAATTGTGTAGTATGATTTCAAATCTATTGGTATGCGAGTGCGACTGTCTCGATGATATATTTTCAAGTCGTTCATTACAATGACAATTATTTTCATAATATTTTGTTTGGTAAATCTATATCTTTGTCAAAATTCTTTATTGCTGAAATCCTGCATCAGATTTACCCATTTATTATAAATATTTGGTTTCCTAGCCGTTCTCGTGTTATTATTCATAGGCACCTAAGTTTTTTATATTCCAAAACCGAATTTGCGTAATATGTTTTATCAAAATATCCATATTAAAAATAATATCATAACAATTTTGCTCAACAAGACATAAATATGACAGAGGTAAAATCAGCTGATATACATCCGCCATCTTGTTACTTAACGCGTTAAGGCGCTAAACAAGGGCCCACTGTTGTTTAATTTGACAGCTATTTAAGACGTCACTAATCAACTGATTAAAGATAAGTAACGTTTATGAGTAAGAAATATTGTTAAATTACTATTAATCATTACTTAAAATTTAATGAACGTTTATAAATAAGACCGTATGTAAATAAAAAATTGCAAAAGGATATTATTACAAACATTATATTCAATATAGATACAGTATAAACTCTTTATAGCGAATTTGAAGGGACTGTGTATTTTATTACGTTATAAAGAGTTTTCGTTACATGGAGAGTAAAAGAACGAATAGAATACTTATTTATAATTTTATTTGACTAAATTAAAAACTTTGAAATCAATTACCAACATGATGACGTAAAAACAACGCATAGCAATAAGACGGTAGTAGGCGAGAAGTAAGGATGGTGATTTTTTCCGAAACATATCGATTTTTAATCGATTCAATCGAAAACCAATGAATCGATTCTTCACGTCCAACAGCTACACTAAGCGACAGTCACACTTTATGTGCCACACAGTGTCGCTGCGGGGCACTAACGTCGACTCTCAGCGCGAGTCCTGTGGGTACTTAACATGTTTGAACCTGTCCGAACTGAGAGCGGGCGCGCACACGATCCGGCCCACAGTGTTGCCATATGTACGGATTTATCCGTACACGTACGGAATTTCAATAGATACGGATGATATGAATGATACTGAGTACAAATAAAAAATGCGTACGGATATCTGTTCGGATTTTCACCGAATGTTCTAATTACATATATTCGACGAAATCTTAATAATATCATTCGCTTTTCTTTTTAACGCTGCATTACTATTAAAGAATATGTCTAAATTTTCTGCCTTCATATTATATGAGTGCATACATCATATCAACACTGAATAACGGGCATAATTGGTCTTAGTTATGCGTTCGTGGAAGATCCTGAGCATACGGGTATGCTTTATTATAGACCTTAGACCAATACGTTCTAACAAATACGAACAGTCGATTTTATTATTTATCAAATTATATAAGAACATAAGGTCAGCTACCAAACGTCTTTGTTCCAGGGTTAACATACCCAACTCCCGTAGGTTCTCGTTTATGTCCGGCGACAAAAGTAAACCCCGACGCCTCAATATCTTCAAAAATTTAACACGCTAAGCCTAGTGGAAGGCTGGCTCTCAAGTACACCTGTCGGAACACACCTAAGTGCTTGGAGATGGTTCAACTTGAGGGTGGTAGCTAGCCAGGTGGGCATTAGAAAAAGCCCTACCACCATGCTATGGTTTCATCACGATGTTTTCCTTCACCGAGAGCTCAGGGTCAATGTAGGGATTCGAACTGAGCCATCATTGCTTTCATTTTCCGTTGTGCGCGTGTCACGCAAAAAGTACTATGTCATATTTTTTTTATTTTGTTCCTTAGATTCTTTGTCCTTAATAATTATGTATATAAAGCGTGCGAAGCCGCGGGAGAGCTAGTTTTTTTTATAATAAAAAAAAAATAGCTAACTTCATCACGTCACACCTTTAGTCACATAATGCGTACGCATAAGCAAGTTGACTCTTTATTAAAGAATGTCTTAAATTATTAATTATTTTGTCCGATTAGAGCTCTTAGAAACTAGAAAACAGCAAAGCTTTGTCTTAAAAGTTTACTTTTCATAAACAGATGAAAACACTGTCAGGCATATTATCTGTGCTGTGACGTCATACGGGTCGAAAACAAACATTTGTTATTTCAAACATTCATCGCTGTGTAAAGCTCGATACTTTTTATTAAAATGCCAACATGTTGAACGTGGCGCAATCTGTTGGTCTTGTTCCGAAACTTTTTTAATACATAGATACATATAGCTATCTATGTACGTAAAGTAAAGAAAATAAATGTAAACAATATTATAAAATGTACAGAACCATTTATTGTTTATGATTAATGTGATTATTTTATAACGTGAAGAATCAATGTCAAGTGTTATTTGCGTAAAAAACCGGATTTGCGCCACCGAGCGGCAGAACTTTCGTCGTGCACGTTCCTTATAAGATCCGACATGAAATTTGCTTAGAGTCGTATGACGTCACAACATGGCCGACTGCGGTTTCAGAGGTCTAAATTAAAAATGAAATAAACAATTTTTAAATTTAAAATATGTAGCCATATTACACTTTTAATATCTGAAATCGATAAATATCGGTTTCTTAAGTCAAATACTACAGAAAATAATTTTATTTATTGCGCCAAATTTGATATAAGACAAGTAATTAATTGTACGCTATACAGAAAGCGACAACAAAAACAAATCAGAGGAACTGACCGTGCCACCGTATGATGTCGAAATACTCGGCGCTGGTGAGTAACTCGAGCAGGAACTGCCAGAGCTGTATCTGACCGTTGTTCCCGGTGCGCGTCACATACGACCCGCTGTCGTCGTCGCTCGATGTCCGGTTCACGATCTGATTGCGACGAAATCATTACTTTTCGATGTGAAACACCTAATGGCACGTTTGAACGGGAATAATAGCGTTATGATGGGACGTCGCTACGTGCCATTCGCTCAGAGTCGTGTCAGATCGACTCTAACCGACTCAGCGCTCCCCTCTCAATAATTATACTGAACGCTTCTCTCGCTACACTCAGTAATTTACGTGTGTGTTGTTGTATATCAGCGTGATTTCTTATGCTAAGTATTAAGGCATTGTCGAAACGAACGCGTGGCGAAAGCGAACCGAACACGTGGCGAAAGCGAACCGAAACGGAGACGTCTAATTAGGTACAAATGTTAATTTCCCTGGCAATCACTTCCCATATTTCTGTATAAGCACTTTTAAATTCCTTATGATGAGTATTATAACAATATGAGGTAATTTTAAGCGACTTCAAAGAAAGGAGGGGGTTCTCAATACGAATGTATTTTCTATGGATGTTCAGCCATAACTCCCTATTTTAATGAACCGATTTAGATGACTCTATGTTCGTTGAAAAGGGCACCAACATTTTAATTTGATTGGCATTGGAGCTTCGACTTCGAAGATACACCAAGAAGCTCATCAAAATAATTTAAGTAGGTTTTCTATTTTGTTAAAAATTGTCTTGTTAATTCAATAATTTTTCGGTGTTCATCTTGTTCAAGCGTCGAATAGCTTGTCAAAAACACAACCGGCACGTTTCGCTCTCGCATCGCGTCTCGTATTCGCTTTCTGACTGACGTTGTGGATATTACCAAGTCAGTTAATACAAGATCGTCGGTCACGCTTTCCTTCGCCTGTAGTTTGTCATGACGTGCTGTTCTCCACGGAAACGCTTAGATTTCGCAAATTTTTTTAATTGTCGTAGGTTTAGCGTAGTGGCCACAATCTCACCTGATGTTAAGTGATGATGTGGCCCAAGACGATAACACGCTAAACCTAGTGGAAGACTGGCTCTCAAGTGCAGCTGCCGGAACACACCTATTGGTGCTACGCGACAGATTTTCAACTTGAGGGTGGTAGCTAGGGTGGTATTAGAAAAAGCCCTACCACCATGCTATGGTTTCCTCACGATGATTTCCTTCACCGAAAGCTCAGGCTCATTGCAGGGATTCGAACTCGCGTCAATCGACGCGATGTCCGTACACACTACCACTAAGCCATCATTTCTTCTATGTTACTAGTTTCAAGTGACACCATATATCTATATTAATAAATCGGTAGGTCTGTCTGTACATGTATATATATATATATATTATTCAAATTACCTGTCACTCCTATATGAAGGATACTAATCACGAATATGTCTGTATGTCCTGATTTAACTCAAAAACGGCTTGACCGAATCTCATGGATTTTATTCAAGCTTATGCCATTGGTCAATTGATAGAATAAAAATAATTTTAAATGATACTTTTGGAAATCGTAAAGAAAATCCAATAACATATTTATCTATTCATTCTTAACCGATTTTTATAAGTTTTGTGCACGGGAAGTATAAGTCACTCCATAATTAATTGGCTATAACTAATGTAAAAATCACTTTTAGGAAACGTAATAAATATAATAAAATAAAAAAACAATTTTCATTAATTCTCAACCGATTCTGATCAAATTATGTACACCTACGTCATTCCATAATTGACGAACTACAAGAATTGCCAATAAAAATAAACGTTGGAATCGACTGAATTTGATGAAATTATGTACACGGGAAGTGTAAATCATTTCTCAATTGATAGACTACATGATTTGTCAATAGTATAAGAAAATTACGGGATGAAAATAATTACTAAATCATAAACGCGTGTGGAGCCGCGTGCGCAGCGCTAGTTGCGAAATAAAAACGCCGCGTCACGCGTTCGATTCGCTGTTACAATGGCTTTAAAGGTTACTCGTGAATATCAGTGAAATTAAGTGAATCTGTCTTTATATAAATTCTTGTAAATAATTTCATAAAAATAATATAATCAAATAAAATTATAGTGTGGTTTTATGAAACCACGGTGAAAGAGAAACTAAAAAAAAAACGAATTTACGATTATAATCCTTAACTGCACGGAATAAAATTCAATTTTATTTGCGAAAATGTAATGTAATGCGACATGCGATATATGCACGAAAAATTTTGTGGCGATAGAATTAAACTTTCACTTTAGTAACGTTGATAAATCAATTTATAATTAATAACTATCTGAATAATTATTATTATTCTTTACGTTTTTATTTTATCCAAATTCTATATAAAAATATAAGGTTTACCTTGATCTTCTTTTTTATGGCCGATTGTGGAGTCTTCAGCGGATCCTTTAGGATCTGCTCTTCGTTCTGTATGACAGCTGAAACGTATCATATTCATCCGTGTTAAATTTATTGAAGTGAAACTTCTTATGCGACTTCCAAGCGTTTAACGCACATTATCGGTCTCTCCTCTTTGTGTGAGCCAGAGCGAGAGAGTAAATGTCGGTGTGTATGTATATTGCACACTGTTTAAATAAAATAGAAAATGTCTTTTAAAATGAAGTTTCACTTCTATCGTGTGTGGATCACACACACCTTTTTTTAACATACTCTCCGTCAAACCGCTCGTGTAGCCCTATTCGTTGTGCCACTACCCGTACCTGCCTACAGCTTGCCATATTGCTTGACGTTCATAGTAACTACTCCGCTCCTTACGGTCATAGCGTAAAGTTATATATGTAGCCTAAACTATTCCTAATGAATCTAGCTAAGGTATAAAATATCCACAATCCTCGGTTAGGTTAGGTTGAACTTGCGAACACGTTAGTACTTGTTTATATAGTATAGGTATAGCGAGCCGGCCGTGGTAGCAATTTGCGAGCGCCACGGTCTCAATAGACTACGTTGGAAATATTATAAATGACGTGCGTACCTCAATACAACAGTTCGTACAAGTCTGGTCGTCACACCGCTAGGCCAATTCGATGAACGAATATAGTCGTGAACATCAGGACTTGCATTAACCGCCTATATTCTATCTCATTCGCTCCTAAGCTAAATTCTATAGATGTATGTGTTTGTGACGAGAACGAGCCGTATGAGTTGTGACGCATAATCCCGGCCACCTGATAAAAATATTGTCTATACTAAAAGTATTATAAATAATCAATAAGCTATTTGTTTTAACTTATACGCGGGTGAAACCGCAAGGCACAGTTAGTATCTATTATACAAGCCAAAAATCACGACCTAAATAAAACTTTTAAAATAATTGTCTGTCCATTTCTACGTTTGAATGAAAACTGCTAAGAAAACCACTTACCAATAAATTTACATTTCCTCAGCAGTTCGAAATGAGTCCAGAATAAGTCGCCCGGGTCCGAAGGCACTTTTTCTCTGTGAGGACAGTTTATACCAGATAAGTAAATAATTCAAGCGCCATCTTTTTATATCTAAATTTGTTCAACTGATTGATGAGATTCGTCATCGTTTCAGCCGAAAGACGTCCACTGTTGGTCATAGGCCTTCCCCAATGATTGCCACAAGGACCGGTCCTGTGCTGCCCGCAACCTTTACCAGGTCGTCGAACCATCTTGTGACGGGTGCGCCCACGCTGCGTCTTCTGGTACGTGGCTCTTTGACCCCGTCGGCCATCCGTTCTACGAGCTACGCGCCCCGCCCACTGCCACTTAAGTCTAGCTATTCTTCGGGCTATGTCATTGACATTGGGTCTCTTAGGGATCTCCTCATTTCTGATTCGATCACGTAGAGAAGCTCATAGCCTTTTGATTGACCTTAAGCTTTGTTATGAGGCCCATAGTCAGCGACCACGTCTAAGCAAGTCAAATATCGACATAATATGTAATTATCATGAATTCAAAATATATAAAGATGCCATTATTGTCAATATCTATACAACGACCAATTATTAATGATGTGAAAACATAATCGATTAGTAGTTGTTTTTGAATTGTAATGTGCTTACGTAAAGCTATAGATTTAATAATATAGATCGGCAACTCGAAAGAGAAAGCTTTTGTTAGAACGAGATAGGGATACGAGATTATTTTCGTATGTGCTATCAGTCTGTATCGGCCTATGTAAATCATTATAAAAACAAATACAGATTATTTTAGCAAAATCTAAGATCTTAAAGAGTAATTCAATGTTTAATAGATGTGTTTAATTATGGTTACATATACCATATTTCCTGCATGTAATTCGTATACCAAATAAATGAACAAAATAATTCGGACAATAGTGTATTCCGTTTTTAGTCTCATCTTATTCAACTTATTGCCTATCTATGCTATACTAACGGCCGTTTTTAATAACATATCTAAGACTATGGATAGATCGCTATCCCCGATTAGTACAAACAGAATATCTATCTACAGTTTGCATTTCAAGAATAAGGGTTTCGTTTGAAACTTATATTGAAACGTAGGTAAATTCGATATGTATTACCGTTCCTATCTCTAGTAGTCGTCTATCTATCCAACCGATGACAGATAGATAGAAAAGTTCGATAGGAAATTTCATCCATCGATAAGTTATTGAAATGAAAGTAAGGGCAAAAGGACAGATTTGTCCATCTTTATTATCTGAAACAACGGATAGATAGGTTATTGAAAACGGCCGTTCACCTATGAGAAGTACCCCGGATACTAACCTAAAATCGACGTTGTTCAGCGCACAGAGCTCCGCCCCGCTCAGGTTCCAGTCGGAGAGTCTGACTCCGGTCAGGTTGAACTGTCTCACCGCCCATTGGATCCACAGTTTCACGTGTTGCACGGACCTATAAATATTTATTCTTAACTCTGCCATGGGCCATGGTGCTGTGTATCATAACACTTCTCTCCACCACAAATGAAGCCTATTGTGGAGACTTCTTAAAATTTTATAAGTTTAGCGAAAGGAATACATTTTTCTAGGAAACCCCGTGTCTAAGATCAAAGAGCCTGTATAAAATCGACACTAATATAATAAATTGGAAGAGGTTTTTTGTTTATTTCTTTAAACACACTAATCTCTGAAACTACCAGTCGGATTAGAAAGATAATTTTTGTATACATGATAGCCAGATTCATGCGGAATAGTATAGGCTATTTAGAATTAGGCTGCACCTCTCAGCTAGCCTTAAATATAGATTTTTTGTTAAGTCGGAAGAAACATCGCACCCCAACTGCTTTATCCGCGTGCGCTGGCGTAATGGTTAGTGATACATAAAATACAATGTTGGATGAACAGAAATGGAGCTCCTTAGTAAATCTAAAAAAAAGTCCGCGAAACCATATGCCTATCTGTTATACATAAGTCACAATAAGGGATTTTGTGATAATTTTTTTATTGAAAATTGAAATGTGATTTATGGTCATTATTATTAGGCACTGCATATTAATACTTACGAACGAGAGTTACTCCATCAAAAAAAAATTATGGAGATAAACTGTTACCTTTATAGCATGTTATTTGGACGAATGAATGAAATGAAGCAATGATGGCTCAGTGGTAGCGTGTACGACTTCGCGTTGATTGACGTGAGTTCGAATCCTTGCAATGAGCCAGAGCTTTCGATGAAGGAAAACATCGTGAGGAAACCATAGCATGGTGGTAGGGCTTTTTCTGATGCCCGTCTGGCTAGCTACCACCCTCAAGTACCAATAGGTGTGTTTCGGCAGCTGCACTTGAGAGCCAGTCTTCCACTAGGTTTAGCGTGTTATCATCTTGGGCCACATCGTCACTTAACATCAGGTGAGATTGTGGCCACTACGCCAAACCTACAACGATAAAAAAAGAAGCTGCCCCAATCTACGTTTCTCCTTATATGATGTTTTACCTAATGATATCCCTGGTCCTACTAATATTAAATGTACATTGTCCTCAGTAAACACTTCCTTTATTAAAATACTGCGTAAATTTATTGAAATTTATAAAATAAATTTTTGATCTTATATAGCATTTGTCCCTGTCATAGTGTAAATATTGTATTACTAGTTGTAATATATTTTATGATGGTTGGGTTGCTAAATGTAGTGTTGTCTCTTTTGGCTTAGAGGAAAAATTACACTGGTCATCTTCAGTGAAACAGACCAGAGCTTTCCACCGTCCAATCTCCTTCGTTTAAATTTTAACCACGTGACACTGGCGGAATTGTGTACTTAACGCACGTCGCCATTATTATAAGAAGTGAAATGAAGTGGAGATAAAGTTAGTTCAAATTTTCTACGGATACGGAATTAGTTAGATCGTGACTATTTGCATATTCGGCAATAGCTCAAGCCTCGGGCATTTTGGCGCCCTTGAGCTTCTTGCCTCGTTCGGCATTCAAGCCCAGGTGAAGCTGTAAAAGCCGTCTGAGGCTTCAGGGCGCTTACGGCTAACAGTGTTTTCAGATCGAAAAAAAAAAACGATGGAGAGCATTCCAGTACTGATTTCGCATAAGAACGTTACTCTTTTACATTCATGAACAACAAACTGCTTGTTCAAGTATAAATTATTCTTATTTCTCGTCCAAGTCAAGAGCATAATTACCGAGTCTTTACATCTATACATATTATAAAACTCAATGTCTATCATGACTTACATGTTTTTATTTTAATTCGTGGCTATGTTATCTGACAGTGATTATAATGGTGAATCAATTCGGAAAAAGACGCATTTTGGTCGCTCAAATGGCTTACTCTGAGTAAATCATACGAGATATATCAAATTAATGTTCTACATAATTGTACATCTTCAAAAGGCCTACAAAAAAATCAGCGATAGCATATGTTTATCTCCTAAGCATACCCACAATAAGCATTTTTGTCTTCTGTCTTCGAGGCGCGCGTGATCTAGACTGCATTCTGTAGTCCACTCTAGTCACTCACTTAACTCTAGTCATCTAATTTTGGAATACGCATAGTGAACCTTCTGTCTCAGGAGAATGACATTTTTAGCGATAGTCTGACGAAACTCAGAGAATCTTTAGAAATATTAGTGGCTAGTTTAAATATTAATTAAAATTAGCAAGTAAGAGTAATTGTAAATGCATATAATGTGCCTTGGCCATGTAGCTGTTAATATTGTATGTTGGTGTAAGAAGGAAATAAATAAATTTCTCACCATTCCGATGGCTCGTCTGGTATCTTGATCCGGTGGTCACTCTTGAACTGTGAATCGACTACCCACTTAACAGCAGCCGCGTGAGGCAGCACCGGCTCCATGAAATCGCAGCATTCCACCGGTTCCTCTGCCTTTGGCAGAACTTCTTCCACCTCCAAACCTTTAAACAAGCAGTAGACAGCTTTTGAAAAATAGTTTTAACCACTATACATGTGGAAAATCATAAATTAATGATTATTAGTTAGTACATCTTTAAAGAGCATTTATTTAATTCAAATAAAACATTTGCCACAATAAAGCGAAACGACCTCGCGTGACGTCATTGTTCACCAAATAAAACTAAGATTAAATTATGTGGAAGGTTCACTTTATTATAATTTCATTTATTAAATTTCTTCACCACCTAAATAATTGTAAAGTCTCTATTGCTACACTCAGTAATAATTATAGAGTCATTTATCACATGATAAACTAATAAGAATAACACTCAGCTGTGTATATATATTTTTAACGATGACGTCACGTGGGTGTTTCGTTTTTCCAATCGCGTTACTCACTGACAAAATTTCTTAATTTCCCCAAGTAAAAAATTAAATAAATAAACAATTACATTTTCCAGATTTGTATTGTTTTATGCCTTTTATCAATATACCAATTGTTGATGACTTGCATCAAATTGGTCTGGTGGTTTTTCGAAGGACCCGCTGATTTCAGTATTTAGTGTACCCCGAGATATGAAATGGCCTATAACTAACAACGTAAACCTACTACTTCTGGAACGTCCAGCTTGTCGTCGGTGGTCTGTGTGAAGGTTGTGGCACGATTTTGAATACTCCTCAGCATTTCAAGGTTAATTAGCTCTCATGACGCGAAGACTCCTCTTTTTTGCTCTTAGCGGTCAACTCTTTTGATCGTTTGGCCGTTTGTCAGTGGGGATGTACCTTACCGCGACTCAACTACCAATGACCGTTCCGTCGATACGGTGGTGGATGTACGCGGTCAATTCGACATGACTAAGAATAGGGACTAAATAAACACTATACACCAATATTATTAAATATAGACTTAAATTTTCAAACATATTGTAAAATCACGAATTGATGATAACCTTCAATAACAAAACCTTCAATTTATACCAGATTAGCCAAGTTTGTAGGTCGAATAGCTTTTGACCTATGGAGAAGTCGAAAGTAGCTCGAAATGGTTCAGACCGATCTATCGCCCTTTTCTTTTATAAACTTGCCTGACACACTGCCTTGTGTCACGAATACGGGATTGCATTTTGTGATTTCAATGACGAATGACCTTTTTTATCTCGTCAAGTTAGCAAACTACGCAAGTTGTGAAAATCTCGAATGACCTCTTTTATCTCGTCAAGTTAACAAACTAAGCAAGCTGCGAAACACTCGAATGACTTTTTTTGTCACTACTCGCCGTTTTGTTGTACGATGAGTGTGCATACATTCCGTACTAAAAAACAAGCTATAGTTAATCGATGAATCGATAATTACAACAAAAACCAATTGATACTATCGGATTTGCAAAGTATTGATGTTTCACCAAAATGACTACAGTACTATTTGACGATATGACCATAACCCCATAAAGCCGCTAAACATAAACGTGCATCCTGTTGTTTAATATTATCTGTGCATATTGTATCTGTTTATAATCTGTGCCTATGTGTCAAATGTCATGAAGTAATTGTGAGAACTCTAAAATAAAATTCATTCTTCCGTGTCCATTACATGCGTTTTATAACATCCACTATTTACATTATTAATAAAGAATGAACTAACTGGCCTGCCTTCGTGGTAACTGCACCAACTCCTCATCCGGCTTCAGTACATCCAGGATATTGATCTTCCGCTCGACAGCACGGATCTGTATATTCACTTGGACAATTCCTTCACCCCTTATACACTGTTCCACTAATGTTTTGTGGTCTTCCAGCTGCAATATTTAAATCATATCTTTATGTCAGTAGGATAAATTCTGTTTTTTTTTTCTTTTATCGTAGCACTGCAAATTGACGGCACAATACTTAATGGTAAGCACAGTGCAATCGAACAACATCGGGGACCACAAAGGGATATACAATACATGCAGGATCTGTTTATGGTTCTATACTAAAATAAGGAACCCTATTGCTAAGGCTACACCATCAGGCATAAACCTTTTCAACCAAATATGCAGTTGTTTAAATTTGTATAGAATGTGTGTTATGATAAACTAGCGACCCGCCCCGGCTTCGCACGGGTGCAATGCTGATACTAAATATACCTACCTACTACAGAATGTCCTTATAAACAACATTTACAGCTTTTTTGTCATTAGATAATACAAACATGATTTGTTTAGAGGTTACTCTTGAAAGAGCGACATATAATTAACCATGGTATATAGGGCCGGTACCGCCGCACCGCTATGTCCCTACATTTTAAATCTGTAATAACTTCGGGAATATTCATTTAAATTACATGCTGTAAAGGGCTATATTGATCTATATTAAATGGACAATGTATTTAAGGTACTTAATTGGATAAGGATTAATGCTGTATTGCTTAAAATCACTTCGTAAATAAGCCATTTTTTGCCGTAAAATGTAAAGGATAAAAAATAATTATTGCGGGTTATCCTTAAGAGATAGACATATACCATCGTGGACTTTTTTGTTGACCTTTTTAAGGTGTACAATACTGTAGTACATTATTTTGATTTATCTCGTGGGGTTCAGCCAGCGTTTGCAATGTAAGCGCAAAAAATGTGTTTATTTACGACATCACTTAGAAACCTCTAAATTTACCAGTGTTTCTCTACAATATTATGTATACATATAAACCTTCCTCTTGAATCACTCTATCTACTACAAAAAACCGCTTCAAAATCCGTTACGTAGTTTTAAAGATTTAAGCATACATAGGGACGGACAGATTATAGCGACTTTGTTTTATACTATGTAATGAAGATGTCCTGACAAATAATAAAAAAATAAATAATTGAGGGGGCTACCCCGTACAAAATTAATTACTTGATTAAACTTTCAGCTAAATAGCAATGATGGCTCAGTGGCAGCGTGTATGACTTCGCGTCGATTGACTTGAGTTCGAACCCCTGCAATGAGCCTGAGCTTTCGGTGAAGGAAAACATCGTGAGGAAACCATAGCATGGTGGCAGGGCTTTTTCTGATGCCCGCCTGGCTAGCTACCACCCTCAAGTTGAAAATCTATCGCCAAGCACCAATAGGTGTGTTCCGGCAGCTGCACTTGAGAGCCAGTCCTCCACTAGGTTTAGCGTGTTATCATCTTGGGCCACATCGTCACTTAACATTAGGTTAGGTTGTGGCTACAAAGCCAAACCTAAACCACAAAAAAAAAACTATAAACCTAATTTACCTTTGTTCTATATAACCCAGGCTAGATAATACACAATTCTCAAGTACTACCACTAAGCACTAACAAATAAACAAATTGTCATTGTCACTGAAAAATTAAAAATAGATAACATACCACTTTCGCGTCTTGCAGCCAAAACGTATATCCCGATAGATCTGTCCCTATTCTTCTTTCTAGAATTGAGCGCAGACGAGATAGTCTCGTCCTTATGTCCATTAACTGGATTATAACTTCCTCTGTAAATATTTATTCATCCGTGAATTAAAATAGTACATCACTAAATTTTTTTTTCTATGAGCTGGCACACTGGCATTTGGTGGGGAGCCTGGATGGCTGAGATGAGGGCAAGTTTCAATTAAAGTTTGTTTTTATATTAACACAGTTTATTTTCCCCGAACCTTGTGGTCGCTGCTAAAAACAAAAAAAATCAAAGTGGTAACCTGTTACAGAAAAATATTTGCAGTCACTGATCTATAGATACTAATGCACAAGAGATAATTTGTTTGTTTGGATTTATTATTTCTAATATTTCTATATTTTTTTATAAAAGTCCTATTAATAATTAATATAATCCTTCTAATATTATACTTCCTGCGTACAAAATTTCATCAAAATCGGATAAGAATTAGTAGTAAGTGTTATTGAAAATTCTCATAGCCTATCAATTGACCAATGACATAGGCAAGATTTCCTAAAGACAGACAAGCACTTTTTGAGTTAAATCCGAACACACAAACAGACAATTTTTTTTTTCACATTCATGATCAGTTTATGTCCTTAGTATAGGAAGTCTATCAGGAAATTTGAAAAAAAAAATACATGTAACAAACAGATACTAATACTGATTTATCAAGGTTAGGCTATATAGCATTACACTACCATCCTAAGGAGTGTGCAGTAACGATGAATGTCAAGCAATCTGGCAAGCACGGGAACGATAGGCTTACAGGGTTGTGTTGATGACTGCAAGGTGGGAGAGTTGAGTTGAGTTTTTTTATATATATAACATTCGTGATATTGATTTTGTTCTTACAAATTTCATCAAAATCGGACAAGTGTAAGGTAAAATACCCAGTAGATGACACCTTAATGATTTATTAGTATGTTTATTGACATAGTTTGGTATGAAATCATCTTAGAGGGAACTTCTGGTGGATGGTAATAGTTGCACAAATTATTCCCCTTCCAGAATGTGACAAGAATTGTAGCAATAAAACTAATGTGTATTTTTATGTTATTTTTTAATAAAATAAAGGTACTATGCTAGTAGTTGACACCTAGTGAAAACAAATATATTTAGTAGTTGACACTTTTTATTTTCAGTAGGTTTTACATAGGTATGCTTATATTAAGAATAACACATAAAAGGAATGTAATGAAAGTAGATACACAAATCACTGGAATAAGTACAGGGAAAGAGTACTTCACCACTCTTTCCTGTACCTAATCCAGCGTTTTGTATCAAGACTTCTTTTAATACTAAATTTATTTGAAGTCTTCAGTTTGTTAACCGACTTTTGAAACTGACTGTACCTATATATATTTATAACCTTACAAATATATCAGTAATCATTGATTTTGGACATCTTGATCTTTGGCTTCCTTTTTTTTTCTTAATATTTAATTTTCTTCATCAGAGTGTCAACAATTGGTGCAGTGTCAATTACTTGTGGTTTTACCTTAGTTTAGGTGCTAAAATGGAACATACGTAAATAGACATACATAGATAGACTGCTAAAAACACAGCCCTTCCTTTTGACTTTGCCGTAAACGGTAAAAAAACCTTTTGTCTAATTTTATAACATGTGTTGTATATGTAAATTAATAAAAAATATTTACCACTACTGTCTGTACTCTGCATTGTGTTATCATCATCATGGGTATCAGAGAACACTTCCAGTGGTGTGCTCAGTATCTCACCTCCAGACTGCATTAGACCTATAAATTTACAAGTAGATTACAAAGCATACCCTCAATTTGTTTTCTAGGTATAGACTTGTAGTTTACTATCCACTCCGCCTAATAAGTTTGTACCGCTGGCTTGCACTATGCGACATCATGTTTCTACTACTGTGGCTCAATGAACCCAGTGGTTGAAT
The DNA here is from genome assembly GCA_947532125.1 of Saturnia pavonia. NCBI lineage: Eukaryota > Metazoa > Arthropoda > Insecta > Lepidoptera > Saturniidae > Saturnia > Saturnia pavonia. The sequence continues at coordinate 6,645,624 of OX383922.1, forward strand.
GTGACCTTAAGAGCTTGATGTCCAACTGTAGAGTGCTATCACTGCCATTACTAATCATTAATTAATTGTATGGTATCCATTTATTATTACTATAAACTTTATTTTATATTATTTGGTCATATTTTTCCTTCCCATAAATGATCCTGAAGTGTAGATGATAGAAAACTGCCTGCTCACTGTTTAGGTGATATAGTCATAGTATTCTTAGAATAATGACACTTAAGTTGATTGAATGAAAAAATAAATTCTTATACACCTGAAAGCAAAGAATAATCTTTTATTTTATTGTAGCTGGCCAGTGGCAGATTTCCTTTAAGGCCAATTAAGCCCAGGCCTAGGGCAGCCGATATTAGGGGCGGCTAATCATGGCAAAAAATATACTACCAAATGCAACCATATGATGACAATAAATAACAGTACACTAAAGCATAATATGAAGTATATATTAATACTCCAGACATGGAAAAAAATCTAGTTTGACTTACAATATTGACATCATAAAACTGTACTTTAATACCATCAAATTTGAAATGTTTTATTAAATAATGAGCTAAGGGGGCGGTGCTACACGGACTAGGGCGGCCAAGACTGCAAATCCACCACTGTAGCTGGCCCTGCAGACATTGTCCTGTCCTGTCCAGTAGTCAATAATTTGACCACAGAGCCGCCTATGTCTTCAATGATAGCATAAAAACCTTGTCAATGAAACGGTAGTGGAGTTGGTCAAATATGCGTATACCAACATCCATTTATGTATATATACTAATTAAAAAGATCAAATATACAGGAAATTGTTGATAACAAATTTGTGAATTTAACTATACCATAATGCTTAATTTATTATTCAATTTATAAATCTGATTTAAAAAAAGTAATTAAATAAACCAAAACTAAACTGCAATAGATAAAAATAATATATGAATTATTTCATGTTAAATACTAATATCCTGTTGCCATTATTGTAAATTAAACTTATTACTTGATTTATGTGAGAAGTTCTCAATTAGTTAGTGCCAAAAAAGTAAATAAAAAATGTGACGAACAAAATTAAATACTCACCAAAATTGGATTCCGTCACATATTGAGGAATAATAGATAGAGGGTCGGTTGATTCCACCGCGCTATCGTCGAAACCGTTCTCGCTTGTTTCCATTTTAATAGACCTAACATTCAGGAGCTCACTTATGTCCGTAACCTCCATTGTAATTGTTATAAAGTTTATAAACAAAAATATTTACGAAAAGTTTGAAATCAAAGGAAAAGGAAATAGATTTTTCTAAACATTCACTTCCGCGTGCGCCAAAAGGAAACAAACCATAGATAGTAATAATTTTGACAGCCCAGCAATGTAGCCAGAAACTAAATGTACTATTTACCTATATATTATGAACACTGTATAACAGATATTTCTATAACAATGTAAAACAACATTTTAAACAAATGAAATTACAAACATTACATATTTCAATAGAATATAATATACCACATTATAATAAGGGATGTACAAGCGGGATTTAGAAAAGGAATGGTATGTATGGATGGATCAAATCTTTTCCTTACTAGAAATTTACTAGAATATTTTTGACCACAAACCAAAAAGTCTATTGTGCATTCGTAGATTTAGAAAAGGCCTATGACAAAGTGGTGAGGAATGAGTTGTGGTCAGTATTATCTTTGCATGGGGTGAGCAGTAGTCTGATATAGATATTGAAATCTCTCTATAGGGATTCAAGTGCTTGTGTCAGAATAAACGAAGCGTACACCGAATGGTTTAATATCCAAAAGGGTGTTAGACAAGAATGTGTAGCGTCTCCATGGTTGTTCAACCTATTCATGGATAATTTATCTGACAGATTTGAAAGAGAGTGACTGTGGACTGAGAGTGAATGAGTTACATGATCAAGTATTACCTGCATCGTCGGCTAAAGATTTACAAGCGATGATGACTATTATGAATGATGCTTTGGAAAGAAAGGGAATGAAAGTGAACGCAAAGAAGACTAAAGTTATCGTACTTGAAAAGGAAGAGAACATGACAGAAGTATGTATCCGGATTGGTGGCGATAAACTAGAGCAAGTGAATGAATTTGTTTATTTGGGATCAATGTTTACTAATGATGGAAAGTGATATTGAAAGGAGAGTTAATGCTGGTAACAAGATGAATGGGGCGTTGCACGCCTTTATGAACAGACAGAAAATTTCTAGAAAAGCTCATCTGTACCAACACTCATGTACGGAAGTGAAAGCTGGGTGTGGCAGAAAAAACATGAAAGTAGAATAAATGCAGTAGAAATGAGAGCGCTAACAAGTATGATAGGAGTGAAACTGAGTGACAGGATAAGAAACAGTGTAATAAGAGAACGTTGTGGTGTGAAAGAAGATATAGTGACACGGATAGGAACGTTGGAAGAGGAAGGCCTAGACGAACGTTCCACGATCAAATCGGGGACGTTTTGAAGAAAGGTCAGGTCAAGTGTACTCGAAACCTACAAGCATGCATGAGAAGATTGATGAATGTTGAGGAAGCGAAAGTTGTATGTCAGGGTCGTAGCAAGTGGAAGGACGTGGTCTCTGCCTACCCCGTTGGGAAAGAGGCGTGATTTATGTATGTATGTATACAATATTATACTTAACTAAAATATACCTATGTAACATTCACAGATACATAATATCATATTAATATTTTTTATTAGAAACGACCATAAAAACACAAACATTCGCTAAAATTCCTTTGCCAATTTAATCAAATACAATGCGCAATGCGAACGTGACCGCCCGAATTATTCAGAATATTTACGAAATGTTATCGAAAAAAATCCTGAAATCGGGGGTCTATCTTTAATATCTTTCAAGTTAGTACATTTTTAATTTTTTGAGTAGCGTTAGAGACCTTTTTTTTTTTTTTTTTTTTTTTTTTTTTTTAACGTGGGTAAAAATGCATTTACGCATCCACAGACGGCCCGGGCAGGCCGAAAGGGTATGTGGGACTCCATGGTAACATAAAAATACCACAAATACCCACTAAAAAATCCCCACGTGTGTTCCCCTAACAGCACCCTTGATGTCGAGGACCAGGAACGCATACGCATTACTTCTGCTCAACTCGACGGGTGTAGCTCCAACGGAGGAGCTTCGACTACAGTCTGAATGAATCAGACAACAACTGCCCGGACGAAACCGGGCGACGCACGCGTAAAAGTTTGGAACACTGCGTGCGCCTCGCCATGGGCCTGTGTGCTATGGCGACGGACATGCCCGTGTCCCTCGCCTACAGGCCCTGCCTACGGCGGCCGGAGGTCATCACCCACCTGACGCCGCCGTCGACCAGAACGCCGACCGCGAGAGGGAATCTCACTAGTGAGCTCCCTCTCTCTCTCCGCCGTCTCTTTCACGACCATGACATGTTCGCAAAAAGAGACGACAGAATCCCAACCTCTCTCACTCTCGACCATCGCCTTGACGACGGCTGCGAGCGAGAGGTCGGTCCCTACGGCTGCGGACAGAACACAGCGTTCAGAGTCCCAAGCGGGACAAACCTCGAGCGTGTGCTGCGCGTCGTCGAACGCGCAGCCACAGTGATGACACCCTGGTGCAATCTCCCGGCCTATGCGACACAGGTAACTCCCGAAACAACCGTGTCCCGTGAGCACCTGTGTCAGGCGGAAGGTCAAGGTGCCATGTGCCCTACCCAACCATGAAGCCAGACGAGGCCGGATGGCCTCCACCGTCGCCGCACCTGAAACAGGAGAATCGAGCCTACGTCTCCACTCGGCCATGACGTGGATCTCGTGGAGCTCCGACCTCTGCGCCTCGATTTCTCGAGGTGCAAGCCGAAGTCCTCCATTCAGCGCCTCCCCGCGCCACTCGTAGAGTGACGCGAGGGCTCTCGCTTCGAGATCCCATGGCGCGGAACCTACCAACAGGGACGCCGCCTCAAAAGAGACTGTGCGGTACCCGCGAGCTGCCCTGACGGCCATCGCCCTCTGCGGAGCCCGCAGAGCGCGGATGTTCCGGGCCGACAGGTCTGCAGCCCACACCGGGGCCCCGTAAAGGGCCATGGACCGAACAACCCCTAAATAGAGCTTCCGGCAAGCGGAATCGGGCCCCCCTAAGTTGGGCAGCAACCGCGCGAGCGCGGCTGCAGCGCCCAACAGTCGAGGGGTCAGCTGCCTGAAGTGCGCGACGAAATCCCACCTACTATCTAACACCAGTCCCAGATATTTCATCTCGGACTGGATGCCTATAGAGACACCGCCTACGGTAATTCGCGATCCTCTCGGTGGCGCGTTCCGAGGCCCGTGAAAGCACAGAGCCTCGGACTTGTGCAATGCCACCTCGAGCCCTAGGCTACGAATCCTAGCTACGACCTGAGCCACGCCGGCTGTGACGAGAATCTGGGCGTCGCGGTGTGTCTTACCTCTCGCCGTGACCAGAGTGTCGTCTGCATAACAGACGACACTCAACCCACGGAGGAGCGCACCCCGCAACACCCAATCATATCCGATATTCCACAGGAGAGGGCCAAGGACCGACCCCTGTGGAACACCGCACACTACCTCGCGCCTACACGTACGACTCTGACCCGGGAAGGTCACGTACCTCTCGGAGAGGTACGACGCGACGATACGACGGATATAGGTCGGCACTCCGTGATAACGAAGCGCCTCCCTAATACAGGCCCAGGGTAGGGTGTTGAATGCGTTAGCGATGTCCAAGGACACCGCCAACACCACCTCGCCCCGTGCAATGGCCTCTTCCGCCAAACTCCTAACCTGCGTGATCGCGTCGATAGTGGAGCGACCCCTGCGAAACCCGTACTGGTTCGCCGCCAGGTCCGGCCCCTCACGCGTTAAGTGGCTGACGATGCGGTTTGCAATGACTCTTTCAAAGAGCTTGCCCACATCGTCAAGCAACACGATCGGCCGGTACGCCGACGGATTGTCCGCCGGGCGCCCCTCCTTCTGAAGCAGGACTAACCGACCGGTTTTCCATCGGATTGGAAACCGGCCCTGCTCCAGACACGCACTGAAGAGCCCCAATAGGCGAGGCTCGAGAACCTCTAGGGCCAGGACCCATGCTCTGCCAGGCAGACCATCGGGTCCCGGGGCGGTGTTCTTGGCCTTAAGCCGTTCCACCGCCGCTCCCAATTCTTCCCGGGTCACGTCGACACTGCCCACGTCCGGCTCCGCCATAAAAGGCGAAGCCATCGGTGGAGGAGTAAACTCCCCCCTCGAAGGGAACAGTGCGCTAACGACTTCGTCGAGGAACTGCGGCTGGAGACTCTGCGTTACCGGGGGTGCCCACTGGCGGAGCTTGCCACGTACCATACGGTACGGGCGTCCCCACGGGTCCCGACTGAGGATCTCCAACAGTTCCTCCCTGGCCTGCGCCTTAGACCGCTCGATGGCCTGCTTGAGGGCGAGCTTTGCAGCCCGGTATCCCTCATGCAGCTCCACCTCCTCCGGGGCTGCGACCTGAGTTCGACGTCGTCTTCGCCTGATCCGGGTATACCGGCGACGCGCCGACACGCACGCTGCACGCAGCTGTGCAATGTCGGCGTTCCACCAATATACCTGGCGTTTGGCTCGGACACGCCTCGCCCGAGGCATAGCAGCATCACACATGTGTGATACCGCATCCCTCAGTCGCTCCGCCCCATCATCGACATCGGCAGGCCTCTCGGGTGTCGCACGCAACACCCAGTCCTGCACGATGGCGGCCTCCTGAAAGACTTCCCTATCGAGTCGCCCTAACACCCAACGCGGACCGTCCTCCACAGGAACTCCCGGTACCGGTAGGTCCTCGGTTTGGACGGAGACGTCGAACCGAACATATAAATGGTCGGACAACGTCTCCACCTCCCCGAGGACTCTCCAGTCCCGAACGCGGCGTGCGATCGCAGGGCTAGCGAACGAAACGTCCACTATGGATTCGCCCTGCGGTCGCACGCACGTGTTCACGGAGCCCCTGTTTAGGACGATCAGGCCAGATGTCAGCGCCCACTCTTCCAACACCTCGCCCCTTCTGTCCGAGCATGGGCAACCCCAAGCCGTTGATTTGGCGTTGAAGTCACCCAGTACCAGGACGGGGCGAGGGTGGCTGCCTAACACTACGTTGCCTACTCCTACCAAGAAGGACTCGAATTCCGCGAGACTCCACCGAGGTGGAGCGTAGACTCCTACAACGACGACGTCACCGAGCCGCACCGCCACGTACCCCTGACCCTTCGTAATATCTACAAAGGGTGGGACACCGGCAGCCGGCCTAGATATGATGGCTACGCAACCATACCTGTCACCGACCCAGCAATCGCTAGGTGGGACAAAGTATGGCTCCGCCATCACAGCGACCCCTATCGACCACTGCGCCATGCTCTGGGACATCAAGTCCTGAGCTCTGGCACAGTGGTTTAAATTCCCTTGGAGTACACGGAGAGCCATTATAAAATGGCAGGGTCCATGCAAACCTCAGAGGCCGAAGTCGACGCCTTAGCGGCAGTCGACGCGGCCGAGGGTTTCGAGGGGGTCTGACCCCTCTTGCCCTTCCCTACTTTACCCCCCTTTTTGGGCGGAGGCGCCGAGCAGGCCTTACTGCCCACTCGGTGCCCCGCTGACTTACCTGCCGCTGCGCATACGGCGCAGTGCAGGTCTGCGGTGCAAACCCCAGCCTTATGGCCGGGCTGACTACAGCGGTGACAAAGACCACTGCAGTCGACGGTAGAGGGGCACGTGGCCCCTAAATGACCGGTCTGCCGACACCGGAAACAACGCTGTGGGCGCGGCTGCAGGAGTTTAACCCGCGCCGACACCCACCCGACCAAGAGACGTCGGCTCTCACCGAGCCTCTTGGCAACCTCCACGGGGCAGGAAACCACGGCCGTACCGGTCCCGTCAACGCCGAGACGCGGTTCGCCGGATTTCACCTGCTCCGCAGGACAACCTCCGACCCGTGCGACGACAGCAGTGAGCACTTCCGCACTCACTGTGTCATCAAGACCCGAAATCCGCAGATCTGCGCACCTCACCGGCCTGGCGACACGAACATCCTCCGCTGTAAAAGAAGCCCTAATGTGTGCAGCTAGGACGTCCGTCTTGGACGCCGAATCCGCACCCGGCACCTCCAGTAGAGCAGCACCCGTCGCCGTCTTCCTAAAACCTACGGAAGGGATACCAAGACTTGCAAAGTCGATACCTGCAAAAGTCTTGGCGAGCACATCCTTGTAGGTGAGGCCCCTCTTCGCCGCATCCGGCTGCAGGGTCAGAACCACTGCAGTCGAATTGTTGGCGCGAAGTTTGGGGGCCCTTACCTTCTTGGATGGCGCAACCTTTGACTTGGCCGCCTTCTTAGGCTGAGCCGCCTTCTTAGGCTTAGAAGCCTTCTTAGGCTTCGAAGCCTTTACGGGCTTTCCCCCCTTACCTACCAGCACCCATTCACCCTCGGAGGGTCTGGGGGCTGCTAGTTTCTCACTATAAGTGAGCGGGGTAGCTACCGTCTTCTTGGCCTTGCCTTTCCCTTTCCCAGCCATCTGCTGTGGAACGGGAAGTGGCTTCGGCCGGGACTCCGGAGTAGCAGCCTTAGCCGCCACTTTCGCTGCAGCCTTACGGTCTGCAGCTAGCGGCGGCCGCAGCCGCTTCTCCGGAAGGAGCCTCTCCTGGAGGCCGTCTAAACGCGCGGTGAGGATGGTCAACATACGGTTTTCCATCCCACCTACCATCTCCTCGAGACGCTCCTCCGTCACTACCTCAGTGCGACCGCGCTGCGGCTTCGCAGTGCGCTCACACTGTGGCATCGTCTGGCGTGGCTGCGGAAGAGGAGGAAACTCCTCCCGAGCCATTGCCCTCCTCTTAGGGGCCGGGGCCGGCCCAGACCCCACAGAGGGTACTACCACGGGTACCGGAGTAACCCGAGCCTCAGGCTCCGGACGCTTAGCAGCGAGCTGATCAGCTCGCAACTCCGCAATCTCCTTGCGGAGAGCAGCCAAATCAGCTGCTTGCCTCGCCTCCTTCGCCTTTAGCTCCGCACAAATCTCCTGGAGCTTGTTAATCTCCTCGGAGACCGTACGGCCCGCCAACGTCTTGACCGCGTCCTGAATGGACGCGGCCGCGTCCTTAAGGGCATGCACGAACGTGCCCTTGAGGTTGTTCGAGTTCTTGGCGACGCGGAGTATAACCCCGACGTCGTCCGAGACCTTCGAACAGAGTTCAGACACAAGTTGTGTGTCTGAACTCGGAGCCTTGGATTCCCTGGTAGCCCGCTTCCGCTTCACTTCTGAAGCCAGCTCGGCTACCTCCTCCTCGGCTCGTAGGTGGAGTTCCTCCTTCCTGACTCGGAGGAACTCCGATTTGGCCTTGGCCAAGCCAACATATTGACCCGTCGTAGGTGGGCGGCCTCTGCCTCGCTTGGAGGCACTAGGGCCAGGACGCCCGAGATGTTCTACGGACTCGCCCTCGGGGGCAGAGTCCGACTCCTCCTCTCCGCTCATCTGGTAGAACCTGCCCAGGGAAGGAGACTCCCTTCCCTGCGCAGAATTCACCGACACCAACGTCGCAACGCTGCTGTCACTGGAAACCGATAAACGGTCCAGTGACACAGCCCTCTCCAGAACCACAATAGGCACAGCTTTGCCCCCCCCAGAGAACGCGGGGCAGCCCGAGCTAGGCTCGGGGAGGGATTCTCCTGCTCCGGTGGAGCAGGTACCCTCCTGGGGTAGTGATTTTTTAAGTTGTGCTTTCATGGTTTTTGTGAAATCAGTCGTCAGTGGACATGCCAAAGTCGTCGTGGGAACCGGTTCGACAATAACCGAATCGCAAGCATCAGTAACCGTATTCAAAGCCAAGGTCATCATATTGGTATCACGCAAAATTTTGCCCCCCCCAGAGAACGTGGGGCAGCCCGAGCTAAGCTCGGGGAGGGATTCTCCCTTTCGGGTACCCTCCTGGGGTAGTGTATTTTTAAATTTTGCACTATCCATCGTAGTCTCAAAACGTCGTCAAGTTCGCAGTACGCCTGCCGAAACTGGTATAAACCCAGTCCCGCCAGCCGCTATCCGGAATCAGGCCCTTGGGACTCAACCTGAGTCCTCCTCGGCCCCGACCCGGTACTGAATGCGCTGCTCACACGCCACACCCAGGAGTGTTTATCGGCTCTCTAGCCTAGATCCGTAGTGTTCTGCGAGACAGGGTCACCTCGTGAAGGATGTGGTTCTTCACCACGCACTACGGTCTTGAGGTGGCAGGCTAAGGCTCTCTCCAAAGGGAGAGTGCTGTGTTGCGCCTGTGGGTCCACCCCCTGCAGATCAGAGATACAAGTACCTCGTCACGCCTGCGCGACCCCAGCGTTAGAGACCTAACTTTTTGGCCATATCTCCGAACTTATTGTCTCAATTTCAATTCTGTTTGTTATTTATAGTAACTTTATGAGTCATTTAATCGGAAAATCTTACGTTTTGAATAAAAATTTGTGTAAAATTTTATTAATTAAAATTCTTATTTTTTTTATCTACAGTTGCTATTTTTTGATAAAAACAACCCTAACATTATTAACTATTGGTTTTTAATTCCATTATCATCCACATCATTACTTTTAATACCCACGACTAAGATCAAGGTTTATTAATTGACCTTCCCCTTTTTTTAGAGTACTATTAGAGTTTTACAGTTATTGCTCGGATTTAGTTACAATTAGGTATCAACGATGTTTTGAGTATTGAGGTGGGATTACGAGGCATTATATATTTCGTTTGAAGGATTTCCCAATATCCTTTTCAATCATTTAATATAAAAACACTTTTCCTTTTATAACACACCTCTTTTATTCATGTTTGTAACATAGCAACCACTTTTGTACTACCCGCTTTTGTATATTAGACTACATAGACAAAATAGTGATGGGGTGAGCATTGTTATTCAACATTGAAAATCTATAGTTGTTATGCAATAGATTATTAAGCATGAACAAAAAAGGCCTCATATGGGGAGATTTTATGGATTTACACGTGTATTTTTAAAATAATTAACGATTTTTTTTGGAATAGAATATGTTCAACTCCGATTTTATTTATTAGTACACAAATTTTGATTCAAAGCGTAAGTTTTTCCGATTAAATGACTCATAAATTTATTAGAAATAACAATCAAAATCGAAATTGAGTCAGTAAGATCGGAGATATAGCCAAAAATGAAGAGTTAGGTCTCTAACGCTACTCAAAAAATTAAAAATATAATAACTTGAAAGATATTAAAGATAGACCCCTTTTGGGGAATTTTTTCAATAATATTTCGTAAATATTCAGAATAATTCGGGCGGTCACTAGCACATGGGCGACTTTGTATATTTTCCAAATTCATTCTTAGGTTTACCGTACCATAACAATTTTGCTATAGTTTTTTCCGGCAAACGTTTTCTTTGATCTAGGCTTTCATGACGGCAACGAAACCGGTGCATTGGTTGCCGTTGTTGTCTGACTGTACTTACTACTAAGAGCCAAGCCAATTATAATACTATGCTAAATAAAAAAAATATTGACGATATCTCAACAACTCACTAAAATAAAGAACTTTGCTTCTGTAAATTTCAGGTTGATAGTAAACCAACTCAATAATATATGTCATTCATTTGACCCATAATTACAAAAACTATGAAGTTTTTATGTAACTTATAATTATGAACATGGATTTTTCTTATGTATATTATATTCGTAGTATTACCATTTTTTTTTAATGTTTAATTTAAAAAAGAACTTAAAAATATGTGTGCGGTATTACACAAGTGACAGAAGCGAAACCTTCAGAAAAAAAAATCCTTATCAATTCTTTTTAAATATCCTAAATCAGCAGGATTCGAACTATCGACCACTGGTGCGTACTGCTTATGAAGTGTAGTCGTCTCACACTACTAGGCCAATTCAATGACGATCACAATCATGAACATCAGGACTTGCATTAACCGTGCATAATGTAAATGTATTCTATTTCATCCTCTCCTAGGCTAAATCCTTTAGATGTATATGGTTGTCTCTTTTTATTGTCCCTTTTTTGTTTCATTGAGTCTCAAATCATAACGAGGCTAAAGAAGCTTTCACTTTAAAAATATTTTATCTATTTTATAAACAAAAGATACAAATTTCAAGTAGAGTTGAAAAGTTAACCGTAATTTTAATAAACCGTAATTCACTAACACGGTCTAATTTTGGTTTCGGCCAGTTTTGGCCAAAAATTCTAGGTTCTGCATAAGTTTTGGTTACGGCCACAGTCCTTTTGGCTGCGCTGAAACTCTGTGTTTGTATATTATCGCGTGTCGTTCAGGTAACTTCATTTGTATAAAAACTGCTTACAATAATTATAAGACTTTTTAATTTCAAAATACTCGGTTCCGCCATAAGAGCACGCAGGATACGTGGCCAGGGCCCCTGCAGGGCCCCAAAATGACGACATAGTTGTTTACGTGGAAAGAAATTTAATATAGTTTTAAAATTTCTAAGTTATAAATTAGAAACCAGATCAGATTTTTAAATATTTTCGCAACAGTAAATATTATACAGAAAACAACCTATTTTTTATGTTTCACATATTTTATGCATGTTCCTCCGTAGCGCCTAAACTATTCCTCCAATTTTGATGAAAGAGATATCAGTTGATCCGTATTATGGTTCAGGTCAAATAAGCTAAATTTTATGCGAACAAAATCAATATGAAGGATGTTGCATTAAAAAAAAGTGAGTGAGTCTACCATATTGGATTTAGAATGACCTCACTTAGTTAAACAAGCATTGTCATCTAAACCAAAAGTGTTTGCATAGTTTCATCTCAATCGGTTTAGGATAACTGGTTTAAAATTCAGTTGCAAAGCGACCTATACTAACAAAGAGACTTTCATATTGTGATAAAAATATAAATAATTTTAGTATATAGTAGAAATTTCAACACGTTTAAATATTTTTTTGTTTTCGTATCAGCCGTTATTTTAAAATGTAATTATTTTGACCTTAAATTAAAAAGAATAACGAACAGAGGTATTGAGTACAATCAATTTTTTTTTAATAAACAATTTTAACTTAAATTTCTTAATTTTCTTAAAAACCCATATAAAAATAATATTTTTTGAAATTAACTACTTGTATTTCTTTCCATTTTTGATATTTTCTGTTTGAAAAATAAAATTGGGGAATAAAGTTGCAAAACATGTAATTTTGGGGAAAATTCAGAAATTATACCAGACCCATGTTGGCAATATTGCTTGCTCGTTTGTCATATATCAACCGGAGTTGTCAAAAAGATCAAATTCAATTTATAATCGAATCAAAGTATAACCTAACTAAATTATCAATAAAAGAATAATGTACCAACATAAATAAATACAACACGAAATGAAAATATAAAATAATTATATGTTAGATTATATCCAACGATAATGTCTCAGAGCCGGATAAATTATTTATCTCGTCTTATAGTCACGAATAGATTATTTTTAAACTCATATAATTCATGCAAAAATTCAAGAAGCAGTTCTAATATAGCCGAGAAGAAAACTGCTAGTTCCGTTTATCGTAGTATGAATATATTTGATAGAAAAACAAAGTTGTTGCAGAGACAGAGGTCGGCTATCAGGGAGGATTATCATTTATCTGAATATATTAAGGAGGAAGTGGGTTGGAGAACGGCAGATAGAGTCTTCGATATAAAGAGGACATTTAAAAATGCTGTAGAACTCGGTTAGTTTATTTAAACTTATGTGCAGTTATTTTTGCATATGTATTTATTGATAATGTGCTAATACACCAACCATTACAAATATGTAAATTTAATATTTTTTAAATTATACGTTGGATTCAGAAACACTTGGCACGAATTGGGGCTTGTAAGGAGTTGAAGCTGATAGAGATTAGGTCTCTGATTATAACGCTATCACTCTCATTATAAGTTGCAATGGTGCATGGCTTTGAAGCGATGATGGCTCAGTGGTAGATTGTACGACTTCACGTCGATTGACGTGAGTTTGAATTTCTCCAATGAGCCTGAGCTTTTGGTGTAGGAAAACATTGTGAGGAAACCATAGCATTGTGGTAGGGCATTTTCTAATGCACATCGTCACTTAACATCAGGTGAGATTGTGGCCACAATGCTAAATCTATAACAATAAAAAAAGTAAACAAACTTATAATTATACAATTTATTGCTATAATATTGTATTGTTCTTCTAATATAGCTGATACAATACAGTTTTTTTGGTGATGTTCTTCTTGTTTTGGCACCGCAAAAAGCACTTGCCAATGTAAATGTGTTTGTCTTCATATTTTTTATATTTAAAGTTAGTCCAGCAAGAGCTTGGCTGCCTTGTTAGAACTATCTAGGGAGTTTTTCTAACATCTCCAGTTAGTATCTATATTCCACTCCGCAAATGCACAATAACCAAACTATATCATGCAAAATGCCACCAATATTACATAATATAGGGTCAAAGAACCTATTTTAATGAATTAAAAATAAAAATCACAACATGGCAGCTCAAGATACCACCAATAACTCTTTTGTTGGTGTGGTTAATATGTTTTGTTGGTAAACATTGATGGTTGAAATAACAAAAAACAAAAATAGTTTACATTGAATTTCTTTTATAGAAATATAAGGTTTGTAAGGCTTTTTACCAGATATAGTAAAATATAACCCCAAAAAAGCACTTTATCCTGCCAAAAATAGTAAATGACAATGACCTACAATTAACATGAATATAGGGGATTAATGTGAATTTATGATCGAAAATTTTACATTCTACTATCCTTCTATAGCAAATGACTCCAAACTAATCATCATTAATCCAGAAATAGAAAATGAACACCAAAATTATAACCACATGATATTTTATGTATTATACTTCTTAAAAATTATTAGTATCTGGTGCTTGGTATCTCCCGCTGCTTCTTATCACAAGTCAAATCAAACCTAACCCAGCTACGTTTTATAAGCGCATTAATTTACTTGCAAAAATTTGGTGATCATTTAGTATGTTTGGAATTTGAATACAATTAAAGTGCCATATAAGACAGCTAGATAATCTTAGGGTCCCAATGTATTATTTGGTAGTAATTATAATTTATATTTGTTAAATGAAAATGATTCTATACTTTTACCTACAGTTAGTATAGTATCTTTTAGCCATTCACAACCAAATAGGTAGTGAGGAGCAACAAGCATGTTTGGTTTCTTGCGATGAGTAGAAAGCCTACCTTCTGCAAATTTCATCACTTTTTATTGTTTTTCGAAATTCAAAAACTTCAAATTTCACTTTGAAGCTTTTAACTGCTTCCTCCATCCTCCTTGTACCCTCATAACGGGAGTAGTGTCAGAGGGTTGGAGCCATCCCCTTCCCTCTTCCCGACCCTCTCTTTCATTTCTGCGTGTCTAGTGATTATAAGTTTTAACCCAAAATTGTAATTTTGTCTTCTTTTTCTTATTTGTTTAGCTTTAGCATTTGGCTCCAATCTCACCTGATGATAACTGATATAAATAAACAATAAAATTTTCCATTGTCCAAAGGTGCAGGGCGAGGTTACGTTTCTCGTCATTTCCTTCCTGACAGTGTTGAAAAGGTGACACTCTGTGACACGTCACAGATGCACCTCGACAAAGCTATAGTCGGTGATGGAGTGAAGTTTGAGAAACTTATCAAGGATGAAGAAAATATTGATGTCAGTATTATAACTTTGTTTTAATTGATAACAAGGTAAATTGAAACAAATTAAAAACTCTCCACACAACCTATTTATTGAGACCATTCCAGTTAGCCCAAACATGATACCTCTTCTCTAAGTTGGTTAGGAGTTGAGTATCCTGTAGATTCCAGATGATGCTCCAGTATCAGGTCAATTTCATCATGGTTTTGCAATATCATTGAAGTAACAGGATACCAAATTTCGAATCAATTTGCTTTTATGAACAGCCAGAAAATCTTTAGATAAGCTCATCTGGCTGTAAATAGAGTAGTGTTAGCTCCAACACGCTTACGCGCACCGTGCTTTTTAGCCTTTAGCTCCATTATTACTCTCCTCACTTCCCATACTGACACAGTTTTTGGCCGTAGGTCCATTTGGAAGTCTTGGTTCAGTATTGTATCCACTTGGTCATCTAACTTTTCATCCACAGAATCATTTGGGTGGAATACTTTTGCTAGATGTTCAGCAAATAGGTCTGCTTCTTGCTGCGGTTTTTTCACCCTTCCTTCAGTACACCTGGTTTTAGCAGCTTGCGGTCTGTCTAAATCCTTAGCTATTTTCCAGAGGAATAGTTTGTAGACTCTGTAGCAGTAAGATATTTTAACTTTTCTTGGAAAGAGTTATCATGCCAGTTTTGTAATAGTGACTTGAGATCTTCTGCAGCTCTGTTAAAACTAATTTTATCTTCAGTAAGCCTACTTAAATGCCAAACTCTTCGAAGACGTCTCTTTCAGAACAGCGTTTTATATTTATAGAGGATACTTATTTACTCCGCTACTGTTGGGGGTTTGGATTTCAGGAGTACTTATCCAGCACGCTTCCTGTATGAGCGTAGTTATATAAATATATAACTACGCTCATAGGCAGTTAAATAACTGCCTCATCTATATCTTCAGGTGTTTTAAAGGCCATTTTTATGTTTATCGATTCCTCAATGTGCACTTGAAATGTGTTCAAGTTTGTAAGCTTATTACACAGTCTTTTTGTTCTTGACACCTCTATAAGGTTGGTACCAACTGTCAAGAGCACCGTAGTGTGATCTGAGGAACTGTCATAACAAGACTCAGGTTTCACATACAACTTTGTTAAGCCTTTGACAATGAAGAAGTCTATAAGATCCGGAACCGTCTTGGTATCAGTTGTCAAATTAGTAGCTCGCCATTCTTCTGTTGATATGGTGCTTAGCTTGTTTTTGTCTATGTTCAGTTTCAGTTGTTTACCTTTGCTATTTGTTAGTCTGCACCCCCAGGAAGTATGTTTGGCATTCCAATCTACGCCTACAATATAGCGGTGTCCCACAGTGTCAAAGTTGTGTTTAGGTGGGCTACGCTGCAGTCATTGAAGTCTCCTGTTTCGTCTTGAACAGTTATCGTGGTTGCTTGGATGTGCTCAGTTTCATAGTTAGGTATTTGATTATGTTTAATAGACTTTTATAATGATAGCCAAACTCACATGGCTTGTGCCATCTGGGTGGTTAGTAATGTATCAATAGTAGTCTGAAAACCTTACTATGGAATTAGCTTTGCAGTGAGCCTCAGTGATGGTATATACTTAATTTACTAGTTGGAGGTGACGCGCAATGAAACTCGCATATTCGAGACTGACCAAATAATTTATTCTCTTACCCTCATTTACTCGCATACCCACAAGAATACATATATACCAAGTGATAAGAAGAATCTCTAGTTTATGTTGAGACAAACAGTTTAACAATTAACAGTTTTGGTTATTTGTGGCAAGACTATTGATGTTCCAGGTCGCAACTCGTAGTGAAGTCATTTTGTCAGAATGTCAACGAGTTTTGCTATGAGGCTCATAAGAGTGCTCATTTGTTGGTGGATGATGTCAAACTTTTTAGTCTGTTTTGTAATGATTTGTTCTGTTGTGTTTATATTTATTGAAATGTGAACATTATTAAAAGTGTTCTGGGGAGTGGTGTATATCTGAGCTGATTTTATGGTTTCTGTGTAGAACAATCTCTGCTCCCGATTATTTGGCTCCATCTGTTATCTTACCTGTTAAAAGTGTGCCAGGTCATCAGGCCATCAAGCCAATTTCTTTAACCAGAGAGATAAGTTTTTTGTAGGCATCTATATCTGCAGTACTAATTCTAAGTTTATTTCTGTTGACAATTTTATATGTAAATTAATCTTTGTTGACTGCTGTTTCTAAGAGATTTGTTAATTCTTTTAAGTCTTCAATTCCATAGCGAATAATTGGTGGTGGTTTAGTTTGTTTCCTTGGTTTATCCGCTTCATCAGTTATATCAACAGGTAGTCCATCATAGCGATTTGATGTATCGGTTGTATCTATAGGAGCGCTGATAGACAAATTTCGTTTTTTATTCCTATTACAGGGCACTTTCTGCCACGCAGGAAGACTCTTTGAATCTGTAGGTGATAATGGCACATCTTTGGATTTCATGTCTACAGTAGATGGTGGTTGTGTGGCGTAAATATAGGTTTTTGTAGAAATAAGCCAGGATGGAATGTCTGTTATACAAGAACTTTTCGGCCAGTAGAATTTTCTAACATGGGAGCTTGGTTTCCCACTCCTGTGAGTTACTCTTCCCAGGAAATTGAAAGATTTATTTAATATTTCATTTCATTGTTCACTCATTTTGTTCCCACGAGAAGGGTCGATTTATAAGGTTACGCACGTTCTCACCTGAAGACGATGCTCACGATGTTTGCCATAACCATCGTGGTTGGCGCTAGTTGCTGGGATACCCTCCAGTCATTCATCCCTTCGGCACGGCACGGAGATTAGGGGTAATTTATTATTGAGGCTTTCTTCCTCTAGTCCCGAACGGTGAAGGCAAGGACCCCGGCCTCACGGCACAAGTCCGCAGGGCAACGGGTGTTAAAAGAGATTTCTTCCCAACTTGATGAACTGATTAGGCTCATCTTGTCAAGACTTAACCGCCGCCCATGACTCGGCGTTGTTGTTCTTTTAGCACCACCCAGGGGACACGTATGGGGTAGTGGCTAGGAACTCCCACGGACGCGAACAGCCAAGCCCCTCAAATTAACTCTAAATAAACGCAGATACTTATGACGATATTTATGTAAAAAACTAAATTCAGTTTCCAGATAACAGTGTAGATTTGATGGTGTCATCTCTTTCTCTCCATTGGGTGAACGACTTGCCTGGGCTCTTCGATAAGGTTATGAAGTGTCTTCAGCCAGACGGTGTGAGTATTTTTCTACTTTTAAAGCCCTTTGCTATACTTCAACTCTCATAATGATCGTAATCCAGTCACCAACTCCTTATCCGTTGTTTATAATAGTTTGGTGTCTCGATATGCTATTCAAAACCAGTCTCACTTTTAAAAAACTCAATTAGAGGCCACAAAATAACGTCATTAATGGTCATTTCAGGTGTTTATGGCTTGCGTTTTTGGCGGCGACACGTTAATGGAATTACGGCAGGCTTTGCAACTGGCTGAAACGGAGCGCTGCGGTGGCATATCGCCTCACGTGTCTCCGTTCACGAGAATCAGGGATATCGGAGGCTTGCTTACGACGTAAGTAGTTTGAATGTTTTGTTTTACACCAATAGATGGAGTTGTTGGAATTCCTAATTCACGATATCCTTATGTTCCTTATCTATCTATACTATATAATTTAACTAGTCGTGTCTCGCGGTTGCACCGGCGTATAATTTAAAAGAAATCTGTTAGCGACGCATAGCTTAGGTTTAGTGCTAAGCAGTTGTAGGTTTAGTTTTAATATGTTTCAATAACAAATAAGTAGCGATTTTCGATAGTAATATGTTCTTATATGTATGAATATTAAATATATAATCATATTTTAACGTAATAGAATTTGTATTCCTTATGTACTTATTCATTCTTGGTAAGAAGACTTGCACGACACATGTGAAATGTCTAAAATAAACCTTTGTATTACATAAATATATGTAGCATAATTTAAATTTTAAGTTGATTTTACGATTATCAATTCGAACATAAGAATACGTACGTACGTAGTAAATAATAATTTCTCGGTGATGTAACTAGTAAATAAAATTAGAGAGAGAGGGAAATAGTCGCCGCTAGCGCTGTCATGCTCTCCAGCGGACCTATAAATATCTCGCCAGATGACAGCGGCGACCGCCGATGGATTTCGATCTCTCTGTGGTCGCCGTTGTAATTGGATTGTACGTTGGTTACCATCAGGAACAGTACAGTCAATGTGCTGAACTATTATAGAAAAAATGCAAGTTAGGATTATTGTGAAGAGCCAGAATATACGAATTGATTTGGTGAACTTCTTCTCATTATGACCCGCCCCTGCCCAGTCCATCGCATCTTGTGTATTATATCACGTATTACGCGCCGTCAACACCACCCGCAGCGTCACGCCCCGCGTCCGTCTCCGCGGACTCCGTTTGGTGTTTCCCCTTTTCATGCCTGGTAGGTTCGGGCGTGAGCAGAGAGAGCACAGGGAGAAGAACGCACTTTGGTTTGCGAGCTCCTGATTACCGTCGGGTTACAGGGTTATCCGGGTAGTCGAATAGGTGTAGCGCTGCGCCGCCGCCTTCGCGTTATAGTAGTGCGGGGTTCGAGTCCGTACCCCCGCCCGTTTCGTTGCCGGCGCACCCCAGTAACGCGCCTCCCGGCCGTTTTCGCGTTCGTTTTAAAATTGCTGATTTATAATACCTCAATATAGACAATATTTTTATCGGGCGGCCAGGGTTATGCGTCACATGTCACACGTCATACGGCTCGTTCGCTCCGTCTATAGTCATAGACCCGAGCCGAGAGTTTAATTATTTGAATTTTCTATTATTTCCTAAAGTAATCGTCCAAATAACATGCTAAAAGGGCAAAGTTTATCTTCATAAAATTGTCTGATGAAAAAGTAACTTTTGTTCATAAAGATTAATGTGTCATGCCTAATAATAATGCGTATATATTTCCAATAAATTTTTGACACAAAATAACCTTATTTAAAATATGGTATCGCGGATTTTTTTTTAATATATTAATGAGCAATATTTTTGTAGAACATTGTATTTACGTATCACTAGCAATTACGCCAGCGCACGCGGATAAAGCAATTCGGGCGTGCTGTTTCTTCCGACTTACTTAACAAAAATTAATATTTAAGGCAATACAAATTGCTATCAACTGGTAGATAATTAAATGAATAATAGTGATATTTGAAATTGACTCCCTCTTTGTACAACCACAAAAGTAATGTAATAGTTAATTGTAAACTTT
Organism: Saturnia pavonia; assembly: GCA_947532125.1. Taxonomy (NCBI): domain Eukaryota; kingdom Metazoa; phylum Arthropoda; class Insecta; order Lepidoptera; family Saturniidae; genus Saturnia; species Saturnia pavonia. Next base: position 6,665,559 of record OX383922.1, read on the forward strand.
CACAGTGAAAAAAGTCTGATAAATCTGATCGGAGTTTTCTGCTGGCTCTTTCGATGACTGTTCAGTTTTTTGACATTCTCGATAAGTGTTTTAACGCTCATGAGTGCCTTCTTAGGGCCTAAATCAGGGGTGGCCAAATAGTCGATCGGGACAGCTTTTCAAGTCGATCGCTGGAATTTCCGAAAAGTATGAAATGCCTTAAAAGTTTTGCATTGGCTAACTATATTCATGCCATATGTCCAAAATGAGGTGTTAGTATAGTATCTGTCCCAAATTTAATAAACATTACGCGTTTTTTTTATAAATCGTAATTTTGACGTCGCTTCGATCACTTGTTAGCTATAAATGTGTGCCGACACTATATATGTGGGCACCCCTGGCCTAAATTGTATTTTTTTTTAAATTCCGAATCGTCGTCTCATAGATCTGGATTCACACTTCAAACGGTGGATGTGGACTCTATAACCGTTTGGTATCCGAACGCGTGGGACGTAATGCACGACGTTCGCGCTATGGGCGAGGGAAACGCTGCTTACAACCGACCCTTGAGGCTTAACAGGGACATCCAGTTTGCGGCCGCCGCTATATACGACCTTATGTATGGGAAGGTAAAAACAGCCCTATTGATATATTAACTGTTCGCTGTTTTTTTTAAACATACGGCCGCATGAAGATAAGAGGTTATCGTAGCATATAGACGTTTGTCACATTAGACATATTACTAGCGCGTTACCGACTGTACCGGCCAAAATTAACCGGTACAGGAGGGGGGTAAAGACCCTGGGTTAGTATTCCCAATTCAGACACCTGGGGTTCTGAGTGTATACATAAATGATTGCGGATGCACCTATCCTAGCAAAAATTAAGCATCAAAGCCCACTCACCTGGATATTTCTTAGCGCTGCACCTTGTAGCCGGCCGGCGAATCTCAGAAGCCTCTCAATCCTAAAATGTCACACTCAAAACAATAATCCAGATGCTTCACTGGTATGGAAGTCCTTTACACCCTTTTTAAAGCATAATCAACATTACTTCAAAGTTAAAAGTAAAGTTTTCCGTATTTTATATGTAAACGAACAATGGCAGCGATGAACTCTCAACTAACAATAATAATAGCGGCTAGCGGCCGGGGTTCTCAAACGGGGTTTGCTGGGCACAGCAATCGCGCCTAATTTGAGCGGGCTCATATCCAACTTTTACTATAATAAGCAACCCTGACAACGTACCTTTTGGGCCAAACACCGACCCCTTCCGAACCCCCCTTCTAAACTCCCTTCCCCGAGAAGCTCTAGAAACCCCACTCACCGCAGAATCACAACTAAAGTCTTCTGTACGGTGGAGGTATATCACTAGTGGGACTGCTCCAAGTAAAGAGACATTTCTAAAGAAGTTCTTCGTACCTTCTCTTGGTTGTCACCTAAGTTTGGTTTTGTTACGGCATCTCAATCAAAATTTTATTATTATATATCTTATCAATATTATTCTTTATTAATAGGGTAATCATTGATTTCTCTATTCCAGTATTTTCCTGACAAAGGGTCTAGAGGTGTACCAGCTACATACCAAATAATAAACTTTCTGGGATGGAAGCCGGACCCTTCCCAGCCTAGACCGATGGAAAGGGGGAGCGGGCAGATGTCCCTAAAAGACTTGCACAGGATAGACGAAGTTATTCAAGACAGTAAGAAGATTAATTTAACCGAAGAAGATGTAAAATAGCGCATGTTATGTTTATGAAATTAATAAAACAAGGCTTTTTAAAAGAAACGATTATTTATTTAAACACTTATTTTATAATTTTTAAAATAGAAATAATAAAACATAACTTAAGATGTAAAACTTAGAATTAAGCCAAGTGTCGCCCTTCAACGGACTGGACGCGACTCAGTAGGACGGGACTGAGAGGATGGTGGCTCGGTATTGAAATATGCTGACGAAGAGTGTCTGGGACTGCCCGTAGGGAGACAACAATAATGATGACGCAGGAGATATAGATATGTAGGCATTTCGGTTAACGGTTTCGTGGAAACTGTCCTTACGGTTGGGTCCAATTTCTTTAAGACCCGCTGTAGAAACAGGACCAAAAAACTCTCGAACTCTAAAACTCAAGGAGGAGCGGGGTGAGATGATTCTGCAGTTTAGAGGTGATGCCTGTGCTTATCGGCAGCTTAATAGACAGATCTTAAAGTCACTGAAAACTGACATACCCACGGAAATTTAATACGAATCGTATTAAAGAGGCGATAGAACGGAATAAAGGCTCCATAGTATTCGCAAGATCTGTCTATTAGGCAAAACCAGCTCAACAAAGCTGAAGACTAACGAAGGTAGAATCGTGTCATCCAAACCTGAGCTCTCGAGAGAAGTCGAGAAGTTCTATGGACAGTTATACACATCAACGCAGAAACCCGTTACGAATCTAGCTAAAGACTAAAGAGCTAGATTGACTGGACACTACACAGAAGACATCCCGGACGTCAGCTTGCAGGAAATTAGTATGGCTCTCAAACAGCTTAAAAACAACAAAGCTCCTGGTGATGACGAAGCTGAACTATTTAAAGGGTGGTAAACCAATAATACTCAGGTCCTTTTAGACCTTGTTAAATCCCGTCATCCACGAAGGTAAAACGCTGCAGACATGGAACAAAAGTGTGGTGGTACTCTGCTTCAAAAATGGCGACAGTACCCTATTGAAGAATTATAGGCCCTTCTCACTTTTGAGCCATGTATATAAGCTATTTTCGAGATTTATTAACGACCATCTCGCTCGCAAGTTCGACGACTTCCAGCCTCTCGAACAAGCTGGTTTCCGAAAGAGCTTCAGTACTGTAGACCACATACACACAATACGGCAAGTTATACAGAAAACCGAAGAGTATAACCTGCCCTTTGTTTAGCGTTTGTGGACTACGAGAAAGCCTTCGATTCGATTGAGACCTGGGCTGTACTACAGTCTCTCCAGCGGTGCCAAGTTGATTACCGATACATTGAAGTGTTCAAGTGTTTTTATGAGAACACTATGTCAGTTCGACTGCAGGATCAGAACTCGAAACCTATCCTACTGCAGCGGGTAGTCAGACAAGGAGATGTTATCTCTTCTAAACTGTTCATCGCTGCACTGGAAGATGTTTTCAAGGTTCTGGGTTCAGAAGGACTAGGCATCAACATAAACGGCGAGTACATCACCCACCTTCGGTTTGCCGACGACATAGTAGTCTTGGCTGAGACCATGGACAACCTCGGCGTAATGCTCAATGACCTCAGTAAAGCCTCTGAACGAGTTGGTCTTATAATGAACATGGACAAGACGAAGATTATATCGAACGTCCATGTAGTGCCAACTCCCGTAAAGTTGTTGTAGAATTGTTGTTGATTATGTTTACCTGGGACACAGTTCTAGTTACATAGTTAGATCCAATTTCAAAAAACAGATCATCGCGGAACCGACTCGGCTGAGCTGCATTTGGAAAGCTACGTGACAACTTCTCGTCCAAGATACCGCAGTGTCTCAAGATGCCAGTGATTACATATGTTTTTGAGACGTGTTCGCTAACTATGGGCCTCATAAGAAAGCTCAAGGTCACTCAAAGGGCAATGGAGAGGGCTATGCTTGGAGTTTCTTTGCGTGACCGAATCAGAAATGAGCAGATCCGAAGGAGAACCAAAGTCACCGACATAGCCCGAAGAATATAAATATAGGGGTACAACTCGTTAATCGACGCAGTGACTGAGCCATCATTGATTCAAAACAATTCAGTTTATTTTTATACGAAAAGATAATCGGAACATAAACCATATTTAAAATTCTATATAATGATTTATCTTTAATTATATCATGTTATTCATATTCTATAATAATATATGTACAAATATTATATTAATTTGCTTTATAAAAACATATAGTTTGTTGATTCTTCCATCTTTTGAAAGTGCAATAGTCTTAAAACTCTAAATTAATCGTCTTAAAACTCTAAACGCTGTAAATATTGAAATCCTCCAGTTGTTCGTAAGTCCAATCTTCATATTCCTCATCATCATCATCATAATTCGCTCCTGAAAAAAAGAGATTTTAAGTCTATTGAGACCTTTATATTTTCTAAGTCAGTAATATATCAACGATTTTTTTGGTAAAAATTAATCTCAACAAACACAATGGCCGAGGTCGGTAGAAACAAGGTTTGTAATAGTTGTTGTCACCGATAAAAGAGCTGAGATATAACGGGTGCCAAGTTCCATAGCAGTTCCTTTAATTTTAACTTAAGGAATGTAAATTCTTCAATTCATTTACAAAACAATTTGTTACTCTCTTTGATATGGGATTTCTAACTTGTCAAGTTTTCAGTTTCAATAAATGATCTTAATGATCTACCTTGATGCTACCTAAATGTTAAGTTTGAGTAACCTAGAAGTGGTCTACGTTTTTGATGAATGTGTCAATTAGTGATAAAATGCTAGTTTTTAGACCCTAATAACATACGAACTATAAAAGGTATATTCGTGTTTTTTTTTTCGGACTTACTATACTGTTAGCCATAAGGACCCTGAAGCTTCAAACGGCTTTTACAGCTTCACCCGGGCTTGGGGGCGAGCGCTTAAGGCAGTCAGACGCGAAAGCAAGGCAAATTCCGAGGGTGCCAAAGTGACCGAACCTCGGCTCGCGGCAAATAAGTCGCGATCTAGCTAATATATTCGTGAAATTTGGGATTGTAAATGTTCAATTTTGAAACACACAAATATTTCAAGGATTTAGTTCGAATAGTTTTTAATGTACGGTGGAGTCAAAATTAGTTTGAAATAGTTCGTGTAAATACATGATGGATACCAATGGATACACTGCCGCATCTAGATGCCAGTCTATACGTGTCTCATTCCTGAGCCTGACAAATCTACAATTTTATATTTTCCCACATAGGTACACAGAGGTATTACAAAAAAAATTTCAAGTTTCCTCATAATGTTTTCCTTCAACGACAGCCATGGACGTAGCTAGGCCTAGCAATTGGTAAGCGCGTAGTAACCGTGCGGATATGGAATGTTTTTCCCGTCAACGTTGTCGCTCCTTCCTACAATATTAGTTCCTTCAAACAAGGTGTGAAGGGGTATTTCAATATGCCAGCATGACATCGACGAGTACCGATCTCTACTTACCATCGAGTGTTTCAGTGTCGTATTGCTATGTTAATACTTAAATAGTATAAAATGAAGTCGCTTCCGCTGTCTGATCGCTTAGAACTTTTATGCTATTCAACGCATTTTAATGCAGTTTTCAGCAACATATAGTGTGATTCAAGAGGAAGGTTTATATTTATAATACATATTTTTTTTTTTTTTTTTTTTTTATTATTATGGTCTGCGAAACTGGATTCAATTTATAATGGCTCATGTGCTTACAATGTTTACATAAATCAACGTACGAATTGAACCCTTCTTGACGCAAACACAACTTACTTTTTTTCATTTATATATACATGCACATACATAAATTCATGTTTAAACACTCATAACGTAGTAATATAGTATATAAAATAAAAACAAAAATGTACATTAACAAATAACACCAGATGTTAAGCGAAAAAAGACGTACTTAGTAATTTAACAACAGTAAAATAAGATTAAGCTTCAAATTCTGCCATGCGTGCTATTAAAGTATTGTTTAATTCTGATTTTGAATGAGGTTAAAGGACCAAACTCAAAGAGATCTATATCTTTATCAACGCTATTATATGATGCGCACATTCGATACATGGGACTATGTAAACCTAAGTTAGTTCTACATGATGGCAGAATAAATGTTTTACGGTTACATACGCGACTAGAAGAACGGGGAATACAGAAGGACAGCCTTCCTAATATATCTGGAGCGTCTACAAAACCGTGAACTAGTTTGTATAGAAATACTATATCAGCTATTTTCCTGCGGATTTGTAGCGGTTCCACTTTGTAATACACTAATCGTTTATTATGAGAATCAAGCTTTCTACATTGATTCTCGGAAAATGCTAGGTGGTATAAAAATTGTTTTTGGACTCTCTCAATTCTATCAATGTGGACCTGATAGCCGGGATTCCATACCGTACTGCAATATTCCAAGATACCTCGAACGAATGTGTTATACACTAAAATTGTTATTTGTGGTTGTTTAAACAGCTTCATTTGTCTATTTATAAAACCTGCTAATTGGGAAGTTTTTTTATTATATTATTTATATGTACCCTATAGCTTAAACCACTGTCTATTGTAATACCCAGATCTCGAATCGAGGATACTTCGGAAAGTGCAATTCCGTTTATGTGATAGGATGCTGATATTGGATTTTTTTTTCTTGTAAATTTTATGTACATATATATTATAATAAGGCCGAAAAATTCAAAGATTTGTAATGTGATGTCGTGATGATATTTTTGTGCGCTTAAATCGCAAACACTGGCTAAACCTAACGAGATAGATCAAATTAATGTTCTACGGAAATGTATATCTTAAAAAATTTATAAAAAAAAGTCCGCGATGGTACATATTTATCTCACACTGCCCCATATTAGTATCTACATTACACCCGTGCGAAGCCGGCGGGTCGCTAGTATTTATATAAAAAACTTGAAATTCATTTTTCCTTGCTTCTCTCCCTCCTGGTTGATTTACCAATTCGGACATAATCGTTAGTAGGTCTAAGCCGCGGTTGGAATCTACGGGCATTGCATTTGTGTGTACTTACCTTCCACGTGTATATGGACTTTAGTATTTGATCGGACAGCCGACGATGCTGGAAAAACAATTATAAATTTTGTTGAAATAGACTAAGGTGAGGTTGCTAATAATGGAGTCAAAATTAATATCTACTACAGATCTATGATTAATACAGAGAGAACTTTATTTATCTTACAATTATTGGCGTAGATAGCGAATTTTCCTAATCAGACTAGGTGGGGGCAACCAGCCACTATAAGTTCTTAATTTCGGTCATGACATACACGATACGATATGAATTGAAATCGGTATAAGATGTATATGATAATAAATAAAATATGTATTTAAAGTATTCTGTAACATAATTAAACAATAATACAATATTAGTTGTATGTATTTATAAGTAAATATATTTTAATAAACAATTAATATATATACAATCCAACACAGTGGGGAACAAAAGCTATATAATGATGTTTGAATTTATGTTGAAGAAGAATTAACGGAGACATGATGTTGCCAAGGAAAAACCCCTTTGAGAAATAATGTATTATATTGTTACGATCTGATTAAAAATAAAATAAACTAATATCTATTCTCGAAATATCTGGAATAGTCTAGAATGTACTCGAAATATCGAGAATCTATTCGTAAGTACTAAAAAACACAATCGTTCACTCACACATTCAAAGCTTATCGCTTCGATTGCGTGATCCAACATATCATGTGACATTAGTCAAATTTCCTTTCCCCTTTTTTAACAATGACGTCAAGCTCAAGATATTTCTAGTGATTTCCTCCAGGATTAGCGTGTTACTTTGGGCACGTCGTCACTTAACATCAGGTGAAATTGTCGCCAAGCACTAAAACATTTTTAAGAGTAAAAAAATCTACCTATACTCACCGGTTTCAGGAGTCGGTACTTCTATTGGACTAGATAACCCTGCCATAGGACTGGCGTCATGTCTCAGCGGAACTGATGGAGAATGTTTTTGAATATAATATCAAGCATTTCATACTTTTAATCGAAATGACAAAAAAGGCGTATGTTTGAGAAGGAATGATGGCTCAGTGGTAGCTTGTACGACTTCGCGTCGATTGACGTGAGTTCGAATCCCTGCAATGGGTCTGAGCTTTCGGTGAAGGAAAACATCGTGAGTAAACCATAGCATGGTGGTAGGGCTTTGACTAATACCTGCCTGGCTAGCTACCACCCTCAAGATGAAGATCTGTCGTCAAGCACCAATAGGTGTGTTCCGGCAGCTGCACTTGAGAGCCAGTCTTCCACAAGGTTTAGCGTATTATCATCTTGGGCCACATGGTCAGTTAACATCAGATGAGATTGTGGCCACTACGCCAAATGTACAACGATAAAAAAAAAAGTTCCTTATAGTAAATACGGTGCTTAAAACGAAAAAAAGTTTACATCGATAATTGTCTCCATTATGCTATCATTCCTTTTAACAACACGCTCAAAGACCATATGGGTTTGTTAAAAATCTCAACGTCTCTCTGTCTTCTGTCTCTTTATTTTCTTTAGAGGTGAGAACCGCTTATCCATTTTACATCCATCATGTACCCACGCTAACGGTAAAAAACACTATTGTTTAAATTTATATTACCCGCTGTTGGCGTCTCTATTTTTCTTGGATACTGTGTTGCTGGAGTTATTGAACCGTCAGTTTTAACTAGACCAGTTGATGTTTCTGGAACAAAGAAAAATCCTCGCTGTAAACTTCTGTACAATTGTATAATAATTTTAGATATTTAAGTGTATTTTATCAAATTTCTTTATACTTTTATACTAATCTTTATAATACCTATTATTTTTGTTATAATTAGGATTATAATTTTATATTATTTTTTATAATATAATTTGCACAAAGATATTTCTTTGTGCTCTACTTCTCTTTGACCTACTTCTCTATGACAGATTCTAATATATTTGTAAACTATCGTATATTTAATGGTTGTATTTCTACAGGTCTATGTGGAATACTCTGCATACCCGTTTGCTACCTTCATTTTTATAAATTTAATATGATATTTTTACCTTTCCTTTTCTTCAAAATATTGCTTAGTTCTTCAGCGGCATTATCCGGCTGATCTGAAACAGATAAATATTTAACTAGGGTTCCAAAGTTAGGTTGGTGAGGGTGAAGCTGAGGTTTTATGGAACTACGAGGAGGGATCAAAAAGTAGTGAGAATGAGATAGAATATAATAACTATTGATAACTTAATAATTTATTTTTCTACATTGTTTCCGAGTCTCTCTACACACAGAGTCCAGCGATTTTGCAAGGTTTCAATCCCTTTCACAAAAAAAGTTTTGTCTTGGTCCTGCAAAAAGCTCTCCACGGCATCCATCACCTCGTTATCGTCTTCGTACCTGTTTCCCCTTAAGTATTTTTTCAATTTGAGGAACAGATAAAAATCGCTAGCCGCCAGATCTGGTGAATAAGGAGGGTGATCAACCAATTCGATGCCAGCTTGCTGAATGGCAGCCATCGTAACTGCCGACCTGTGCGCGGGTGCGTTGTCGTGATGAAACAGCACGCCCCTTCGAAGTTTCTTTCTCCTTTTCTCTTTGATGGCATTCCTCAACTTTTAATTAAAGCTGCATAATATTGGCCTGTAATAGTGGTTCCACGCTCCAGGTATTCAATCAACAATATCCTTTCTGAGTTCCAGAATATTGAGGCCATAACCTTGCCAGCCGATGCCACGACACGAAACTCTGTGATGATGGCCGTTTCCATAGCGAAGATTGCTGTTTTGTCTCGGGATCAAAATGATGGACCCATGTTTCGTCCATTGTTACGAAACGAGACAAAAAGTTTTCAGAATCTTCTTGAAACATGTCCAACAATATCTTCGAAATGTCAAGTCGCCATCTTGCGGAGACTTTTCTCATATTCAAAGATTGTTTCAATATGGATTGAATACTTCCATATGAAATACCCGTTTCTTGAATTAAGTATCGGATGGTAACTCTTCGATCGCTCAATACAATTTTCTCGACTTTCGCAACATTTTCTTGGGTGACTGACGTCGATGGACGGCCGCAACGATGTTCGTATTCCGTGCTCGTTCTCCCTACTCGAAATTGAGAAGCCCATTTTGCGACAGTTGAATACTGCGGAGCAGACTATCCTAATGTTGCCTCCAAATCGCAATGAATCTCTTGCGTCGTTAACTTTTTAAACAGAGGTATTTAATAACGGCTCGCACTTCGTTTTTCTCCATTTTCGACAACACGTTCCGACACGAAGCAAACAAATGACTACATTCAGAAAAAAAAACAAAAGAGAATCGAAGATTTTTTTTCTTTATTAATATTACAAATATGTATCTGAGCTATGCCTGCCAGTATTATTTTTTCTTACCAAGGAGTATGTCGTTCTCAGTACTTTTTGATCCCTCCTAGTATATATACGTACAGGTGGACCCAACAGACGTTGTCATGTCCGAACGTTAGGTTGCCTAAAAAAAAATTTAGAACTCGACTACAACGCCATCTACCGGGTCCAATTGTGAATCAAAACCATCCAGAGAACCACGCAACACACACAAAAAATTTCATCAAAATATATAAAGATATAGAAGTTTTATGTTATTATTATTTTTCTGTTAAAAATGATAATGAATAACAATAACAATATAACAACAATAGAACAATAGATAATGAAGTAAACTTTTTTATTAGATTATTTTAATAGCAAATAAGTAATTATACAGATAGGTCGCTACTCTTCGAAATTTCACCTGCAATTTGCATCTCATCCAAGATATCAGATGGAGTGGGTTCCATATTAATATTGGATTCCTCGCTTGATTTTGATTATTTTTGTTTACGCCAAAGAAGTTATAATTTCTAACGCACATTTTTTTACAATAATATGTAAGTAACTGTCGTTATAGGCCGACCGCTGTACGCGCGACCCTCCTGATGGTTTGCGGGACGCGGGGCGGCGGGTGTGCATGGATATACACGGTATTAAGATAATAGACTATATCTTAAGATCAATAGTTTATGCATATTATTGCAATTGGGTCAGATAAATTATGACTAATAATACATTTAACACAAATAATATTATTGTCTTTAATAAAATGCTTATCAAAAAACGACTATATAAAAAAAGTGTATGTAAGCATTACATGCAGCTGAAGTGTTACTTCTATGAATTTAATAGTATATACTGATCATATAGTTGAATAAAAACGCGTTAAGGATTCATTTTCATTGACTGTATAGTTTTTTAAACATAGCGTCCGTAATTCCATCTTGGTAAAATAATCTCATGTGTAGCAGTCACAAAAATAAAACCGCGTAGGCCCATATGTCAAACGTCTATTGCTGCCGGCGGCCGGTAACAGACCAGCTTATTGGTCGGTCTTGTTCCCCTCCCGTGTCCCTCAGACCATTAGGAAGGTCGCGCTTACTACGGTTGAGCCATGACACCATAACGTAGGTAACTATACTAAACTAGTTATTAATTAATAGAAAATAGTAAAATTAATATTACTCTGAGTAGGAGTGGACTTACTTCTAAGCCACGCTTTTGCTGGATTCGGGTTCGTGTCTTGTGTTGATGAAGCGGATGATTTATCTGCAAATAATAGACATTTGTGTGCAGTTGTTACAGTAAAATGGTTTTAAATTTACAATACACCGATAGATGGCGTTGCCACAAAAGCTGAATCGCACAAAACTTTTGTTATAATTTTAAATGTTAAATACCTTTTCAATTAATCATTGGTGTTTTGATTTCCTTTGTTTAAAGAGTAGGTATTCTGTGCGTAAATAAACAATGTAATGATTTATTTCTGTACTAATAAATGTTGTGTTTATAGTGTTTACGGTTGAGTTATAACAGACAAAGTAAGAATCTTTTCAACCTGTTCCTATTCAAGAGAAAAAACACTTCCAGTAAACTGTTCCAAAATAACAGCCTATTACCCATATAACAGTAGTAGTAATGTATGCACCATTGCTATCTCTTTCTATTACTATAATTGAGAAGGGTAAAGAGCTTGTTTCATGTAATATTTGTGCTCTCTAAGTAAATGTCCTTTATCTTGATGAGAGGAGAGAATGTTCGAAACTGAAACAGTTTACTATGTGTCACAGACCAGTATGTGGAACAGGTACGTAGTAACTGCCTTTTCTATTTACTCATAAGAGTTGCAGACTGTTACAAGTATTCTGACAAATATGATATTAAATAAATGCAGTAGAAATGAGAGCGCTAAGAAATATGATAGGAGTGAAATTGAGTGACAGAATAAGAAATAGTGTAATAAGAGAACGTTGTGTGAAAGAAGATATAGTGACACGGATTGAGAAAGAGATGCTTAGATGGTTTGGCCATGTAGAGAGGATTAATGAAAGAGGATTGACTGGACAGATTTATAAGATGAGTGTAATTGGGGACGTTGGAAGAGGAAGGCCTAGACGAACGTTCCACGATCAAATCGGGGACGTTTTGAAGAAAGGTCAGGTCAAGAGTACTCTAAACCGACGAGCATGCATGAAAAGATTGATGAATGTTGAGGAAGCGAAAGTTGTATGTCAGGATGATAGCATGTGGAAGGACGTGGTCTCTGCCTACCCCGTTGGGAAAGAGGCGTGATTTATCTATGATATTGAGTATGAATTTTTTGAAAAACCGATACTGTCTATTGTATTAGTAAAGAAACGATCGACTGTTCCTTAGTACTGTATCTAACATCCAGGGGACCGAGGAAAGATGACAAAAAAGGTAGTAGGTATACGGGTAATACCGTATCCTAAATTATGCTACAAAAATATAACTCATATTATGTACATTCCTTTTAAAATTTAGTAATTTTTTACAATAGTTAGTTTAAAAATTACTATCGTTTGTTCGATAGTAAAAATGACTATCGACAAATCAACAGCTAATCGACGTTTAATCAACACTAGTTTTAGAGCCATGAACTATTCTAACTTGCCCTTAGGTTTCACTTTTGTGACTGAGCACGCATTTGTGACAGCTTTATTAGAACCATGTCATTCTTGGATGTTGGTAACAGATGGAAATAAGATGCAATAGCCACTTAAGGTTTCCTGCATACTCTAAATTACAACTGGATTATATTATGATTTGTGCATTTTCCTTGCACCATACTTGTATAACTTAATTCATAAAAAAAACTTATCTATTCCCTCTTACTACCCGTAACTTAAAACATTGGTTGTCGTATCTAAACTTCCTGGATACTGAAGTTTTACAAATATTTTGCTAAACACTATTCGTATTTTTATCTCGTACTTTTTTCGTATTTTGAAGCACTCTATGAGTTGTCACACACACACGCACAAACATGCACGCACGCACACAAATAATTTTTCTCATAGCAATACCTACTATAATTGTGTTTAATAATAATGATAATAATTGAAGTATGATCTTATTACCTTTTCTTTTCTGCAAAATATTGCTTAGTTCGTTGGCGACATTATCCGGCTGATCTGAAAGCAAAAAACATATGAATAAAATAGGAAAAATATCACTCGGAACACAGCCCGTTGGTGGTAGACTTTGTAGTTTTGAAAATAAAATATACTTACTTAATTGATTAGGTTTCTGAGAAATATCTGGTTTGGATTTCGTGAGCCGCGGCAGACTTCCTTTTTTAAGTTCCGCGAGCTGCTTAGGTCGGACTGGTTTGTTGGATACTATTGGTTTGTCTAAAATTATTTTGCAATTTAAGATATTTTTGTACATATTCCAAGTTATAATCAAATTATATAGATAAGATAATAAAAATGACGTTTTAATTTAATAATCGATTCGGCCAATGACTTCGATCTAAGAATCGTTTTTTTTTTTTTGAATATACTTTAATATCCATTGATTATTCTGGGAAATTTGGTGATGATGTCTGTAAAGACGTGAACAAACACTAAGCTTAGAAAAGTTACGGGCTCTCTTATACAGGTGCCGGAAGAAACCGATAATTATGCGACGACAGGTTTATAATATGAGGGTGGTTATTAGTTAAACGAGTGCCTAAAATTGCCCTATCGCTATCTGGCTAATGGTAAAGGAATACAAGCAAGTTTAATTATGAAAAATCGTACTTGGTGCAACATATCGTAAAAGAAAAGCTGTCGGTGAAGATGTACATGACCAAAAAAAAAACGTTCTATTTTTTTGCCTAGCGGAAATGCAATTTATACGAGCTAAGCAAAATGGCAAAGAACCAATGGTCGCCATTGGTATATAAATATCACAACGAAAGGCAATAAGGTGGATGGATAGCACGATATAGTCGAGTATGATATTGTAAGTCGCTGACTGCTAAAAGATAAAATCATCTTACTTGGTGCAGCATTTCGTGCAAGAGAGGCCGTAGGCGACAATGTACCTTCTGAAAAAGAAATTCATGTTTTATTCCCGTACCAATATAGAAAAAGTAATAAATGGGATTCTATTCTCTCTGCTTAGTGAAGACACGAACTAGGCAAAATGGACACACTTTATCAGATGATAAGTGTAATTCGAGAACAGACAGAGGTGATCGCCATCGACCTAGAAATATCACAACCAAAGCCACTAAGGTAAATGGATATCACTTCTGACCCTGAAATAAAGGACTGAGGTAGATCATTATAAAGTCGAGTATTATATCTTACATAGATAATTTAACTACAATAATTATAATAGAATCTTACTTGGTGCAGCATTTCGAGCAAGAGAGGCCGTAGGAGACGATGTATTTTCTGAAAATGAAATGCATTTTTTATTCCTGTACCAATACAGAAAAAGGGAAGAAATAGCATTCTGTTCTCTCTGCTTAGTGGAGGCGTGGTTTATACGAAATAGACAAATGGCTGCACTTCACCTAACGTTAAGTGTAATCAGAGAACAAAGGTGGTCGCTATTGGTCTACAAATATCACAGCGAAATGCAATAAGGTGGATGGATAGCAGCTCTGATCCCGAAACAAACCTTAGCAAAGAACTAAAGTAGATCACGATCAAATCTAAGATAAAGTCGCGTATGATATTATAGATATATAATTTGACCGCAATAAAGATAAAATAATCTTACTTAGTGCAGCATTACGAGCCAGAGATGCTATAGGCGACGATGTATTTTCTGAAAAAGAAAAGTATTTTTTATTCCCGTACCAATACAGAAAAAGTAAGAAATTGCATTCTATTGTCTCTGCTTAGTGGAGGCGTTATTTATACGAATTAGGAAAAATGGATTCACGTTATCTGACGATAAGTGTAATCCGAGAACAAAGATGATCCCCATCGATCTACAAATGCCAAAGCGCAAGCGACTAAGGTAGATCATGATACAGTCGTATATTATATTATAGATAATTTGAAGGCAAAAATTATATTCTTACTTAGTGCAGCATTTCGAAGAAGAGGGACTTCAAGAGATGTCTTCATTTCTAAAAAAGAATTACATAGTTTTTTCAGCATAAGGACATGAAAAAGAAAAGAATCAGCGAAGCGTTTCATTTTCTCTGCCGACAGAGAGGTTTTGTTCGTGAAGATGTCTGTTGTTTTCAAATGCTCGTGAAGCCAAGGATATTAGTGATGCATTAATCAAGATGTGAGGTTCTTAGGCTAAAGTATTTGATATTCAAAGTTAGTAATATCTCAGATTTACCATTGAAAACGTCATATGCACTCGGTAGATGCTGTTAAATGATGAGTTTTTCTTTGATAGGATCCGTGACATTAACTTGCTTCGGAGCGCCGAATTTCAGAGTCTATCTGTGTTCTAGTTCTGTATCTATAGTTGTACACCAGGAAAGTGGCAGCGAAAGATCTCAGAGCGGTTGCCACTGCACTTGGACTGTATTAACAACCAGAAGGATGTAGCTCTGCATTGTCTTTCTCTCGATATAGCCCATCTCAGTGCGCATGCGCGAAAGTTTCATTGTTATATAAAACCGCGCCTTTGATCCGGTATCAGTTCAATTAACAGATTACTCCCAGAGGTGAGAGACAGGTATATATGTATAGTTAGTTAGATCGAATTACGCATAGGGAATTAGTTAGATCGCGACATATTTGCAATCGCTGCATCAGTTCAAGTCGAGGTTCGGCCACTTTGGCACCCTCGGAACTAGTTGCATTGCTTTCGTGGCTGAGTGCCTTAAGCGCTCGCCCCCAAGCCCGGGTAAAGCTGTAAAAGCCGTTTGAGACTTCAGGGCCCTTATGGCTAACAATATAGCTAGTTGGAAAAAAAAACCGGCGTCAGTTGACCACTGGGCTTGAGAGGAGCAAGGCTACATGGTAAAATTCAGTCAATTAGCCTTATACCAAACCGATAATGTTACAACTGACTTATGTACCTTCATAGACCTCCTGGGTTTCCGTTACCTCTGGTGGTATCGGCATTGGTGGACGATCTCTTATTCTCTCTAAAGAAGTCCTGGCTTTCTCTAAAACTAATTGCGGTAAATATAAATTATTTTCTTATCCCATGAAATTAGTAGAAGTTCAGTTGAGTACCAATGTACTTAAATGCTTTATTTTCATGTATCTTATGCTGATTGGTAGGTCACGATAACTGTTCGACTGAATCGTGACCACCATTCATTTTTAACATATTTATTGTATCAGTGTCAGGTTTTAGTGTCAATGTTCAATCGCTAGCTCTATATATTTTAGTAGGGAGTGACCGAGTGACTCATTAACTGACGAATGTAGGCAGAGCTTGTATTTATCACCTAAATATGATTTTTTTATCGTTATAGGTTTAGCGTTGTGGCCACAATCTCACCTGATGTTACGTGACGATGTGGCCCATGATGATAACACGCTAAACTTAGTGGAAGACTGGCTCTCAAGTGCAGCTACCGGAACACACCTATTGGTGCATGGCGACAGATTTTCAAGTCGAGGGTGGTTAGCCATGTGGGCATTAGAAATGTTTTCCTTCACCGAAAGCTCAGGCTCACTGCATGGATGCGAACTTACGTCAATCGAAGCGAAGTCGTACACGCTACCACTGAGCCATCATTGCCTTAAAACCTTCAAAACCTTATAAAGTAGAGCAGATAAAATTTTGCTTACGTTTCTATCATTAATTAATTCATGTCTAAATAATTAATTAATTCTCCCCAATAAGTGTACTGTGTAGAACTTACCTTTTATGTTGTTTTTGGCTTTTTGTTTTTTTGTTAAGGTATCCTTTGTGTCCTCAGCTTTGATGGTTGTAAACGTGGACTCTTTTGTATCTGGTTCTAGAGGTGGGTTTGGTAGTGGTCCTTAAAATTAAAACATCGTAATGTAATCAATTTACTCTACCGTGCCCAAGAAGTCTCACTTTAAAAATTATGGTATCAAAGGTAGATCTTACCGTGGTAATTCGGCGGTGCTTCATAGGTGTTCTCGGCTTCAATCACCGTTGGGACTGAAAAAAGGATAAAAGTTAATGCCTCATCGTATGTACTAAAACTCCATCATGAAGGAAAGAACGGGTATAGCCGCAATGCAATCTCAAAAAGTATTGATCTTTTCAAGGGTCTTTCAAGTGTTCTTTTTTTTTTGTTTTGTTGTTTTTGAACTTTTATTCTACCGAATATATCAGTCCCATTGTACCTTACCCTTTATAAAATCACAAATAAAGAGTCGCTGATGAGATAGCACTACCAGGTCATACAACATCTTGGCATCATCTGAATAAGGTTCTGCCAAAATGATGTGAAAAACACCTATATCTTGACGGTTTAAATTTAAGTTAAGTTAAGGTTAGTGGCCACAATCTCAGCTGATGTTAAGTGACGATGTGGCCCAAGATGACAACACGCGAAACCTAGTGGAAGACTGGCTCTCAAGTGCAGCTGCCGGAACACGCCTATTGGTGCTTGGTGACAAATTTTCGACTTGAGGGTGATAGCTAGACAAGCGGACAGTAGAAAATTCTCTACCCCCATGCTATGGTTTCTTCACTATGTTTTCCTTCACCAAAAGCTCAGGAACATTGCACGGATTCGAACTCACGTCAATCGACGGGAACTCGTACACGCTACCACAGAGGCATCATTGTTTCTGGAAATATCTGGAATAGTCTAGAATGTACTCGCAACATCGAGTATCTATTCGTAGGTACTAAAAACACAATAGTTCACTCACACATTCAAAGCTTATCGCTTCAATTGCGTGATCCCACAAACATAAGCTAAAAATAGAACCTTTCCCCTTTTAAACAATGACGTAAAGTTCGAGATATTTCCAGTGATTTCGCCTTTTATTTTGGTATATAAGCTAGCTGTGTCTCGAGCCAGAACAGTTCTGTGTTCGGTAACGCAGTGAAAACAACGAGTGATAAAAAGAAAGAAATTTGCAAGAGGACCATAGAAAAAGATACAGTAAGAACGACCACAGTATTGTGAGTTTGTTTGAATTTTGTTTAACTAAGTACGAATAATTTATTTACGTAAAGTTTAACGGCGTTTTCACAGTCTTTAACCAAAATTCGTTTGTCAACGCATAAAGTACAACCTAACAAACGATGTAATTTTCGTTATCTTATGTTATAAATCGGTTTTTATGTCTCACAGATGATTTTCAAGAAAGATTCTTAAACCCTTTGTTAAAAAGGAGCTGATGGTCAAATTTTCGTTTTAGTGGCTTCAGCACATTCGTCTCTAAATTGATATTTAATGAAGTCATGTTCTTATGGATGAAATAAACCTTTTTGGTAATTTCTCTCTACTTGAGGCAGCCAGACTGGTGAAAATAACTGTACCCTACAGAAGATCGCAAACAAATAACGTTGTGTTCTGTTCCTGCGGTGAGTAGGGTTTCTAGAACTCTCGGGCTTCAAAGTCGGTAACACGCTAATGATACCTATGGTCTACGCGTACCACCCGGCGAGCTGTAGGCTTGTTGGTTACAAGTTGGTTGAGAAACAATCTACTCACTCTCAATCTTACTAAAACCCAGTTTGTATGTTTCCATAAAACAAAAGCATCTGCTCCTCCTCACCCTATAGATGTAAAGGTGCATACTTGCATCTTTAACATTCAGAATAACATGTGTAATTGCGCATCCATAGAAAGAACCTCACAAACTAAATATCTAGGCATTATCCTTGACGAGAAGTTGACATTCAGAGATCATATAGCTATGTTATCAAAACGGGTTAGGAAACTAATAAGTGTTATGAAACTGCTACGGAATGGAGCCCCGCGTGAGACCCTAATTATCGTTTATAAAGCCCTTTGCCAGTCCATACTTCAATACTGCATCACAGCCTGGGGTAATGCATCTAAAACATTTTTAATAACATTAGAAAGAGCTCAAAGATCCCTTCTAAAGGTTACATTCAGGAAACCTTTTCGATTTCCCACTCGAAACCTCTATGAAGAGGCTAAGGTCCTAACAGTGCGACAACTGTATATATTAAAAATGACGCTGACATATCACAAATAATAATAATTCGAAATAAATAATTCGTCTGATGCTGTATTCAGTCAACGTTTCAAAATAAAAACACCTAAAGTTAACACCGTGTTTGCTCAACGTTTTAGTAACTTCGCCCTCCCTTTTATATACAGACAAGTAAACAAGGCCTGTGAGATAATTAATAGCGAATTAGGGAAGCCAAGATTACAATTATTAATTGGTTGTCATCCTTGACCTACGAGGATACTGAAAATATTTTTCACATTCCTCTATAACCTTAATGGATAATGGACTTTGATTATTATATATATATATATATATATATATATATAGTATGTATTTTATATTTATGTAGGTATATATGTATTATATTATTGCATGTAAATTTATTATATATACATTGGATTTTGCGCACTCACGGCACTTACATAACACAAAATTGTATCATGGTGTTGGTCGATCTCCCGCGACACAGGATTTATTTCCTAGTGCGGGGATCTACGGTTTATTTTCATGTGTTGTAATACGTATCAATTTAATAATAAAGATTTTTCTTTTTCTTTTTTTTTATAATAATATAATATAATAATACTATTTGTATATAACCGTATATATTATTCATAATAATATGAATAATAAGCCTTTTATTCTATGCAAAAAAGGAAGATACATACATAGTTTAGACAAAAAAAAGGAAAAAGAAAAATAGTGGTGTTATTTACACGCATTTCACTTTTTTGTAGAAAAATGTTTAAATCTAGATTATAATATAGAAGTTTGTTTGGAATGACCCCTCCTCAAGTGAAGGTAAAGGCCTGCTCTAAAGAATACCATGTGTCTCTATCTTGAGCTATTTGCGGCCAGCAGGTACCAGCTATTTTTATCAACTCGTCTGCCCATCTCGTAGGGGTTCTGCCTTTGAGACGTTTGCCGATTAGACCCTTCCACGTTGTTACCCTGTTGGTCCATCTCTCGTCCTTTAGCCTAGCGTGTCCAGCCCACGTCCATTTTTGTTTTTTAGCGTAGGTTAGAGCATCCGTCACTTTGGTGGTTTCTCTAATTTTTGTGTGACGAATTTTTTGCATCTTTTTAATATTGAGCATACTTCGTTCTAATCCACGTTGACAGGTAATGATTTTGCTTTTTAATTTGCATGGATGTAAATTTCCAAGTTTGACATGCGTAGGTTTGACAAGGTAGGAGGCATGACATCATCACTTTTGTTTTGATATTTGTTGGCATGTTACTTTTTAATTTGTACAGTATATAGAAAAGAAGAAAAAAACGATAAAAAGTAATTTTGATTTGATTTGAAGAAATAATTTTACATACCAGGTATTTTATTTTTCTTCATCGTCAGAGACGTCGGGGTGTTATTTGTAGGAGGCCGAAGCAGAGAGCTTTGAATGGGCGGTGGATCGGGCAACGGTTCTCTCAATATCGTCATAGGGATCGGTTTTGGTGAACCTGAAGTCAGTAGGTATTACCAAACATCACATTAACCGCAGTTAAGTAACAGGGGCGTTGTCGAGGGTTTAAAAAAGCTAAATACGACTCATTCTTCACAATGTTTACTAGAGAATGAATAATGATGTTACAATGGCTTTAAAAGTAACCTCTTATACTAAAAACACCAGGTGACTGTTTTCAATCTTATAACAAAAACTTATCGCACATCTTTTAGTCTAGACACCAGATGGATATCGTCAACTATAGTCATAATATACAAGTAAATACACAACGTCAGTGTATTTTACTTATGTACCTATTACCACGTCGTAATAAGAGAGGGTACAGACTGTATAACTCCGTCTTCCAACAGGAAAATAAACTGCACACTATAAATAAGGCTGCCAACCATGTTTTATAATAACGTATCCTATTTTAATTTCGGTAATATACTTTTGCATGAAATAAAGTATGCGAAAATACTCTTAAAACGAAACACTTATATGGGTAATTACTTAATTATTTATCGATGCTTATAGTTTACTAGCAACCCATCCAAGCTTCGCACAGGTAGCCGAGCATATAGGTATGCCTAATTTTAAGAGGAATAATTCCGCAATGCATTTATCGGCGAAGGAAAACATCGTAAGGAAACCATAGTAGCATGGTGGTAGGGTATTTTCTAATGCCCGTCTAGCTAGCTACCACCTTGAAGTTGAAAATCTGTTGCCAAGCACCAATAGGTGTGTTCCGGCAACTGCACTTGAGAGCCATTCTTCCACTAAGTTTAGCGTGATATCATCTTGGGCCACATCGTCACTTAACATCAGGTGAGATTTTGGCCACTACGCCAAACCTATACCATTATTTAAAAGAAAAAAACACTCTGTTTAAGCATTTAAAAGTTATTGCAGAATAAAGAAACTCAGATACATGAACCCTTTTCTTGGGCAGTAGTGTAATAAAAAACTTACGTGGCAATGTTTCCAACTGAGGCGGCTCTGGTATCGGAGGCCGTCCTGAAATATACCAAAAACCAACAATATATTTGACATATCCCTTATCACACGTCTTTACAGAGTAGAAACAATTACCTATCAAACCTAATGTATTGACTACATCTAATTAAAAATGCAGTACAATCGAAGAACTATAGGGATTGCCGTCGACAAACATTTATCAAGAGTCAGTATTGTCCACGTTGCCACTAAGCACCCATAGTAAAGACATAAGGTAGCTGGATACTTCAGCACCTTGTACTGTGTTCTATCCAGAGTAAATCTAAACAGCCTATGCCATAATTATATCCTTAGTGCTGATCAACTCAGAAATGCAATTTTAATTCAAGATTTTGGAAGCCAATTTTCAGACGTGTAATATGTAAAGTAATGAAGCATTTAATAGAAAACAAGACAATTTTTAACAATAAAAGAAAACCTACTTTAATTATTTTGAAGAGTCCCAGGTCCGTCTTAGAAGTTGCGCAAACCAAATATATTTGCCACTCCGACTACAACACTTAATTCTACACAAGTGAACTAATAACATTGACCATGAATTCTGAGATGCCCCAAAAACTTCCTAGAAATTTCTAACACTGGAGCACTATCTTGTTAGGATATTGAAACTGTCACAAGACAGGACACTCTACATTCATTCGATGGTAGCAGAGGTCTTCAGTAAAGAGGATTAGTTGCCTAGTTAGGAAGAAGACATAAGTCTCTTTTATGTTGTCAGTGACTGATCTTCATTTGATTTATACGAATATTGTATTGCGTACTTAATAATACAATGAACCTTTATATCAACTAACGAATACCCTAAATTGACTTTTTTATGCTCTATCGGGCAGAAAGTAAAATTTATACACACGGCATTCTCAGTCAAGTTCGGGCGAATCGGCGGCTTGTGTTTATTATTAACACGAATCATTTCCACTCACTCGTCAAAAACCTAAACCACATTCTAGGTAACTCAGAAACTTGAAATTTGGCTTCATGTTAGATCATTAATATACAAAAGAAAACAAAAAAACTTCATAAAAGTAAGTACAATGATTGATTTTCAATTAAATAAAATTCATAAAGAGCATCAATTACAACGGCGTTTGCATTCGTTCACCAATAGGTGGCGATGTGCAGCTTTTTAAAAAGCTAAAAATGACGTTTAAGTTTCTCATATTTAAAGGAACTGCTATGGAACTTGGCATTGGTTAAATCTCAGCTCTTTTGTCGGTGACAGCGACTACCCCGAACGTCTTTTTTACCGAACTTGGACCCTATTTACATTAATTTACATTTTTGTTTGGATTTCACTTACTTGATATTTGCAAGGTTTCCAGGGCTTCGTATATTCCACTTTCCCTCGTTAAGTCCCTATCGCTAGCAATGATTGGCTTTTGACTGGGAGTCCCGCAGTATCGAGCTAATATAAACAAATAAGAAAAAAATAAATTTATAGATTTATTACTAGCTGTGCATGCGCCTTCGCGTGGGATTTCGTGAATGATAAACAACTAAAAAGCGAAACCATCGGTGATTTTACCGTTTTTCGTGCTATGTGAATGTCTCGGATTCCTGAGAAGCAGCATGGTACTCACGGTTAGCACTCAGCCATCCCTCACATTCACTACTTTCGATCGATCGATATTCTGCCATACGTCTACGCTGTGAATTTAACCTAATACATCGTTCTCTACTAGTTTCTGGGGCGCATAAACTTTTTCTTAGTATTTTGTTCAGCAGAAAGTGTTACTTGACGGTATTCCCCAGTTTCAACGGATATCACTCTTAGAGCAATGGAATACTGAAAAAATTTCGTTCAAATACTACCAGACATTTAAAAAAAAAACATTCAAATCGTAACACTATAAATAATAAGCCTTTTGAGATCACCTAAGTAAAATCATTTTTTATAAGTATTAGCTAATTTTCTACAAAAGATATAACAGCTGAGTAGTTCAATATAAAATTTTAAGATAATGATTTTTTTAGGAAAAGATAAGTTTATTTAATAATTTGATATCTACTTGTATTAACCGTTAATATCCAGTGAATAATAGCGCATTATTTTATATCCGTTTTAGTATAATTTAATTAAAAAACTGGTAGCGCAAAAAACTCCAATCAACGACATCTATTGTAACTATTGTAGAACTAGACTAAGCAAAATAGTATAATCAAGCCAAATTGTTGATAATTTTAATTCGGGATAAACGTAACATAAAAATTATATCGTAATAATGTATGTGCTATTATTATCAACATTCTTCTAAGTAATGTCTCAAAACATTTAAAATTACTAAACGCCTTCTATGAATATCCGTGATAAATACAATGTTGGTATTTGTTATATTGAAAATTACGTGAAGTTAAAATAAATTTTATTAATTTAGTATTGCATAATATATGCGTTCCTTTTTATATGTACATAACTTAAACGCAATTTATAGATCATACAAATTTCCTTACGTCTAAAAATGTACGTACAGAATATTAAGTAAAATCATACCAAATTTCAATGTTTCCTGTCTATGATTGTAAAACCCCGTACAGTTTTTTTTTTGAAGTGATACTTCTTATGCAACTTCCAACACGTTAAACGTTTAACGTTTAATGCACATTATCGGTCTCTCCTCTTTGTGTGAACCAGAGCGAGAGAGCAAATGTCTGTGTGTATGTATATTGCACACTCTTTAAATAAAATATAAAATATATTTTAAAATGAAATTTCATTTCTATCGTGTATGAGCACATACACCTTTTTTTTAAAAAAAAAAACTTAATATACAGATTTCGACTATTTACAGTACTGTTATAATAAACAAGAAAAATAACATATAAAATTCTAACGAAACCGAAATTGCGTTTTAATTGAGACGAGGTGTTCTCTACAACATTGCACGAGATGTAACCCAAACAAATTCAAAGGCATCTACCAATCAATTATATTTTTTTAATAATACGCAAGCGAAACCTCTTGTCACGGCTAGTACATTTATTAAATAGAGAATATGTGGCAGAATCTCACCATTATCGCCATTCTCGTTGGATTCTGCAACCGTTGATAACTGTGCATACCTCTTGATTTTTTGTGCTAAAATTGTTAAATTAAAATATATCAACACATTGCATTATATACACATAGATAGGTACTCAAAAATGACAAATATTATTTAGTTAAGTGAAATCAAAGGCGTAATAACTGAGCCTATGAGAAATACCTTGATAAATTTAGGGATTAATACCTTATAAGTTAGAGTTGTACACATTCGGAACGCTGTGAAGAGACAGCATAAACGGGACTATAGACATTACCATTCTACTCTAGCTGGCACCAAGCAAAGAAGTTGTAAGAGAGCCTATCAGGAATACCTTGCTAAATAAATTAGCGTTGAACAGATTCGAATGGCTTTGAACGGATAACAATTACGGATTACAAACAGTGACATTCTACTCTAATTGGTACCGAACAAAGGCCTTGTAAAGGAACCTATATGAAATATCTTGCTAAATAAAGGCTAAGTAAATAAGCGTTGTTATTTGAATCGCTGTGAAAGGACAGCATAAGCTGGATTACAGACAGTGCCATTCTACTCTAACTGGTACCGAACAAAGGCCTTGTAAAGGAACCTATATGAAATACCTTGCTAAGTAAATCCTACGTTAATTAGCGTTGTAAAGGTTCGAATCGATGTGAATGTACAGCATAAACTGGATGTCATTCTACTCCTTCCTTACTTTTGATAATATATTATCTATTTACCTTGATATACGTAGTAGAAAATTAAGCAGGCCTCCACAATAACGGTGATACACATCAAAACACTGAGACTCATCCAGATATAGATACAGTTTCCTTTACATACTAAGCTATCTGCATCTGAAAAAAAGTGGAACACTTCTTTGAATAGTCACACGCGATGGCACATAACTTCATCACAATAAAACAGGTATAGGAATACTCTTAAAAAATTCAATGATAATTTTACAAAAAATGTATTGGAAAATTATAGGCAAAACATTTTGTAGTCAAAATTTAAATCGGGTATTGTAAAAAAGCAAAACTTTTTCTGTGTATTTATACATAAATATTGTAACATTACAACACATTTTTGTATGTTTCTTTACACGTCTAGGAAAATTTCTCGTATAGTATTATAATTTTGAATTGCATACCTTATTTTGTAATTTTACTAATACTTTGGATTGTAATTTAACAAAAAAAAAAATTTACAGTGAAGCAAGTGCATGGTGTAGACTTTTAGTCATAATGTGCGTGTGAACCACTAAATTATTGTTAAGACCTATTTGGATACCGTAAATATCTATTATACTAAATTACTTAATTAAATTATTTAATTAGATTACAATTAATGTTTTGCTTGTCAAGTTAAAGATTTTAAGTTAAGAAAACACGCCAGGGCCATTTATTTTCACATTATAATGTGATAACACGAGAATATTTCACATGCGTTCAGGTTTCCTTAGTAGGTACAATTTTTACCTGCAACGCCGGTAAAATTCCGAAAATATTATACGCACATTTGTCGGGGTCTGAACGTGTGTATATCAAACAAATCAGACCAGGATTTAGCTTACACATAATACATCATGCACCTTCTATAGACGCCTGGCAGATGCGAAACATTGAATTTGATTGTTACACATTAATTTTGTACCTATAAATACATAGCTAGCTAATTGATTTACAATCGCGGCTGGGTGCCTGAAGCCCTCGCCCTCAAGCCCGGGTGAAGCTGTAAAAGGCTGTGGGGCTCCTGAGCCCTTATAGCTAAAGGTATAGTAAGACCGAAAAAAAAGTGTTTACAACCGGACGAGATGCAAAAGTCGTAAGATTAAAACCTCAGAATTAATAATAAGAAGGTTTTTAGTGTGATCTTCATCTGCCATGTTGTGGTTTTTAATTTAATTACCAAATTGCCGTTATTTGACCGCCCTAAATTATTTGATATTGGTGGAATTTTGCGTGATATAGTATTGTTATTATGCGTAAGTAGGTAAATAATGGCTAGAAACATGAATTTTAAGTTGCCACCAAGGTTCCCTGGACAGTTAAAAGTGCCACAATCTTAAAACATTGTTTGTACTAGAAACAACAGAAAAATACTCTATCCACGTGACAATGGCCTAATTTTATTGCGTATCAAGAGTATCAACGCATGTTTCCATTAAATAAGAATATTTCAACGAAAGAGCGATAGATGGCGCATTAAACAATTTTTCTGACACATTGAAAAATAATATCAAACATGTACCTACTTATTACATTGTACAGCCATAGATTTAATATTAAATCTGTGTACATTATTAACAATGTAGGAAGAAGAATGTGTGTTAGAACAAGTCTTAGTACGTGATGATGTGTACTATTTATTTAACTTCCAATCGCGCTCTTAGAAGATACTCATAAAAGTTTACGATTACAATATAAAAAGGCACAAAAAGTCGATAATACTGTAAAAATAATAATAACCTGTAACAGAGATTTGCATGGAGCAAATTGCTTCAGTGTAATTGTGTCCGTCCCGTTTGACAATATTGTACACGGGATCGTCCACGTCTCGCAACATGAGCACACTGATTGTCCAGTTTCCTTCAAGCGATTTATCCACATTGTCATTCTGGAAAACAGTTAGAAATCAATTAAAAATACTCTAGCTCAAATTCTTAATGGCCTTGTCAAATAAACAGCGAATCAAACGCGTAGCGAGGCGTTTTTATTTTGTACTGTATGGTGTTACTTAAATCTAGTCGCACAGAAAATATGCAAAAGCGAACCGTTTCGGTTCCGGTGTGAACCAAAGCCACGACAAACCACAGGTGAGAAGATAAAGCGTGGGTGGGCGATTTACTTGTATTATCTGACTTTGTATGTACGACGTAAGAAAGACAGCGAATACGAGACGCGATGCGAGAGCGAAGAGTGTCAATTGTGTTTTTTACAAGCTATTTGACGCGTAAATACTTTATAAAGTAGGAATTTGGGAAGTTATTGTCAGAGAAACAGACGCTATATCCACATATTCGGTTTGCTGTGTGTTTGCACCTAAATTGAGGTTTCCATCTCGGTTCGCTTTCGCTACGCGTTCGGTTCGCTTTCGCTTCGCGTTCGGTTAGTTGTCTGTTTAATTTGGTATCTTGGACCTGGTCTGATGATGGAGCCAGGAAGTGGATAGTGGAACACTTCAGGGGCTACTAGTAAACCCCTCGAGTTTGGGCTCATATGATTTGTTTTCACAAGTCAGACTGGTTTGGTAACTAAGGTCTGGTGATGGAGCCAGAGGCTGGATAGTGGAACTTTTCAGTTGTTACTAGCAAAATCCTCGAGTTTAAGCTCATACGATTCGTTTTGACAAGTCAGATAGATTGGGCTTGATAACAAGGTGTTATTATATATTAAGTTTATATTTATCTCTAGTGCGTAATTCAAGCTTTTGGTTTTTTTAACTGCTTAAACTTACTTATTTTTTACTTACCGTCATCATTACATACTTAGAAAGCTTATGAACATGGAATTGCGAGGCTGACTTATTTTGAGTGTTATTCTGTAAATTGCTTTTTTCTTTTTTAATTCTGTAACAAAGTAATATCAAAGCTGTAACAAGCCAAAATAAAGTTTTTGAAACGATGATGACTTAGTGGTACACATTTTTTATATTACTAAGCTGTCAAACAAGCATACGGCCCGCCTGATGGTAAGCGGCTGCCGTAGCCTATGGACGCTTATAATACTAGCGCGTTGACAACCTTGAACCACCTTACGTTAAAAAGCTTTGGAAACCCTACTCACCGAAGCAAAATAACACAAGATTATTTGGCTGCGATCTTCTGTAGGGTGGAGGTATTCCACCAGTCGGGGTGCCTAAAAATAGAGAGAAATCTCTAAAGAAATTTCTCTGCGCCCTTTCTTTGAACCCTCGTTCCCCAAGGAGCTTTGGAAACCCTATTCACTGCTGGAATATAACACAAGGTTATTCGGCTGCGATTTCTTGTAGGGTGGAGTTATTCCACCAGTCGGACTGCCTCAAGTAGAGAGAAGTAATCAGTTTGCACTAGCTGCCACGGGCCTCTTATTCTCGAATCAGTCGCTTATAAGTAGAGTTGGAAGTATCAATGATTTATCGGATGAAAACGAGGATGAGAATGACTACGAAATGTCTGAAGTTGAAGCAATTCTTAATAAAAAATTACGTTTAATATGTATAATATTAAAAGTATATATCTGTATAAAATATTTGATTATTTATTTATCTGCTGACCGAACACTACTACAATTCCAAAAACATCTGAAAACTGATTTGGCTGTAGCTTGTTCGGATAACACTTCGATCTAGATAGGTTCGAAACCAGCAGTTAGCTTGAGCTCTCCGTGAAGGAAAACTGCAGGTATTGTCTAAAGCGGCCTGGCTAACTACAACCTTCAAATTTAAAATACGCCGCCAAGCACTTATAGGTGTGTTTCGGCAGCTGCACTTGAGAGCCAGTTTTCCTCACTGGACTTAGCTTGTTAGCATCTTTTAACCACATCATCATTTTACAGCAAGCCAGTTCTTTTTTTTCTGTTCAACGTCGTTTGTCTGAATGGCATATACAGCTTCACCAGACTATGTGGGCGAGCACAGAAGGCAATCAGACGAAATGGTAACTAGTACAAGGGTGCCAAAGCGGCTGAACCTCGGCTGGGGCTGTTGCTGTGCATTCAACTCCGTGAATTGAATGTAACTATATATAATACTGATGTCGATAGACAAAGTATTTATTAAAGTAGTTCAAAGTCAAGTACAAATCGTCTACAATTTAAAATACAGAGTGTAAAGTATCGGTACAAAAAGTATGGAGAAAGTTATTCAATATTAAGTTTTAAGTCCGTAACACAATTAATATTATTACGATTAAAACTACGTTATATACAATAAAATGTATTTAACCCGTTTAATAATCTCAATACAATCTCCCGTTTAATAATTCATAATTATAGTCTATCAAAAAAGGAATTGACATATACTTACTTCTCGAGTTCAATTTTCAATAAAATCAGTTGAAAATTAATAATTTTTTTTTTACTTTTACGAATTATAAAAGTATTATCGAAATATTTTATAGCTTAGGTATTATTTAACCAATGACAAAAGCACCCCATGTACAAAATTTAATAAAAACCGGTTAAGTCGTTTTTGAGTAAAATCCGGACATACAGACAGACAAATAGGACAAAAAATAATAATAATGGCATATTCGTTATCAGTGTCCTTTATTAAAAGAGGTCTTTCAGGAAATTTGGAAAATAAAACATGAACAGAAAGGACTACAGATATATTAATATATATACACATAAAAATATGCGTATATGTATTCAGTTCATCTCTGTTATCTTCTATACATATTATAAAGCTCAACGTATCTCTGTCTGTTTGTTCGTTTGATCTTTTCACGCGAAAACCACTTATCCGATTTACGTGGTTTTTACGAGCTACGTTATCTGGCCAGGATTTTTTTTATCGTTCTAGGTATGGCGTAGTGGCCACAATCTCACCTGATGTTAAGTGACGATGTGGCCCAAGATGATAACACGCTAAACCTAGTGGGAGACTGGCTCTCAAGTGCAGCTACCGGATCACACCTATTGGTGCTTAGCGACAGATTTTCAACTCGAGGGTGGTAGCTAGCCAGGCGAGCATTAGAAAATGCCCTGACACCATGCTAAGGTTTCATCACGATGTTTTCTTTCACCGAAAGCTCAGGCTCATTGCAGGGATTCGATCCCTGTCACGTCAATCGACACGAAGTCGTACACGCTACCACTGAGCTATCATTTGTTCTGCAGGTTATAGAATATATTTTGTTATATAAAGTAACATACGATATAAGCAATGATGACACTGATGAAAAAAATTTGGAAAAAAGTCTTTTTTGGGGCGATTGAATGGTTTACGCCGAGTAAACCACAAGAGATATATCAAATTAATGTATACATAATTGTAAATCTTAAAATAACCTACAAAAAAGTCAGCGAAAGCATATATCTATCTTCTAAGGATCACCCGCAATAAGCATTTCTGAGGCAGAAAAATTCGATCGCCAGCATTCTGTGTCCACGCGAGCGGGTCAACAGCTAGTAATTAATTAATGTATAAATGTGAAAAGAATTTAAAAAAATTTGCTCAGGAACATGTTAAGATGCATATAGAATACTCACATTGCGTTATTTATATAGAACGGCGATACAATTAGAAATTCTATGTTTTGTCCTGCTTTCACTTCATAGACTTTTATTGTTGAAGAGCAATTCATTCGGCCCTCTTCGTTAGATATAATAAAGGCAAAGTATGAAGGTTCATCTGTAATAAAACAATTATTTATTTGTTTAAAAAAAAACATTGTAGTATTCTTTTGGAGATTCCTGTATACAACGTGACCAAGCCAACTAGACGAACGAGTGGAATTTAAATTGTAAACCAAGCATGCTCACGCCCACGTCCGCGATACCACCGTTCCCTCCGTAGGTGACGGGCGGTTAACTTCGCTCCCGCACACTCGCCACGACCACTCTCTCCAGCGGCAACTTAAGCCTAGGTCCATTCCTCCGGCATGGATCCCTTAAGCCAGCAGCCGCTCGCGCGATACAGTGACACCGCATTAACTAACTACCAACATACAATCATTACACTGCACTAAGGGAACTTTTTTTGGCTAATTAGTTTAGACCAAAACGGACAGATTTTCCCTCCTCCCAGGGGGAAGAAACATGTATATATGTATAGTTAGTTTAGATGGAATTACGGATAGGGAATTATACAGATAGCGAATTTATTGCATACGCGGCAACAGTCCAAGCCAAGGTTCAGCCACTTTGACACCCTTGGAACTTGATGCCTTGCTTTCGTGGCTGAGTGCCTTAACCTCTCGCACCCAAGCCCGGTGAACAGTCAGATAGAAAAAAGGTGTGTGTGCGATTCACACACGATAGAAGTGAAACTTCATTTTAAAAGATATTTTATTTAAACAGTGTGCAATATACACGTATACACACCGACATTTGCTCTCTCGCTCTGGCTCACACAAAGAGGAGAGACCTATAATATATTACTCTCTCGCTCTGGCTCACACAAAGAGGAGAGACCGATAATGTGCGTTAAACGTTTAACGGTTAACGCGTTGGAAGTCGCATAAGAAGTTTCACTTAAAAAAACAAACAATTGAATTTAAAAACAAACTTTAATGATTACAGAGACCTATTTACCGAATCTGAAATTAGTGATAGTCGTCAAAATTTCGATTAAACGAACATATTAACTTTATATCATTACATAGTATAAAACAAAGTCGCTATAATCTGTCCGTCCCTGTGTATGCTTAAATCTTTGAAACTACGCAACGGATTTTGATGCGGTTTTTTGTAGTAGATAGAGTGATTCAAGAGGAAGGTTTATATGTATAAACATACATAATAAATGTAGAGAAACACTGGTAAATTTAGAGCTTTCTAAGTGATGTCGTAAATAAACACATTTTTGGCTCTTACATTGCAAATGCTGGCTGAACCCCACGAGATAAATCAAAATAATGTACTACAGTATTGTACACCTTAAAAAGGTCAACAAAAAAGTCTGCGATGGTATATGTCTATCTCTTAAGGATAACCTACAATAACCATTTTTTATCCTTTACATTTTACGGGAAAAAATTGCTTATTTACGAAGTCATTTTAAACAATACAGCATTAATACTTTTCCAATTAAGAACCTTAAATACATTGTCCATTTAATATAGATCAATATAGCCCTCTACAGCATGTAATTTAAATGAATATTTCCGAAGATATTACAGATTTAAAATGCAGGGACATAGCGGTGCGGCGGTACCGGCCCTATATACTTTGGTCAATTATATGTCGCTCTTTCAAAAGTAACCTCTAAACAAAACATGTTTGTATTGTCTAATGACAAAAAAGCTGTAAACGTTGTTTATAAGGTCATTCTGTAGTAGGTAGGTATATTTAGTATCAGCATTGCACCCGTGCGAAGCCGGGGCGGGTCGCTAGTTTATCTATATAAATGAAATGATAGAGGTTTACTGTGACGCGCGCATCACGCAAAAGCTACTGGATAGACACAGATCTTTTTTTTGTTTTACTTGTTAGATATATGATCCTTATATAAAAAAAAAAACATATCACGATATTTTCATAAACAACAATTCTGTAGTCCAAGCGAGTGGAACCGCGAGCACAGCTAGTAAATATATATATTTGTATTTTTGTGCAATCCTTAAATGAAACGAGTAACGTCATATTTGACAGTCGTCTACTTGGCTTGGTCACGTAAAGGTTAGTACATGGTATGATGGTTCATGTTACACCGGGCCATTCGCCGCGCCGGCTGGGATACGGTTAAACATTTTTATGAAATAAAGGGTGATTTATGATACACTGGGCCGAATTCATGCCCCGGCCGGGCATGATGGCAGGGATCCGGTCCGGTGTAGCACGACTTACTTCATACAAAAGTATACTATAAATGTTTGACCGTGTCCCAGCCAGCGCGGCGCGGCAGCGCCCGGCCCGGTGTAACATGAACCATCGTTACGAAATTTTATAAGTTGATTGGCTATTTATTTATTTTATAAAATCAGTTTTCTAGCGCCATCAGAGGTCCTCGCGAACTGTACTTTGCCCACACCAAATTTAGGTCTTACCCTGCCACTGACCGTATATGTCACAGGAATAGGCAGTAAGCCGTGAGCATCAATTCAATTTCGACATTTGCCGGCGCTACGCTGCGGCTTGTTTTTTGCCAACCAGCGGGCATGCCGCCGAAATAGTGTGTAGTAGCTACTAGCTTTAAAGGTTAGACCACACTAGGCGGACCTGACCTCTAGCGGAGCGGCGTGGCACTTCACGGCCAAGTATTCTTTATATGAAACTGTATTAAACATAATTCATAAGCAATGACTGCTGTGGTTGCGTGTACGGACTCCACGTCAATCGACATGAATTCAAATCTCTGCAATGAACTTGAGCTTTCGGTGAAGGAAAACATCGTGTTGAAACCATAGCACGATGGTAGGGCTTCTTCCAAGGCTCGCCTGGCTAGCTACCACCGTCAGGTTGAAAATCTGTCGCCAAGCGCATATAGGTGTATTCCGACAGCTGCACTTGAGAGCCAGTTTCCTCATTAGGCTTAGTGTGTCATCTTTAGGCCACATCGTCATTAATATCAGGTGAGATTGTGGCCAAATGCTAAAACCTATAAAACGATTTAAGAATAACCGCAGTCGCGGTCTTTTGAATTCGCTAGTAGTTATATAAATATATTATACTAGCTGTGCCCGCGGCTCCGCTCGCGTGGGCTGCAGAATGCCGTGGGTAGAGTAGACGAACGAATCGTACTGTCTCCGCTTCCAACTACGGCGATCGCTCGCTGGTCTTTTTATAAACAAGATGCCTATTCTGCATGATCCTTAGAAGATAGACATATACTATCACTGACTTTTTTATAGGTCTTTTTAAGGCCTACAATTATGCAGAACATTATTTTGATATATCTCTTATGGTTTACTCAGCGTAAGTCCCAAAAGCGTCTTTTTTCCGAATTGATTATCACTGCTAATAATCGCTGATAATCACTGCTTAGTACGTATATTACTTTATCAAACAAAACATATCCCATAACGTGGCCAGATAACATAGCTATGAATTCAAGGAAAAACTATGTACAACGGATAAGTGGTTTTCACGTGAAAAGAACATAAAAGGACAGACAGACAAAACGAAGTTGAGCTTTTATAATAGGTATGGAAGATATAGATTAAGTTATCAATTCGTGAAACGCTCCAAGTCGATAGGGAAAATGTGAACATAAAGATCAAGAAACGTTTTTTGCTCCTATGTGACCACACGTTTAGCACATTATTTCCAACCAATCCCGTATCTTATGACTTTTCTGATATTAGCTCTGTTCTGTAATTAGAGTAGAGTAACAGTATTAATGATTACGTATGGTGCTGAGACGTGGTCGCTTACTATGGGTCTCATAAGAAAGTTCAAGGTCACTCAAAGGAGAGGGCTATGCTCGGAGTTTCTCAACGTGATTGAATCAGAAATAGGGAGATCCGCAGGAGAACTAAAGTCAACGATAGGCGGGCCACGTAGCTCGTAGAACGGA
Source organism: Saturnia pavonia (assembly GCA_947532125.1). Taxonomy (NCBI): domain Eukaryota; kingdom Metazoa; phylum Arthropoda; class Insecta; order Lepidoptera; family Saturniidae; genus Saturnia; species Saturnia pavonia. Next base: position 6,700,290 of record OX383922.1, read on the forward strand.
TGGCCGATGTGGTCAAAGAGTTCTCGAGTGGCGGCCACGTAAAGCGGCCAGACCCGCCACAAGGTGGTTCAACGATCTGGTAAAGGTGGCGGGAAGCCGCTGGATGCGGGCAGCACAAGACGGGTCGTTGTGACGATCTTTGGGGGAGGCTTATGTCCAGCAGTGGGCGTCTTTCGACTGAAATGATGATGAATGATAAACACTATTGGCTGACCGTGAAGGAAAACATCGTGAGGAAACCTGAACACTCGAGAAATATACTTGTAGCACAACCGAATGTGAATTTCTCGGCGTTTAAAATTGCAAGTATGTCGTGGGCCATCGGGAAGTGTCCTTTGCCCACCATTGGAACACTTACAAAATGATATTATTATTACTATTTTATGCAATTAATGTGGCAAACAAGCACACGACCCGTCTGAAGGTAAGCGACTGCCGTAGCCTATAAACTAGCGCGTTGCCCACCATGAATCCCAACTCAAGGAGCTCTAGAAACCCTATTCATCGCAGGAACACAACACAAGGTTATTTTGCTGCGACCTTCTGGTATTCCACCAGTCGGACGGCTCCAAGTTGATATAAATCTAAAAAATTTCTCTGTGTCCTAACCTCTCTAAATAAAAATAATTGTGTGGTTTTATAAAACCACGATGCAAGTGAAACTTTAAAAATATCTAAAAAAAAAATATTGAAGGCATGTGACATTCTTTAAAAACACACATTAACATATACAATGTTCCGAATTTACGATTATAATCCCTCACTGCACGGCATAAAATTTAATTTTATTTGCGACAATCTAATGTAATGCGACATGCGATAGATGATTTTGGGAAATTTTGGGGCGACAGAATAAAAGTATCACTTTAAAAACAATATTGTTTTATACTAGCTCAGCAAAATGACTAAACAACACCTGACGGTACGGTACAGTCCACACAACGGTGACCGTTGGTGGCACAAAATTCATCGGCAGTTGTTGATGTCATGCTGAAATACCTCTTCACGCCTCATTTGAAGGACCTAATATCGGCCTAATAGCGAACACGTTGGCTGGGAGACTATTCCACATTGGCACGTCACGGCAAAGTTAAAAATTTGTTAACTTCTTTGTTCGTGCCATGATAGGCTCTACCGTTTAACTGTGACCCCGCAGACGAGTCTCCGTGGTTCTGTAGTGGAAGTATGATGGGATTATCTTTTAAATCGACATTAAATAAGACCTATGGACAGTGTCATAAACGTTTGTACTTTTGTCTCTAATTTTATCTTTAAACGGTATGACCACAATCTCACGTGATGTTAAGTACGATGTGGTCTAAGATTATGATGTGCTAAGCCTAAATAAGAAGACTGGCTCTCAGGTGCACCTGCCAGAACACACCTAAACGTGCTTTGTGACAGTTTTTAGACTTGATAGCTAGGCAGGCGAGCACTAGAAAATATAAAAATACACTACCACCAATCATAAAGATTTTCCTTCATCGTAAGTTCAGGCTTACAGTAGCTCAGGTCGATCAACGCGGGGACCGTACATTCAAACAATAAGTCATCATTGCAATAAATATTACTCAATCAATGGTTAAAAATGTTATTTAAATACTGATATAACCTAAGATACTAGTTAATTAGTTAATAAAGAAAGCTTACCCTTGCAATATACAACATTAAAAACACAAAAAACACACAGTAAAGGCCATAATAATAACATTTTTATTACTACACTTTGTAATAGTTTCAAATTATTATGTATTAATCCCGTCCGCCCTTTACTCTCGACTGTGACGAATTGATTGTATTAATAGCACCATATTTATGTTTAATTTGAGGACATAATATAATTCGTCATCCTTATAACTATTGAAGTGAAACTTCTTATGCGACTTCCAACACGTTAAACGTTTAACACAGATTATCGGTCTCTCCTCTTTGTGTGAGCCAGAGCGAGAGAGCAAATGTCGGTGTGTATGTATATTGCACACTGTTTAAATAAAATATAAAATGTCATTTAAAATGAAGTTTCACTTCTATCGTGTGTGAATCGCACACACACCTTTTTTAATTTAATAATTATTCAAAACTCGCAGATAAATGAATGGAATTAGTGCTTGACAAATCCAATAGTAGCTGTCGCTTATACAATAGAAGAACTCTATGTCATTAATTAGTACGGTTTTAATAATCACTCCAACATATACAAAATATACTGTAGTATTTAAATGGCGTGTTAGTAAAGGAAGTTGGTCTTTGTAATCTATACTCTTATTAGGTCCTTACATCCTTACATATGAAATGGGCGTTTTGTTAAACTGGCCACTTTGATCTCTGGCGTTTGGTTAGGAATTCCAAATTCAAATTTATTTCAAATTAAGGCTTGTGTATTTATGTTTCGGGTTTAGTGATTCATATTTATTTTTCCACCATTTGATTTTTCTTTGAAAAAGTTCTTTTCACAAAATGGAAAACTTAAAATATCCTTATTTACGTATATGAATTCCACATTATCGCTGCAGAAAGCTTTATAGCTTCATGAATCTGCCTATCATACACAAAAAGATTTTTTTAATCCGACTGGTAGTTCCAGATATTAGCGCGTATAAACAAACAAACAGTTAAACAAAAAAAAAAACTCTTCATTTTTATTATATTGGTATAGATTATAGTCAAAAAAAATTATACAATAAACCGGGAAAATCATGGTCAACTTAACTCTTCACCGCAAACAATGGTGTATTTTAGTCGCTAAAAACAGGATAAAACAGTGAGTATGACTGACTGACAGTTATCATCGCATTATTATACCTAAGTTTGTGTTATCCCGTTTGGTGGAATGAATAAAACCACTTCTGGTCAAGAGTACTCTAAACCGACGAGCATGCATGAAAAGATTGATGAATGTTGAGGAAGCGAAAGTTGTATGTCAGGGTCGTAGCAAGTGGAAGGACGTGGTCTCTGCCTACCCCGTTGGGAATGACGCGTGATTTATGTATGTATGTTTGTAGAGCTAATGTCCACAAGTATAAGCGTCGACATTAAAAGCTGATTTAAACGTATCCAGTCGCTGGCGCCTGTCTCGATGTCATGCTTTTTACTAGCACTGGACTGGCGACGAAAAAGTGCTTATACAAAGCCAGTACCTTGACTGCGATGGCATGCCTTTGCAGCCTTTACGTTTAAAATTTTCGGTGACTCTTTATGATTGTAAACTAGCTATGCCCGCGGCTCCGCTCGCGTGTGTTACAGAACGTTGTGGGACGAACAAACCCGGAAATCATATCGTTTTGTTATCTGGCCATGTTATAGGATATATTTTGTAAGATAAAGTAACATACGAAATAAGCAGTGACGATAATGGTGAATCAATTAGGAAAAAAAGCCGTATTTGGGGCGCTTCAATGGCTTACGACAAACCATACGAGATATATCAAATTAAAGCTGTAGATAGCATACATCTATCTTCTAAGGATCACCTGCAATAAGCATTTTTATTTTCCGTCTTTTGAGTCGAGGCAGCACGATTCGCGCTTGCGCTCGACCGACGGCATTCTGTAGACAACACGAGCGCAGCCGCAGGCACAGATAGTATATTATAAATCGAACTATCCGTTTGCTACCTTTTCACGACTAAGCCCCTCAACATATCGTAATGGAGTTTGACATAGAGGTAGCCTGAAACCAGAAGGACATAGTTTAAAAAACACGCAGAACAATCGCGGCAAAAAGCAGGTATTATTATGATTATAAATGTAGTGCTTGACCACAACCTCACCTGATGTTAAGTGACGATGTGGCATAAGATGGACACACTTGATCTCAACTGCAGCTGCCGGAACATACCTTTAGATGCTTGAAGATAGGTTTTCAACTTAAGGGTGTCAGCTAGTTACGCAGGCTTTAGAAAAAACCCTACAGCCCTACCACCATGGCCAGATTTCATCACTATATTTACCATCATCGAAAGCTCAGATTTGTTGTTGTATTCGAACTCATGTCGATCGACAAGGTGTCCGAACACGCTGCCACTGAGCCATGGGCATTTTCAACTAAAAACTTTAATTAACACGATACATAAGTAGTTTTTCTAAAATAACTTTTATCTTGTTTTTTGTAAATATTTTAAATTAGAACAATATTGTCGTATAATATTTTCACCTATTTCAAACCGTTTGGTCAGCGCACGCAGTTAAAGCAGCCAAACGGCTACTTTTTTCGACTTGATTTGCGAATGGATCCCAGTATTATTATTAACAATAGAAGCTTATGATATTGAATCTGAATGTGGCTTCCTATGGGTGAAATATTTCTTTTTTATATAAAAATAGTAAAGCGTAAATAAAAATAAACTAAATAGGTTAAAATTTCGCTCTTAAATTATGAAAGTACAAATATTAAAATACTTGAATAAAGCGGCATCTATCGTAACAATATGAAAGCTTTTAAACGTGAATCATGTGATAATAGTAAACTAAAATAATATAATATCAAAATATTACATATATTTTTAGATATATAAATATTATTGATTAGTAATATTTAAAGTTATTGTTATTAATTTAATGTAATCAATGTTCTACAAATAACATCCTATTAGTATTTTTTGTTCTCAACAGATGGCGTTGTTTGTATTCATAATGAAGTTGTATTTATCATCGTTTTGATAAGAACGGAACAGTTAAGGAAAATAAATAATAATATTAGAAGAGTTGGTAAGCGTTGGGTAACCGTGCGTACGTGGAACGATCTTTCAAGCGAGGCGTGAAGAGGCATTTCACGTCAACGACTGTCAACTGTGACTGCACGTGTAGTTTTCAATTTTGCTTTCTACTAAACACACCAAAAAAAATACAACTTCAAAAATAGGGATATATAAAATAGGTTACTAATGCCTCATTAACGAGGCATATTCATTTAAACGATGGTGTGGCAACTGGATTATATTTTTTCATAATTTTTTCACTAACCAATACAATCAATCTGTTAGGCAACAAGAGGTTTGCTCATCACGAATGTTCGTCCTCAGAGTACTCCAGCCAGTCGTGTCAAGGAAACTCTTTCTTCAATAAAAGATAAGGATAATGTAATGATTATGGATGAAGGTTGAAGATATAGAGAATGCCTTTAACATTAGCCAAATCGAGAACGAAGTGACTGTTATAATAAATAAATAAATAAGCCTTTTATTATATCTCGTTTCAAGTTAATTTTATATAATATTTGACGCAACAAAAAAATGTATTATATTTTTTATTTTTTTATAAGATATTATTATGTCTTTATTTGCAATATTTTGTGACATGATTTTTTACATAGATATAATTTGATTTTAATTATTGTTAATGTGATATAGGGTGAAGACCTCCTCCATTTAAGTGACTGCCAATCTGTTAGACATATAATAAAATTGAAGTGTCTGTTTGTAATGTCAAAATAACGAGTTTTTACTAAATGCCTATGAAAATATACACGATACCTATAAATAAAACCATTTTTTTTATTTTCGTCTGTCTGTTTGTTCCGGGTAATCTCCGAAACGGTTAGACCTATTTTGACAGGACTTTCACTGGCAGATAGCTGATGTTATTATGAATAACTTCGGCTACTTTTATTTTAGTAAAATAAATAGGGTTCCTCACAAAAATTAAAAAACCTTTTTAGTAGGGTACAGCCAGTCTTAAATAAATGTAAAGGAATGGCTTCAAAGTCAGTTGACACAAAATGATAAAATTTTGTTTCGTTCATTTGATTCATTGTGTTGTATATTTTCTGAAATGTTTGATTTATTGTTTTATTTTTATTTTTATTAGAAATAGCTATGCCCACGGCTCCGCTCGTGTGTACTACTAAATAAAGTTTTTTTATTATTTATGCGGAACCCTAATTATTTTACTAAAATATATTTAACCTAAGTTATTTATTTCTTATAAAATCAGCTATCTGCCAGTGAAAGTTCCGCCAAACTCGGTCCAACCGTTTCGGAGATTACTCGGAACAAACAGACAGACAGACATACAAAAAAATTAAAAATGTTTTTTTTTGTTAATAGGTACCGTGTATAGTTTAGTAAAAAACATGGGCATTTAGTAAAAAACTGTTATTTTGACATTACAAATAGACACTTCAATATCAATTCATTTTATTATATGTATAGATATAAAAACCTTTCATATGTGCTGTTTTAATTTTATGATTTCTAATTTTAAAATTACAAAATATGTTACGTCACATGTGTTCAAAAATTATATAATTGGTGTGACGTAATTATGGATGGCCACAAACGTAATTTTTTTATTCGCTTTTATTTTGATTTTTCGAATTTTTATTATCTTTTAATATATCCACTAAAATAACATAAATAAAATACTGAAAATTTTAACTGGTTGCCTATTACGGTTACAAAAATACAGCCAAATCTTAGATGAACAGCAATGCAGACAGCACAGGCTCCGCAAGAGGGTTCCTTTTCTGCGAACGGAACCCTAATAACAACGTATACGAACATAATGTAAACGAGACTTGGAGAATTAAATAATAAATATATGCCTAATTTATTTCACGAACGTAAAAGTACTAGTTGTGTGTTGTCACAATCCATAGGGCGCAATAAAATTTCCGGAACTGACCACTGACATTAAAAAAAATTAAAAACTAATTACGACATTTGAAAATGGAACTCTTCGGCTTCAAAGTGCAGTTTGTTTACATAACCTATTTATCACTTAGTGTTTTTTTTTAAATTGTGGTGCCATTTTAAATATTTCGTGGTCTATGTAGCCGTGGATTTAACTCGTGAAAATTTTCGTAGTAAATCATATTACGATTTTAATTTAAACAGCGTATTGCTCACCTTAAAAATGCTTTTGGCAATAAAACATGCAGAATTCAACGTGGTCTTTTTGATCTCAATGACGAATTTCGCGATGGACTACCGTTGTGAACAACGAAAACATCGATAATGTATGCGACATGATCAAAACAGACAGCCATGTAAACTACCATAGGATATGGGCATCGTTAGACATAGGCAGGAGTCAGATACAGTCAATAATAATAATAATTTGGTGTGAAATGACGTTGATGTATTTAATAATTTTATTAATTCTTATAAAATAATAGTCCGTACCATATGTGATGTCATTAATCATAATGTAATTTAACTGTTAACAGATATTATGTAATTCTATTTCGCTCCTTTTAAATAATATATGTACTACATTTATATTTAGTAAATAAATTAGGCGTGCAGTCATCTTCATCTTCAACCTATAGAAGTCCACTGCTGGACATAGGCCTCTCCTTATGAGCGCCATAGCGCCCTGTCTTCAGCTTGCCGCATCTAGCATCTGCCTGCAGTCTTTCGCAGATCGTCATCCCATCTGGCCGTAGGGCGTCCTACACTACGTTTACCGAGTCGCGGTCTCCACTCAAGAACCCGTTTACCCCAGCGGTTGTCGGTTCTTCGCGAGATATGGCCGGCCCACTGCCACTTCAGCTTGCTAATTCTTTGGGCTATGTCGATAACTTTGGTTCTCTGTCGGATGTATTCGTTACGAATCCTATCTTTCAGAGAAACTCCGACCATAGCTCTTTCCATACCACGCTGAGCGACTTTGAACTGGTGGACCAGCTCTATCGTGAGTGTCCACGTCTCAGCTCCGTAAGTCATTACGGGTAGGACGCACTGATTGAAAACACTCGTTTTCAAACATTGCGGTATCGATGACGAGAAGACTCTATGTAGTTTCCCAAACGCTGCCCAGTCCAGCTGGATCCTCCTCTTGCCCTCTTTCTCAAAATTGTTTTTACCTAACTCCACAATCTGCCCGAGGTAAGTGTACTCAGAAACAATTTCAAGAAGGTAGCCATCCACAACAATTGGCCCTGGATCAATGTGGCTATTGATAATGACTTTGGTTTTGTCCTAATTCATGCCAAGACTGATACGTCGCGAGACTGAAGCTAGGCCGTCCAGCATCCAGGTTAGCTGCTCGGCGTGCAGTTTGTAATATAATACATTGATAATGACTTTGGTTTTATCCTAATTCATGCCAAGACTGATACGTCGCGAGACTGAAGCTAGGCCGTCCAGCATCCAGGTTAGCTGCTCGGCGTGCAGTTTGTAATATAATACATTGATAATGACTTTGGTTTTATCCTAATTCATGCCAAGACTGATACGACGCGAGACTGAAGCTAGGCCGTCCAGCATCCAGGTTAGCTGCTCGGCGTGCAGTTTGTAATATAATACATTGATAATGACTTTGGTTTTATCCTAATTCATGCCAAGACTGATACGTCGCGAGACTGAAGCTAGGCCGTCCAGCATCCAGGTTAGCTGCTCGGCGTGCAGTTTGTAATATAATACATTGATAATGACTTTGGTTTTATCCTAATTCATGCCAAGACTGATACGTCGCGAGACTGAAGCTAGGCCGTCCAGCATCCAGGTTAGCTGCTCGGCGTGCAGTTTGTAATATAATACATTGATAATGACTTTGGTTTTATCCTAATTCATGCCAAGACTGATACGTCGCGAGACTGAAGCTAGGCCGTCCAGCATCCAGGTTAGCTGCTCGGCGTGCAGTTTGTAATATAATACATTGATAATGACTTTGGTTTTATCCTAATTCATGCCAAGACTGATACGTCGCGAGACTGAAGCTAGGCCGTCCAGCATCCAGGTTAGCTGCTCGGCGTGCAGTTTGTAATATAATACATTGATAATGACTTTGGTTTTATCCTAATTCATGCCAAGACTGATACGACGCGAGACTGAAGCTAGGCCGTCCAGCATCCAGGTTAGCTGCTCGGCGTGCAGTTTGTAATAATATTTGTGGAAACTAGTATGTTATGGAATGGTATATGATTTTGTTTGTTAAGATTAGCCATAAATAAAATAATCTAGACGTTTCCCAAAAATGAATAAATAAATCCTACAAAAACATTTGGGCGTGAAAAACTGTGGATGATGTGAACTGTGGAAACATATGGATCCCATAAAATTTAACTGAGGCTCAAAAACCGGACCGCGGTGGTGCAAAGCCATGCTTACCAAATTCATCGAAGGGAATTCAAATTTTGTGTGGGATATATTGTTAGGTGATGAAACAGGGATTTACGTATAATATTATAAAACAATAAATTAATTTTTAACCAGTCATAGTATGTATTTTTATTTATTTTTTAACACACTTATATTAGCTTCATTTGTAACTAACTAACCAACTAACAATGTAATAAAATCTTAGAAGTCAATTTTAACCTACTTCTAATTGTCGTATCGAAATGAAATTTTGTATGTATATGTAGTTCGGATGACAACACTATAATTTGGTATCTTGGAGCTGATCTGATGATGGAGCCAGGAGGTGTATAGTAGAACTTTTCAGTGGTTACTAGTTACTAACCCGTAATGGTTACTAACCCTTATTCGTTTTGTCAAGTTAAATATATTGGCCTTGGTAACGGGATGTTATTATAAGACAAAAAAATTATAATTTTTAGTGCGTAGTTAAAGCGTGTTTTTTAGTGTTTTTATTATTTAAATTTATTTTTTATTAATTCAAGAAATCTTTAGTGAGCCTCACGTGTAAGTAATTTAGATATTGATATACCTGTAGAATAGTTTATTTTGTAAAATTATACATACATTAATCACGCCTCTTTCCCAACGGGGTAGGCAGAGACCACGTCCTTCCACTTGCTACGATCCTGACATACAAGTTTCGCTTCCTCAAAATTCATCAATCTTTTCATGCATGCTCGTCGGTTTAGAGTACTCTTGACCTGACCTGTCTTCAAAACGTCCACGATTTGATCGTGGAACGTTCGTCTAGGCCTAAAAAATATATTAAAATATACTTGTAAAAGAATATTTACGAGTATATCCCTTAGGCCCGTTTTTCTAATAGTCATATAACTTTATTCAATGAATAATTTTTGAATTCTGACAGTTTTTCCACCCATTATCCGTTAAAGCGACAAAAGCATTCCTTAAATAAAGTTGTCTGACTATCGAAAAATCGACTCTAGGAGTGTAATCTCAGTGGTGTTTTTGTAGCAACGCCATATTTCCCTTAATTCATCATACAATTAACATTTTAAAGTTTATACTCTCCGCAATTGATGAAACAAAGCAATACAATAAAAACAATTTAGGCTCTAAGAAGTCACTTATGAATGTCAATAAACAACTACTCGGTTCGGGCAAACATCCCAGTCATAGAGAAGAACCGGCATGAAACTAGATCGGGTTTATCGATGTTTTCATTTTTATTTTTGTACAATATTTATTTATTTTATTTTATTAGGAAAACATACCGAACATACATATTCGAAACAGAGCTGCCGTCTTGAGAAGTTTGTATGTATATGAATTTGGCAAACAAGCATTAAATATATATTCCACTCCCATTTCTATAACTACATCGCCAAGCCAGCATGAATGAAAGAGCCCACCAGGTCTTCCTTTAGTTTATAAACTGTCTTGGCTCTTGTCAATTATGGGTGAATAGTTTCAAATACTTCTTGCGAGGGGTTAATTGCAGTAACAAAAGAAGTTTCTGTACGGATTCCAGATTGGTAAGAGTGACTCGAAATAATAAAATACAATAAAAAATATAAACAAACTTATCCAAATCTTGTTAAAGACTGTACGTTTTTTAGCGATCGATGTCTGTTCGGTAAGTCAGAATGAATCATATGTCTATTCAATTCTTTTCTAGTATTGTTCTAAATATTAAATTCAAAAGGTTATTCCAGACATTTATATATCGTTATAGGTTTTGGCGTAGTGGCCACAATCTCACCTGATATTAAGTGACGATGTGGCCCAAGATGATAAAACGCTAAACCTAGTGGAAGACTGGCTCTCAAGTGCAGCTGCCGGAACACACCTATTGGTGCTCGACGACAGATTTTCAACTTGAGGGTGGTACTTAGCCAGACGGGTATTAAAAAAAGCCCTACCATCATGCTAAGGTTTCCTCACGATGTTTTCCTTCACCGAAAGCTCAAGCTCATTGCCGGGATTCGTACTCACGTCAATCGATGCGAAGTCGTACTCACTACCACTGAGCCACCATTGCTTCAAAACAACGACAATTTTGTGAACAATACTCGAATAAACTATGCACATATTAGCAATAGAGAATGTAATTTCACTAACACTTCTGAATTGGGAGCTTGACCTGATGATAAATCTCATTGATTTATTGGCCTTATTATGTTATCTATATGTTTCTCGAACAAGAGCTTTTGTTTAGTTCCTATCGGCTCCCCTAACTTAATCAGGGACCTTGTGTCTTCTAAAATTAATAATTAACTCCACTCCAAATTAACACACTCCACTTTAACAATTATAAGATCTAATTAATCCTAGTTTTAAAAAGTTTCTTAATGTAACTAAAGCTTCCCTTCTCTTTTATATACTGTAACTTATATTAAGCAAGAGCTTCCCTTCTCTTTTTTGTCTTACAATAATCATTAATTTAATATAACCCACAAAAGTGTGTTCATAAAAAATTTCATTTAAAACTCCGGGGTCTGTCGCAACGACTCATCAGACGTACGTGAGCTTGGAATCATGGATAATGCCTAAGTCGCGGATCTCATCTACCTTACCAAGAGCATGCGCTGTAAGCTTTTATAAACAATCTGTTGGGTTAGCATTTTACTATTATTGTTGGCAATTAATATCATTTTTAGTGGATGTACAGAGAAGGAATCACTACAATACATCACTGTCATTCAAGTAATGATGCAGAATATAACAGAAGGGCCGCTCGGATCGACCTTGAATTAAGTTACCTACGCCCGATTGTATATAAAAACTAGCTGTGCCCCGTGGTTTATAATTTGAAACAAATCGCTGATTGATGATTTGTATCAGTATAGACAGTATTTTTATTGGGCGGCCAGGGTTATACGTCACAACTTGCACGGCTCGTTCGCGTCACTACACCTATATTCATAGACCCGAGCCGAGTGTTGAATTATTTTAATTTTACATTATCTCCCAAACTATTCGTCCAAATAATATGCTATAAAGGGCAAAGTTTATCTTCATAAAGTTGTCTTGATTTTGAAGTAACTTTCGTTCTTAAGGGTTAATATCCCATGCCTAATAATAATGCTCATAAATCACTTTTTTATTTTCAATAAAACTTTGTCACAAAATACCTTATTAATAAATAACATTTTTATGTATTACAAACCATTGCGCTAGCGAACGCGGATAAAGCAGTTCGGGAACAATGTTACTTCCAACTTCCTTAACAAAAATCAATATTTAATGCCAGCCGATAGATGTAGGCTAGTTCTAGATAGCCTATACTATTCCTCATAAATCTGGCTATCATATACAGAAAGAACTTTGCGAATCCGACGTGGAGTCACAGAGATTAGCGTGTTTAAACAAACAAACAAAAAACTCTTCCACTTTATTATATTAGTATAAGATATAATACTATGAACGTCGCCGTTTGGATGTTCAAACAAATATTGTATAACAAATAAATAAAACATCGATATTAAAATATTGGTTATAATGAAAAAAAGAAACATCAAACAAACAGTCGTCTGTTTATCACATATAAAAAATATCCTAGATTTTGTTAGGGAAAATAAAACTGAAAACTTACATTTTAAATTACAGTAACATTTTAATTTTGTAATAGACTAGCGGTGCTCCGCGGTTCCGCACACGTTAATTACGAAGTAATTATTTTTGTAGAAATTATACCACGGAAGTATTAAAATATATGTTTATTGTAGTCACAAGCAAAATGTTAACATGACACGTATATTAACACAAGAAGGAAGGAAAGAAGCGCCACACACGGCCCAATAAGAAATTAAATGGCATTTAATGTTCTGTTCAGAAACATACTAGGTTTTATGTTTATTTTTTTACAATTTTCATCCCGTAATTTTATTTATACTAATATTATTGACAATTCATATGAACTCGCAATAGAGGAATAACTTGTACTTCCCGTGTACAAAATTTCATCTAAACCACTTTAGATTTAATACAAATATTTTTATTAATTCTTTATTTACAATTCATAAAAGTTTAATGTAGTATTTAAAGATTCAAATACCTACACATTTTTTTATAAGATAGTCTAATAATTACCAATTCTGAACCTAGTTTCACAAACAAAACTATAATTATTACGGACTTGATGTCCCCGCGGCTTCCCTCGCGCTGACTACAGAAGAATGCGTAGTGCTTATAAAAATCGTAGTTTCTTACAATTTTTTTAACTTTTTATTTTAAAAAACCATATCACAAGGGGGATAGTAAGATGTAGGGTGTTGTAAGATATCACGTGTATTAATTTTTTCGTTGAGCGCGAGTTCTAAACCCAAAGTGTACATGTGTAAAAGGACCGTTGATCTTCAAAAAAGGTCTGTTCAAACAGCTGACTTGCAAGATGCTTATCCACTTGTTAGCGTTGAAGAAAGTCTTGTTAATCCGTGTTCCGCGGACAATGTCCGATAAATATATTCATCTATACATATTATAAAACTCAACACCTCTCCGACTATCTGTCCGTTTATGTTCTTTTCACGCGGAAACCATTAATCCGATTTACATGGTTTTTCCTTTAATTCATAGCTATGTTGTTTGGCCAGGTTATAGGATATATTTTGTTACATAAAGTAACATTCGAAATAAGCAATGACGAAAATGGTGAATCAATTCTGAGAGAAGACGCTTTTGGGGCACTTAAATGGCTTACACTGAGTAAACCATAAGAGATGTATCAAATTAATGTTCCACATAATTGTAGGTTTTAAAATACTTACAAAAAGAATTTGTGATAGCAGGATGAGTCACAATAAGCATTTTTGTCTTCCGTGTTTAGAGCGGGGGTAGCACGACTCGTGCGTGCGCTCGACCGTCGACATTCTGTAGTTCACGCGAGTGGAGCCGCAGGCTCAGCTAGCATTTTTTTGTCGTTATAGGTTTGGCGTAGTAGCCACAATCTCACCTAGTGACGATTAGGCCCAAGATGATAACACGCTAAACCTAGTGGAAGACTGGCTCTCAAGTGCAGCTGCCGTAACACACCTATTGGTGCTTGGCGACTGATTTTAAACTTGAGGGTGGTAGCCAGACGGGCATTAGAAAAAGCCCTACCATCATGCTAAGATTTCCTCACGATGTTTTCCTTCACAGAAAGCTTAGGCTCATTGCAGGGATTCGAACTCATGTCAATCGACGCGAAGTCGTACACGCACCCACTGAGCTATCATTGCTTCAGTGTACAATGTATATGTTTTTCACATGATTATACCTTTCCTTTATTATTTTTATGTCAGTCAGAAACTACCTATAACCTTAATGTCTGTCTGGATATTTTTATCAAATGCATAATTGTCCAAAATTAAATTAAATTATACCTGTATTTAAAGATAATATTCTAAAAATGTATAAGATATTTTGTATCAGAAAATTATCATAAATCGATTTTATTGTAAAACTTTTAATTACGAATGCCGTCAGTTAATGCTAATAAAAACATATTCAAGGCGCCATCTATTAATAATCTTTTTAACTATCATGACAGCTAGATTGTTTACAGTCTATAATGTAGTATACGCGCAGTTTAGGGTTCCGTAGTAGCCCGTCACAATATGCAGACTTAGACGAGGGGCTTTAAGTAATTTTCAAACGAGTTTTTACGAAATTACTTCACCAAGAACAATTTATAAGTTGGTCGACTATTACTCGTTAACTTATAAGGCCTACTTAGCTGCGACAGTTTTCCTTTTAACTCCAATATATATACTACTGCCGTGAATTTTTTCAGATATCCAATAACAACCATTTAGCTGGTAGAGGCGAAAACACTTGACTCTAACAAAAATTAGCAGTTTAAAGCTTTTAATATGCAAACAGATCCCTGAATCGAAAAATGGTTTTCACACGCCCGCAATATTCTTGAACGACCTGTCTAATGACATCCCACACCATAGGATAAAAGATGAAAAAAAAATATTCCCACTCTAAGTAATTCCTTTTTTTTCATGATTTTATTTTACCACTTTGTCGGCGTGATTAATGTGTATACCCGCACCAAATTACAGCGTTCTAGTACTAAGAATGTCTGAGCTAAGCTGTGAACAGACAGAAGGACATAGCGAAACTGTAAGGGTTCCTTGTTGATTTCGGAACCCTAAAAAGATAAACCAGATCCAGTTTCTTGTCGGCTCTTCTCAATGACTGGGATGTTTTCCGAACATATAGTAGTGTTTTCACATTCATAAGTGCCTTCAATTTTTCATTAACATTTTGAAAAAAAAAAGTATATGTGTGTCAGTTACGGAGTTCCATAACTCTCGTGATAGGTGCATTATTATTAATTCGCTTTTCAAATATAAACTTGATAAAATTCTTTAGACTGACAGACAGACAACGCACCGTAAACCGTTGGGTCTAGAAGCATGACATTTTTTACAGGAGTTCCTTATTATTAGGGATGTTACTGATATGAGGTTTAAAGTGTGGATATGGATACGAATATCTTAGAGCATTTAATCGGTTTCGGTTACGGATATGGATATGAAACGGATACTTTCAGTTATGGATATTGGATTCGAAGCAATGATGGCTTGGTCGTAGCGTGTACGACTTCGAGTCGATTGACGTGAGTTCGAATCCCTACAATGAGCCTTAGTTTTCGGTGAAGGAAAACATCGTGAGAAAACCATAGCAAGGTGGTAAGGCTTTTTCTAATGCCCACCTGGCTAGGTACCACCCTCAAGTTGAAAATCTATCGCCAAGCACAATAGGTGTGTTCTGGCAGCTGCACTTGAGAGACAGTCTTCCACTAGTTTCAGCCTGTTATTAGGTGAGATTGTGGCCACTACGCCAAACTTACCACGATAAAAAAATAACATTTTTATAAGAATTTTACAATATTTAAAAAAACCTGTCCGATATGTAAAGGGATTATTAGGTATAGATATGTAATCATCTTGAGATAATAAGTTAAAAAAGTACCCGGAAAAAAGTCCCGCTTATCATCGTTCACACAAGATTAATAAGCACGGTAGCTTTGTAGAACATTTGTGTCATATTTAATTTGGTCTAAGGAGTAATCGCTGTCACGCCTTCTTAGATACATAGTCATTAAAAACACCTCTATAAATTAAAAAAATCCTACATTTTACACGACAGAGGCAGAGGCACAAGGCACAAGAAGGACCACTTGGAAGCCATTTTTTCGCGAAACTTATTTATTAAAACGATGCAAGGTCGGATAGTCCCTTATACGACCCGACAGTGCTTACGTCACTTATGATATCGCGGAGCTGATATCCATAACATCTCTGGTTATTATAGAGTCTTCTTCTCTTCTCTGTCGTTTCACTCTTGGCAGAGCGGTCGTGGTCACATCGAGGAGTCCACGTCGGTGGTAGAGGCGGACACAGCTCTCTGCACGATCTCCCGCCATCTATCTCTGTTTGCAGACTGTCGGGCGCAGTCAGATACACGGCCTCCTACTGCGGATTTCACTTGGTCAGTCCAGCGCATTGGTGACCTGCCCTGCGATCTAGTTCCCTCCACTCTTTCCTGCTCGACCAACTGTTCTATGGAGTCGTTATCCCGCCTAGACACATGTCCGAAGTACTGTAGTATGCGTGCTTGTACTACAGCCGATAGACGCTATACAATGCTGAGCTCATGGAGTATGGACATATTGGTGCGAGCGCCAAGTTAAAATAAAAAAGGATTCCTTCGATGTTACTGATAAGAAATTCTATTGGGCTTGATGTTTCTAACTACTAAAAACTAGCGGTGCCCTACGGTTTCTCCAGCGTTAAATTTATTCAACAAACACTTCACGACACACTTGCGGCTCTAACGTTGTTCCACTTGCCTACAGCTTGCCAGATTGCGTCAATTTCATGGTTACTACTCCGCTCCTTAGGGTCATAGCGTGAAGTTATATAGCCTGTGACCTTCCTCGATGAATAGACTATAATATAATACAAAAATATTATATGTTTTTAATTTAAATATAAACGACAATCTCTTTAGCTTTATACCTAATATTTTGTTTTCTGTTCCTAGTTTACAGACCGTATAAATATCTAAAATAATAAAATTTTCAAAACATTTCATAAAATGCAAGTTTATTCGTGTTTTTGAGTTACATTTAAACAGATCGTAACATAAAATAATGTTACATTTGGAATCACCCCCACGTTCTGGCATGAACAGCCGTTCGGGCGGCGGTAGCTTCACGCGGTCCACGCATGCGTACTCCGTATCGCCCTGTAAACCCAGTCAGATACAAAATGGCCACCGAATAAGTGTCTGCGAATTGATTTTTTTTTTCTCACACTACACACGTTTTTAATTCCCATATCCCCTATACAAATATTCAGTGTTAAAGCCCATACTGACCGACGAGGTGAAATCTATAAATAAGCCGCGCAGTTTTCGTAACCCGGTTCACCGGAGACGATATTGTGTTGAAGTAATTCTGAAATTACAGCAGAATATTAAATGGTTTTCGTTTTAAACAAATGTATCGTGAAGAACGGTGGTGTACGGTGTTTTGTTTGTGAAATAAACGACGTTGGAATTATTTGCTTGTAAGTAACTACGCCTATAACCAATTACATGTCTAGTTTAAGACGGTTTGTGTGACCTAAAAAATCTAGACATAATGCTGTTAGTAACAGACGGCCGTGTTAATAGAGCAGAATTACTGTAATGCTTTATATTTATGTTTCTAAATGAAACTAAGTGTGAACAGAAACGTAACGTTTTCTTTTGCATCGAAAACTCGAAACTCTGGTGTTACGAAATTCGTAAAAATCGGATTCGAAAATTAAGGTATGGTTATTTTGTCATATTCAGCCGGTTTATTTGACCGATTTTTAAAAATGGAATACACGAATGACATAACCGGTAATGAGTAATACATTATGTTGGATGATTGGCGAGTGGGTTTCCCAGAATTTTAGGAATTCTGTTACCGTCCCGCTCACTCTCGTATTATTCTTCTTGCTCCCGCGTTATTCCTGAATGGATTTAAAGCATGCGCCGCGCCGTTTTAGTATCCATACGGGAATGTTTCGGGCAATTGGTTCTCATCGGAATTTATTTTAATTTTGTTTTCTGTTACCATCACGCTTCTTTAATACAAGCAAAGGCAGAAATAGGCATAGTTGACTGAGTTTGTTTTATATAGTAGATTAGAATCTTGTGTATTATATATGTAGGCAAATTATCTATATAAATAAAATAATTGAGGATTGTTTGATAAAATAATTGATGGATGGATATCGCGTGACAGTATAAGAGTATTATTATTATTAGCAGATACTTTAAAATGTAATTATTTTACTTTAAATACCGAAATAACATATCAATTTTAATAGTATGTAGGTATATATAAGTATTTGAAGCAATGTTGGCTCAGTGGTAGCGTGTACGACTTCGCGTCGATTGACGTGAGTTCGAATACCTGCAATGAGCCTGAGCTTTCGGTGAAGGAAAACATAGTGAGGAAACCATAGCATGGTGTTAGGGCTTTTTCTAATGCCCGCCTGGCTAGCTACCACCCTCAAGTTGAAAATCTGTCGCCAAGCACTAATAGGTGTGTTCCGGCAGCTGCACTTGAGAGCCAGTCTTCCACTAGGTTTAGCGTGTTATCATCTTGGGCCGCGTCATCACTTAACATCAGGCGATATTGTGGCCACTACGCCAAATCTACAACGTTAAAGAAAAATGAATAAAGCATTTTTTTTTATTTTGATTTTAATTAATTTAATTATTTTTTCCGAACATTAGAAGCTCACTTTGTTTGTTGACAAAATATATTTTGGAGCTAACCAAAACCTCTTTATCTAGCTGACTGTTTAAATGATAGCGTTAGCAAATAGCCTACCAGCATGCTATGATTTTATCACGTTTCATTCACCGAAAGCTCCGGCTCTTTGCAGGGATTCGAACTCACATCAACCATTGCTTCAAAACTCAACAGAATTATGTTTACGGAACAAAATAAGCACGACTCGTCTATATAGCTATGTTTCTGTTATATAGCTGTGTTTATGTTTCTATATAGCTCATTTAAATAAAACTGACCTCATAATGTACACGCCCCATACATCAATCAACACTATGAGTGTCATGGGATACTCGTGTTTAAATTTTACACGTGATCGTATTAAAATTACTAACTCCTGGCGACGATTTCACTCGTATTAAAAAAAAAAAACTCTGTGGGTTTATGAAACTACGATGCAAGGGAATTTTCGAGGTGTTTAACTAAAAATATTTGGTTTCTTTTTTGATTTAATGTATTAAAATTGCGTTTTAGTCTTAACTTAATTATTCAAAAATGGAAATGATACTGGGAAATCTAGTAGACAAAATATTCAATTATAAAATTTAATTTAATTTTCCGTATTAGTGTTGTAATACACAATTAATACAGTCATTTAAATGATAGACGCATATTAAAAACTTAGTAAAGACATGTGACATACGTTCTTTAATAGCACACATTAACATATACAATGTTCCGAATTTACGATTATAATCCTTGACTGCAAGGTATAAAATTCAACTTAATTTACGACAATGTAATGTAATCCGACATGCGATAGATGAACGAAAAATTTTGGGGCGATAGAATTAAAGTTTCAACTGTAAAAATAAAAAATTAAGTGGAAATTCGTATATTTCATTGTTACTAAAGTTGCGGTTATATAAAATTCTAGGGATGTCCCGCGGTTCGTACGCGTTTATATAACACGCATTGATTATTTACGACATATCATTTTATTTTTAGTCATATTATTAACAATTAATACAGCTTATCAATTTAGAAATGACATGTACTTCCCCTGTGTAAAATTTTCATCTAAATCGGTTGTAAACATAGATTAATGATTATCATTATCTTTAGCTAGAATGATTATCATTATCTAGAATGATTATCATTATCTAGAATCCTTAACCTATGTTTGTAATTTTCTTTCGTGATTTCGAAAAGTGTCATTGACGATCATTTATGGAAGGGTATATGCTACAAAACCTAAAACACGTCTACAAAACTTCATCAAAATTGGTTGTGAATTAATAAAAAAAATATTTTTAAAGTGAAACTTTTATTCTATCGCCACAATATTTTTCGTTCATCTATCACATGTCGCATTTCAGCTGGCCGTAGAGTAGGGAACTGTGAGACTCGAGGCGAAGATGGATTTATTATTATTATTATTATTTATAATCTATTTTTCTATGATTATTAAAAGTATTAGTGACAATTTTTATAGCCTATGAATTAAGGACTGGCATAGCTTCCTGTGTAAAAAATTTCATTAAAATCGGTCTAGCCGTTATTTAATTAAATCCGGACATGCAGACAGATAGTTTTGTTAAATGTCATATTAGTGATCTTATATTTCCTGGCCTTTATAAAATCAAAATCAAATAATACTTTAATCAATTTATGCCCTAAGAAGGAACTTATGAACGTCGAACACTACTACCGGTTCGGACAAACATCCCAGTCGTCGAGAAGAACCGGCAAAAAACTCGATCGGGCTTATCCATATTTTTTTTCTACTGTACAAAGATTATTTACCGATAATAATCATATTCATAATTTAATGGATGCACAGAGAGGGAGTCTCTTCCAGACATCACTATCATTCACACAATGATCTACCCTATAATAACCTTTTGAATTTGAATAATCTTTTGATTGTAGACGTATAGTAGGAAATACCTTTAACCTTAATTTTATTTATTAAATGATGACGTCACACGCGGTCTCGTGAACATAACGCCAAGTTATTGTGGTAAATTTTGTATTTTAATTAAAAAACTTATAATGAAGGTGTAATAATGAATAAATAATAATTCACGGGCATTATTATCAACGTACAAAGTGTTTAAAACAACTTTTAAAAAGTTGTTTTTCACCTAGAATTTGTAATATCAGTTCATGGTGACATAGCCCTTTCTGCGATATCAATGTCAGTATGGGCCAGACTGGACAACTATTGTACAAATTAATTTTAATTTTTAACCAGATCGCGACTTCTTTGCATACGCGCAACAGTCCGAGCCGAGGTGCGGCCACTATGGCACCCTCGGATGTTGTTGCAAAGCTTTCGTGGCTGAGTGCCTTAAGCTCTCGCTGCCAAGCCCGGTGAAGCTGTAAAAGCCGTAAAGGCTCCAGGGCCCCTAAGGCTAATAGTATAAACAGTTCGAAAAAAAATAATTACAAAAATGATAACCAATTGCATTTATTTTGAGGAGTTCCCTGGTGTATCTTCGACGTCGGAATTCTAATGCCACCCTTGAGGTAACCCCTTTCCAACGATATAAGGGTCATCTAAATCGGGTCATAAACAAAGAAGTTACGGCTGAACATCCATAAAAAGGACGTGGTAATCTATTACATATAAAATTCCACGTCTCTCAGTCTTTCTGTCCATTTATGTTCTTTTCACGCGAAGACCAAATTGGATACTTATCCAATTTGCACGTTTTTTTTAAGTGAAAACTTCTTTTAGCGCACCGCAGACAGATTTCTGTAGGTACTAAGTTAGGCTGATCCGTCACGCTCTGAGGTGAGACAGGCCTGATCGGGTGAACTCGGGACCGCCGAGTGTACCCGAGCGAGAGAGATACAGTCAGCTGCTCTTCGCTGTTGTGTCGCTGTGTTTAGTATATTCAATTCATACGTAATAATTGCCTTTATTAATTTAATTGTTATTATTGGTACGTAATAAAAATTATTTTGACATTTATTTGGTTTACATTGTGAGGTTAGTGTGTGTAGTTAGCGGTTTATCGTGCTAATATTATATGTTGAAAAAACATTTAAAGAATGATTCGATAGTATAGGTGAGTCACTTCATGTTTATGTTCATATATATACATACATGCATACACATAAATGTATTTATATGTAATATAATTAAAAATTAACTTTACAAAATCGAATGTTCCCATAGAAATCTACACTATGGTGAATTCCTTACCGAGTTTTCAGTTCTGCCGTGCGGTCTTAAGCACACAAAGATTTTTTATTTTAATTCATAGCTATGTTATTTGGTCAGGTTATAAGATATATTTTGTTAGATAAAGTAACATAAGAAATAAACAGTGATGATAACGGTGAATCAATTCGGAAAAAAGACGCTTTTGGAGCGCTTAAATGGCTTACGCTGAGTAAACTATAAGAGATATATCAAATTAATGTACGATGTAATTGTGGATCTTAAAAAGACCTACAAAAAAGTCAGCGATAGCATATATCTATCTTCTAAGGTTCACACATAACAAGCATTTTTATCTTCAGGTCTTTAAGCGAAGGCAGCACGATTCGCACGTGCGCTCGACCAACGATATTCTGTAGTCCACGCGAGCAGAGCCACGGGCTCGGCTAGTTAATTATAAAGGTTTTTATTTTTATATTCGGTCAGCAAGAAAAATCTGTTTAAAAGTGATTTTGACACCATATGTTTTTTCGGCCGTAAAACCACCAACAATACTTAGTCCTCAACTAAATCAAGGATTATTAAAAATTAAGTAGATATTTGGTCAGTTTGAGAATGATAATGTATCTGTTTGCAACATAAATAGTCTTAATACGAAATTATTATTTGGTCAGCTGGATAACACATTCGGTTAGTATAAAAATAATAATTATAAGTTTTTTTTTTATATCACGATGGTGGCACAATAGCATTCGGTCCGCCTAATGGTAAGCAGTCACCGCAGCCTATGGACGCAATCAACACCAGAAGCTTCACATGCGCGTTTCCGACTCTCTAAAAACATATTTACACCAATTAGCGTTTTGTACGGGAGTAATATAAATTCTTTTTTTTGTAAAATATATTTAATTAATCAAAGTAATCACCGTTGTTATCTATGCACTTTTGCCATCTCATAGGTAGTTCATTGATCCCTTTACTAAAAAAACGATGGGGGGCGAGAATCAATAAACTCTTTGAAGGCGGTTTGGACTGCCACATCGGGGTTGAATTTTTTTCCTAGTAAGAAGTTATCCAAATTCTGGAAAAAATTGTAATCTTTTGGAGCAAGGTCCGAGGAGTACGGTGGATGTCGCAGACATTCCAATTGTTGGCTTGCAGTTGCTGACAATAGATATCTGTAATCGTTTGGCCAGATTTTAGAAAGCTGTAGTGAATGACACAAATAACTCACAAACACTCACAAATAACTTATTCTGAGTCAATTTTCGTTTAGGACAGGCTTTGGCTGGGTTTCCAGGATTCAGCCATTGAGACGAGCGCTTCCGTTTATCGCACAGTATCCAATTTTCATCACAAGTAATGATTTAAAATCCTTTCATTATTGTGTCGGTTGGCAAAGTAACACAGCAGTCGACGCGTGTTTGCAAATTCGATTCACTCAATTCATGAGGTACCCATCGTTCAAGTTTTTTTACATTCCCGATTTGCTTCAAGTGGATTAATAAAGTTTTATCACTTACCCTGAAGCCTTCAGCTATCTCTGAAGTGCTTTGTGATGGATCCGCTTCCACAATAGCCTTTAATTCTTCATTTTCCACTTTGGTTTCCGGCCGTCCACGGGGTTGGTTCTGAAGGTCGAAATTTCCAGAACGAAAACGTTGAAACCAAAAACGTACCGTGCTTTCTTTTGCGACACCAGCTCCGTACACATGATTAATCCTTCGAGCTGTTTCTGCAACACTGGTGACACGGTAGAACTCGTACTCGTAAATATACCGTAATTTGATGTTTTCCATTGTGCGGTAATAAGCGACGCAAAAGAAAAAAATAACGAGGAAAAAACAAATGAATGACTGTTTTCAAAACTCAAGTGTACCAGCTAAATGGTAAATTTGAATTTAGAAATCTTAACCAAAGAGGAGATATTTCAGATCAAAGTGGTCAGTACGACAAAACGCTAATTTCATATGTAAGGACCTGATATTAATAATATTACTGATACCGACGATAAGAATCACAAACACCATATACATAGGTAAGTAGAAAGTACAGGGGCAGAAAGTAGCTTCACTTTTTACAGTAGCACGAACTTGATGGTAAGCCCAGTATAATACAAGAAAGAGCACCAGCAACCATCGAGGTTACATTCAGTTACATAGGTTCTGTAAGTGACCTTTTTTTCTTTTTTTGGCTAGTTAGACTTAGACCAAATTGCCAGATTACTGAATACATGTATTTTGCATGTACGGCAACAACCCAAGCCGAGCTTCGTCCACTTGGCACCCTTAATCTTGTTGCCATGCTTTCGCGGCTGAGTGCCTTCAGCGGTCGCCCCCAATCCCGGTGAAGCTATCTAAGCCTCTAATGGCTCCAGGGCCCTCAAAGCTAACAGTCAGTTAAAAAAAAAAGAACGCGACACGCCTATGCATGCCACTATTGAGAAATTTACTATGACAATGAAGTGACGACATCATGTACAGCACGATGATAAGTACAGTTCAATCCAATAACATCGGCGGCCACCGAGGGATTCACGGTCTATCCCCAGTGGTCGCTGTGATGCCGACCTGCTCAAATATCTCTTCACGTTATGTTTGAAGGACTCCATGTTGTAGGAAGAAGGGAACATCATGACGTCATCATGACAGTTCCTCAGCTTCACAGTACGGCAAAAGTATTCGGTTTAAAGAAATTTATTTCTCTAAAAAAACATACTTATCCTTTAAATATATACTTAACCTTACTTTAAATATGTTCAATAATTCAGTATCTCGCAGGTTTTTAACCAATAGGGAATATGCATGAATTATTTTTTATTTTAAATCAATTATTTACGTTGGTATGTACATAGTCGTTAAAAATAAAATACAATGAGATTAGATCGATTTAAACGCCACAATTTTGGCGCGCTCTCACCGAATTTCGGTGACGTCAGCGTACGCAATAAAATAAATATATTGTATACCGTAGAGTGATTTATTTGTTTTATCTGAAAATTGTTACGATATAAATGGAAGTGGAAAACAATTTTATAAATACTGTAGTGTATCTATATGTAAAATACGATAAAAAATACACCTCATAAAGTGTATTTCTATGTGTATATTTAATAAATAGTTTAGCTCCATTAAATTTTATATTTAAAATACCATACTTTGTTGTTCTTGGTTTAGTAGTTACCATTAAATTGTTTGTGTTTCTTAAATAATGTTCTGATGTCTTTTTAAAGTAAACCTTTTATTCTATCGTCCCAAAATTTATTTCACCTATCGCATGTCGCATTACATTACATTTGAATTTTATTAAGTGCAGTGAAGGGTTATAATCGTAAATTCGGAATATTATGTATGTAAATGTGTGTTATTAAAGAATGTTATGTCAGATGTCTTCAATAATTTGTAATTTTTTTTAAGTCTTTAAAATTTCACTTGCATCTTGGTTTCATAAAACCACACAATAATTTTTTCAAAGATTATAAGTGAATGTAGATTTTTATTTAGGATGTTTTTTAATAAAGTACGTGTCATATATATGTAAATTTGTCTAACAGTTACAATATTCGCCTGACAATATTTTTTTTCATTAGACGATAAATTATCATAATTAAATAGTGTTTTTATCGCTTCATTTTGCGCGATTTATAGTTATTTTAGTGTAGATTTTGAAGCACATCCCCGTCATCATCATTTCAACCGAAAGACGTCGACTGCTGGACATAGGCCTCCCCTAAAGATCGCCACAACGACCGGTCCTGTGCTGTCCGCATCCAGCGGTTTCCCGCAACCTTTACCAGGTCGTCGGACCACCTTGTGGCGCTTCCGGTACGTGGCCGCCACTCGAGAACTCTTTGACCTCATCGGCCATCCGTTCTACGAGCTACGTGGCCCGCCCACTGCCACTTAAGTCTAGCTATTCTTCGGGCTATGTCGGTGACTTTGGTTCTCCTGCGGATCTCCTCATTTCTGATTCGTTTCATTTCCCATACTGCAATTAAATAGTTTAAATGTGATTTAATAATAGACTTGAAGATTTCATATCGGGTTTGTATAGGATCGTGTGTGCAATATGATGTAATAGGACATAGATAATTTTTGATGAATACAGTGAATGTTGATTAATTAATATAGGTGTTGAGCAGTGAAATTAACTGTCAAGGTCCTTTTTAGTTCAATTATATCTGGTTACATCATCAAATTGACTCCAGTCTATGCAACGAGACAACTTGTGGTAGAGACGACCTCTGCATAATTTCATTGCATAATTCTAAAGCTATTATAATGCCACGAACTATATGTATAAGCATGGACCATTTCATGGATCACTATTATTTTTCATATGACATTTAAAAAGAGTTGTCAAATTTAAAAAAGATGTTTTAATCACTTTATGTATTGAAAATAATACCCGTGAATTAATATCTATTCAATTCAATTTTTAAGCAATGATGGCTCAGTGGTAGCGTGTATAGATAGACATACGCGTCGATCGACGTGAGTTCGAATCCCTGAGCCTGAGCTTTCGGTGAAGGAAAACATCATGATGAAGCCATTGCATGGTGGTAGGGCTTTTTCTAATGCCCGCCTGGCTAGCTACCACTCTCAAGTTGAACTAGCCCCAAGCACTAATAGGTGTGTTCCGGTAGCCTGCACTTGAGAGCTAGTCTTCCACTAGGCTTAGCGTGCTACCATAGCGGGCCACATCGTCACTTAAGACCAGGTGAGATTGTGGACACAACGCTAAACCTATAACGTAAAAAAATATTACACGTTTTTTAAATTTAAATTTAAAAATGTTCACAAAAACACGTAGTTATGTAGTAGGGACCGCGCGTGACGTCATTATTCAATAAATAAAACTAAGGTGAAAGGTATTAAATGCAGAGTTAAGTTTACTAGAATTCCAGTTGAAACTAATGAAATTTCTTCAGCACCTACATTGATTTTAAAGGCACTATTCCAACAATAGTAATAACGTTCACTTGTCACAGGAAAACGATATCGTCATGCTTCCTGATTGGCGTTTCGAAATCTCAATTTTCGCAGCGGAAAAGTATATAAATGATTTTGGTTCAGCTTTATATTTTTTTATCAATAAACTAATATGATTCAATAATTACTTTTAATTTTTAAACATATATTAGAGAGGTAGGGCATAGAGAAAGTTCTTTGGAGATTTCTATCTACTTGGGGCAGCCCGACTAGTGGAATACCTCCACACTACAACAGCAGCTAAATAACCTTGTGTTGTATTGTTGCGGTGAGTAGGGTTTCCAGAGATCCTCGGGGTAGAGGGGTTCAAGGTCGGCTACGCACTAGTGATATTTATAGTATTACAAGAGTCCATAAGCTACGGTAGCCGCTTACCATCAGGCGGACCGTATGCTCGTTTGCCATCTTTGTAGTATAAAAATAATCCTATATTATTATGATTAAGAACATTATTTTTACAGTTTGACTGGAACAGACTGGAATGTTTTCCATAATTTCTAAATACTTCCTTTATGGCTGTGTCAAGGAACCATTAATAGGCATTTTGTACGCATTAATTAATTTCGCCCGATCGATGACTTCCGTCATGGATGAATAGTATCGCGATAAAAAATCAAAAATATACTTTATTCTGCTGAGGCTCTAAGAAGGCACGTATGAACGTCATACACTACTACCGGTTGGGACGAACATTCTAGTTTTCGAGAACAACTCGATCGGGTTTGTCTTTTTTCTCCAACTGTACAAATAATTTAATGGATGACTTCCTGCATCACTTCACTCACATAATGCTTCGCATAATAACCTTTTGACAGTAAAACCTGCTTGACATGGTCTTTGAACTCATTGTCCGGCAAATCAGTAATGTTGTCGGGATCTTATTATAGAACCTAACACTAATTAGCTTAAAAACCTTTTAATAAGTCTTACTAAGTCTGAAAGACGCTACGAATAATTCATGTCTATTTCTAGTAATAAAACTGTGCTGATCTCTGGCAAAAAAGCTAGCTTGTCAAAGTTTTCACGAATATACATTAAATTATCAGGAATGTATTGGGAGGGCAAAGTTAAGATATTGTTACGACTAGAACAAAAAGAAAATAGAAAAAAAATATCATCTTTCTCGAAATTTCTAGGAGCATCCGTAAAAATCGTGAAATTATCATAGTGCAGTCGTGTGACGTATAATCTTAGGTTCACCGACACACATAGAAAGTCTTATCGCTAAAACTGTCAGCAAACAATGGGCCATAAATTAAACGTTCCCCTCGTTTTAAAAAGCGATGACGTAAGTTGTTTACAAAATGTTAGGAGTTCCTGGACCTTCCAGAGATTTCGGGATCGAGTCATTTAGATATATAAGGGAGCTGAGTTGCGAGACGCGGGAGTGATAAATTCGAAAGCGAAGCGACAACAAGAAGAGAAATAAGAGAGAAACAAACAGTGTTATTCTGCAAGTACCTACACAGGGTTATTCTGAGAGAATATTCGGTGAACGATTGCTGTGTTTTGTTTTGTT
The DNA here is from genome assembly GCA_947532125.1 of Saturnia pavonia. Taxonomy (NCBI): domain Eukaryota; kingdom Metazoa; phylum Arthropoda; class Insecta; order Lepidoptera; family Saturniidae; genus Saturnia; species Saturnia pavonia. Next base: position 6,728,787 of record OX383922.1, read on the forward strand.
ATGATTTTTTTTTAATTTGTACTAGCAGAGTACGAATAAATTACTTTTGAGTGACACTACGGCATCTTATTACCCACGAACGTAACAATATTAAGGGCTTCTCTAAGGTTCGTCTGGCAATCTCTCATAAGGCAACGATCGGTGTGTTCAGCCAGTTCTGCTTTCTAGCTCTTTCAAAGCCTATTATCATCTTCAGCTACATTCTCAATTAAAATAATCTGGGCAAGATACACTATGGGTAAAACACCCACCATATTACCATAGTAAACAAGCGTCTTTTTCCGAAAAAAATCATCATTATCGTCATTGCCTTTTTCGTATGTTATTTTATGTAACACAAATATATCCTATAACCTGTCCTGATAACATATCTATGAATAAAGGAAAAAACATATACATCGGATTAGTAGTTTTCGCGTGAAAAGAACATAAACGGACAGGCAGACAGAGAGACGTTAAGTTTTATAATATGCATATAGAAGATTGAAAATATTCTATCGTCTATGTTCATCAGGTATAATGTAGGATTAGATGTAAGCATCTTCCGTAGTTCTGATAGAGTCGAAATTTATATTCTGTTACTTAAATGATATTAGAAAAATATACTAATCTTGACCTGATGCTGGAGCTCACCTGGAAACTGCTCAACTCCTCGTCAAATTTCAGTAGTAGCAACTGTATTGCCGGCCTGCATAAATATCTCTTCACGTTACGTTTGAAGGACCCGATGCCATAAGAAGGAGGGAACACATTGGCCGGGAGATGGTTCCACAGTTTCACGGTACGACAAAAATAAGAGAGAAAACTTTTTAGTTTGTGCCGAGATGGAGGTTACCTTAAAACTGTGATTCCGAAGGTCAGAGCGTGTAGTTCTGTTGTGGAAAGGAACGTTAAACGTTTAACGCACATTATCGGTCTCTCCTCTTTGTGTGAGCCAGAGCGAGAGAGCAAATGTCGGTGTGTATGTATATTGCACACTGTTTAAATAAAATATAAAATATATTTTAAAATGAAGTATCACTTCTATCGTGTGTGAATCGCACGTGCACACACACCTTTTCTTTAATATTACATTTTTCAATTGTTTATTATTAATAAAAAAAAGTTTTAAGAGTTTTTCCAATTGACTATTATCATAATTATGATGAAGCTTTAAAATACATAAAAAAATCGATCTGTATCTATCGGTCTATCTAGTATCTATCGATCTATATCGGCATTCTGTAATCCACGCAAGCGGATCTGTAGGCACAGATAGTTTATGTATAAAAAGAAAAAAACAGATAGTTAAACACTTACCGCTGTATGTTATGCCAGTCGGGACTCGACCGTGTAATCTAACGGTACACAGCCGCGCCGGTCTGCATTTCCTATCTATACGAAACCGAGTTGATAAGTTATTTGTGTCAGTGTTACGTACCTGTGTCAATAAGTGACTTCCAGGTTACCAGCACGTGTGAATCTTGGGAATTATTTGGTATGTTAATTAAATAATATTTAGCTTACATTAATTTATTTAAATGAGTAACTCGGATAGGTCTATTTTGTAAATTATCTTTTTTGTTTAAAATCTAAAATCTTCGAAGACAATTTATTTGAAATTTGAATAAAATAAAATGTTAAATTTTTTAAACTTTAAAATAAACATTTATGTAGATTCCGTAAGAAAATTTCAAAACTAAATTGAACACATTTCTCTTTGTAATTAATAAAAATTCTTATGAAATTTACAATTTAAAAATCCTTACGAGCATGCAAAAATCTTTTCAAAGCATAGGTAGGTACCTAGGTGTGTAATTATTGATAATATTTTTTAAAAGTTAATTCGGTAATTCGTTTCCTAAAATGTAAATATTAAAATATTACAATTTAATAAACATTATTTCTCTATATTTGTACATACTTGTTACCAATATTATGATTTAGTTCTACCTGTAAATAATAATTATCAGGAAATCATTGATGAAAATGTCATAACAAAAATTTGCCAAGTGCGTGTCGAGCCACGCGCCGTGTAGAGTTCCGTAGTCGTCCGTTCCAATATGCAGAATTAAGGATACTTTTATTACATCGGGCCGGGCCGGAGTGTTGGACGCCGACCTTGACAAGGTGTAGCATTAATTACTTCATTTAAAAGTATACTACAGATGTTTGACCGTGTCTCGGCCGGCATACGATCCGGCCCCGGCCCGGTGTAGCATACATTACTTTATTTAATATTATAAAACGCAACGTCTCTCTGTATGTATGTCCGTTTATGTTATTTTCACACAAAAACCACTAATCCGATTTACATGGTTTTCTCTTGAATACATAGATATGTTATCTGGCCAGGTTATAGGATATATTTTGTTACATAAAGTGACCGTGAATCCGTGAATCATCCTTTCTTTCCAGTCTTTAAGTTGGTTTTTATTTGTAAGAAATTACTTCTTCAAATACATTTTATAGGTTGACCAGCCGTGCCTCGCGGTTACACCAGCGTATAATTTAAAAGAAATCGCTGATTGATGATTTATAATACTTCAGTAGGTATAGACAGTATTTTTATCGGGCGGTTAGGGTTATGCGTCAAGCGGTTCGTTCGCGCCACTACACCTATAGTCATAGACCCGAGCCAAGCGTTTAATTATTTAAATTTTTCATTATGTCCCAAATTATACACCCAAATAATATGCTATAAAGCACAAAGTTTATCTTCATATTGTTTTTCTTATAATGAAGTTAATTTCGTTCGTAAGCATTAATATTCCATGCTCAATAATAATGCTCATAAATCACTTTACAATTTTCAATAACTTTTTGTCACTAAATACCTTATTATGGCTTATGAATAAGAGACAGGAATATGGTATTACAGACTTTTTTTAGATTTACTAAGAAGCAATATTTTTGTAGAACACCTTATATTAATACATCCACGCACGTTATTGATAAGAATCAATACTTACAATGGAATCAATTTTGTGAAAGGAAATGACTCATTTTTACAAATCACTTAAATTTTTTTATACAAAATAATTCGCTACTCGAAATGGTTACCACTGGCTTCGATAAAAAATATGATGCGTGTTAGCACTGACGCTTCCGTTCACTCTTTAAGAGAGATTGTCTGGGAATAACCAACGCGGGCTTTATATTATGAAAATCGATTCTTAAGGAGGTAACTCCATAAGCGTATGCGCCTTCTAGGTTCGATGCATCGGTATGGAGCCCTTGAGCCAAGCAGCCGCTCGCGCGATACAGTGACTCTACATTCACTAGCTATCACAGACACACATGACACTGCATCATACACACATGCACACCACATAGGTACATGGGTTCTGAAAGGGACGTTTTTATTTTTATTTTTTTTCCTAGTTAGTTAGACAAAAAATACACATACACATGTTCGTTCCCTCCGTCCAGGGGGAAGAAATATGTATAACTTACTTTAGATCGAATGATAGGGAATTAGCCAAATCGTGACTTACTTGCAATCGCTGCAACAGCCCGAGCCGAGGTTCGGCCACTTTGGCACCCTCGGATGTTGTTGCAAAGCTTTCGTGGCTGAGTGCCTTAAGCGCTCGCCCCCAAGCCCGGTGAAGCTGTAAAAGTCGTAAAGGCTCCAGGACCGCTAAGGCTAACAGTATAGTCAGTTTGAAAAAAAAGTATTAAATTTTTATTGCGTTCAATGTTATTATATGGTTTATCCTCGATCCTAAATAACGGGTTTTTGTAAATTTAACGCTTATTGTAACCCCATAATAAATCTTTCAATGGAATAAGATCGCGTTATTTTGCTTAACTACTCAAAGGGCCATGAGCTCTGATCCAGTTATCTCCCAAAATGTTTGACAAGTCTCTAACGTACGTGGCAACATTTTCAGCGTTTATGTGTCATTGCTTGGACGATCGTAACAAATCTTGATATGTCATGTGGTGGTTTTTCTTCTTCTTCTTTTTCATAACTTGGTAACCGGTCTTCTTTATTAAAGATCATTACTGCCATTATCGAATGTATATAGTTTCCAGTGTTATGACGATTTGTGTATCCTTACAAGATGGTGGCTCCCTTGTTAGAAATTTCTAGGGAGTTTTTGTGGCAACTCAGAATTCATGATCCATGTTATTATTTCCAATTCACTGCACTTGTGCACAATAACCATACTTTATTATGCATAACGCCACCTGTATTACACAATATAGGGTCAAATAACACAAATTTATGAATAAAAACCACTACATGACAGTTTGAGATCCCGACAAAAACTCCTTGTAGTTTTTTATTTTATTATTCATTCATCGTAAGTAGACTTGCACGACACATGTCAAATGTTTATTTTAGTGATGGAGCATAATTGAAATTAGAAGTTGATTTTACGATTATCGATTCTTTTTAGAGCTAAACATAATCGATAATACACTTATGCTTTAAATCAATTGAGTATAAGCTGTGTAAATGAAATGACAAAAAGAAAGTATAACAACAATTAAAATCGCAATCTGGAATTATTGAATGCCTGATTCCAAATAACAAGATTAATTCTTCCAGTCAATATTCTTCGTTGCTTGTTACTTCAGTAAAATTGTAGGAATTACGTAAATGTATATTTTTATTCGAAGTTAAAAAAGAAACTAATAAATTCAATTTACAACGGCGTTCGATCAATTCGATTCATTTTCGAAACGTACGATTAATTATCGATTCTTTGTTTCTTATTTTACTTTGGTGCATTCTAGTTTTAAGTAATCAAGAAAGTAACGATGTAAGAATAAAAAAAAAACAAAAATTTTACAAAAATCATTGTATAGAGGATGTTATTTGGGATTTATCATGCAAAATGTTTTATAACGTTTATCAGTATCAAATATTTTTTTTAAAATGATAATTGATAGTCGAAATGCATGTCATAATTTGCACGACGTAACAATTTACGTTCTGTGGATATGTCATGCAAGTCTTCGTATTATGAATAAGGTATAGTTCATTTACATAGGTTATGTGGGTCTATATTATGTGACTTTGGTGAAATTTTTAACCGCCTTAAAAAGGAGTAGGTTCTCAATTCGAATGTATTTTTTAATGTTTATTCAGCCGTAACTTCTTTGTTTATAAACCGATTTCCATAATTATTTTTTCTTTGGGAAGGGAATACCTCAATTTCATTAACATTGGACCTTCGACTTATACCAGGGCACTTCTCAAACTAATTTAAGTTGGTTTTCTTTTTTCTCAAAAACTGTATGCAATGAGTTTTGGTTATTGTGCACAAGTTAAAGTATATTAGAAATAAGAACTGGGAACATGTATTGTGATTTGCCATAAAAACTCCCTGGACAGTTTTAACAAGAAAGCCGACATCTTAAAAGGACTACTCGTATGTTTTAAGATTACAAAAATAATCAGAAAAACGTTCTATTCACTTGACGTTGGCAGATATGTAGATGAACAAAGTTTCAGAAATAATAATTGTGAACATGTAATTTGACACAAAAAGTCCCTGGACAGTTTTAACAAGGGAGCTGACATCAGAACTATAAATTATGATTACAAAAATAATCAGAAAAACGTTGTATTCATAGACATGTTATCTGGCCAGGTTATAGAATATTTTTTGTAAGATAAAGTAACATACCAAATAAGCAGTGACGATAATGGTGAATCCATGAAGCGATAATGGCTTAGTGGTAGCGTGTACGACTTCGCGCCAATAGACGTGAGTTCGAATCCCTGCAATGAGCCTGAGCTTTCGGTGAAGGAAAACCTCGTGAGAAAACCATACCATTGTGGTAGGGCTTTTTCTAATTCCCGCCTGGCTAGCTACCACCCTCAAGTTGAAAATCTGTCACCAAGCACCAATGGGTGTGTTCCGGCAGCTGCACTTGAGAGCCAGTCTTCTACTAGGTTTAGCGTGTTATCATCTCGGGCGACATCGTCACTTAACATCAGATTTAATTGTGGTCCCTACACTAAAACCTATAACGATAAAAAAAGACTGCTAGTCGTGACTAAAAGAAATCTTTCTTATTTACGCTAAATCTAAAGTTTAAAAATATAATTTAGTGTTTGGTCGACGTGTCTAGTTTTGGATACCCTGGCAGAGCCTGGATAAAACTTATCTAAAACAGAAAATCGACAAAATGATAATTTCACATGTAATGTTTAACTAAAAACATTTAACAAAAAAATTTTATACATAAATTAATGCAAAATATCGCATTTAATCACATTAATTCTCCGAAAGTATACGAATTCGAAATAAAATATTATCTAATATTTGAGTATTTGCGATTTATAACCTACATTTCATAGATATTGACATATATCGATAACAGCTTATCGAAACACCTATGGAGTTTCTGTGTGTTTCTATACAACAAATTATTTTTTGTATTTCTTCAGATTTTCTCAAAATATTGCTGTTCCACAAAAATGGCTAACAATACAATGATTTTAAGAATAGCAACTTATTATATACATAATTGGCAATTATTTTACTTTTTTAGTACTCAGTTATATGTTTCTGTCATTCATTTCATTATTAATTTTTCATAGAAATGGACATTGCTAAAGAGCATACATTTAAAAAATACTAGCTGTACCCGCAGCTTCGCACGCGTGGAATACTAAAAAAGCATTTTTATCTTCTCAACGGTACCTTAATTATTTTTCTAAAATAATAGTAGCCTTAGTTATTCCTTTAAACATCAGCTATCATCCAGTGAAAGTCCCGTCAAAATCGGTCCAACCGTTTCGGAGATCACCCGGACCAGACAGAAATAATAATTAAAAATAGCTTTTTCGTTATAGGTATATCACCGTGTATACTTTCATATGCATTTAGTAAAAAGCTGTTATTTTGACATTACAAACAGACACTTCAAATTTATTATTTTATGATTTTTAAAAGTGTTATTGATTTATCCAATCAATGAAGAAAAGACAAACTTTCAGTGTACAAAATTTAATAAAAATCGGTCCAGACGTTTTTGAATTAAATCTGTACATATAAACATATAGATAGATAAAAAAAAGTAATGTCATGTTCATGATTAGTGTTCTTTATAATAGACTTTTGTAAAATATTTAGAAACATTAGAATTACAAATTAATGTAGCTTACACTAGTATATACCTATTGAATTTATGCTAAAAAGCGACCTATGAACTTGTAGTAAATAATTTACTATTCGGTATCAATTTACTGCGATTTATTGTAGTCCCATGTATGTTTCATTGGTCGTATGTGCGTAATTAATATAATTTATCCGAAATTTCTTAGTTAATTCCGCCTGCAATAGATTAATAGTGGTATCGTCTTCCAACAACTTAAAACATTTGAATAGTAAATAAATTTGTTAATAAATAAATGTCTTAAACAAAATATGATATTTTTTTGTGTTATGATATTTTTTTTAATTAGTAATTCGCTATAGTACTGTAAAAGTTTTCAGGCGAAAAAATTTACATAGATGGCGTTGTTGTCGAGCTATTCAGTGCTGGAAAGAACAAAAGAAAGTCCGTCGGGACAGCTAATATTATAATAAATAACTTAATATTAAGTTCTTGCCTATGAAATGCTTACACCTAGCGTAACCTAAGAATCGATTTTTCATATGGAGTGGAAAGTGTGATAAGAAACTTCCACTGTCTATAAGTTCTCTGGTTTCTTTACTTAGTCCAAAGCTTCGAAAAACTAAAATGGGCCTTCCATTTTCTATACATATTATAAAACTCAACGTCTCTCTGTCTTTCTGCCCGTGTATGTTTTTTTTTTCACGCGAATACGATTTATATATTAATTTATGTTTTTATTTTAATTAACAGCTATGTTATCTGGCCAGGTTATAGGATATATTTTGTAAGATAAAGTAACATACGAAATAATCAGTGACGATAATTGTGAATCAATTTGAAAAAAATACGCATTTAGGACGCTTAAATGGCTTACTTTGGCTTTACTTAATAAAGCATACGAAGTTTATCAAATTAATATTCTACATAATTGTAGATCTTAAAAAGACTTACAAATAAGTCATGGAGAGCATATATCTATCTTCTAAGGATCACATGCAATAACTATTTTTGGGGCAGAAGAAATATTACGTGCGCTCGACCGACAGCATTCTTTAGTCCATGCGAGCGGAGCCGCGAGTACAGCTAGTATTCATAAGACGGATTAACAAGACATAAAATGTGAACTATTTATAAAATAAACGTTACTTAGCGCTAAAGGATCGTGTTTCTGTCCCTTAAAATTTAGGTAATCCTTAAGGTCTTAGGTGTCCCTTAGACGATGGTTAAAACGAAATCTTCCCAATTTGTCTAGGTGACATTAGAGGACGTTGGTGAAAACGGGCAAAAGTGAATCAATTTTAACATACAAATTATTTAATAAAGAATTTAATATAAATTTATTAATTTCATAACATTGGCATTTTATTATTTGCATTTACATATATTCATCTACAATGACATAGGTATGTATATACCTATTATTGACGGTAGACAAGAACGTTTATGAATACAATTTGTCGTCGGTCGTTCCAATAGATTTTATATCGCAAGAGACGCAGTTTTTGTACCTACAGTGTTTCATTAGAACTCGTACTCTAATTTATAATTTATTAATAGTTAAATAAAGAAATAAAAATAAAGTAGAAAAGAAAATGAATTATTATGCGTTTATTTAAGCTCAAATACGCACGTCGTCACATTTTCTGAACTTTGACAAATATTATTCCTTATTATATACTAATAAGAGAGCGCATAAAATAAATATTCAAAAATATTAAAAGAAAAACGAGAAAAATATTATGAAATTGTACATTTAATCAATCGAAGTATGAACCATTATTATCTATGCATTTTCGCCATTTTATAGGGAGCTCATTGATTCAAAAATTTTAGGAGCGAGAATGAATAAAGTCTTTGAAGGCGGTTTGAGCAGCCTCATCGGATTTGAATTTTTTTCCTTTCAAGAAATTGTCCAAATTCCGAAAAAAGTGGTAATCTGTTGGAGTAAGGTTTGGGGAGTTTGGTGGGTGTCGGAGACATTACAAGCGCAGTTCCTCTAATTTAGCGACCGTCTGTCGTGAAGTATGGGGTCTAGCGTTGTCCTGAAGCAGCAGTGGGCTAGAGAGATTGACCAGTCTCGGTTGTTTAACGGCTAGCTTTTCCATCATGGTTTGCAATTGTTGATAATTCAGATCTGCCGTTATCGTCTGACCGTCGTTCGTACCTTTTCTGAGTGAACTTTCGCTTGGGACAAGATTTGGCCAGTTCTCCTGGGTTCAACCACTGTGATAAGCGTTTCCGATTGTCGTAAAGGATTCATTTTCGTCACAAGTAACAATACGATTCAAAATTTCCTAGTTATTGTGACGGTTGAGTAATATAACGCAGCACTCAATGGGTGTTTGTTGGTGTGCTTCAGTCAATTCATGCGGTATTAGCGGTACAATTTGTTTCAAATTAATTTAAATTGTTTTATCACTCACACCGAAGCCTGCCTCTAACTCTGACGTGGTTTGCGATGGATCCTCTTCCTTCTTCATCTTTCCTTCCTTCCTTCTCCATTATCAACTACGGCCGTCCACGGGATTTGTTTCGTAGGTCAACATTTTCATAACGAAAACGTTTGAACCAATAACGTACTGTGTTTTATTTTACAGTAGGTTCCCCATAAACATCATTAATCCTTCGAGCTGTTTTTGCATCGCTAATGCCACGGTGGAACTCATATTCGTTAAAAACGCGATATTTTAAGTTATCCATTTTGTGTAAAAGGACGATGTCAAAGAAAAATCAAATGGTGCGAAAACAAACGAACCACTGAATTCGAAACATAAATACACAAGCCTAAATTTGAAATTTGAATTCCTAACAAAACGCCAGATATTTGAGATCAAGGTGACCAGTTCAACAAATCGCCAATTTCATATATATGGCGTGACATTTAAATGAAAAAATATTTTATCTATTTTGTTATAATCTACGATATAATTAACTAGATATTTATTCACTTGAACAAGAAATACTTACACACTTACAATTTTACTTACTTGCCTACTGCACAACTAGTATATAGATATTATATACAACTCGTTAGCAATCAACAAATAAATAACCGTTTAAATGATACTGCCTCCAGAAATATATGCGTTTACCTTGGTTATCAACTTGTTCGTTTCACGTGACAATATTTACGTGCCGATATGGCTATAACCATCTCATAATTAACCGAACTTGTCATACGAGTTAATGATTGGTTAAATATTTTCACCTTGATATCGCCTTGGTGAAATTGGCAGACATCGCTACTATCGCACACTATGCTTCCGTGGTACGCTACCGGACACCGCGACGATCAGCATGAGTTCGAATCCCTGCAATGATTCTGAGATTTCGGTGAAAGAAAGCATCGTGATTAAACCATAGCATGGTGGTAGGGCATTTTCTAATTGCCATCTGGCTACCTAACACTCCCTACCTAACCCTCAAGTTGAAAATCTGCACTTGAGAACCAGTCCCCCCACTAAGCTTAGCGTTTATCTTAGGCCACATCGTCCTCATCAGGTATGACCAAACGCTAAATCGGTAATGAAAAAAAACCTTTTTTTCTTTACGGGTTCAGCGTTGGACTATAATCCTAGCTCATGTGACCTTATATCAATGCTAAACCTGGAACTGGCTCTCAGATGGACCGGCTGGAACTTTTACGTGCTTGGCATCAGATTTTAAACATATGGGTGGTTAAGACACCGGAACCAATCTCTTCTGCACCCTGCCGAATAACGAACGCGGAAATAAAGTATCGGTAAATTCGGTCGGGTTTTCGGACAATTGAAAAACAAACAATTCTTATTAGCCGTGCGTAAGACCGAAAAAAAGGTCGTCGTGTGTCCCCGAAAGTTTACTTTAAAATCTTGTCCAGCTAAAAAAAAGTTGATCGCCCAAATCTTATGTAATGAATAACATCACTCGATTGTTATGTTTCAACAAACGATTATTCGATAGTCCTAAAAACTATATATAACTCAATTTTTAATCGAATTTTTACAACACTTAGGAAAATGCCAATAGCGGGATTCTAGCCGCAGTGTTTGCACTTTTTACTGTAGGTGAACTTGTTTTTTGATGATTTAGCTCGGAAAGAGCAATCTAGCCCTTATCGTTATGCGACACGGAACTTCGCACCGCGCTTTCCAAGTTATGAAACAATGCGCGCCATGTCGCATAGATTTCGTCAGTCGCACTCATGGTCACTCATTCTTCTATACACATTATAAAACTCAACGTCTCTGTCTTTCCGTTTATCTCACTTATCCGATTTACATGTTTGTTATTTTAATTAACAGCTATGTTTTCTGGCCAGGTTATAGAATACATTTTGTAAGATAACGTAACATACGAAATAAGCAGTGACGATAATGGTGAATCAATTCGGAAAAAAGTCTCATTTGCGGCGCTTAAATGGCTTATGCTGAGTAAACCATATATCAAATTAATGTTCTACATAATTGTAGATTTTAAATAGACCTACAAAAAAGCCTGTAGTTATAGCATATATCTTCTAAAGATCACCCACAATAAGCATTTCTATTTTCCGTCTTTTGAGCACGATTCGCGCGTGCCCTTGACCGACTCCATTCTTTAGTTTACGCGAGCGGAGCCGCGGGCTCGGCTAGTTCAGTACAAATTAATGTTCTACATAATTGTAGATTTTAAATAGACCTACAAAAAAGCCTGTAGTTATAGCATATATCTTCTAAAGATCACCCACAATAAGCATTTCTATTTTCCGTCTTTTGAGCACGATTCGCGCGTGCCCTTGACCGACTCCATTCTTTAGTTTACGCGAGCGGAGCCGCGGGCTCGGCTAGTTCAGTATATTTTTAGTTTTATTATGGTAGCGAACCTACTTCTGCTTCTTCTGTACTGCAGAATCCTCCAATTTCTTACTTTTCTATGTCTAAGTGTAAACCGATTTATTTAGGATGTAATCGCAATTTACTTCAACGTAATCTTATTTAAATGTCTTTATTTTTCGCATTATTATAATATTGATATGGCAATGAGAGCGAACATTTATTTTTGTAAGAGTTTAATTTGTTACGGCTCGAAATACATACAAATGCAACTATGAGTACATAATACTACTGAATTACGACCGTAAAAAATATTGTATTTTTAGCCCTTTCGCACCTCTTTTAATTGCAAAATTTGCTATATCTAGCCCTTCCTAGCTCGTCCAACTGACCGTTTTCAAAAACCAAGGTGGCAACACTGATTGTAAGGTTGTACGGCGTATATCCCGACTGGGTCTCGACCTTCATGCATGTGGTGCAAAAACCGTCGTATTGATTCACTTAAGCGCATCGCGTTTCGTGATCAACCCATGCATATCCAGTTTTTATTGAAGTGAAAACTTCATTAACACCGTTGTGATTTGAAAAAATCTTAGATCCGGCACTGCATTTTATATCACGTGGATGTACAGAGAGGAAATAATTTCCAGACATCACTATCATTCAAGTAATGATCCACGCTATAATAACCTTTTGAAATTAAACCTACTTGTTCTTCATAAGCTGTATAATATAGGTATATAGTGTCTCGTTTAAGAGGGTCACGATTTAATATATACTAGCTGTGCTCGCGGCTCCGCTCGCTTGGACTACTAAAAGGCTTATTATTGTATTTGCACGAAACCCTAATTGGGTTTTTTTAAATATATTTTTTTTGTGATAAATGGAAAGATCACATATAAGTTTTACAACTAAACCCAATTTTAAAATACTTTTTCAAATACCCAATTATTTTTCTCAAATTAAAGTTATGCCTTATAACATCAGCTATCTGCCAGTGAAAGTCCCGTCAAAATCGGTCCAGCCGTTTCGGAGATTAGCCAGAATAAACAGATAGGCAGACAAACGAAAATTTGAAACATAAACAATGTTTTTTTTTTTTTCGAACTGACTACACTGTTAGCCTGAGGGGCCCTGGAGCCTTTACGGCTTTTACAGCTTTACCGGGCTTGGGGGCGAGCGCTTAGGGCACTCAGCCACGAAAGCTAAGCAACAACATCTGAGGGTGCCAAAGTGGCCGAACCTCGGCTCGGACTGTTGCGCGTATGCAATTAAGTCGCGATCTGACTAATTCCCTTAAACAATGTTATAGGTACCATATTATATACATACTTTCATATGCATTTAGTAAAAAGTGTTTATGTTGACATTACAAACAGACAGACACTTCAATTTTATTATAATTGTATATAGATCTGGATACGCAGTTACCGTGACTTGCTAACTAACTATCATACTTCAACTGATGACGTTCAACCGTGATGATATTTAAGAGAGATAATTGAAACAAGTGAAATCCGATAAATTCATAACATTACATTCAAAGCGGTTATCTACTTGACTAAACGTACTCAGACGTGCATCGAGAGCGAAACGAAAGAACCAGTTTCTACATTAGATAGAAAAGGACGGAGGATAAGTAAGAGAGAAAGTGGTTGGTGGCTGACCCCAACGAAATTCGATCAGTCAGTAATATCCAACTTATTCTAAGTAACTAAGTTCTATTAAAATAGAACATAAATTGGTTGTAAACGTTTGTTTTAGGTTGCTTGGTCGAATAGTTCGCCTTTGGAATACCGGTACAACGTCCACAGATTCGAATCTCGGCTAGTCATGCTTCCTGAAAGCTTTGCCAGGACCATTAAAAAAAAACAACAAAGACGCATATCCATCGTTAGAATCATGAGTTATGGTCTTGAGCTCATAAAGAATCCAATAAATAAAATCATTTAAATTTTTTCTAGAATTTTCCTACGTTCCAGGCATCTTTTTTATATCCCTTAAAAAACCTTATTTGGGCTATTACTAACATAAAAATAATAGCCAAATCGGTCGAGCCGTTCTGAAGTGATGCGTTTACCAACGAACAGCTTATCATTTTTATTTATATGTACTAGTTGTGCCCGCGGCTCCGCTCGCGTGAACTACAGAATGCCGTCAATCGAGCGCACGAGCGAGTTGTGCTGCCTCCGGCAGGGAGGTTTAACTTCACCCCCGCCCGCCCAACCGCCGCCGCCGGAATGGCAGACTTGGAAAGCTTCGTTGCGTTCTCAACAAGCCTACACCCGTCGATATGGACGGATTTCAATAGGGCCATCGCGGCCGCGCAACCCACCATTGCTGTCGCACAGGCCACCGAGGCCACCAGCGACCCCACCGCGCCCCACGCGACGGACAAGAAGCCCGTCTCGCGCTCCCGCTCAACGGCACCCCGCGCTCACCGTCAGACGCCGTACAAACGGCCGTCATCGCGCTCGCGTTCCCCGGGCAATCAAGTCACGATCCCAGCGCCCTCTGCGCTGCCGATCAAGAACTCTTTCGCGTCGTTAGTTCCCGAAGCGGACACGCCGACGCTAGTAGCTACGAACAATAGCTACTCGCCCACTAATCCGGATCCCGAACCCGAGTCCAACGAAATGGACACGGCGATAGTCACAGATAACGAGGGCTTCACCCTCGTTCAAAAAAACAAGCCCGCCAAACGGGCATCGCGTTCGCGTCCCGAGTCTCCGGAGACTCAGTCCCGCCCACAAAAGGCGCAGAAAACTGGGCTAAACAGCCACGCCCCCCGCTCCGCAGCGCCTGCCGGTACTTTTGCCGGCAGAAAGGCGCGTCGCCCACCGCCGGTAGTAGTCCAAAACAAGGCGGTCTGGACTAAGCTCGCGGACAAGCTTAGAGACTTAAAAATTAATTATACCTCGGCCAGTAACACGGCCAACGGTATCCGCGTACAAGTAACCACTTCTGACGAACACCGTCAGTTCACAAAGTTGCTCCGAGCAAGCAACCTACACTACTACTCATACACCCTAGACGATGAGCGTCACCTCCGGGTTGTAATCCGCCGCATCCCGGTGGAAATCACGCCCGAGGAGGTCAAAACTGACCTCTTAGCGAAGGCCCTCCCTGTTCGCGAAGTGCATAGAATGCACGGCGGACAATCCAAAAACCGACCATTAGATATGGTCGTAGTTATCTTGGATCTGACCCCCGAGGGCAGAGCCATCTTTAATGTCAGGAAAGTGTGCGAGCTCTCCGGAATAGCCGTAGAGCCCCCACACAAAAACCGCAGCCCTCCGCAGTGCCACAACTGCCAGCTGTACGGACATTCGGCCCGTAACTGCCATTTACGTCCCAGGTGCGTTAAGTGCCTCGGGGACCACGCGACAAGCGAGTGCACGCGCACTCGCGAGTCGTCTACCCCTCCGAGCTGCGTGCTATGCGGCAACGCGGGTCACCCCGCGAACTATCGCGGCTGTCCCCGTGCCCCGCGTCCCACGCGCCCTATGCGCCCTACGCGCCCAAGGCAAGAGCGACACACCCCTCCTCAGAGGGCACGTCCCGCCGCCAATAGTGAACCCATGCCTCTTCTCACGCCAGAAGCCTTTCCCAGCCTCCCGGGCGCTTCCCGCGCCCCGGTGGCGGCCACCCCCGCACCCCGCGCACCCCCTCCGGCCATGCGAGCCCCTCAGGCAGCATGGGTCTCTACTCCCCGCCCTCAGCCTCCTAAGGCTCAGGCCTCCCCGCCCGTTAGCACGCGCCGCGGCGTTGACTACATGGTCATGCTCTTCCGCGAGCATGACCCTCAGGAAGTACTGGCATACGACCAGTGCGTCGCTGAGTACGGCCCCGCCGAATCCATCAGGCGTTTTCCCCTGATGACAGCGACGCTAATGCGCCTGGCCCGTGCCGGGAAATAGATAACGGTTATAAATGGCTCGCATTAAACCTAGGAGTCTCAACATCTCTTTCTTTAACGCGCGAAACCTCCTTCCACAACGGGACCTAGTATCCACCTTTCTTAGGGAACGGGAGATAGACGTATTTCTAGTACAAGAAACACTTCTAAAACCCAGTAGGCGCGACCCTAAGATAGCAAATTACAATATAGTCAGAAATGACCGTGCCACCCGAGGAGGCGGCACGCTCATCTACTACAAGCGTTCCCTCTATTGCATGCCAATAGACCCTCCCGCACTTACCAATATGGAAGTGTCCATCTGTAGAATAGGCATGACTGGCCATCCGTCAATCACGCTTGTCTCTGCATATCTCTCCCCGAGTAAAAGACTCCTTCAGTCCGATCTGGAGGCGCTACTTTCACTCGGTCAATCCGTAATAATAGCAGGCGACCTCAATAGCGGTCACACCCATTTCAACAACTCGCGTAACACCCCTAACGGGGTTATTCTCGACCTACTATGCGATGTGCTCGGCTTTGACGTCATAGCACCGCTAGAGCCCACGCACTTTCAAGATAACTGTCAACCGACAGTACTTGACATAGCCCTCCTCAAAGGTGTCTCACTTCGGTTACGACTTATAGAAGTCGTACACGAACTGGACTCCGATCACCGCCCGGTTATCTTACAACTCGGGCAACCGTTCGACCCCAGTCCGCCAAAAGTCAAAGTAGTTGACTACGCGATATTAAATCGTTACCTAACCGATAACGCTACCCCGTCCAGCTTAGCTAGGATCCCCGACGTATTAGAGTCAACAGCAGACGCCGACTTAGCGATCGATTCCCTGGTCGACTACCTCCAAACCGGTGTAAGGGAGGCCTCGAGAGAGGTGCAAGCGGCAAACGAACGCCGTTTTATACTCCCCCCCGGCTTACGAGCGTTAATCACTGAAAAGAACGCCGCGACACGTGCACACGATTCTTATCCGACGAGGGATAACACCTGTAGGTTACGGCGACTTCAGAGAGAGGTTAGAACTCGCATCGGCGAGTACAGAGGTCACCGGTGGGATAACCTCCTAGAGGGTCTCAAGCCGTCCCATCTGGCTTACTGGAACCTCGCCCGCTCTCTGAAGTTAGAAGCTTCCGCCCTGATGCCGCCCCTCGAAAGGGGCCCCGATCTCCCACCCGCGTTCGATAGTGACGATAAGGCAGAATGCCTTGCCGCAAGCTTGGAGAGCCAGTGCTCTCCAAACTGCGACAACGTAGACACTGCCCACATCGAAACCATCGAGACCGCCGTTCAGGAACTAACGACAATTCCCCCCGCGGAAACGTTAAACCCGGTCACGCATGACGAGATTTGTTCTGTTATTAAAGGCCTTAAGCCTAGAAAGTCCCCCGGCCCCGACGGTATCAGGAATGAAGTACTTAAACTTCTTCCCGATCACCTCATAGCTCTTTTGGTCTGCATCTTCAATGTAGCCATAGCCCACTGCTATTTTCCAGCCGTCTGGAAAAAAGCTATAGTTATAGGTATTCACAAGCCCGGCAAAAAAGCTTCGCTTCCCGATAGCTATCGCCCGATCAGCCTTTTAAACACACTAGGGAAACTTTACGAGCGGCTCCTTCTGAACCGTCTCAAAACCGTTATAGATATTAAAAATCTATACCCTCCCGAACAGTTCGGTTTTCGCGCCCGACACTCGTGTACACATCAAGTGCACCGCCTCACGGAGCACATCACGAGCAACTTTGCCAAAAGTAGTATCGCCCCCGCCCGTACGCTTGCGGTCTTTTTCGACGTAGCTAAGGCCTTCGATAAGGTCTGGCATGCCGGACTAGTCCACAAGCTACATCAATTAGAAGTCCCGGATAGGTTAGTTCATCTAGTTCACGATTTTCTACGCGACCGCACCTTCCACTACCGAGTGGAAGGAGTACTATCTACCGCCCACCCTATACGCTCAGGCGTCCCGCAAGGTTCCATTCTGGCGCCTTGCCTTTTCAATCTGTACGTCAGCGACCTCCCGAAGCCCCCCGGGGTTGAGGTAGGGCTCTACGCTGACGACACAGTCATATATGCGTCAAACAGACACAGAAAAAATCTCGCCTGCGCAGTCCAACGTGCCGTAACCACTCTCGGGGAGTGGTTTCGAACGTGGCGAATAGCTATTAATCCGGTAAAGAGCGCCGCGATTATGTTCGAACCGCATACATGCAAACTACCACGCACGGTAGGACCCCTCTCATTATTCGGTACGAATATCCCTTGGGCCACCAAGACTAAATATCTGGGTGTCACCCTCGACTCGAAGCTTAACTTCAACGCACACGTTACTATAGTCAGGAATAGGGCCATCTGGATCCTTTCCCGCTTGCGACCCTTGCTCAGTTCGGTAAGCAAAATGTCCTTAAGACATAAGCTCACACTGTACAAGATGTGCGTCCGTCCGATCTTGACATATAGCTGCGCCGCGTTCGCACATATGTCCAAACATAACTTTGCCCGCATGCAAAGAGTCCAAAATCGGTTTCTCCGTCGCCTGCTTGACCCTCCAGCCTTCGTTAGGAACATGGACCTGCACAGGGACATGAAGCTTCCCTCGATAGAAGCCTATGTGAAATATCTCACCAGGAGATACTTCGATAGCGCTTCGAATCATCCCAACCCGCTCGTAAAATCCACCGTGAACTACGTCCCAGACAACTCGATCCCCGTTGCCAAACGTTATAAACGCCGTCCGCGAAATCTCTTTGTCGATCCCGATGACGACATCGAGAACGCTAACAATTTCTACGCGTCCGCTCCCGCAACATATGCGTGCTCGCGCCCACGCCCGCGAAACCACCGTTCCCTCCGCAGGGGACGTACGGTTAACTTCGCTCCCGCACACCCACCACGACCGCCCTCCTCTGCGGCAACTCAAGCCTAGGTCCGATCCATCGGCATGGAGCCCTTGAGCCAAGCAGCCGCTCGCGCGATACAAGTGACTCTACAATCACTAGCTTTCACAGCCATACATGACACTGCATTATACACACATGCACAACACACATAGGTACATAGGTTCTGTAAGGGACCTTTTTTTTTCTTTTTTTGCCTAGTTAGATTAGACAAAAAATTTCAGACCACTAAATACACATACACATGTTCCTTCCCTCCTCCCAGGGGGCAGAAACATGTATATATGTATAGTTAGTTTAGATCGAATTACGGATAGGGAATTAGTCAGATCGCGACTTAATTGCATACGCGCAACAGTCCGAGCCGAGGTTCGGCCACTTTGGCACCCTCGGATGTTGTTGCTTAGCTTTCGTGGCTGAGTGCCCTAAGCGCTCGCCCCCAAGCCCGGTAAAGCTGTAAAAGCCGTAAAGGCTCCAGGGCCCCTAAGGCTAACAGTATAGTCAGTTCGAAAAAAAAAAAAAAAAAAAAAAAAAAAAAAAAAAAAGAGTTGTGCTGCCACCACTCAAAAGACGCATGACAAAAATCCATATTGTGGGTAATCCTTAGAAGATATATATATATATACTATCGTTGACTTTTTTCTAGTTCTTTTAAGATCTATAATTATGCACAACATTATATCTCGTATGGTTCTACTTAGCGTAAGCCATTTAAGCGCCCCGAATTCGTCTTTTTTCCGAATTGACTCCCCATTATCGTCACTGCTTATTTCGTATGTCATTTTATCTTACAAAATATATCCTATAACCTGACCAGATAATATAGCTATGAATTAAAATAAAAATAAAAACAAATAAATCGGATAAGTAATTTTCGCGTGAACAGAAGATAAACGGACAGACAGACAGAGAGACGTTGAGTTTTATAATATGTATATTTATGTATATTTATATACATATACATATAATATGTTTTATATTCCAAGGTAATCGTTTTTAAACAGTAAACTGCAGTCACGCGCCCTGAGCTAATAAGCATCATTTTTTTAAATGTGTACAATATCATGTATTTGGTTACTGAAGCCAACAGTGATCTGTCAAGAATTTCAAATACGACTTCGATAATAACTGATGTACTACAATTAAAATCAGCAAATACTTCATTCAATTTAGGCCCCAAAAATGCACTTACGAAAGTCAAAACACTACTACTACCGGTTCGGACACACATCCCAGTCATTGAGAAGAACTCGACCGGGATTTTCATTTTTTTTTCAACTGTACATATAATATTTACAGTAAATAATCTATACTAACATAATATATAGTATAATTATAATTTATATTATAAATTAATTTTAATAAAACAGAAGTAGTGCAGTTGTCAAACAAGTCGACAAACAAGTCGACAAGAGTTCGTGCCGATACTATAAGTCGTTGTACGATCGACTTTACAATGCGTTTATTAAATGTCACAAGGATTCTTTGTCAATACAAACAATAAAAAAAAACTAAAAAAGAAAAAAGGCATTTGTTTTTGTATATTAAGTTAATGTTACAATATGTTTTTACATTTTTTTTCTTTTTGATAATTTTTTTTTCAATTATAGGTAAGTCTCTAAACTCTTGGCGTCACGCGGCAAGCCCTGTATAAATTAAGACAAATATGAGACAAACGAATTTTTTGTTTGAAAATTTTTTTTGATAACTTTCTGTCTGCAAAAAATGATTTAAAACCATATGTATAAATTACTACGTGAAAATTAGAGGGGGAGGGGAAGTGTTAGCATATACTATAGGTGGTCACCGAGGGGGGGGAAGGGAGGGACATAAAAATGGGTACGTTCCCCTAGCTAATTTCATCAAGTTCCACTTCCGTCAACTCCAACTTGATGGTGGTAGTTAGCCAGCCCTACCACCATGCTATGGCCATGGTCAATCGACGCTATGTCCGTACACGCTACCACTGAGCCATCATTTCTTCATTGCTTCTGGTGTTGCAAGCGTCCATACGCTGCGGTAACCGCTTACCATCAGGCGGACCATATGCTTGTTTGTCACTATCGTGGTATAATAAGAAAAAGCTACCAAGAACTTTACTCACTGTAAGATAACCGCTTAGTATATTAAACAATTATTTATGATTAATTAATAAATGTAATAATTTGCTGAGTGGTAAGACACGACAATAGGGAATATGCATGAAATATTTTTATATTTTTCATAAATGTAAATAATTACATTGGATATAACCGTAAAAAATAAAACATTCATAAAAATATTAAAAAATAACAACAAAATACATATTTTAAAACTCCAATGAGATTAGGACGATTTAAACGCCACCATTTTGGCGCGTTGTCAAAGGGTATCAGTGACGTCAGCGTACGCAATAAAATAGACATTTTGTGTATTGCAGAGTGTTTTATTCAATTTATTTCAAACTGTTTAAGTTATATAACCAATTTATATTATATTATACATAAAAGCGAAATACCACTCATCACGAGATCTCCGAAACTATAGGACCGATTGACTTGAAATTTTGCATAGTTAGTCCTTTCACGATGTAGACGCTCACTAAGGGTCTGTTGTTTCATCAGTAGTTATAGTTAAAAACAGCTTGTTAAATTGACTATTTGTTAATTTTGACAAAAGTCTGTTGTTTGATAGCTAGTTACCCTAACAGGTAGTTATTTTTTTAACAATAGTCAGATAATTTTAACTACTGCCTTCTGGTGTAGTTAACTAATATGGCGGATAGTTAATGTTAATCTTGACAGCTGTATTGTTTCATTCAGACGTTGCAATTTCGCAATTTATGCATAAGTTTTTTCTTTCTCGAATACACTAATAAAAATAAATTTAAATATCCAAAGATTTTTGACTTGCACGATGATAGTTCATCTGAAAGCGACGACGAAATAATTGTAGAATATGTATTATTGCGGAAGCCAAAAACTATTAGGCCACGTTTTTCGCAAATGGAAATAAGGGACGATTCTGAATATATTGCTCGTTATCGAATGTCAAAGGAAAGTGTTACGTGGATTGTTAGTGAAATTGGCAGATACATTCGATCACCTACATCTAGGTAAATGTTTATTACTAATATTATCTTGTTTGTTTATTACTTGTTTATATATTGTACATGTGCAAAAATCGACTAATATTTATATTACATACTTTTTTTGTAGAAATAACGCTGGTTCTCCGTTAGAGCAAATCCAATTAACCCTAAGATTCAATGCCACTGGAAATATTCAGCAATGTTCAGGGGACCTATTTGGATTGCATAAATCGACTGCATGTCGAATTATCCATAACGTTTCAAGAACAATATGTACAAAATTGAAACAATTTATATCAATACCTAGAGGAACAAGAAAAATCAGAGAAACAGTAAAAAAAATACAATGTGGCAAAATTCCCAAGTGTTGTTGGAGCAATAGATTGCACACATGTCCCTATATACAGCCGTCACCAAATAGATATCTTTGACAACTACGGCGGTGTTGCGATGAAAAAAACAATTGCTTATTTTAAAATAGCTTCCCGAGGGGTCATTTCAGTCTTTTACAATGGCAACATATTTGACAATTGTTAACTTTGACTATTTTTAAAAGTGATATTGAAAAACGTAATCTCTCTCTGTGTGATAGTTAACGCTCTAACCTCGGTCAACCAATAATAGTTAATTTAACTAACAATCTATTTTTGACTATGTCTCAAACAACAGACCCTAAGAACGGATTTTGGGAAATTCAATCTCTAAGGGTGAAAAAAGGGTGTCGAAAGTTTGTATGCGTTGCAAACATTGTCTTTTAATTTGAAATTGTGTACTTAGCGGCTTCTTGGCGGGATCTCAAACTGTCATGTAGTGGTTTTTATTTATTATTCATAAACTTGTGTTATGTGACCCTATATTGTGTAATACATGAGGCATTTGGCATAATAAAGTTTGGTTATTGTGCACAAGTTAAGTGAATTGGAAATAATAACTTTTATCTAAAATTATGTGATGCCACAAAAACTCCCTAGAAAGTTCTAACAAGGAAGCCACCATCTTGTTAGGATACACAAATCGTCTTAAGACTGGAAACTATTTACAGTCGATAATGGCAGTAATGGTCTTCAATAAAGAAGACCGGTTGCTAAGTTAGGAAAAAGAAGAAGAAGCTTTGCTATGATAAGCGTTGCCATGGTAACCTTTGCCATTTTAATAATAATGTACTAAAGTCCGTCTTTTTAATTCCGTATAGTTAATATTAGGTCTTTACCTATGAAATTGCCGTTTTGTATGAACAAATTTAAAATATTTTTTTTCATGTATTTTTTATTTGTATTAATCGAAGTAATCACCCATGCAGTCAATGCATCTTTGCCAGCGCAGTGGCAGTTTATTGATGCCCTTCTTAAAGAAATCAACTGGACGGGAGGCAACAAATTCTTCAAAGGCATTTTGTACTGCCTCTCGGGTATTGAATTTTTTTCCCGCCAAGGAGTTATCCAAATTCTGGAAAAAGTAGTAGTCTGTAGGCGCAAGGTCTGGTGAGTAGGGCGGATGACGGAGAACTTCCAACCCCAGTTCTTGCAACTTGGAGACTGTCTGTTGTGCAGTATGAGGTCGCGCGTTGTCGTGCAGGAGCAGCGGAGACGAGCGATTGACCAATGCTGGTTGGAGATGTGCCAGCTTCTCCATCATTGTGTTCAGTTCTTCACAGTACACATCTGCAGTAATGCTCACCCCGTTTGTTAAGAAGCTGTGATGAATCACACCGGCGCTAGACCACCAAACAGTGACCATCACTTATCTAGGGGTAAGTTTTCGTTTAGGTCATTGTTTAGGTGCTGAACCAGGATCCAACCAACTTGCTGAGCGCTTGCGGTTATCATACAGAATCCATTTTTCATCGCAGTTAACAATGCGGTTCAAAATTCCTACATTTGTGTGTCTGTTGAGCAGTGCAAGGCACGTCTCGACGCGTACTTCGCGCTGGCGATCATTGAGTTCGTGGGGCACCCATTTGTCAAGCTTTTTTACCTTGCCAATGTGACGCAAATGGACCAATATCGTTTTGACTCTAACGACGAAAGCTGCTGTTAATTCAACCGTAGATTGTGTATCATCAGCTTCCTCAATCGCCTTTAATCCTTATTGTCGACCAAAGTCTTCGAACGACCGCGAGGTTCATTTTTCAGGTCGAAATTCCCAGAACGGAAGCGAGCAAACCAATAACAGGTGGTGCGTTGGTTTTTAGTGTCAGCTCCGTAAACGTCGTTGATGTTGCGTGCCGCTTGTGCCGCGTTACTGCCACGACGGTACTCATATTCCATAATTAACCGAATTTTTAACGTATCCATGATGACAAAAAAGATTGAATTGCGATGAAAATGTAACACTAATCAATAAACAAATGACTACTTTTGGAAAAAGAATTCCATGTTTTTAAAATAAAATTAATTTGAAATTAGAATTCTTAGCCAAACAAAAAATATTTTGATTTGAAATGGCCAGTACTGCAGAACGGCAATTTCATAGGTAAAGACCTATTAGTTGTCCGGATTATAACTCAAAAACGGCTTGACCGGTTCTTATGAAATTTTGGTTATATTGATATTGATAGACTATAAGAATTTTTAATAATACCTTTATAAATTGTAAAAAAAACCGTGTGGTGTCGTGGGACACCAGATAGAAACGAAGTTCCTTATTATAAAATATTAATTTCAAGTTCTATTCGAGGTATAAAGAAAATAATTATTCGGGTATACATTTTTTTATCGATACAAATTACAAAAAACTACTTTACAAAATTATCTTAACACCTTTATTTTATTTACAATGATTTATAAAAATATATAATAATAATATACAAATAAACAGCTATTTACATGAATAATAATAATTAAGCTTAATTATGTTCGAGACTATACATTAGACACTGTATAGCCATCATACATAGACTATACATAAAAATCTTACGCTTTTTTTTAACGTTACGGACGTTTCTTGTCGGCTAGAGTACCACACCACAATGCCTCATAAGGAACTTCGTTCTAAAATGTTTTTATTTATTTATTAACCGATTTTGATATATTAATTGTCAATAATATAAGTAAAAGTATGGGATAAAAATAACTACGCGTGATAATCCGCGGGCGTCCGCTAGTTACAATATAAATGAAAGAGGAAAACCATTTTATAAGTACTGTATTTGTACCTACATGTAAATATATGATAATAAATTCATCTGATAAACTGTATTTCCACGTATCGCGAGCTACAATTTAAACTTTAGAAATATTGACTAATTGAAAAACGATTAAAAAATTGTATAACTTATTGAAGTGAAACTTCTTATGAGACTTCCGACACGTTAAACGTTTAACGCACAGTATCGGTATCTCCTCTTTGTGTGAGCCAGAGCGAGAGAGCAATATGTTATCGGTCTCTCCTCTTTGTGTGAGCCAGAGCGAGAGAGCAAATGTCGGTGTGTATGTATATTGCACACTGTTTAAATAAAATTTAAAATATCTTTTAAAATGAAGTTTCACTTTTATCGTGTGCACACACACCTTTTTGTTTTAATAATCCATAGTTCTAATATATAATATTACGGAGATAATTTTTCTGTCGTACACGCGAGCGAAGCCGCGGGTAAAGCTAGTAATATTATAAAGGCGAAAGTAAGTTTGTTTGTTACTCAATCACGGAAAATCGGCTGAACGGATTTAGATGAAATTTGTCACACATATAATTTATAACCTGGATTGACACATGGGATACTTTTTATCCTGGTAACAACAATTTTTGTAGTTTACGCGAGTGGAGCCGCGGGCAGAAGCTAGTAATAAAATATTTCAACAGGTTTAGTTCCTATTTCATTTAAAAGTATTCTGTTGAAACTTACCAGGTGAAGAAAGCTCTTTGTTGGTACAACTGTGTCTGACTTGATCGTGACTACCATATACCAGATGGTTAACATCCTCTCTATTGGCATACTTAGACGTATCGAATTCCGGGATTAGCTGGGGTATATCAACTGATTAGCGGGGTGGTTGGGTATCCATCTGTACTTGGGGAGCGTTCAAGTATTACGTAACGCATTTTTTTTGGAGATTTTTGCCCCCCCCCCTCCCCCCTATGTAACACGCCATAACGTTTTTCTTTACCCCCTCCCCCCTAAGAAAACGTTACGTAACCACCACCAAGTGACCATTTTTACCTTAAAGTCACAATTATGTCACAAAAAAACTCTTCGGGACCATTCTGAAAGGTTAAAACAATGTTACGTAACAAGTAGTTCAAAACCCCCTCCCGCCACTGTAGCGCATCATAACGTTTCACAAGACCCCCCCTCCTCCCAAATTACGTAATATTTGAACGCTTTCTTGACTGGTACGCGACCATCATACACATGGTGATAAGCTCGTCATAGTGTCTCTCTTTTAGTATGTCGCGTTTCGGTATAATCCAGTGTACGTATCACACAGCTTTCGATATGCTTAGAGGCAGGCATGACTGCGACGCAATAGCATATGTCTATATTTTAAGGATCACCGACAATAAGCGATTTTGTCTCGACTGCCTCCCGGCCAACAGCATAGTCAGTTCGAAAAAAAAAAATTGCTTATGCGTGTCGCTTTCCAGTATCAGTCAGTGTATATCCAGTAATCAACCGTTGTCGTAGGTATTTGTATCCGACTGGCTCGGCGCCTACTATGCACATAATGATAAACCCTTCATAGTAACTCGCTTTTGGTTTATCTTGTTAAGGGATATTCCCGCTAAAGCTTTTACCTTGGTTTGACTGTACAGTTTTTAAACGCAGCGTCCGTAATTCCATCTTGGTAAAATAATCTCATGTGTAGCAGTCACAAAAATAAAACCGCGTAAGCCCATACGTTAAACGTCTATTGCTGCCGGCGGCCGGCAACTGTCTTGCTTATTGGTTGGTCTTGTTCCCCTCACGCGTCCCGCGGACCATTAGGAGGGCCACGCTTACAGCGGTTAAGCTATAATACTGTAGTTGTTTTTGTTTCAGGATTTCGTTATGTAATCACGTTTATCTATCTCTCTCATTTTATATCATAATACTTACTCTCTCTCTCTCTCTCTCTCTCTCCCTGCATTATTACTTATTTTCCGTCCTTTTCGCGCGAAAAACGTAGCACCAAAATTCAATGTATTCAATGAAATTTAATAGGTACCTGTGCAAACTTTTCAATATCTGCTTCAGGACTGCCCCAGATTTGATTCGAAGAGATTGGATCACTTGATGCTTTGCGAAATTTTTGGGGTTCTCCCTTCGATTTATTAGATTTATTGAACAAGGTGTCAGCCTTTTGATGATCTTGCAAGGAACATTGCATTCAATCATAACTAGTTCAATAGGCTTTGAAATTACTGTGTCTATATTATTACATATTAAAAAACAAAGTCCACCCGTCGCATCTGTCTGTCTGAACGTGATAAACACAAAAACTACCAAACGGATTTTCATATTGTTTTCATCAATAGACGGAGTGATTCACGAGGAAGGTTTAGAATTTAGATGTATAATTCATAAAGGTTTTCTGTAAATAAGCTGAAATATGCCGATAATTGTTGAAGATGTCAGAAAAAATAATACCGACTGGGAGCTATACTGACGTGCGCCGCGTAAACCAAGAGTTATATATGTCAAAGAGAGAGAAATTGACATCAGAATAGACTATCGGAGTCACCAGGATTTGCCTTGATATCTTCATTACGAAATCACAGATGTTGTTGGCGTAATCAGGGTTAAGGGCAAGCATTGTAGAGATGTACACGGTCCGACAATCAAAGTGAGATTGACGTCTGTTTTATTTGAAGTTGCCCCCAGTGGCCTCCAACCTCCCCTATATAGCCACCCCATGTCTCGCATGTCTGATGTTATCACCGCCCGTAGGTGACCTGGTAATTGATGTTGAACTTCCTCACGATCCTACAAGCTCCAGCCAGAATGATCTTCTCTTCGGGTTCCGACTTAGTAGATGGTCTGGAACAATATTAGGATTCAATATTCATGGAAGTCTTCACGATACGAGGGCTCGAGCTAGAACAATCCTTTAAGCCCATCGTTGTCTGCTTATATGGTTACGTGGATCACAGAGCACATCTGTTGCGAGTGCACGGCGTCATTTCTCCTTTTCTTTTTTTCATTTATTTTATATACGCCGTATTTTAAATTCCTGTCAGGATCTGTTGTCTCGTTGCTATGACACATCATTTCAATAGTGACATAGAGACGATTCTCTGACATATGTATTAATTTGCTACCCGTGCGAAGCCGGGGCGGGTTGCTAGTGTACATATAAACATCATATAACTCATCTTTAATTGATATTATAACTTTATGATGCAAGGCATTAACGGGAAAGGAGATGACTCGTAGCAAACCCCGGCCCCTTCTCTCCCAATTTTTTTTTTTTTTAGCCTAAATTCAATAGTGTGAGTGAACATAAAAAATTCAACATATTCACAATACGTATACATTGAAAAAAGTTGCGTAAGAATACAGACTTATTTTTTATATCTTATCATTTAATATGTATAATCGATCAACGTTTATCAACGTAGATACTGGGCGCGCCTCTCTGATATAATAACGCGTGACATAAACTATGTCAGTGGGCATAATTTTTTTATTAAAGTTATATCTGTATATTTAGTACGTGAAGAAAAACTTTCTACCTATTTTTATGATTCCGAAGTCAAAAGGAACCCTTATAGTTTCGGTATGTCCGTAGGTCTATCCGCGCTTATCTCAGAGATTCTTAGTAATAGGAAGCTGTAATTTGGTATGGATATACACATTAATCACGCCGACAAAGTCGCAATATAAAATGTTGAAAAAAAAGTTTATTTAGGGTACTTCTTCTACACGTAAAGGTCGATGGGGCCGTAGAGTTCTCTACGGGCTATCTTTGGAGGGGCTTATGTCCAGCAGTGGACATCTTTTGGCTGTATGGATGGATGGCGCAAGTTATACCAAGGTATTACAAGCGTCCGTAGGCCTCAGTAGCCGCTAACCATCAGAACCATATGCTTATTTGAAAAGTTAATTGCGTGAAAAATAAAACGAGAACTACCAGATAGATTTGAAAAAATATTTTTAATTAGCCCGTTTATTGAGGAAGGTTATAAGTTATAAACCTTCACGCTACAACTCTAAGGAGCGGAGCAGTAACCATGAACGTCAAGCAATCTGGCAAGTGCGGGAAGTGAGAAAAATGATAGCCTGCAAGGGTGCACGTTGGGCGTGGAGAGTTGTTAGAAAACACGAGCGAAACCCTGGGCACAGCTAGATATAAATTAACCGCATTAAATTAATTTTTATTTGTAACATCTTTCCTCTCGGTTGCTGGATATTTTATGTGGGAGTGATTTTGGAAAAGGAACGGAAATGTGTTACAAGAAACCGGGGAAGCGCGCGTTCTTTGATTTAACCAATGAGCGCGCGCGGTGGCGGAGAGATGGCTGAGAGATGGGGCCAACCCACTGTGCGTGAAGTTGGTACCACAACGTACTGTCGGCCAACATAATATGTGCGTGTGTGTGACGAGAAAGAGAAAGGGAAATAGAGAAGGAGAACGCAACAGCTGTGCACTCATCTACAGTTATACAGTATTTTATATAAAATCTGAGTTTATATTTATATGTGTAAACTATATTAATAGTTATCTTTACTATTAAGCGTCTGACAAAGATCATAATTCTTAAAAAAATGCGAGTAAGTAATATGGAGTTATTCGAATAAATATTTTAGTGCGGATCTTTATTTTCACGATTTAAGTTACTGTTGTGTATTTACCACGACTAGAATTAAACTTGCGCGAGCAAGGGCGCGCCTTAATATAGAATTACATATATTTCCATGCTAAGAATATATTCGACAAATAATATAACGAATAAATTGACTTCACATATATTTCATCTTAATTGCATAGTAGGATAACAAATCTGTTGTTACACATCATATGCGACTACCGTATAGCTCGTTTTTTTAATTTATTTATTATGACTTCATCGAGTGAAATCATCGTAAACACTTACCATAGTGTATTCGAATGTACTCACGTTAAATATTCATGAATAGTGAAAGTTTACCACGCAACATCGACTGACGATGAGCACACGTCTGAGTGTATCTGTTCGTGCCTTTCAAGCACCGAGCACACTCGGCCAATGATTTGGACGTTGGTCTTGACAATTCGTTGAATACAAAACAAGTGTACTGTTTACATGACGATAGGGCTGCCATAAACAGCAAGCTGATAATACATTTAAAAAAAATCCAAGTGCGTGTCGGAGCACGCGCCCGTCACCATATGCAGACTTTAAAAAAGGGGCTTTAAGTAATTTTCGTAATTTTCAATGACAATTCGTAATTTTTAATTGACACTTATTTTTAAGAACTACGTTTATGTAGTACATTAATTTGATACTTATATCTCTTATGGTTTACTCAGCGCAAGCCATTTAATCGTCCGAAAAGCGTCTTTTTTCTGAAGTGGTTCACCATTATCATCACTGCTTATTTCGTTTGTTACTTTATGTAACAAAATATATCCTATAATCTAGATAACATATCAATGAATTAAAGGAAATGAATTAAAGGAAAAACCATGTAAATAGGATAAGTGGTTTTCGAGTGAAAGAAAAATAAACGGACAGCCAGACAGAGAGACGTTGAGTTTTATAATATGTATAGAAGATTAGAACAAAATTGGATTTAGGTACCACTATGCGGCGCGGCATTCGACAATTCACGTCTAGTTATGCGTGATCTGTGTGATAAACAGACACACGCGCTCGATGCGCATTGTATCATGATGATTCATGAGCCTTTTAACAGTATCTTCCCGCTTTCTAAAACGGATGACATCAATTACCTATAATATTCGACGTTTGCTGCAATGGTCTCTACTAACAACATCCACAAATGTTAATGCTTGCATATTGTCGATTCGGTGGTGACCTCTGTTGATATTTTCGGGAAATAAAATAGATCTATTTATCTAAACTAATATTATAAAGAGGAAAGATGTTTGATTGTTTGTTTGCATTGAATAGAAAACAAAATATTAATAATAATAAAATCATTAAAAATCTTTCTCTATCTTAGTAACCCCCGACGCAAAGACAAGGGTGTGTGTGTGTGTGTAAGTTCATAATTTTTGAAATTTTTGTTATATACGCGTGCGAAGCCGGGGCGTGCCACTAGTATGAGTATAAAGTTTTTAAAAATATGATCAAAACTTGAGGAAATACTGGCTGAGTTTTGTCTATGCGTATTCATCTGTTTTATCCATGAATAACGGCTAGAGATAAATGTTTAGGTACACCATAGATATTATAAATTATATCATTGCCCTGTCCTAATTTTTTTTTTTTCTATAAATTAATTGTTGTAAGAACTAATACTAAAATTACTAAAATTGCTCCGTTATATCGCTCTTGTCAGACATCCAACTCACAAATTTGACGGATATAAAAATTAAAAGAAAATCATATAACTTTTCACGGCTAAAGACCAATTAAATAATTTATCTTAAAAAAATATGCCAACAATGACATGAATGTGAAGAAGTGAGAAAGTTCGGTAGGTACGACGTCCAGAGTAGGGCTTCTAATCGATCTTCGAACTTCGATGTTTTTTTATAATAGCTCGCCACATTACTACAACGGCGTTTCCACCCGTTCACCAATAGATGGCGCTGTGCAGCTTTTCAAAAAGAAAATATCTCCCAACAAAACAAATTTGAAAAAGGGGCCTAGTTCGATAGAAGCCAAGGATGTTATGGATATCCGTATCCGTAACCGAACCTATCAAATATCCGAAATAAAAATATATATATAATCGTAACCGTATCCGATATAAATGTTTGGGATAAATTCAGATAGGGTAAAGACGAATGAGCCATTGTCAAAAACCAACACACATACACAACCACAGCTTCGAACGACTGTAGGCAAACTTTTAACTACGATTTTTTTTTTAAATTTTTTGTCGCGTTATCTACTCATCCTTAACTTATAATCTGAAAATGATTACATAAATATAACTGAATCTCGATAGCTAATAAAACTTTTAGGAATCGGACAGGTTTTTTACACATTGAAAAATTATTTGAAAAATGTAATAGCCATAACCAAAATTATCCGAACCAATCGGATATCTGAAATAATTTCATATCCGTATCCGTAACCGAAACCGATTAAATAGGTACTGTTAAGATATTCGTATCCATATCCATATCCGAAACCTCATATCCGTAACGGATAAGAAACGGCGTTCGAAGTTATATATTATATTATATTATATATCAAAATTTAGTACTTTCACCTTTATTGTATTGTTTGTAGAAATTCAGAGCACCATACGTACGTTAACCAGCACATGACACACTTAACGTTAAACGATATTGTTGACAATCATCGACCTTGTAAATGAAAGCGATTCTTTTTTTATTATTTCGTCTCTATCTGCAATGGATTTGTGGTAGCGCGTTCGTCCGCCACGTCAAATATCGCGGCTTCAAATCTTACAATAAATCTAAGCTTGGTCATTTTATACAATCATCAATTGTATTGTGCATTGAGGCGATGATGACTCGATGACTCAGTGGTCGCGTATACGGACATCGCGTCGATCGACGTGAGTTCGAATCCCTGCAGTAAGCCTCAGTTTTCGGTGAAGGAAAATATCGTGATGAAACCATAGCATGGTGGTAGGGCTTTTTCTAATGCCCGCCTGACTAGCTCCCATCCTAAAGTTGAAAATCTGTCGCCAAGAACCTGTACGTGTGTTCCGGAAGCTGCACTTGAGAGCCAATCTTCCACTAGGTTTAGCGTGTTATCTCATCTTGGGCCACATCGTCACTTACAATCAGGTGAGATTGTAGCCACTACGCCAAAACGAAAACCTATAACGATAAAAAAAATACGAGCGGGGGCAGCACGATTTGCGCGTGCGCTCGACCGACGGCATTCTGTAGTCTCCACGCGAGCGGGGTCGCACGCACAACTAGTTTTATTTATTAAGAAGAGGGAAGGTTTATTACAGTTTATATTAATACTGGTAGCGTTATCTATCGGCAGTTCTGAATAATAATTAACACAATAAAAAAATACTAAATAAAATTCTAAGGTACATAAACATAACTTTTTTTATTGGTCTGTCGCGTTTTGTGATCAGTCAGTGTCAATGTAGCTGTCAGCATGACGGCTACCACCGATAATAGATTGCCGATCTATCGATGGTCACTGTTGTTTTAGGAATATAGTCAATTCGGTACATTGCCGTCACTTACCGTACAACACTGCCGTACAACGTGGTGGTCTAGTGGTTTAGACAGGCGGAATATCGATTCGATGACCGCAGGTTCGAAATGTTACAACAAATTTTTCAGAATTCGCATACATTTACTAATTCAAAGTAGTTAGACTATCGGCTGACGGTGAAGGAAAACTTCGTGAAGAAACCTAAACGCCTGAGAAATGTTCTTGTAGTAAGTACCCGCCGTACAACTAAATCGGAAATAATATTTGCTTAACAATTTTTGACTGTGAAACGTTTTTTTATCAGCGAACTTGTTACAGAGTTGTGTGAAAATGTGTATTTAAGCTGATAAGAGCATTGCATTAACAAATTACGGCCCCATTCGTATGAATTATTGTTATCGCATGCGTATAGATACGTATTTTTAAGGATTACATATAATGACCACCAAATAATACATTGAGTTAATCTCAGAATTAACTTCACTGCATTTATTTTTATGCAACAGTATTTTCCTATTTATTCTTTTAATTGACCCATATAATATAACATCTGATTGCTCCGGCGCCCACGTCACAAGATCTTAACCTAGTTGGAATACCGGATCTTTTAATATCTAATCCAAATCGTGTTCAAAAAGAAATATTTTTTTGATTCATTACGTTTTTCCTTATTATAAACACAAATAAATAAAATCACTATAATAATTTCCTCTTGGTCAACCTTGACAACCGTGTGGTCGACGTAGGTAACCTTTTTCCTTTTTTAGAGATTTTTATTCAATCGAATACATCAACGAATAATAATACCATCCAAGTGTCCCAATGTTGGGTAAATGCCTCTTCCTGTGGTAATATAGCGGCTTTATCACCACGTCGCGTCAGCCTACAACATTAGACCATGAGAATATAATGACTGGTCTGTGCCTACGACGTATTGCAGAGACATCTACAGTTCTATATTTTCCTACTCAAATAATATTTCTCAATCCTGGTGAAGGTCTAAAAGCCGCTGTGACTTCAGAGCCCTTATGGCTAACAGTGTAGTCAGATAAAAAAAAACATTTCTCAAGCGTTCAATTTTCCTCACGATGTTCTTCTTCACCGTCAGCCGCTGTTACGAGTTTTAATTCGCGTAATTTTCGAACAAAGCGATTGTACTTGCCTGGAATCGAACCTGCAGATATCGAATACCGAAATTATCCTTATTATGCGTACCTCACGAATATCCTTTTTTTTACTAAATAAACCATAAGGAACTGGCATTATACTAAAAATAATAATTAGACAAAGATGTCCGAAGGAAAGGGAACGTCAAAGTGACATACATACAGCGCTCTGTAGTTTCTTAGCCTATTATATACATATAATATTATAATAATAAAAATTGAGGACTAAAAACACTGCATAAAATAGGACTATTCAAAATGAATTCGAGAGCGAAATTAAAAAAAAATTAAGACCGTCAACGTATTTAAGGACGTTCGTGAAGACAAGATTTTAAAACTACATTTCATTTTTGTATTTACTATTGTATATAATATAATTATATTCATTTGTGTTGTACAGTGAGTTGTTATATTTTTTTACGGAAAGGCTCCGGTCAAGAGGTCAGTCATTCATTTACTTTGAATTTCATAAGGAAAATTATGACGTTAATTATTAATTATCATTATAATGAATATTTATCGAGTTTTAACCCAAATGCATTTATGTATTTTTACATCATTAACTTTTTTATAGATATATATTTTTATTTCATATATAAAAATCTTGTGTACGTCTGTCAGTGACACGATTAGCCAGGCTAAAGATTGTTCGACAGTGATGTATTGATACATACATGTGTAACAGTTGAAACAAAAAGATAAAGCCGATCGTTACCGGCTGGAATGTTTTCCGAACAGGTACTAGTATTTTGACATTCATAAGTGTCTTCATGGGGCCTATCGAAATAATTTCTGATATGATTTAATCGATTAATCA
The DNA here is from genome assembly GCA_947532125.1 of Saturnia pavonia. Classification (NCBI taxonomy): domain Eukaryota; kingdom Metazoa; phylum Arthropoda; class Insecta; order Lepidoptera; family Saturniidae; genus Saturnia; species Saturnia pavonia. The sequence continues at coordinate 6,763,750 of OX383922.1, forward strand.
GTGTACAATCGGTGTTTGTAAAAATGTTTTTTTTTATTCATCCCACAAGATACTTAAATTGGATGTTACAAATAAGACGATTCATTAGATTTTGCCGACGGAAATTTAATCTGGCCACCCAGCTGGTAGGCGATATATATCAATTAGGTCAATCGGTACACAGTCTCGGCATTTCAATGAAGAATTTCCTTTTTTTAGGGTTCCGTAATTAACAATGACAATGAACCCTTATAGTTTCGTCATGTCCGTCCGTCTGTCTGGCCACGTTTTAGCTGAGAAATTCTTAGTACTAGAAAGCTTTAATTTCGTATGGGTACAATTTTTTTACGGTACCTCCTCTACACCTATTACGAGCATGAATCTTTTTTCTCGTCTATCCCATAATGTCTTGTGTATTGCGGGTGCTGAAAACCATTATTTCGATTAAGAGATCCGTTTGCGAAATATTAAGCTTCACAATCATTCTATATAGGCCCGTTTTTAGACCTTATTGGCCGTTAAACCGTAAACTCAATTAATATATAATTTTTTGTGTATCCTCCTTCTAAATACGTATATTTAGACGGGCAACTAAGGAACCCTACACTACGCAATTTTTTGTTCTTATTTAAATATGCGGTTTTTTTTTGTTTCAGATGTATGTCACACAGCGATGGTGAATAAAATGAATATTATCAACTGACTGGCTTATAATAAGCAGGACTGCTTACCAATCACTGGCATAAGGTGCACGCCAAAGGGAGCGAATCATCGCAATTGAAATTTCGAAGAAGTTCTGATCTTTTGGTGTCATATTGAGGCAAAGATGGCGTCCTGCCTCAGCTTCGGCCCTGCGAGTCAGGAGTACGTCCCCGTCGCAGAGTTTTACGCGGACAAATCGATATTCGTCACTGGTGGTACTGGTTTCATGGGGAAGGTACGTTACAACTAGTTTATTCCGAGACTTCGTTTGCACGTGTATTTGTACCATATGCGTTCCCTAACCATACAACAGATTGCGATGACGACGCGTGTTTTTTATTCACGATTATGCCAATACCAAAAATATTTTTCTAATACTCAGAGTTCAAGCACCGCTTTGAAGCAACAATGGCTCAGTGGTAGCTTGTACGACTTCGCGTCGATTGACGTGAGTTCGAATCCCTGCAATAAGCCTGAGCTTTCGGTGAAGGAAAACATCGTGAGGAAACCATAGCATGGTGGTAGGGCTTTTTCTAATGCCCGCCTGGCTAGCTACCACCCTCATGTTGAAAATCTATCGCCAAGCACCAATAGATGTGTTCCGGCAGCTGCACTTGAGAGCCAGTCTTCCACTCGGTTCAGCGTGTTATCATCTTAGGCAACATCGTTACTTAACATCAGGTAAGATTGTAGCCTCCACGCCAAAACCTATAACGATAACAAAAAAACAAGATGGTGGCTCTCTTTTTAAAAGTGTTCAGGTAGTTCTGTGTTGAGTAATTGAAGCTTCTAGTTATTATTTAAACTAGCTGTGCCCGCTGCTTCGCTCGCGTGGACTACAGAATGCCGTCGGTCAAGCGCACGCGCGAATTGTCACTGCCCTCGCTCAAAAGACAGAAGACAAAAATGCTTATTGTGGGTGATCCTTAGAAGAGAGACATTATACTATCGCTGACCTTCTTGTAGGTATCTTTAAGATCTACAATTGTATTATGTATATGTATGTATGTATATAAGTTTTATAACAAACTATTTTTATTATATTTTTTTTTTACCAATATTTCATAAGATATTTCGAAATAAAAATTAATTTTAGGAATTCAGTACCGAAAATGCGCCGACCGTTCCTGAATAAATCTGAGCGCGTGTGACGTCACTATGTTAATTTCTACACAGCTGATACAGTACTTTGACTCTTACCACCCCTCTTCTACACCCACCATCAATCGATGAAATTATTTTAACATTATGACGTCACAAACCTGGCGATCAATCGTGGTGCGTTCGTAGTCACGTGATTCTTTTTAAAATATTACAATTTTCAATTTTATGGTTTACTCAGTGTAAGCCATTTAAACGCCCCAAAAGCGATTTTTTTTTATTGATTCTTCATTATCGTCACTCTCCCTGTTACTTTATCTTACAAAATATATCTTATGACCTAGCAATATAAAAATTAGCTATGAATTTAAACACAAAATATATAAATCGATAAGTAATTTTCGCGTTAAAAGAACATAAACGGACAGACGGAGAGCCGTTAAGTTTCATAACATATATATTGTATAGATAGATTATAGGTGTATAGATTTAAAAACAATTTAAATACAGTGTTATATTTTCCAGGTACTCGTCGAAAAATTACTAAGGAGTTGTCCGAAAATTAAGAAAATCTATTTATTGATGCGGCCGAAACGGGGACAGGACGTGGCTTCTAGGCTAGACGAACTAACTCAGTCACCGGTCAGTTGATACTTTTATTTAGCTCACGAACTATAAGCAGATTGCTGTAAGCGCGACCCTCCTGATGGTTTGCGGGACGCGGGGCGGCGTGTGTGCACAGATATACACGGTATCGAGATGATATCCTATATCTTAAGATCAATAGTTTATGCATGATATTACAACTGGGGTAGATATGTAATGATAAGGAATATATTTAATACACATAATACTATTGTCTTTAGTAAAATGCTAATCAAAAAACTACTATATTGAAAAAGTTGAGCGTGTAACCTTTACACGCATTTGAAGTGCAAATTCCTTGAGTTGGCAGTATATTTTGACAATATATTCGAATAATTAACTCTACAGTTTTTTAAAAGTCAGCATCTGTAGTTTTGGAAAGATAATCGCACGTGTAGCAGTTACAAAAATAAAACCGCGTAAACCGTCGTAAACCAACGTCTATTGTTGCCGGCGGCCGGTAACAGACTAGCTTATTGGTCGATCTTGTTCCCTTCCCGCGTCCCGCAGGCCAATTGGAGGGTTGCGCTTACGGTGATCAAGCTGCAAGTGTGGTGGACCTTCATAAAGCACGGTATATTTGTATCTCGCGGTTGCTGATGCTAAATGTATTATGCAAAAACTTTCAAAATAATTAAAAAGACTGTTTAAGAGGAAATGCAGACTACGACACATTTGAAGAGTAGGTTTCCATGCATATCTATTGCTATCACGCTACGGTCGAACGACAGAATAAGGTGCAATAGAGACAGACTGATTATACCTATATATGTAGACGAAATCATAATTTCGTATTCCCCTGTTTCCTTCTCCAAAACTGAATTGATTATAATTTCTTGTTGTCAAGATTAATATTACAATAATTTTGGCTATACCAATAGGTACATATTTCCTTTATTTTTATGTTCGTTAAATTTGTTTTATTAATGTCTGACGATAGCGATATCTATTTCTTACAGTAATTAATTTATGAAAAAAATCTAAATATAGGGACATGATAATAGATATAGATTGTACGGTTCAATGTTATTTTATACGGTGTATAAAATATTTGTTCTGATGCCATATCCAGGGATTAAATAGAGGAATACTTTTGTATGGACTAAATGCGGCCTAAACTACATCTTAATAATAAAAATTCAAAATATATAACATAATATCTACAAGTATATATTTAGTTTATAAGTTTATTATTAGTTGTATTTTCACGGATCCATTCAAGGTACCTTGTTGGCATTAAAATTTGCAAGGTTATCAAGGCCTAAAAATATAAGTGAGTATTTGACCGTTGATTATCTTGACTTACTTAACACTTTTAACTTGAAATATTATTTAATTGTTAAAATTGTAACAGGTTTAGTTTTCACAATTAATGTAATTTGCTTGGTTTTAATTTATTTATTTTATTAAAAAGTACAACTACAGATAACAGATTAATACTTTCTCTATACTCTGATTATTACCATGATATTAGTCAAGTCATAAAGTTAAAGAACGTTTTAATTCTTGTTACTGCGACATAAAATACGAGCGATAGCTCGTAGCTCGTTGGATTCGTAATTAGATCTAGAAAAAATTCAAACCTGCACATAAATAATTTCAAAAGTTATATAAACAAATAAAATAGTAAATTTCTGTGGAATACTTTTTAATCAAAGAGGTCCCTGACTGCAATGTCAATTTTGTTTTCTCTGTTTAGTCATAGACCTTTCGCGCTGTACGTACAGATTAACTAATTCAACTTGTTTTTTTGGTTCGTTTTTGGCAAAATTAATTATTTTTATTTAAAATTCACTTTTTACGCTGTCGGGATTTTTGGCTTTTCATTTTTTTATTATACACTTTTTAATTAGGATTATAATATCCTGATGTACCAAAGTATACGCTGTCATGTCTTTAGTGACACTCACATGGTTAAGGCAATTCGACTTACGTAAGAATCAATCGGCCTACGCGTTTGTTCTTTAAAACGCGACAAAGAACAATAATTATAGGGTGATAAATACAATGGAGGATCCATTGCTTCGCACAGTCGGATAAGAAAGGGTCTAGTTTTTTTACAAATTATTCTAAAATATTTGTTCTAGACAAAATAAAGAAATAGATTCTTACAGGGGAGAAAATTTCCGAAAAAATATGTCAAGTCCCGAAACTTCACCTCAGTTATTAATACTTTTCATTTAATGTTGAAAATAGGACGCCACGTGGTGAGCACTATGCTTGGTTCCTTAAAACGGCCGCTGCTAATAAATAATTTATATGCTAATCAAAATTAATTGAAAAATTTGCAAAAAAGAAACATTGTCATTTAGACACATAAAGGATAAATATTATGTTGTTAAAAAAATCGTTGATTTTTCATAAAATTAACCTATTGTTAATTTTAACTATTTTTTTAGATATCTCTTTTACCTTTCATACCGGATAAATATTAAACTAGACCTTCTTAAATTAGATTAAATAAAAAAAATGTACTCAATTAAATAATAATAGTAATTGAATACTACTTGATTGATGATTGATGATTGATGATAACATTATTGACTTTTTTATTTCTACTTATTTAGTTTTTAACTTGTATGTGATGTTAATTTTGTCTTTAAAAAACTGTGTGCCCGTATGTTCTTTGCAATAAATGTATTTTCTTTCTTCTTTACTTAAGGCTTAATATGTATTGGATATTAAAAATAACATAAAATAATATATAAAACGATATATGATTTACACGGAGTGATACCGGAACGCGACACGCCTAAGCTGTGTGTGCTAGCTGTGATAATATAATTTTAAATAAGTATAATTTTGAAAGAACATTTCTCTTTTAGCTCTTCGAAACGATAAGAAAAGAACGGCCACAGGAATTGACGAAGATTGTTCCAATAGTCGGTGATATCACGGAGCCGGAGCTCGGCATCAGTCCAGCGGATCAGGCTATGTTGTGTCAGAAGGTAAGATAATACCAATGTCGTAGAATATGCTCGTTTGTGGCAGAACCAACATCAGATCTACAGGTGAGGTTGAAATCGTTGTCATTAATTAAATAAATAACTGTATTTATATTCAAAAACCCGGAACTATACTGTGTTAATTATATGAACAAAAAATTAATTATAAATTAACGTAAATAATTTATTGACAATCAAATCAACGAATCTAACAAATTGTTTTGTAAATGATTCAAGGAACGTACAATTGTATAATTAACGGTACTTCAATGGAACTTGGCATCCGTTAGGTCACAGCTCCTTTTATTAGTGAAAACGACTACCGTCGTCTCTACCGAACTTGGCCGCTTTTATATATATATGACACATATATGTTTTTATTGGGATACCATTACTTTTGAAAACCCAAAAAACGCAATCTATTGGTGAGCGAATGGAAGCGCCTTTGTAGCTTAACGTCATTATTATTATAACATGGCACAACGCCATCTATTGGTGGACGGATGGAACGCATTAGGAAACCATAGGTTTCTAATGCCTGCCTGACTAGCTACCACCCTCAAGCTTAAAATCTGTCGCCAAGCACTAATAGGTGTATTCCGGAAGCTGCACTTGAGAGCCAGTACTCCCACCAGCGTGTTATCATCTTAGGCCACATCGTCACTTAAGACTAGGTAAGATTGTGGCCACAACGCTAAACCTATAACGATAAAAAAATACGAGCATTGTAACTTAGCAGCAGCAATAAGTATCGGTGGTGCTGTAATTGAACTTTGCACATAAAAAATTCATACTCTTACTGAAATCACTTGTGCCGATATTTCAGTTAAGTTCTTTATTTGTACAGGTATCTGTGGTGTTCCATTCGGCTGCGACGGTAAAGTTTGACGAAAAATTGAAGTTGTCTGTAACGATCAACATGCTGGGAACCCAACAGCTTGTCCAGCTATGCCATCGAATGCTTGGGCTTGAGGTAATAAATTTTTGTTAAAAAACCCAATTGCAAATTTTTATTATAAATTGCCTTACAATCGGTTTCTCTTCGATGTAGTTTCAAATTTTTTAAATCAAAGCTTCGTATATCGACTTAACTTCCGAACGTTTTACTAAGCGGGGCCGTATAAAAGACTTTTTGAAAAAACTTTATGATATGATTTTTTACAGCTATATTTACAAAATAGAATTGGAACTTAAAAAACATAAACTTAAACTTAGGGTTAAGTCTTAGGTTGGTTTCTTCGAGTGACTGGACGCGACTGAATAGGATGAGACTGTGAGAATGGTAGCTTAGGAATAGAATATGCTGACGAAGAGTCCCTGTGAGTACTCGCCAAGCGATAATAATTATGAGGCAGGAAATGGGACGATATAGGCATAACACCATACATCTTAGGGTTATAACAGTTGCACGCTTCCTTCATACATTCTTGACAATTTATAATACATGTTCGCAGTAACTTAGCTGAGCTAGATTTTGTAAATGAGGATGGGAAATTATTAATGAATGGGGCACAGGGAGTTTCAAATGTAGGAACTATTGAAAAAGTAATTTAGCACATAAGGATCCTGATATGTATTAGAGGTGGTCAACTAGAGACTTAAAACCTAAACATAATCATCCCGTCTTTTGGACTTCGTAAGACAAAAGTTTTTCGGTAATTGCTGTAGGTTCTATAACAAGATCCCTAAACACACTGTCAAAAAGTTATTATAGGGTGGATCATTACGTGAATGATAGTGATGTCTGGAAATAACTCCTTCTCTATACATCCACTGAAATAATATATTTTTACGTAACTGTAGCTAGTTGCCGACTCTTCCGTATGATGTTTCTGAATCGGTGGTAGAGTTTTAACATTCATAACGGCTTAAATAGAATAAAATATGTATATTTGATTTAATTTTATCGTTTCAGAGCTTAATATCAACAAAACTTGCTGTACATTTTCAGGCCTTAGTACACGTTTCGACGGCGTACTGCAACTGCGAAAGGGAACGGGTTGAGGAGACAGTATATGCCCCTCCAGCTCATCCTGAACATGTCGTGACCCTCGTGCAGACGCTACCCGACGAGCTGGTCGATAGAATCACACCGGATTTAGTCGGTAAGACAGATGTCCTCACTCATAAAACAACTAACGCTTAACAGACACGTGAATAAGACGTTTGAATATTCGCGGCTGAGTGCCCTAAGCGCTCGCCCCCGAGCCCGGTAAAGCTGTAAAAGCCGTAAAGGCTCCAGAGACCCTAATGCTAACAGTATAGTCAGCTAAAAAAAAACGCTTGAATAAGACGTGATCAAAAACGGAATATCCCAGTGTGCGTATTATTTTGTTAATTTTGTTTGTTATACGAGTTACATCCAGTCACAGTACACGTAATCACAATTAAACGCGTCTACTAAAAATTAAATAACATTTTAAAATCATATATTTTGCAAGAATCTAAATAAAAGCGGGATTTGCTTTGATAACGATTTACGTAGGGCGATAGCACATACGAAAATGATCTCGTAGCCCTATCTCATTCTAACACAAGCGTATACTATGCTTTTTCTCTTTCGAGTTGCCGATCTATGTATGTCAAATCTGTGCTTTAATCACTTTACTGTAAGGAGCTGGCAGGTGTGAATTTGTGTGATTTTTTTTATATATATATTATGTAATTCGTTCAATTCATTCGATGTTAATGATTTCGATAACAAATCAATTACCACAAAAATTATCCTTATCCTTTAATAGTTATCTTATTGCTAGGCTGCAGACTGATAAGCATATAGTATTGAAGTTGTAATTTATTTGAAAGGAGCTTAAAACTACTCGTATGCACCTATGTATTATAAGAATAGACGATTTATTTAAACGATAACGTAATGATTATGTAAATGATTGTACTCAGTACATGTTTAAATGAATACAGCATACATGGTTCAGTGGTAGCGTGTACGGACACGTCGTCGATCGACGTGACTTCGAATCCCTACATTGGGCCTGAGCTTTTGATGAAAGAAAAGATTTAGATGAAACCATAGTATAGTGGTAGACTAGCTACCACCCGCAAGTTGAATATAAATCAACAAGCAAGTACGGCACAAGCACCAAGGCTTGTTCCGGCAGCTGTACATGATAATTAGGTCCTAAGGTTTAGCATGATAAAATCTTGGGCCACAACGTCGCTTAAAATGAGGTGAGATTGTGGCCAAACGCTGTTATAAACGAAGACCTCCTAACACTTTACTTCCTCGCCAGGTTCTTTGCATGCCATTCGCATAGAGTATCCGGTAGTTACGGCAATTAGTAACAAATCAAAGAGAAACTCATAAGCTAAACGGTGTCGTGATTGCAGTTTTACTTATGCCCTCCGGATTCACTGCTATTTGGTTGTAAGCTTTCACAAGATCGATGGTGGAAATGATGGAGCATCCAGATAACCGATAAGAAAAATCATGTAGGTGACGAACTGGGTAGCGATCCGTAATAGTTCTGGCGGAACGTCGAGCTACTCCGTTTGCGAGTAACCAATATGTGGAGGCGTTAGTTATACCTCCACATTAATATATAAGTCGTAGTATTAAATAAAGCAAGCAGGTTCGACAGCGGTGTACAACCCCCACGCCGCATTTACGATGGAGTTCGCTAACATCCGTGGACTCCACTCCAACTTAAATGCCGTCCACCAACACCTTGAGACGGTTCAGCCTGCTATGCTCTTCTTGACGGAGACTCAGATCCGCCGTCCGGCCGATACATCTTACTTACACTACCCCGGCTACCTGCTTGAGGAGAACTTTCAAGCAAAAGCCGGAGTATGTGTGTATGTACGGTCAGACGTGTGTTGTCGCCGTCTGCGCTGCAAGGAGGACCCTTCCTTCTCCGTCCTCTGGGTACACGTAGACCTGGGCACTCAAAGCCGAATCTACGTGTGCCTCTACAGATCCCATAACGGGGATGACGAGACTACTCGGCTCTTTGAGTATTTGAGCAAGGCAATAGATGATGCACAGGAGCAGTTTCCTACTGCGGAACTGGTTGCCTTGGGGGACTTTAACGCACACCACGAATCGTGGTTGGGTTCCTCCAAGACAGACCATGCAGGACGAACTGCCCATGCATTCGCTCTAACTCATGACCTGACACAACTGGTAGTCCAGCCCACCCGGATTCCCGATGTTGACGGTCATGCGCCCTCTTTGCTGGACCTTCTGTTGACGACCCATCCAACTGGGTATGTTGTGTCAGTTAATGCGCCCTTGGGCACATCGGACCACTGCCTGGTTATGACGTCTGTGCCACGCGCTCCGCCTCCACCCTGCGTAAGGATTAGGCGTAAAGTTTGGCACTATTCGTCAGCAGATTGGGATGGAATGCGGGATTATTTTGCATCCATCCCTTGGCGGCAGCGCTGCTTTGATGGGAAAGATCCTTCAGCGATTGCTGAAGCAATTGCAGGCGAGATTGGAATCGCAATGGAATATTATATTCCTTCTTCCGATATCGTCTGTAATCGCCGAGGACACTCTTGGTACAATCGCGATTGCGCTGATGCTGTAAGTCAGAAGCAAGTTGCGTATCGTGATTGGGCCAGGGGTCGCGCACTCAAGGATCCCAATATAAAGTCCCTAAAATCAGCGTACAACTCTGCCACCAAGGCCTGTAAGAGGGCCTACATTAGAGCGGATGCCGAGCGCATTGCACGGATAGGTCATGATCTCATAGGTCAACCGGCTAATAGTCGAGTTTACTGGAGTCTGGCCAAAGCCGTGCAAGCTAATTTCTGTCGTCCAGCATTGCCCCCGCTGAGGTACTCTGATGGATCACTGGCTCACGAGCCGCAAGAGAAAGCAACTTTACTTGCCAATCTCTTTGCAGCTAATTCCCGGCTCGATGATCGCAACGCACAACCGCCTATAATTCCCAGTTGCGGTGTCACAATGTCTGAGTTACGATTTAGGCAATGTGACGTGCTTAGAGAATTGCGATCGCTCGATGTTCGGATGTCCAGTGGTCCGGACGGTATCCCAGCGGTTGTACTTAAAAATGTGCAGCTGAGTTGTCTCCAGTGTTGACGCGCCTTTACCGCCTGTCCTACCTCTCTGGTGTCGTGCCTCGGGTTTGGAGAGAGGCTAATGTGCAACCGATCCCCAAGAAGGGGGATCGATCTGACCCTGTCAATTATCGTCCAATTGCCGTAACCTCAGTGTTGTGCAAGATCATGGAACGGATCATCAACACCCAGCTTGTCCGTTACCTAGAGGATCACTCTTTGATTGATGATCGTCAATATGGCTTTCGCCAGAATCGATCAACGGGTGATCTTCTGGCATATGTACTGCACCGCTGGGGGGAGGCAATTGATAAGCATGGCGAGGCTCTGGCGATCAGTCTTGACATAGCTAAGGCTTTTGATAGGGTCTGGCACCGTGGTCTTCTCTCTAAACTTCCAGCGTATGGACTTCCCGACAACCTCTGCAACTGGATCTCCGGCTTTCTACATGAACGCAGAATTCGTGTCCTTGTGGAAGGATGTGATTCGCAGTTCATGTCGATAAACGCTGGAGTTCCTCAAGGCTCTGTGCTTTCGCCCACTCTGTTTCTTCTGCATATCAATGATATGTTACCTTTAGGTCATACTCATTGCTATGCAGATGACAGCACCATTCATGGGTGCTATTATAGCAAGCCTTCATGTGGTCGGGAAGAAACAGAAAAGAGACGGGAGGAACTTGTCATTGAACTTAACCAATGCTTGCAACGTGTTTCTACATGGGGAGCAAGTAACTTGGTTGAGTTCAATGCCAAGAAAACTCAGGTGTGCGCGTTTTCCTCAAAAAAGTCTCCGTTTTCTCCCCTCCCCACTCTTCAGAACGTCTCACTAGCAATGCGTGACAGCTTCAATATCCTAGGTGTGGATATTCGCAGCGACCTCAACTCCAGGGATTACATCGGGAGTGTCATCTCCACTACATCTCGGAGACTAGGGATCCTGAACAGGGTGCGACGGTTTTTCACGCCCGCTCAACTGTACCTTCTTTATAAGGCACAAGTTCGGCCGTGTATGGAATACTGTTCGCACCTTTGGGATGGATCCGCAAAGTACCTCCTCGATGCCCTGGATAGGTTACAGAGACGGGCTGTTCGCATTGTTAATGATGCAGACGTTACCCATTGCATCGAGCCACTTCAGCTTCGCAGGAACATCGCCTCGCTAAGTGTGTTTTACCGTCTGTATCATGGTGAGTGTTCTGAAGAGCTGTTTAATCTAATTCCCTCCTCTCCTTTCCATAACAGAACCACACGCGCTGGGCTTCGGAATCACAGTTTTACGGTAACTTCCATCTCGGCACGAACTAAAAAGTTCGCTTTGTCTTATCTTTCTCGTACCGTGAAGCTGTGGAACGGTCTCCCAGCCGGTGTGTTCCCTCCTTGTTATGACATCGGGTCCTTCAAGCGTAACGTGAAGAGATATTTAAGCAGGCCGGCATGACAGCGGCGACCACCGATGGATTACGATCTCTTGGTGGTCGTTGTTGTGTTTGGATTGTAGTGTGCTTACCATCAGGTACAGTACAGTCAATGTGCCGAGCTATTATAAAAAAAAAAAAAAAATACTAGGCAATATCCATAACTAATATAATGCGATAATATACAAAGCTTAACAATTAATTTATATGTAATGGCGGCGAGTCAACAAAAGTGCGCTAGAGGTGGACGTCTCGCTCTGAACGTAGGCGCACGTCGCATGGCTCGGTGCCGTGAGCCGCGGTGCTGGTAGCATGTGACGTCACATGTTGTACCGCGGTATTAACTTCATTAGCGAAGCGGATATTACACCACAAGTCTATGAAAAGCCGTTGTTTAAAATCTGATGCCATTTGAATTTCTTGCAATAATTCATTGGTTCGCACCGCAAATACGTCCGGAATTTGATGAGATTGTGCTAGTAATCGCGTAAATTTTAGGACGTACTAAGCTGGTAAATGATTCTACTTTGTTTTCAGGTGACAGGCCAAACACTTACACATTCACAAAGGCCTTAGCGGAGGACATGCTTATAAAGGAGAGCGGTAACTTACCAGTCGCTATCGTCCGGCCATCTATCGGTAATTATAAACAGTTTTACAGAATGATGTACAATTGATTTAATGTCGGCTTATAAAACGCATTTAATGTAATGATTACAATTTTCACCCGATAAAGGCTAAATCACGAGTTATCAGTTTATTTTTATAAAGCGTTAATTAATTTGATAATTATTGTTATGTAACACAATTTTAAATATTTAGGGTAGGCTTTGATAGGCATTTCATAGGTTAAGATATCAATATCTTTTCCTATTGTTGGTTACCTTTCTATCAATTCCCTTCGGCATTAAGTCGTCTACGAAATAAATATATTCGTTTACATGCGTTTATATATTATCTAATCCTATGCTAATTTTAATAGTTTTTTTTACATTTTAGTTCCAAAAATTCGTTGTCCTTTTGTTTGGATGTATTTTTTGACAGATGATGATACCTGTTAAAACGTTTGGGCTTTCCGAAAACAAGTTCAGTACATATACTGTGACATTAATACCAATAAAGTAGTCTAGTAAAATAAGTTATGAAATGCCTTTAACAAAATCTATTTAATGTTTAATTTGTCCAAATACACTTTCGGAACAATGAAATATACCTTTGGTAATCCTAACCACTTGGAGGAAAACTCTGATCATATTATGTGTATAAGAATTATGGCTATAGATAAAGTTCATTGAAAACGTAATCATTAAATGTGTGTATTTACGACGATAGTGATAGATAAGGTCACATTGAAAACCTATGTTGAGAATAAATTTGATGAATTTCCCAGTCGCCGTTGTTTTTTGATTGAAACAATACATACCATCAAGTGCAGTACCGTCATATAACCGTGATACTATAATCTATATATATATTTTAAAACTCATCGTCTCTTTGAATGTTTGTCCGTTTATGTTCTTTACACTCGAAAATCACTAATCCGATTTACATGGCTTTTCCTTTAATTCATATATTTCCTATCTGGCCATGTTATAGCATATATTTAGTTACATTAAATAACATACGAAATAAGCAGTGACGATAATGGTGAATCAATTCGAAAAAAAAACACTTTTGTAGTGATTAAATGGCTTACGCTAAGTAAATCATAAGAGATAAATCAAATTAATGTACTACATAATTATAAGTCTTAAAAAGACCTACAAAACTATCAGCAATAGCATATATCTATCTTGTAAGGATCACCCATAATAAGCATTTTTGAGGCAGTACATTTTGCTCGTGCGCTCGTCCGACAGCATTCTGTAATTCATGCGAACGGAGCCGCGGGCATTGAATATAAACCAATAGTAAATATGTGTACGATCAAAAATACCATGGGAAAAAATGACTTATGAGGCTACTGAGAATTATTCAGCGATGTCTCACAAAACGATCATCGATAAGAAACAGGCAAATTGTTGACATCACTTCTCTAGTTCCTTGAAATGTGATACTAACTATAGACGTAATTCAAGATTATAGGAAAACGAATTATGATTCATATCTGATAGACCCTTTTAGATAAGATTATTTAAAATTAAATATATATTCTGTCATAGTTATATTATAAATTAAATAACATGAATCATGCTGATATTTAAAAACTTAGCGGATTAAATCTTTAATTATTGTTGACCTGGTGTACCTTTTAAAATCATTATTTTTAACAAAAAGGCAGGTCTGAAATACTCATTGGATTGGAAATCAATACATATAGTCCACGAATTCTTAAAAGCAGCAGGAAATTCATTAACTAGGCTTTCCTGTACAATTTTGTGTTCGAATATGATGTTCCCGTAATTATCCACGTTGTGTTAAAAGCTTTCTGAGGTTACTTTTTTTCATAACTATGGTTAGCGTAGTGGCCACAATCTCACCTGATGTTAAGTGAGGATGTGGCCCAAGATGATAACACGCTAAGCCTAGTGGAAGACTGGCTCTCAAGTGCAGGCTGCCGGAACACACCTATTGGTGCTTGGCGACAAATTTTCAACTTGAGTGTGGTAGTTAGCCAGACGGGCATAGAAAAAGCCCTACCACCGTGCTATGGTTTCCTCACGATGTTTTCCTTCACCGAAAGCTCAGGCTCATTGCAGAGATTCGAACTCACCTCAATCGACGCGAAGTGATACACGCTGCCACTGAGCCATCATTGCTTCTAGTACTCTTAGTTGTCGAATGAATTTGGTTGAATTTTAAAGTGATATGATTGATGCGGTAGAGTGCCCCTAAAAGTAAAATTGAAGATATTACATAAATATATTTCTACATACCTTTGTTCATAGTTACTATAAAAATATACGAAGCCTTTGTTACTTGTAACATGCCAAGAAGCGGACAATGGAAAGCCGACCCTTTGGTGGTGGAACTCATGTCTCTGTGGAACATCAGCTTGGCAGTGAATATGTCTAACATTAGACTATTTTGATTCCAAACTTTTTATTTCATATTTAGATATCTTACAGTGTTCTGCGAATTCGATGCTTGCCCTGGGCGCCATTTCTAGTTGGTACGTCACTGATTCGATCACCACGAGTTTTTGATTATATTGAAAGGTTCGTTAAATATTGTGTTTCAGTGCTCTCGTCGGTCCGAGAGCCGGTGAAGGGATGGGTGGACAACTGGAACGGTCCCAACGGTATAATCGCCGCCGTCGGGAAAGGCATCTTTCGGACGATGCTCGGTACCGGCACCAAGATCGCGGACCTCGTCCCAGTCGACACAGTTATCAATCTAATGATAGTGTGCGCGTGGCGGACGCATTTAAGACGGTACTTTGTTATTATTATACAACTTTTAAATTATATTTCAAATACCGTGACCTCTTTGTATTACGATATGTAATATTTCAAATTTGAATGGAAATAGCTATTTCATTGGCAAGTATGCGTCTTAATATGTGATTATTACATCGCATTGTAATATTGCATTATTATATTACATTAGCATTGTGGCCACAATCTCACCTGATGATAGTTAAAGTATCGATGTGGTCCAAGATGGTAATACGCTAAGCCTAGTGGGTCGACTGGCTCTCAAGTGCAACTGCCGGAACACACCTACTGGTACTTGGCGACAGATTTACAATTTGAGGTTGCCTATGGTTTCATCACGATATTTTCCATCACCGAAAGCTCAGACAGGATTGCAGGGATTCTAACTCACGTCTATCGATGCGATGTCCGTAGACGCTACCACTGAGCCATCATTGCTTATTCCATATAGGAAAGTTAAATTGAAAAGTACACGGGTTTTTATTAAGATAGAGACTTGACTTGCTGGACTTTTTCACCGTCCAATCGGATCGAGAATTCCAGGTGTAATGATTGAAAGAGTATTTCGGTTCAGAGGCGACGGTGTGGTCGTGTACAACTGCTGCACCGGCCAGCAGAACCCGATAACATGGCAGCAGTTCGTGAGGACCAGCTTCAAGTACATGCGGAAACATCCGTTCAGTGAGTAATCTAATTGCTAATATTATAAACCTCAATATATTATTTGTATGTTTCACAAACGATAGGTGAGAACGAAGAGTTGGTGACGGCGCTCTGAAGAGTTGGTCGAATAACTTTAACACGGGTGAAACCGTGGGGCATTCCTAGTTTGTAAATAATAAACTAATCTCTTTTTTTGTAATTGGCTCTTGGATACACGTCCTTTAAGCCAAACTTCGTACTATTCTGTAATCTTCAAACATTGTTCTAACAAGATGGCGACCCCCTTGTTAAAACTGTCCAGAGAGCCTTTGTAGCAACTTAAAATGCATGTTCCTAGTTAGTTATTGTAATCCAGTTCACTTTGCACAAAAACCAAACTACATCATGGAAAATGCCGCCAAAATTAGATAATATAAGGTCAAATGACACAACATGACAATTCAAGTTACTGCCAAAAATACCCAACTAATTTCTTTCAAATTAAGTATGGGAGCTAGCCAAGCAAGCTAACATTACCTTACTAACATAATGTAGTTTCATTGCGATGATTTTCTTCACCAAAAGCTCAGGCTTTTTTTTGTATTCGACTGCACTATATCTTTCAACACGTGGTCGCTTCGGGCCGCTAACATTTTGGGCACAAATTTCAAATTTTAAACGACCTTTGTACCTTTATGTTTTGCTGGTCATGTACACAATGGCAAAGTTTGCCTTTTGCCCTGTCTGATACAGCAAAACTAAGCTTCGGAGGGAGTCTTATACATGACTATTATATGTCGTTCATTGCTCAGTATGGTGTACCATGGGCATATGATCTAATACTCACTGCTATTTCAGGCCGCGCGATTTATATCCTCGAGCTTGCTAAGTTTATACGTAAAAATCGATTAAAACAAAAAGAGAAAGTAGAGATAACAAATGAGAATATTGTGTTATATACCACTAGTGTACAGTTTGAGTTTGTGGTGACAAACCCTACTGGACTTACTACCCTTTCTCCTCCAGTAGCCACCACTACTGCTACTTCACCTTCAAAACCTGAATACACCACACGCTCGGGTCGTAAAGTACGATTTAAAACGCCTTTCAATATTTGAATGCTGTTGTAGTTTTTCATTAGTAGGAATATGCTTATTTTACGTTTTTTTGGGGGATTATTTTTCTCCGTGAGGGGATGGTGTGGCGACAAGTTTTATGTACATCCAATGTTATCTAAATGCACTGTATTTGCACTGATAGAGGATCCTACGAAGCCTAGGAATAAGGGAACTAGTTCTTAAGACAATGTATTTTAATGCAGGGGTTAATAAAAATTACGCTGAATTTTTGAAAAATCACGTTCACCTAATTTCACCGGATTATATTTAACAGTCTATTTATTTTCCGCAGTGCGTTGTATCTCTCCATACATATTCATATTTAACAGAATTCTGGTAAATATTCCGCGCGGAGAATAGATTGACCGCCGTAAGCGTGACACTCCTTATGGTCTGCGGGGCGTGGGAGGGGAACAACATCGACCAATAAGCTAGCCTGTTGCCGGCCGCCGGCAGCAATACACGTTTGACATGAGGGCTTTCACGGTTTTGTTTTTGTGACTGCTACACATGAGATTAATTTACTAAAATGGAATTACTGGCTTTGTGTTATAAATCACTATACAATCAATGAAAAGTAATGCATTGACGCGTTATGAGTAAATTATATTTTCAAAATATACTATTAAATTCACAGAAGTTTTACTTTAACCGCGTGTAAAGATTACAAGTTAATTTTTGTTCAATATAAAAGTTTTTTATTTACTATTTTAATAAATATAAGAATATAATCTATATTAAATATTTTTTTTATCATTAGATATGTGTCATCGTTGCAATATCATGCATAAAATATTGGTCTTAAGATATAGAGTGTTATCTCAGTACCGTGTATATCCGCGCACACCCGCCACCCCGCATCCCGCAAACTAAGAGGAGAGTTGTGCTTCAACAATCTGCTTATAATGTACGTAATATATTTGATTTCGTTTTCCAGCCGACGTGGTCTGGTACCCCGGAGGTAACATCACAGGCAACCGACTGAAGCACGGCGCGTTATGTCTCGTCCAACATCGGGCGCCGGCGATTATTATGGACCTAGTCTCGAGAGCGACTGGTAACAGTAAACCCATGTAAGTGGACAATTCCTGCTCTTCAATACTTGATTTAGTAACTGCTAGGTGTGCCCGCGGCTCCGCTCGCGTGGACTACAGAATGCCGTCGGTTGAGCGCACGCACGACTCGTGCATCTTCGTGGATACATAATAAACAATCTGAGACTGGCTTGTGACAGTAGTTGAGCGCAAAACTTGACGATTCTATTTCTATATTTCACTTTCGATTCCTTTGCCTATATTGCTGCTTGTCATCAGACCCTCATAAAATAACATTATACTTTGATCTAGCATTCTGAGAATAATTAAACTTGAGATTTCTACCTATTATCTATACTGAAACCCACTTCCTATGTTAACAGTCTTCGGTTTTATAGTTTTTTATTTTCATTTTCGTTATAAAATGACTTTATAACCTTCTTAAAGGACTTGTATCCAACGACCATAATAAATATATAAAAACAACCTACACTGTCAACTATCCTAGAAAATAAAATGTTTCTTTATTAAAAAAAAGTTTTGATCCCTAACTTGTGTATAAGTATTTTTGAAAATCTCAGAATGCAGTTTTTCTTATCTTTAAAATCGATCTCGTGGTTCTTTATACCTTATAGTTTCAGAGTTCCCCTCACTAAACCATCTCAGTGTTAACCCTATATATATCTATATCTATCCAAAAACTAATATTTGATCTCATACTTCTGACTCTAAATATCGATTCCAGGATGGTTCGAGTCCAAAATAAGTTGGACAAAGCGGCCGCGTGCCTGGAATACTTCACGACACGTCAGTGGGCGTTCGCAGACGACAACGTACAAGCTCTATGCGGCTCGCTCTCGGCCGAGGACCAGAGTACGTTCGACTTCAACGTGAGGAACATTGATTGGGACGCGTATATCGAATCCTACGTGCTCGGGATCCGGAGGTTCCTATTCAAGGAAAGTCCCGACACACTGCCTAAGTCAAGGGCGCTGCTCCGGAGGTGAGACTCTTGCTTATTGTAACTCTAAGAAAAACTTTAGAAATGTGCTCGAATTACCAATCATATTATGGAAAATATTATGTTACATTCTTAGGTAACAAACTCATTATTTAAAGCAATCATGATTTATTATAAACATTTACGGACACGGCGTCGATTGACGTGAGTTCGAATCCCTGAGCTTTCGGTGAAGGAAAACATCGTGAGGAAACCATAGCATGGTGATAGGACCTAGTAGGAGCCAAGCAATAATAAGTGTGTTCCGGTAGTTGAATTTGAGAGCCAGTCCCCCCAGGCCGCAGTTCCCAAGCTTAGAGTGGTTATCTTGGTCCATATCGCCACTTTACATCAAGTGAGATTGTAGCAATACGCTACAATCCTTAAAAAAATAAATAATAACTATTACAGATGTTTTAAGTAGTAGTTCTATTCCTCTAATAAATTTTTTATGCTTGATGTTTCTGGTATTTGCTTCGATATACAGAACTAATGAATATTAACAACTATTTTTACACAGATCGTAATAATACAGAATTATACATATCTCAGTATTCGTTTTTTTACGTTTTACAAGACTATGGTGCGTTTTTTAAATTCCACGGAGTAAATTGATAACCACTAAAGTCAAAATTGAAAATAATGTTGCCATATTTATTTCTGTAGTGTTCTACTACAGTGTATATTTAACGGTACAATTATTTGAAACGTATAATTTAAAATACTGAATTGAGGATTTTTATTTATGAATTAAAATATTTTGTGTTATTCAACATACTTGATAAGTTACTATTAACATTACATAATTCAGGAAACGATAAAATATATATATCGCGAAGAAATTACAAAAAAACAACACTAAAAATTAACGCTTCGATTAACCAACGGGAGACACGATTTACTCTGCCTTATTGATGTGAAGGTCACATTTGGAGAGTTGCAAGGTCTTTTCAGAATAACTTATCTATAGGTTTAATAACTCGTACTTTTTACGATTAGGCCCGATTGATGACATAACTATTTTAAAAACACAATAAACTAACATTACATGGAATGTCATTTTACTCCTTGAAAATAAAAAACGGATTTTAACTGGCTACTCGGGCGTTGTTTTGACTATTATAGTAGCCAAGCCATCGCATTCAAGGATAACATAAACATGTTCTCCATGAAGAAACACTTAGATCCATCAACTTTAATGATGATTATCAATCATCAAACAAAGATTATCAATCTTATACAGACTAACATCCATTAACGTACCATATACCATTCAAATTCAAACCTCAATTAATTTTAATATATTTTTTATTTTATTACTAAATTTATCTCAAATTTACCTCAATTTTATTAAAGTGTAGTGGCTAGTAGTTTTTCTTAAAATTAGCTTTTGACATAAAATTTTACACATTTTTACTAGTTTATAAATTATTCATATTATTGATTGAATTTAAAAAAATCTGACCAGCCGTTGAGACTGACCCGGTGTTGTAACGTTAGAATTAGTTATATATATAATGAGCGTATTTTTTGTGGCATGATTTTAATTAATATTGTTAGCCTAAGACAAAAGAAAAGAGAAGGGAAGTATTGCGATAGTTGCGATAGGGCTACACGTGCGTGGCGATGGCAGCGCTGTGGAGAGTTTGTCGAACAAGTTTAACACGCACTAGTAGTTCCAGAGATAAGCGCATTAAAACAAACAAGCAAACAATATCTTAACTTTTATAATATTGGTAATATAGATATATATATAGATATAGAGTATAGATAGAAATTATTTCTATAAGATGATTTGAAATAATGTACATAAATCATTAATCTTTGTTGTACTCTTTTACAGATTACATATAGTGCACATATTAACTCAAGTTGCGGCGGTGATTTTCCTATGGCGATTCCTGTTTTACCGCTCGAACGCGCTCCGCAACATGTGGCGACGCGTTCTCGACATTCTAACGCGAGCCGCGCGACTCTTGGCTATCGCCTGATGCCCGAACCCTAGAAAAGATATATAACAACACGACAGCGTTCGGATATTGTCTAAGTACCGCTTTCAAACGCGTAACGGTTAAAAAAAAACATCCTATTTTGACGTTTGTTACAAAATGGCGGAGCTCCCGCGAAAATATTAATTGACACCAATAGTGGTTATTGTTAAGTACACAGCGGCAAATAAATTAGGGATATTTTTCTTCTCCGAATAAATTTAAGCTTTTGGAGCTGTTGAATTCGCTTCCACGGAAAGGCGATGTACGATATGTAATTCGGTTTTCAGGTTAGGTATGTATCGTACATTACGGATAATCTTTTCAAGCCTAGCTATTAAAATAGGTTCAAATACGGAATATTACAATTAAGTAATAATGACTCCTATATAATTTTTGTACCTATTAACAGCTCAATGATTGTTAGAATGAGGCGTAAAGTTCAAAACATTGTTAATGTCGCGCAGTAAATATTTATAAGTAATGCAGACTAAACGGCTGATTCGGATACATTGACGCATCGTGATCGATTGATGCGTTCAAATACTAACGTAATGTTAAACAAAAGTGTATTTAAAATTTAGCAAAAAAAAACGTATTGTAATTAATTTTTTCAAAGTAAAAATGAATTGTTGAATAATATATGAATACTAGATTTTTGAAAGCTCAAAATAGATGATTACAAACTAGTCGAAAATAACTTTTACGTTTAATAGTCACCAGTGTTAATTTAATATCCATTTAAATAGTTAACAAAACGGTAAACACAATGTGTCTGTTACATCACCTTTAAAAATGTGAAAATGTTGAAAAAGTATATTCATTTAAATAATAAAATACGAAAATTATTTCATGTTATATTTTACAAAGAAAATCTTAGTACAAACAAAATTAGTCGTTTTTCTTTGTGTTTGATGAAAATTCACTGAGATTAGCCTTTAGGGTACAAAATGAAACTTAGAAATGTTGTGATTATTAAAAAAAAAGAGAGAAAATATTACATATGTGTAAAATTTATAGCATATATCTATATGTTGCAATTGTAGAAATGTTAATGACTTTTGTTATTATAAAATAACTTTAATACTTTTTAAATAAACTGGTCAGATGCGCGAGGCCCGAGCACACGGGATTCCATCCAAAGGTATTATTATGGCCAGTTGTATTTATCACTGATTTAAGTCATCGCGTTGTCTTTACTTAGATAAATATAAATAAATTAGATCAAATGTAGCATTTAATCTCATTTAGAGAAAAAATAGATGTTTTTTTTTGGACAAGCAAGAGAAAAGGTGATGTAACTGGCTATAATTATTTGGTGATTTGTATACCAAGAGACGCGCGGTTAGTACGTGGCTAGAGAAGTAGGTACAGATGGATTTGTAGTAGTTGTGTTATTATCGATAAAATTACAAAATTTCCATAATTAATTTCATCAAAGGCGTTGAAGTCGAGTTCTGGTACATATATGTATTAATTTTTAAATACAAGAGTTTTAATATGAGAACATTATTGTTTCATATATTTCCATCTTAAAAATTATACATCCGTATTTAGTTAATAATTTAATTATGGTAAAGATTTTTACAAACCTTTTAGAGAGCTCAACTAAATTTCTTCCTTAATTCAAGCTATTTAAGTAGATATTTTGATAATTTATAATGTCTAAACTAAATATGTGTATGAAGACCTCATGTCATTTTGTTGCAAAATGCATATAAGCACCCGTATATAAGCAGGTTCTTATCAAAGATTTTATTATACATCTAAGGTGTTTTAATGATTGTTGTTTGTCAATAGTTTAACTATTTCTGAATAATTACTCTTATAATAGTAATTTATATTCAATCTTGAATTGCTACTATAAACATGTACACGTACTAAACTATTTTAAGATTTTAAATAACGTATCTAGATGATATTGTTATATCATGCATTGATCTGCAATATCATATTGATTCTTGAAAACAATTTGTCTACAGTAAATTCGTCAATTCTAAATGGCTTTCTCTCGCTTCTATATTGTGGAGATAATTATTTACTTAATTTTCTAGCCTAATGCACTTTGTTGGACGATTTTTGCCATGTATCAATGGTAAAATTTCAATAGATTTATTAAATAACTTGTAACCGGAATGAAATATACAAAAATATAACAGCCCTTTTGACTATAGTTCTTATATTTGCTTTTTAAATAAACTAAACTGTGAAAATTGATTCACAAAACTTATTATAGTTGATATACTGTAATAATTTAAGTGTCTTTTACCAACAGTAAAACATGTATCGGTTTAATAAAATATAATGACATGGGTTCTACATTTCGCGTAGTTATTAAATAGGAAAAATATGCGTTTCTTATTTATTAAAAAGTTCCAATATCATGACGCTTCCTTAGTAATAATTAATGTAGGTATTTATTGTCTTTTCATATTATATTTAAAACTTATACCTTTCTAACATGAGTGGAAAGTTATAATAATTTATAGTTTTTTATTCTTTGTTCAAAATCAAAATTCTATTATTCGCACTTATCTGAAGTTTATAGCAAGGAATTTTAGTTTATTTTTATTACAATATTGTAATCATTGGCTGTATTTAGAGCAATTTAAATGTTATTTTTTTATTTCAATAAAACTATAAATAATATATAATATCCCAGTAATAGCTTCAGAGTAGGGATATAAATAAAATATTGTGTATACCTTTGTATAATAAAAACAATAATGTCCCCAGGCGTGTTTACAGCTTGCTGGGTCATTAAAATATTCTGCCAAAATAATGTTTACCTTGATATTTTGAACCACAACAGCTGAAGAGACTCGCATGGACAGATAAAATAATGTAAAATATTATCAAGTTCAAAATTGATATTAAGCAGATTAAATTCATAGAATATAATTTGTTAGATTCAATTTGTTTCGGTTTCAAATTATACAGTGAACCTAATCTGTGAACTTCTTATTATATTTAGACGTAGCAGAAGATATCAGATACCACAAAAAGTTTTAGGATAGTTTACATTTTTAATTATTGTACCAATAAAAGTGATTTTTAGTACTACCCGTCTAAATAAATACGTACATAATAAATCAATGCTCTTTTCCAACGGGGTAGGCAGAGACCACGTCCTTCCACTTGCTACAATCCTGCAGTCCAGTCATCAATCTTTTCATGCATGCTCGTCGGTTTAGAGTACTCTTGACCTGCCTTTCTTTAGAACGTCCCCGATTTGATCTAAAGCCCCTTAGTTATATTACATTTGCTATTACTATTTGGTTTATCTTAAGTTTTGTATTAATATCACGTCCTCCATCGTTTTCTCTACTTCTTACCTCTACTTTAATAACATTAGTATCAGCTCGAGACTTTTCCAAAGCATTTTAGACTAGGGCGCAAGTTGCACTTGCTTGGATGAGCCGTATAGCAGAAGTACTAAAAGCTATAGACCTCAAGCTTTTGGAGGTACCGTAGCTAGAGCAAAAAAAATAGGTCTACCAGTTAGGTGACCATTTTTTAAATGCTTTCTTTATGCAAATGCTACGTATATACTACGTACGTATTTTGGCCCTTTTAAAAGCTTCTAGATATCATAAATCAGACCTATGTTTTAACTTTAAATTAGGGGGCGATAAAAGTTAAAATACGCCATTAGTTTTAGGGTCTTTATGTGGTCTGTCGTATTTTTTATTTGCTACTTCTAATATATCTATAGTATACTATATCTGTTAAACTGAGTTTAACTTTGTCAAATATACGTAATTTTATCTGTCGAATGATGAGTATTCGTACACAGCCAACGCAAGGTGTAAGTTGTACTTGTTAAGTAATGCCTAAGTTTATACGAAGTGTTAATTAAGTGTTAGGATTTTTCTTAATGTTTAAGTCTAACGCAGGACGCTTTCGCTCTCATATGACTTTCAATATCAATGATATTGTGAAATTGTGGAATGGATTTATCGAAAATGGGATACCTTGTTGTCCTTTTCAAAGCAGCAATAAAAAGTAGAAAATGTTTTTTTTTTTAAGAAAAACTAAAAGCAATAGTTTTTTTTTAGTCATAGAGAATGTTTAAGTAATACGTAAGAAAAATTTCAATGTTTTTTAACTAAACCCAACTTCTTGATACTCCAAATGATAATAGATAAGATTTTTTCAAAAACTTTTTTCAAAATAAATTGAGTTGTATTTGTTTCAAGCCGTCCTACTAAGTCGGGAATTCACCGAATTCAACATCGGTACATTTAAGAAAACTCTGTACTTAGTAGGGGTTAAGTCGTTTTTCGGAACACCCATTCATTCATCTCTAGTAAGAAATATGAAATGAAATTCTGTATATCATAACAGCAAATATTATTTTAATAAAAAATTTAAATTATAAATATTGTTTTAAAACATTTTAATAATTTCTAAAGAAAACTTACGTGAGATTTATAATATTCCTCTTTGTCAACAAAGTAAGAAAAAAAAACTGTTTGTGCTTTTTACCATATTTGTAAATCCATTCCCATTTTACCAATTTATTTTTATTATAAATGGATATAAAAAACTTGTCGATTCCTATATAATTGTATTATTGCGTTTAATACACTAAAATTTATCGATTATCGATATTTTATTAGAGTTTAGACGAGGGTTTGTTTTCGTCTGTAAGTAATATTATATGTACATTTTGAAAAAAAAAACCTTTGTTCAGTAAACTTATTATTTTAGTGTACTTGTAAAGTTTCTTTTTTGGGTTGCTTTTTATTGGTTTTGATGATCGCGAAGGTTGATAACTAAGTATGATATGGTTTGTGCGAGATATATTAAACAATTTATTGTATATATAATTTATTTGTCCAAAGTTAAATCCAAATACAATGATGTGAATGTAAGTTTTATTATTTCGTTTCACGTATATATTTATTTAGACGCGTTTCCGGACGCTGTATCTATTGTGCGGTTTTTGAACGATGAAAAATATATTTAGTAAATCGGTATTTCGTATTAAAGGTGATATTTAGAAATTTCAAAATATTATCAGTCGTTTATTGCGTTTATTGCGAAATGGCTAGGATCGCGACCACCATATATATGGTGATAAAGCCATTCCAGTAACTGTCTTCTGGTTTGTCCCTTTCAGGGTCGAACTTGCAAGCTGGCATGGAGAAATTATGACGTGAGTTCGTATCCCTGCAAATAGCTTGAATTTTCGGTGAAGGAAAACATCGTGATGAAGCCATAGCACGCTGTAGGGCTTTTTCTAATGCCTGCTTGACTAGCTACCACCCTCAAGTTGAACTGTCGCCAAGCCCCTTTAGGTGTGTTCCGGCAGCTGGACCTGAGAGCCAGTCGTCCAACTAGGTATAGCGTGCTACCATCATGGGCCACATCGTTGCTTAAGATCAGGGTAGATTGTGGCCATAACGTTAAAACTATAACGATAAAAAAAGTGAGTCATTGTCGCCACTTTGCCATATTAATGTAAAACATGTTCTATTTTCATAACTAGAATAATTAATAAAAAGTGTTAGACTAGAAAACAATGGTTTGACCGTTATCGACTTCGAACAGATAATTGGTAATAGAATATTCACAATAGCACACCGTAAAAATTCCTCCAATGTTGTCCGAGCCACACAGTATAAACACATAATATTAATGGCTAATACATAACTTGCATATGATACATTCATAATGACTCAATTATATTAATTAACCAGTCCATTACATTATGCTTGCATGTTATAATACGACGTACATTAATAATCAACGAGGGCGGTAATTTGTAATACAATATTAAACACAATTTAAAATATAAATCTAAACGACTTTATAAAAAAAAAACCTGCAATTTCCCGCCAAAAATACTGTCAACAATATTGAAAACTAGACAGTTTTAAACCATTTTGAGGAGTTCCCTCGTGTATCTTTGAAGTCGAAAGTCCAATGCCAATGAAATTAAAATGAGACCAATATTGAGGTGTCTCCTTCCCAACAAAAAAAGAATAATCTAAATCGGTTCATAAACAATGATGTTATGGCTGAACATACGCGTTTTTTAAGCTTGTTAAAAATAAAAAGAAGTATAACATATTGCCAGTATTATTTTTTATCAGTAAAATTTAGGCAAAAGCCATACAACCATGCAGCCTATAAAAGTCTTCCATTTTCATTATTGTTTTATTATAGTCATTTTTGTATTAAAATTATGTTGGTTGTTTGATTGTTTTTTAAATGTTATTTCCCATATAACAGATGCTTGTTTAGAAACCGCACAATACTGCTTAAACGAGAACTTTATTTTGCTTAGGAACGCCAACTGGGCTGTGAATATTTAAATCGTGGAATAGCCAACAATAAAGTACCGATCGTGTAAAACGCTTATTATTCGATAGTCACCACCACTCCATGTTGGTTTATTGATAGGATTTTTTTTTAAATAATCTTAATATATTATATGTAAATGGTTATCTTTTCATACGTAGATATTCTAGAAAAAAACAATTGTATTTCTGTTTAAAGTTGTTTATTAAACTCTCTTCAGACAATATATCATAATATATATAATTCATTTAATTACCAGAACTTTTAACAATGAGTTCGCAAATTTTGAAAAGCCGGAGTAGTTAAGCGTAAAGACACGATGAAATGGAAGGGGCACTGTGACTTATATGTATATTGCTAGGCGTTTAGTTTTGTACTGAAGAAGTGGATCCAAATAACTGACAATTAACTTGAAATATTCAAAATATATACAAAAGTTCTCTGTAGTCACTAACACGTACGCTTCAAAAAGAGTGCTTGGACGGATCTTGATCTCAGATGTGGTTTTTATTTTGATTCACGAACTTCGTTATTTGGCCCTATATTAATGCTTGATATTGTTTGGTTACTGTGACCGAGTGAAGAGAATTATAAATAATAACCAGAAGCATGACTTTTAACTTTCCATAAAAACTACCTGGATATTTTTAATAGGAGAGCCACCGTCTTATAAACACGTTATTTGAACTCTGAAGATTAGAAAAATATTGTAACCACTTGACTCTTTCTTAAATTTAATTTAATAAACCATATATTTAATATGTATACTAAATTTATGGTATAAACACACGTTGCCAATAAATGAGAAGTAGAAGTTATTTATCGTATGACCATATATTTAGTACAAGAAATATATAGAAAAAGCTGTGTGTATGACAATATCTTCGCCACAAAAAATAAATACTGTTCTTTTCGTTCAAACTGATATAATAATCTGTCTATCTACTTACGCATACTGTGTTGCTAACTAAAACTCGAATAGAATACATATAAGACACTGGGAAGAAACTATTAATAATTTAAACATATATAACTGGCTGGTCTTTAATTTACTTTTTTTAAATTTCCTATCACGTAATGCCTTTAAACAGTATGGAGTGGTTATGAATGGAGCATCGTGTCTCTGATAGGTCAGTATAATGGGATGTTTATTTATTATTCCATATATTAAAATAAAATCCAATGTAAAGTTTTTGTTATGTTTTATTAAAACCCTATAAATGTTTTCCTTTTCGTGTTTGAAGATTAACTATACATCCCTAAAAAGGGACTACTCCAAAGTACACTTACCTGGAAACACCGATAGATGCCTCTGTAATAAATTTTGAACTTCAGGTTGGTAGCTCAGAGAGCTATAGCACCCTACTTACTACTTTGTGAGTACTGCCATGTTATGGTTACATTAAATCTATTGCGGCTTCTACACATTTGCCTTAATGCGCATTCGTAGGTATTTATTTGCCTCTATTCATCTATTCCATCCAAGCGTTCGTTTGTGTTCATTCACGAATTGCGATGGACGTCGTTAGTAATCTTGGCTGAGACCATGGAACCTCCGTGCGATGCTCGATGACATCAGTAAAGCCTCTGAACGAGTTGATCTTAGAATGAACGACGAATGATAAGACGAAGATTATGTCAAACGTCCATGTAGCGCCAAGATCAGAGACTAGACGCTTGAAATTGTTGAAGATTATGTTTAACCTGGGACAAACTATCCAATTTCGAGAAAGAGGTCAATCGCCTAATCCAACTCGGCTGGACAGCGTTTGGGAAGCTATGTAACATATTCTCGTCCAAGATACCGCAGTGTCTCAAGACGAAAGTCTTGACCAGTGTGTGTTGCCAGTGATTACATATGGTGCTGAGAATCTCGTAGAACGGATGACCGATTGGGTCAAAGAGTTCTCGAGTGTCGGCCACGCACCGGAAGACGCAGCTTAGACAGACCCGCCACAAGGTGGTCCAACGACCTCGTAAAGGTTGTGGGGTTGTGGCGATCTTTGGGGGAGGACTTTCCAATAGTGGACGTCTTTCGGCTGAAATGATGATGATGATGATGGAGGTCAAGGCAATACGGCTCCATACTAGGAGGGATCAAAAAGTAGTGAGAACGACATACTCCTTGGTAAGAAAAAAAAATACTGGCAGGCATAGCTCAGATACATATTTGTAATATTAATAAAGAAAAAATCTTCGATTCACTTTTGTTTTTTTCTGAATGTAGTCATTTGATTGCTTCGTGTCAGAACGTGTTCTCGAAAATGGAGAGAAAGCCGTTATTAAATACCTCTGTTAAAGTTAACGACGCAAGAGATTCATTGCGATTTGGAGGCAACATTAGGAGAGTCTGCTCCGCCGTATTCCACTGTCGCAAGGTGGGCTTCTCAATTTCGAGTAGGGAGAATGAGCACGGAAGACGAACATCGTTACGGCCGTCCATCGACATCAGTCACCCAAGAAAAAGTTGCGAAAGTCGAGAAAATTGTATTGAGCGATCGAAGAGTTACCATCCGATACTTAATTCAAGAAACTGGCATTTCATATGGAAGTATTCAATCCATATTGAAACAATCATTGAATATGAGAAAAGTCTCCGCAAGATGGGTGCCGAGAATGTTAACCGACAGTCTGAAACAAAATCGACTTGACATTTCGAAGATATTTTTGGACAAGTTTCAAAAAGATTCTGAAAACATTTTGTCTCGTTTCGTAACAATGGACGAAACATGGGTCCATTATTTTGATCTCGAGACAAAACAGCAATCTTCGCAAAGAAAACGGCCATCATCACCGACCCCAGAGAAGTTTCGTGTCGTGGTATCGGCTGGCAAGGTTATGGCCTCAATATTTTGGCACTCAGAAGGGATATTGTTGATTGATTACCTGGAGCGTGGAACCACTATTACAGGCCAATATTATGCAGCTTTAATTCTCAAGTTGAGGAATGCCATCAAAGAGAAAAGAAGAGGAAAACTTCGAAGGGGCGTGTTGTTTCATCACGACAACGCACCCGCGCATAGGTCGGCAGTTGCGATGGCTGCCATTCAGCAAGCTGGCTTCGAATTGGTTAATCTTATTCACCAGATCTGGCGGCTAGCGATTTTTAACTGTTCCCCAAATTGAAAAATATTTAAAGGGAAATAGGTACGAAGACGATAACGAGGTGATGGATGCCGTGGAGAGCTTTTTGCAGGACCAAGACAAAACTTTTTTTGTGAAAGGGATTGAAGCCTTGGAAAACCGTTGGACTCGGTGTGTAGAGAGACTCGGAAACTATGTAGAAAAATAAATTATTAAGTTATCAATACTCATATTCTATCTCATTCTCACTACTTTTTGATCCCTCTTCGTATATGGATTATTAAGAAAATAATTTATGTTTTATCAATCATTATATTATTAAGATTAAGTATTTGATTAGTGGCGTAAAACAATAAAATAGTAGGTAAACTGTTGAATATATAAAAGATTTAAGTGATTAAGAGAAATATAATATTTAATAATTTCTACTGGGTAAAGATGCCTGCAGGAGCGATTTCTTCTTTTATCTGTGCTTCTTCATATTTATTCTCTACATATCTGAAAACCAATCGAACCAGATTATTATCATAGAGAGAGCAACGGTAATAAGACAAACAATATACGTATTTTCAAAGCAATGCTGGCTGAGTGATAGTCAGTACAGAAACCATGTCGATCGACGTGAGTTCGAATCCCTGAGCCTGAGCTTTTGGTGAAGGAAAACATCGTGATAAAAACCGTAACATTTTCTAATGCTAGCTATTAATCTCTTGAAAATCTGTCGCTGTCTCCCGGCGGCTGCACTTGAGAGCCAGTCCCCCCCTTATTAGGCTTAGCGTGTTACCACCTTGGGTCACATCGTCACATCGTCACTTAACATCAAATCAGATTATGGCCGAACGCTTAACTTATAAACGTAAATAGATAACGGAGTTCGATGAAGTTATTTAAGTAATTCGGATTAACAGCTTTACGAGCATTTTCGAAGTTCGATATTCAAATGAAAGAGTGTCAATCACACAATATTTATGTCAACTGTCACTTGTTTTTTTCATTTCGTTGCACGTAATAATTTTTTTTGTGCAATATGTTGCTAAACAGTCAAAATTATCAGCTTGAAAAAAATGTCTACGAAAGAATTATTTTCGGACATTCAGCAGACATTAAGGGTGATGCTGTACCTTTTTCAACGGTTACGTACTGGGTGGCTGAATTTAAAAGAGGTAGGTCGAGCTGTAAAAGTGACCCGCGTTCTGGGCGGCCTTCAACCTCCGTTACGGAAGAAAATGGCAAAATGGTTAAGAATCTAGTTTTGGAAGACTGAAGAATAACTATAAAACATATAGCTGTGATCCTAAAGATATCTTTTGGTTGCGTTCAATCCATTTTAATTAATTCACTGGTGTTCAAAAAAGTGTCGGCAAGATGGGTGCCACGAATGTTAACCGACGAAAACAAAAAGCGACGTTTGGAATTTTCAAAGCGTAATCTCAAAATGTTCCAGCTTGATTCTGATATTTTTTGTCGTCGCCTTGTCACTAGGGATGAAACGTGGGTCCACCATTTCGATCCTGAAACTAAGGGACAAAGCATGTCTTGGAAACGACCATCTTCTCCATCCATTAAGTAATTTTGAGATGCTCCTACCGCTGGCAAAGTTATGGCTTCAGTGTTTTGGGATAGTGAAGGAATCCTTTATTTCTTTAGACATCCATCTCTCGCCACTATTACATAACATTCAAATGTATTATCAATATACCTTGTTGAAAAAAAAAACAACGCTACTTACTTCTCGAGAGGTGGGCAGAGGAAGTGCCTTATGTTCCTCGGCATGAACAAATCCGCTTGAACCTTGCAAACGTCCAAAGCGTATTCGACAAATTCTGATACGATCTCTTCATCAACTACCTCTCCTATCCCAGGCACGGCGTAAACTACAGTTATCTAGGCAAAAATATAATCGATTTTTGAAAGTTGTATTACAGAGAAATATCTTTAGAGACTTCTCTCTACTTAGGGCAGTCCGACTGATAAAACTTTAACTGAACTTTGGATGGATAATTAATTCTTTTTTCTACGCTTCGAAATAACCGAAATACGGTGGAAGTATGACGGACTCTTACCAAATAATATCTATGAGGAAGAATATTTCTTAAAATATTGCAATTTTATTCGTTTCTACGAAGTTATAACAGTTGTTATTAAAAAAAAAAGGTATTATTTAAATTAAAATTTTAAAATTAAAGTTTTCATTTAATTTAATATTATTTCAAATGTTTTTCTGAAACTTCTAACAACTGAATATCCTAATCAATAAAATGAGTGTTTTAGTACATTAATATCGCTGCTATAATTATTATTTGTGATTGAATTTGACAGTGAATTAACCGTAACATTAGTAATAATTAGACATACTAATATAATCCCCTATTACTTAAGATAAACTTATTTGCTACCAATATTAATACGTTATAATTTGGAGATTATTTGTAGTTGCGGTAGGTACTAGGAAAATCAATCAAATTTTTCCGTGTTCCGTTTTACGCTTAATAATATCAGCCTGTAAATGTACCACTGCTGGGCAAAGGTCTTTTCCCAAGAAAAGGTATGGGCTTTGACCACCACGCCAGCACGTCGTAACGTATCGTCGATTTCAAACACAGAGAAACCAACATTACTATATTTTTCCCACATACAATGGTACTACAAAAACATTTCTCAAGCGTTCTGGTTTCCTCGCGATGTTTTCCTCCACCGTCAGACGATAGTACCACCAATTTAAATTATCATCGGACATCGAATTGATACTCCGCCTGTCTAAACCACTAGACCACCACGACTTTCGACTTTTACGTTGTATAAATAAACATTATTTTAATTTGACAGTAAAATTAATTCATATTATTACAATTGAAAGCTAACTTCGCATGATGCGCGCAATTTTATCCTCTTCTAACGGCCGTTTTCTATAACCTATCAATCTGTTGTTTCAGTTAGTAAAGATAGACAAAACTGTCTTTTTGCCCTTATTTTCATTTCAATAACTTATTGATGTAGATTAGTTAGTAGATTAATAATTACTTATTGATAGTATTTCCTATCGAACATTTCTATCTGTTATCAGGAGGATGGATAGGTAGCCTGCTACAAATAGGAACGCTCATACAAATCTGCGGTTCAAAATAAGTTTCGTTTCCTATTCTTGAAACGCAAACTATGGATAGATATTCTATTTGTACTAATCGGGGATAGCGATCAATCCATAAACTCAGATATGATATTGAAAACGGCCGTAAACGCGCTGAAAGAAGGCTTCTTGATTCTGTTAAACTCCATTACACATAATTGTCCGTAAATGCGTAACTTTGCATTACTGATATTTCGTCTTTATTTATTTTTTTATCCTTTCCTCCTACTTAAATAGTTTGCAATATTCTAAAGTATCTCTACAGCAAACACACCTCAGGTATCAGCTTCTCTTCTTCCTCCACCTCTTCTACTTCTGGAACAATGACACCCATGTTGTCATCTATGAATTTCTCAATCATCTCTCTGATCATGGCGACTTCTTCCGGTTTCGCCTGCGGAAAAACATAATTTAATTATAAGGCAATTAGAATTTAGAAGGGGTACTAGCAAGTTTTGCATCAATCTGTCCCGACGACTGAAGCACGCCATCAGATCTAAAAATAATTGTAAGAGAAGTAGTACACAGAGATATGTTTTTGAAGGTTTGTCTCTACTTGGGGCAGTCCGACTGGTAAAATACCCCCAACCTACAGAAGACCGCAGCCAAATAACGTTGTGTTGTGTTCTAGCGGTTGAGTAGGGTTTTCAGAGCTCCTTGGGGAGGGAGGTTTAAGGTCGACAACATGCTAGTGGTGTTAAAAGCATCCATAGGCTACGGAAGACAATTACCATTAGCTTATATATTAAGGATTTTTAATAGCTGTCAGTATTGCTTGCACTCAGCTAGATATACTTAATAATATACTAATATTAACGCCATTAAATTTTGAACTCTATAAGGTACCAATCTTAAAATTGTTCTACATCTGAATGTATCTACGAATGAACTGAAGATGTGTGCGCGTGAGGGTTTAACGCGAGCTCTTCTCTACTCTAATCTCTCACACCACACGGAGCGGCGGTTTTAGAGTTAGGTTGCCTGCCTCCTAAGACTGGTGCGGCCTTCGATAATATAACTCAGAGCAGTGGACGACAGACAACTATTTCAATTGTTGCATCCAATCGAATGTATGGGAAGGAAATCATTCACTGACCTTGATCTTCAGATAACTGCTTCCTCCCCAATGTTACAGCTGGTCACACCTGGTTGTAGCACGCAAGCGAATTCTTCTTCACCACAGGATGAATGTTCAGATAAAAAATATTGTACACACGGCGAGCGGAGCGGCGCGGTCAATCGACCGCGAGACGATAGGTCAATGCGGTTACACTTCTTGCAGCGTAGTGTACATGCACTCAAGCCATTTGTCCAGGTAAGAGGGGTGGCGGCGGTGTCTCCCCTAACAGTGACGTCGTACGCTACAGCGACGTTAGCCACTTACATTAGGAAGGACACAGATGCAAAAGATTTCGGAGTGTTTGATTTCATTCACCATATAATCAAGTAAATGCACAAACCGAAACAATTGGCCTAAACATCCACCCCACCTTGAAAGTTCTCAGGTTGAACTTTCAAAACAGATCTAAGTCATATTAACAAAGGCCAAAGAAAGAGCGGTTTACGGAAGCGGGAAAAATACTATTAAATATAATAATATTAAATAATAATATATATAAGCGGATTTACATATAACTAAGCGGGATAATAACGTACTGTTATTACATAAAAACTAGTTATTAATCTAACAACTAAATTAAATAATAAGAAACAAATAGTGTAGTTACTGGGAAGGCAGTGGACACAGTTTCACTACAGGACGCTTAAAAGAACTACTCTGAGTCCTAACAAGTGCGACTCTAACAATACCGTCACGTCCTGGATAGACTTTCTCGATAATACCTAACGGCCATCGAAACGGAGGAACATCATCTTTAAGAACGAGTACAATGGTACCCACTTTCAATGAGCTACTTTGCTTACTCCATTTTAGTCTAGATTGCATAGTGTGTAAGTATTCCAAGCTCCATTTTTTCCAGAACTGTTGTACTAATTTGTCCAACAATTGTTTTCTATTAATTAAAGAAAGACGTTCTGAGGAGACGTCAACTGCGGGAAGAAATTGTAGTGGAGTAGACATTAAAAAATGTGCTGGTGTCAGCACTTCTGGGTACGGATCCTCAGAAAGAACACATAGCGGTCTTGAGTTAAGAATACACTCAATCTGAGTTAATACAGTTAAAATCTCTTCATAAGAGAGAAGATGTGTTCCAACGACTTTATAAAAATGGCGTTTAAAACTCTTAACGTTTGCCTCCCAAATCCCGCCAAAGTGAGGACTGCTGGGTGGAATAGTATTCCAAATAATTTTACGTAAATTAAGCTCATTGCTTATACAACTTTGAAAGCTAGAAGAAGCGGTTAACGAATAAATCTCGTTTAATTTTGCCCTTGCCCCGATAAAATTTGTACCATTATCAGAGTACATAACTGACACAGGTCCCCTACGAGATAAAAATCTCTTAAACGCATCTAGAAAGGTGTCTGTTGACAAGTCGGAAGCCAACTCAATGTGGACTGCCTTGGTTGTCAAACAGACAAAAATACATAAATAAGCCTTTTGGGATTTCTGTCCGCGGCGGCGAGTTAAAGTAATGTGAATAGGACCTGCATAGTCTACCCCCGTGTGCACAAAAGCTTTCGCTTGTTGTACACGATAAGAAGGAAGATCTGCCATTTTTGGCCAAGAATGAGTGGGATTAGCACGAAAACAAATGTTACATAATTTAACTCTTTGTCTAATAATATTTCTAGAAGATAAAATCCAATAATACTGTTTTATAAGCGAGCTTAACAAGCTTGCACCTGTATGACAGTTTCTAACATGATAATGGTCAATTAATAAGTTTACTATATGATCCTTTTTAGGCAATAGCAGCGGGTGTTGTGCTTCGAAAGGCAAATCAGAATTAGACAGTCTACCTCCAACACGGATTAATTCTTTATCATCTATAAAGGGGCTAAGGTGTTTCAAATTGGACGGCACAGAGCCATTTTTCAAAGTAAACCCTTTGCAGTGCGTGGATTAAATAATATTCAGCGGTATTTAAATCGGATAAATTAAATTTATCGATCGCGGTAAGATTTTGGCAAACCGTAAAATATAAACAATTACATGTAATAGTTTATTCCAAGAAGATATATTTTTAGAAACGTTATAAATTAGCGGTAAGTCTTGATTACATGTTACAGTAGTGAAAGTAGTAAGTTTCATTTCTGGAATATTAATATCCGAATTTGGAACAAAGGGAACGATAGGCCATGAACCTGGTGGGGAGCGCAACCAAGCTGGTCCACGCCACCATAACTCATGAGCCACCAATTGAGATGGTAACATACCGCGTGACACACAGTCACTAGGGTTCTC
Source organism: Saturnia pavonia (assembly GCA_947532125.1). Lineage (NCBI taxonomy): Eukaryota > Metazoa > Arthropoda > Insecta > Lepidoptera > Saturniidae > Saturnia > Saturnia pavonia. The sequence goes on from OX383922.1 coordinate 6,800,628, forward strand.
CACGCTCGAGATATAATAAAAATGTTTAGCATCAAGGTTTTCATGTATCTTCGCTATTCTATTTGAAATGAATATGGACCAGCGGTGCGGAGAAGAAAGAATCCACGATAAAGCTATCGTCGAATCAGAAAAAGCGTATATGTTAGAAATAGGATAGCGAGGATTATAGGAATCGTAAACACAGCGAACCAACTTAGACAAAAGGACGGCTGCGCATAACTCGAGGCGAGCAAGCGAAACTACCTTGACGGGAGAAACCTTTGACTTAGAACAAGCCAATTCCACAAATATATTTCCAGAAGTATCGGTTACGTGCAAATAAATAACACAACCGTACGCTTTCATACTAGCGTCACAAAAAGCAACAATATTAACTTTGCAATTATTAGACACATTTAAGTGTCGCGGGATCAGTAAGTTGGACAACAAAGGTAGCTCTTCTATAAATTTGAAGAAGCTAGTGGTGATATGATCTGGTGGAGCGTCATCCCAATCTATGTTAGCATTCCAAAGTTCCTTTATTAGAAGTTTGGCGAACAAAATAACTGGTGACACTAAACCCAAAACGTCAAACAGTCTAGCAACAGTGGACAAGATTGTGCGTTTTGTACAGATCGTTGTACACTTGTTGACATTAAAATAAAATCTGTCTTCAATTGGATGCCAGGCAAGACCTAAAATCTTCATACCAACATTATCAGTGAAGTCGACTGGAGCACAATGCGACGGCGGCAATGTAGAAAGTAACTCAACCGAATTACTTGCCCATTTCACTAAGTCAAAGCCTCCTGACGAAAACATAGTAATTAATTGCTTAGAAAGGTCAATGGCTTCATCTAGGGTAGCTATAGAGGACACCAGATCGTCAGTATAAAGAGAAGTCTCTGCCATAGCGGCAGCAGCGGGAAAACGACATTTTTCGTCAGAAGCCAGCTGGCGGATAGTGCGCATTGCTAAGAAAGGGCTGGACTGGACTGGACAAACCGAAAGGAACGCGTAAAAACTGAAAGACACGAATGTCTTCGGCGGTATTAAATCTATACAAGATTTTTTGAAACTTACAATGGTCATCAGTAACACCTATTTGTAAGTACATCTGCTTGATGTCAGCAGTGATAGCGATAGGAAAAAGACGAAAATTTAATAAAAGCTTAAACAGGTCGGCCTGTAAGTTAGGACCGGCGTAAAGTATGTCATTTAGTGACAACCCTGAATGAGTTTTGGCACTCGCGTCCAGAACAACGCGCACCTTAGTGGTGGCCTTGTCTGTGCGGAGTACGGCGTGATGCGGGATAAAGTAGCCCTCGTCGGAGTGCAACTCGGGCGGAACTTCACATAAATAATTATTATTTATATATTCGCGGATTATTTCATTATAATCATCACGAAGGGCGGGTGATGCCTTAAATTTACGTTCCAGGCTCAAAAAACGGCGGTGTGCAGTAGCATAAGAATTCCCTAACGAGGACTCACTGTCCTTAAAGGGGAGCGGTACAGTATATCGGCCATCACTATTACGAGTAACGGTCGAACTGTAAATTTCCTCGCAAGCAATATCCTCAGGGCTAGAAAAAGATTGACTTGGCAACTCCTCTAACTCCCAAAATTTGTGCAAGGAATTGTGTAACTCACTGTCATTCAGTGAGACACAAGCGGTGGATACAATATGTGTATCATCAGAAAAAACGCAAGGCATATCTCCCATTAAAATGTAACCGAAAGTGGTTTGTAACAGCGGAGGAGCGGGGGGAGGAGCCTCGACGCGGCCATTCAATAAAAGAAATGGAAATAGTTGCGAACCTAACAGTAAATCAATTTGACCAGGTACATTCCAGTCATTGTCTGCTAAAAGTATATTTTTGATGTAATGCATATGAGATGCATCAATATAACGCGTTGGTAAATCATCCGTAATACGGTCAACAATTAAAACATTAATGTTATATTTATGCGGTGAAACTCGCGACTCAATAGTTAAGTTTGCGTAACCATAAATCGGACGAGTACTCGAACCAATTCCTTTAATAAAGGAATTATTTAGCGGTGAAATATTTAAGTTAAGTTTTTTACAACAAGACATCGTCATAATATGATTTTGAGACGCATTGTCTATTAAACAACGAACAATAATCTTATTGTGAGAGTTGTTTTTATACGCAAAAACCTGCGCGGTAGATAATAAAACATTCGAATGCGGTTTATTATTCGATACATTAACAAGCGCGTTAGATGTATAAGTATGCATAGCGACAGGCGGAGCGCGCGGCTCCGATGTCACCTGTTGCGTTTGCGCATCGATGTTCATACCATTCGATGTATTAGGAGTGTCGAGCGTTAAATTGTTATTAAAATGTAAAAGAGAATGATGTCGTTTTTGACATCTTATACATGAGCGGTCTGACTTACATTTAGCAGAAGTATGCGACAAACTGAGGCAATTTATACAGCCTTGTTTATGCTTTATAAAATTATAACGATTATTAGGAGAAATATTTTTGAAACCTGAACATTCATATAAATGAAGGTGGTCAGTTTTCTTGCAATATATACAATTATTTTTGTTAACTTGAGTAGATACATATGAACGAGATATTTTAGCGGAACTTTTATTTTGATAAGTTTTAGGTTTTAATTCGGTTTTAGAAGTTCTTTCTAAGACCTTAACTTGTTCTCGAATGAAAGTTACAAATTCTTTATAAGTGGGTAGTTGTCCCGGTTTTCGAAATGAGGTTTCAAAAGACTTTACGGTTTCTAAATCTAACTTCTTTAAACCAATATGAATGAAAATAAATTCTTTAAAATTATCTATATTTAACTGATCTAAGGCGGTGTACGTTGTAGTAAATTTATCAATAAATGATTCTAAGTTGCTTGAATTTAAATTAGAGATTGGTTTAAAATCTAATATTTGGTCTAAGTAATTAGATGCAAGGGCACGATCATCTTGATATTTTTCAATTAATGAGTTATAAAGCGGTAAATAATTTTTAGATGAGGGTGTCAACCCTACGCAAATACTTCGTGCCTTTCCCGTCAAAGATGACAGCAAATATTGAATGCGTTCAGTATCATTCAATGCATTATTTTCATGAATTAACATGTTAAAAGTTTCAATAAATAAAGGCCAATCATTTAAATCACCATTAAACTGTTTTAGTTCAATACGTGGTAATTTAATGTTCGATCGCGACTCACTGTCGCTTGTGACCTTGCAACCAGATGCAGACGAGTGTCATAGAAAAACGTTCTTTTGACATTATAATGCAATTATATAACTCTGTAAATGACCAAACGGACTCAAAATTAGGTTTTTGGGAAACGTCTAATGAATTATTTAATTCTTCAACAATTTGTACAAATTCAGAACGCAATTTATCGCAAACACTTTGCGATTTTATAAGAAAATTATCAATAATTTTGTCATCAGAATCTGACTTAGGAATGCAATCATAAACAGATTGTAAATATGCGAAGTATGAATCACGCTTAGCAACAAGCAATTCAACTTTCCTTTTTGATTTTTCAGTTGCCATTTTTAATTAATAAAAGAAACAAATTCAAAATAAATAATACGTAGACAACAACTAATTATAATGTGTGCATATAAAATAGCGGGGTTAACGAGGTGAAAGAATGCGGCGTAATGCGCGATCGCAAAACTACCTTCTTATTAAGATCGCGTGTGAAAAAATAGCTTTTTTTTTTTTTTTTTTTTTTTTTTTTTTTTTTTTTTTCGAACTGACTACACTGTTAGCCTGAGGGGCCCTGGAGCCTTTACGGCTTTTACAGCTTTACCGGGCTTGGGGGCGAGCGCTTAGGGCACTCAGCCACGAAAGCTAAGCAACAACATCCGAGGGTGCCAAAGTGGCCGGACCTCGGCTCGGACTGTTGCGCGTATGCAATTAAGTCGCGATCTGACTAATTCCCTATCCGTAATTCGATCTAAACTAACTATACATATATACATGTTTCTGCCCCCTGGGAGGAGGGAAGGAACATGTGTATGTGTATTTAGTGGTCTGAAATTTTTGTCTACTCTAACTAGGCAAAAAAAGAAAAAAAAAAGGTCCCTTACAGAACCTATGTACCTATGTGTGTTGTGCATGTGTGTATAATGCAGTGTCATGTATGGCTGTGAAAGCTAGTGATTGTACAGTCACTTGTATCGCGCGAGCGGCTGCTTGGCTCAAGGGCTCCATGCCGATGGATCGGACCTAGGCTTGAGTTGCCGCAGAGGAGGGCGGTCGTGGCGGGTGTGCGGGAACGAAGTTAACCGTACGTCCCCTGCGGAGGGAACGGTGGTTTCGCGGGCGTGGGCGCGAGCACGCATATGTTGCGGGAGCGGACGCGTAGTAATTATGAGCTTTCTCGATGTCGTCGTCGGGATCGACAAAGAGATTTCGCGGACGGCGTTTATAACGTTTGGCAACGGGGATCGAGTTGTCTGGGACGTAGTTCACGGTGGATTTTACGAGCGGGTTGGGGTGATTCGAAGCGCTATCGAACTATCTCCTGGTGAGATATTTCACATAGGCTTCTATCGAGGGAAGCCTCATGTCCCTGTGGAGGTCCATGTTCCTAACGAAGGCTGGAGGGTCAAGCAGGCGACGGAGAAACCGATTTTGGACTCTTTGCATGCGGACAAAGTTATGTTTGGACATATGTGCGAACGCTGCGCAGCTATATGTCAAGATCGGACGGACGCACATCTTGTATAGTGTAAGCTTATGTCTTAAGGACATTTTGCTTACCGAACTGAGCAGGGGCCGCAAGCGGGAAAGGATCCAGACGGCCCTATTCCGGACTATAGTAACGTGTGCGTTGAAGTTAAGCTTCGAGTTGAGGGTGACACCCAGATATTTAGTCTTGGTGGCCCAAGGGATATTCCTACCGAATAATGAGAGGGGTCCTACCGTGCGTGGTAGTTTACATGTATGCGGTTCGAACATAATCGCGGCGCTCTTTACCGGATTAATAGCTATTCGCCACGTTCGAAACCACTCCCCGAGAGTGGTTACGGCACGTTGGACTGCGCAGGCGAGATTTTTTCTATGTCTGTTTGACGCGTATATGACTGTGTCGTCAGCGTAGAGCCCTACCTCGACCCCGGGGGGCTTCGGGAGGTCGCTGACGTACAGATTGAAAAGGCAAGGCGCCAGGATGGAACCTTGCGGGACGCCTGAGCGTATAGGGTGGGCGGTGGATAGTACTCCTTCCACTCGGTAGTGGAAGGTGCGGTCGCGTACAAAATCGTGAACTAGATGAACTAACCTATCCGGGACTTCTAATTGATGTAGCTTGTGGACCAGTCCGGCGTGCCAGACCTTATCAAAGGCCTTGGCTACGTCGAAAAAGACCGCAAGCGTGCGGGCGGGAGCAATATTGCTCTTGGCGAAGTTACTCGTGATGTGCTCCGTGAGGCGGTGCACTTGATGTGTACACGAGTGACGGGCGCGAAAACCGAATTGTTCGGGCGGGTATAAATTCTTGTCGTCTATAACGACCTTGAGACGGTTCAGAAAGATCCGCTCATAGAGTTTCCCTAGGGTGTTTAGGAGACTGATCGGGCGATAGCTTTCGGGAAGCGAAGCTTTTTTGCCGGGCTTGCGAATACCTATAACTATAGCTTTTTTCCAGACGGCTGGAAAATAGCAGTGGGCTATGGCTGCATTGAAGATGCAGACCAAAAGAGCTATGAGGTGATCAGGAAGAAGTTTGAGTACTTCATTCCTGATACCATCAGGACCGGGAGATTTCCTAGGCTTAAGGCCTTTGATGATAGAACAGACCTCATCTGGCGTGACCAGGGTTAACGTTTCCGCGGGGGGAATCAACGTGAGTTCCTGAACGGCGGTCTCGATAGTTTCGATGTGGGCAGTGTCTACGTTGTCGCAGTTTGGGGAGCACTGACTCTCCAAGCTTGCGGCAAGGCATTCTGCCTTATCGTCGCTATCGAACGCGAGTGGGAGATCGGGGCCCCTTTCGAGGGGCGGCATCTGGGCGGAAGCTTCTAACTTTAGAGAGCGGGCGAGGTTCCAGTAAGCCAGATGGGACGGCTTGAGACCCTCTAAGAGGTTATCCCACCGGTGGCCTCTGAACTCGCCGATGCGAGTTCTGACCTCTCTCTGAAGTCGTCGTAATCTACGGGTGTTATCCCTCGTTGGATAAGAATCGTGTGCACGTGTCGCGGCGTTCTTTTCCGTGATTAACGCTCGTAAGCCGGGGGGGAGTATAAAGCGGCGATCGTTCGCCGCTTGCACCTCTCTCGAGGCCTCCCTTACACCGGTTTGGAGGTAGTCGACCAGGGAATCGATCGCTAAGTCGGCGTCTGCTGTTGACTCTAATACGTCGGGGATCCTAGCTAAGCTGGACGGGGTCGCGTTATCCGTTAGGTAGCGATTTAAGATCGCGTAGTCAACTACTTTGACTTTTGGCGGACTGGGGTCGAACGGTTGCCCGAGTTGTAAAATAACCGGGCGGTGATCGGAGTCTAGTTCATGTACGACTTCTATAAGTCGTAACCGAAGCGAGACACCTTTGAGGAGGGCTATGTCAAGTACTGTCGGGTGACAGTTATCTTGAAAGTGCGTGGGTTCTAGCGGGGCTATAACGTCAAAGCCGAGCACATCGCATAGCAGATCAAGTATAACCCCGTTAGGGGTGTTACGCGAGTTGTTGAAGTGAGTGTGACCGCTATTGAGGTCGCCTGCTATTATGACGGATTGTCCGAGTGAGAGGAGCGCCTCCAGGTCGGACTGAAGGAGTCTTTTACTCGGGGAGAGATATGCAGAGACAAGCGTGATTGACGGATGGCCAGTCATGCCTATTCTACAAACTGACACTTCCATATTGGTAAGTGCGGGAGGGTCTATTGGCATGCAATAGAGGGAACGCTTGTAGTAGATGAGCGTGCCGCCGCCTCGGGTGGCACGGTCATTTCTGACTATATTGTAATTTGCTATCTTAGGGTCGCGCCTACTGGGTTTTAGAAGTGTTTCTTGTACTAGAAACACGTCTATCTCCCGTTCCCTAAGAAAGGTGGATACTAAGTCCCGTTGTGGAAAGAGGTTTCGCGCGTTAAAAAAAGATATGTTTAGGCTTCTAGGCTTAATGCGTGCCATTGATAACCGATATCTATTTCCCGGCACGGGCCAGGCGCATTAGCGTCGCTGTCATCAGGGGGAAACGCCTGATGGATTCGCCGGGACCGTACTCAGCGACGCACTGTTCGTACGCCAGTACTTCCTGAGGGTCCTGCTCGCGGAAGAGCATGACCATGTAGTCAACGCCGCGGCGCGTGTTGACGGGCGGGGGGGCCTGAGCCTTAGGAGGCTGAGGGCGGGGAGTGGAGACCCATGCTGCTTGAGGGGCTCGCATGGCCGGAGGGGGTGCGCGGGGCGCGGGGGCGGCTGCCATCGGGGCGCTGGAGGCACCCGGCAGGCTGGGGAAAGCCTCTGGCGTGAGCAGGGGCTTTGGCTGTCCTACGGCGGGACGTGTCCTCTGAGGAGGGCTGTGTCGCGTAGGGCGCATGGGTCGCGTAGGGCGCGTGGGGCGCGGGGCACGGGGACAGCCGCGATAGTTCGCGGGGTGACCTTCGTTGCCGCATAGCACGCAGCTCGGAGGGGTAGCCGACTCACGAGTGCGCGAGCACTCGCTCGTCGCGTGGTCCCCGAGGCACTTAACGCACCTGGGACGGAGATGGCAGTTGCGTGCCGAATGACCGTACAGCTGGCAGTTGTGACACTGCGGAGGACTGCGGTTCTTGTGTGGGGGCTCTACGGCTATTCCGGAGAGCTCACACACTTTCCTAACGTTAAAAATGGCTCTGCCCTCGGGGGTCAGTTCCAAGATGACTAAGACCATGTCGAGAGGTCTGTTTTTGGATTGTCCGCCGTGCATTCTGTGCACTTCGCGGACAGGGAAGGCCTTGGCTAAGAGGTCAGTTTTGACCTCCTCGGGTGTGATTTCCACCGGGATGCGGCGGATTACAACCCGGAGTTGACGTTCTTCCTCCAGGGAGTACGTGAAATATTCGAGGTTGCTGTCTCGGAGCAACCTGGTAAATTGACGGTGTTCTTCCGAGGTGGAAACTTGGACGCGGATACCGTTGGCCGTGTTACTGGCCTGGGTGTAGTGGATACGGAGTTCTCTCAGTTTCTCTGAGAGTTTTGTCCAGACCGATTTGTTCTGGACCGTGACGGGGGGCGGGCGACGCGCCTTTCTGCCGGCAAAGGTACCGGCAGGCGCTGAGGGCGCTGCGGAGCGGGGGGCGTGGCTGTTGAGCCCGGTTTTTTGTGCCTTTTGTGGGCGGGACTGAGTCTCCGGAGACTCGGGACGTGAACGCGGTGCCCGTTTGGCGGGCTTATTTTTTTGAACGAGGGTGAAGCCCTCGTTGTTTGTTCGTATTGCCGTGTCCATTTCGATGGACTCGGGTTCGGGGTCCGGACTGGGGGGCGAGTAGCTAACGTTTGTAGCTACTGGCGTCGGCGTGTCCGGTTCGGGAACTAGCGACGCAAACGAATTGTTTATTGGTAGCGCAGAGGGCGCTGGGGTCGGGGCTTGAATGCCCGGGGAACGTGAGCGCGACGATGGCCGTTTGTACGGCGTCTGACGGTGAGCGCGGGGTGCCGTTGAGCGGGAGCGCGGGGCGGGCTTCTTTTTCGTCGCGTGGGTCGCGGCGGGGTCGCTGGCCTGTGCGACAGCAATGGCGGGTTGCGCGGCCGCGATGGCCCTATTGAAATCCGTCCATATTGACGGGTGTAGGCTTGTTGCGAACGCAACGAAGCTTTCTAAGTCTGGCGAGTTTGCCATTCCGGCGGCGGCGGTTGGGCGGGCGGGGGTGAAGTTAAACCTCCCTGCCGGAGAGGCAGGGGGGTGCGCCGAGTGAATTTAAACGGCTATCCCGAGCCGTGCAAAGGGACCTGCGGGTCACGGTGTAATGACTCGCAGGAAAAGAACCTACCGGGCCCTACGTGGAGGTCCCTATCAAGCCCGAGGCAGAGAACGCAGCCGGTATAAATACCTAGCTACGCCCAAACAGACACTCGGGGATGGATGTGTAGCAGGATCGGAAGGGTGGGAAGGAGACACTCAGGGCTTGACTATGACTCTATCAAGGGCCAAGGTTCCTGAGCCCGACCAAGTACTATCGTTTGCCTCTGAAGGAGGCAACCGAGGGCGCTTGGGTCACGCACCCACTTGCTTTAGTTGGCACCGTCAGGTATCAGGCAAGTGACCACTAAAGTGTGGATTTCGTCGAATAGAAACAAATTGCTCTTAAAAGAGCAGTTTATGTTTGTGTAGCGTACTAAAAGTACGCGACACAATGGGTGCGAGCGAGACGGCGATACGCAGGTGCGGCGCAGGTGCGATGCAGGTGTGCAGCAAAGCCGGTCGGTCGTAAAACTACACAAAGGCGGCAGAGAGCGGTCGTAAACACGTCCGTTCCCGCCGGCGGTCGTGATCGGTCTCCGAAAAAATAGCGAATGTTGTACCTACCTACTTAAAGTATTTTATCAATATTTCGTGCCTCAAATAGTTAAAATCACAATCATTTTAGCGGGAATAAGGAGCGGTAAAATGCCTACTTGCCTAATTATCTTATAGGCTTGTTACGGCGAATTATTCGATGAAACGAATTCCAGAAATGAGCACGAAACATATAATAAATTAACAATAATTCGTTTTAAATTTTGCCAGTGATTAAATTACACTATTGGCGCGGTAGGATACACGACAATGTCCATCCAGGAGCGTTTACGATACAATATAAGTAATATAATAGTGGAAGGTTGGTGGATTTTTGATGTAGGTACATAAAAATAATATGCGTTATATAAAAAAAATATAAAAATGGGTGAATCGCTAGGAATATATAAAGTATAAACTACCAGGATCTAGTGACCATAAAGACTATCCGGATTATAAGAACATAAGAACTATCCAGATCGTAAGGAACATAAAAATATCCGGGTCGTAGGACCATAAAAAAAATGTGTGCGCGTGAGGGTTTAACGCGAGCTCTTCTCTACTCTAATCTCTCACACCACACGGAGCGGCGGTTTTAGAGTTAGGTTGCCTGCCTCCTAAGACTGGTGCGGCCTTCGATAATATAACTCAGAGCAGTGGACGACAGACAACTATTTCAATTGTTGCATCCAATCGAATGTATGGGAAGGAAATCATTCACTGACCTTGATCTTCAGATAACTGCTTCCTCCCCAATGTTACAGCTGGTCACACCTGGTTGTAGCACGCAAGCGAATTTTTCTTCACCACAGGATGAATGTTCAGATAAAAAATATTGCACACACGGCGAGCGGAGCGGCGCGGTCAATCGACCGCGAGACGATAGGTCAATGCGGTTACACTTCTTGCAGCGTAGTGTACATGCACTCAAGCCATTTGTCCAGGTAAGAGGGGTGGCGGCGGTGTCTCCCCTAACAGTGACGTCGTACGCTACAGCGACGTTAGCCACTTACATTAGGAAGGACACAGATGCAAAAGATTTCGGAGTGTTTGATTTCATTCACCATATAATCAAGTAAATGGACAAACCGAAACAATTGGCCTAAACAGAAGACTATTTTAGAGAAACCAATGAAGTATCTTATATTGGCAAAGCAGTTAAATGACGAGGGTGGCACTGAGGGTATTATTTTTAAATTAAATACAACAAATTCTTAATAACGTTTACTATATCATGAATATATGGACTTACAATAATTGTCTCTGTAGTCTCTAATACTGTAATCACCAGATGGTTGTTTATAACCCAATAACAAAAACATTTCGCATCCTCTCGTCTAGACACCAGGTGGTTATGACCATTCTTAGTCATAACATACGAGTCAGCGTCAGCGTCTTTTAATTATCTACCGATTAACACGTCGTAATAAGGGAAGGTACAGACTATATAATATAACCTAGGTTATATATATTAACGCGACTAAGTTGCGAATTCTATAAAGTACCAATCATACAAACTTTCTGGATTTGAATGCGTACACAAATTAACTGAAGACTGTTCGTTAGTAGAGAAATCAATATAGCATCGTAAGACGCGAAACTACTACAAAAAAAAAAAAAACAAGTAAAATACCTTCTTCTTCTTCAGATCAGGATCTGGTAATATAGCAATCTGCTCATCTATGTATGTCATAATCTCTCTCTCGATGTGCTGAACTATGAACTCTCCACTGGTAGTTGACATCTGCCGGCCAGCGATCATGCCTTTAAACAAATGACGGTCATATCTTATTATGTTTTTTTAGATTTACTTTTTTGGCGCATTTTATAGAGGTTTAAATTAAAAATTGTACGCGTCTTTTCACGAAAGTGCGTCATTGTGAAATTAGCCATCAGTGAAATGAAAGTCAATTCATTTTACAGAGTAAAATGTTTAAATTGTCTACGTTTAAAAGTTATTATAATTTCATTACAACAATGTGTATTTTTACATCGTTAATAATTTTAACATTATTAAAAAAAAGACAGTAAAATTAATTGACATTATTATCATTGATGGTTAACTTCGTTATGTTGTTGGGCCTCGGGATAACCTTTTTTGAGTTAATTTTGATTTGGTAGAACTATTACGTACGCACGTAAATACGTACAATAGTTTTTATCGCGATTATTTTTTCAATGTTACTTTTTTGATTTTAGGTGAAACCAGCATAAAATTATACAATGCATATTTGTATGCTTTATTATTATAAAATAATATATGAGATGAGTTATTGGACGTAACTATATATAGGAAAAAATTTATATTTCGTATACGTTAAAAGTATAAGAACATATCTAACCAAGATCATAGTTAGTGGATTTAAATTTGTCCACTATAGCCGCTATTTCAGCCATCGTCACCTCTAAATCTTCAAGGCGCTCTTCGCGTGATTGGTAACACTATAGGAAAAATGGATAAGGGCTTAAAACAAGCACTTTAGAATTATCTTTTGATAGCAAAAGTTATCTATCAATATTATTTAACGCCTATGTGAACTATCGATGAAGTACACTAACAGACAGAGGACATCGGTTCACTAGGACTTACTTACTATAAATGAAGATAATATGGGCATTTAGTTTCGTTTCATGAATATTCATAGTATAGTTTCATAGTGGGCTCCTTCTACATACAAAACTTAGCATTAAAAAAAAACTGTACTACTATTTAAGCCTAATTATTAATTTAGTTTTCCAAGATAAACATCTTCACAAGTAACTACAGGTACGCAAAAGAGACAGTGTAATTTTACTTCAGCAACAAACAGTGCAATTCTTTCGGCTTCTGATTCCGTCGGTGTTTCTTCTTCTTCGACTTTCTCTGCAGTTCCAGTAACGTTTGCGGCTTGAGGAGTTTCCTCTTCTAAAATTTCTTCTATTACTAGATCGACTGGCTCACCTGTATTATACACTATTATGCTTGTATCAATATATTTAACTGCAAGCAAACTAACTAAATTATCCACAATAGTTTGTTAAACGTTTAAGTTTTTTGTATTTATTTCTCAATGTATCCAATAACTACATAAATATTTTGTATAGTGCAAATTACCTATGGTTGTTCTAGCAATCTTAAGAGTTTTTTGTTGTTTCATTGTTTGTTTATTTAAACGCGCTAATCTCTGGAACTGCTAGTCGGATACGAAATATTCTTCAGGAGTTCATAAAGAATAGTATAGGTTATATAACCATGCTACGGTCCCAAGGAGCGGGGCAGTAAATATGAACAACAAGCAATTTGAATATGAACAACAATAGGTAGGCGCGCTGACGGAGGCGCCAAGGAAAGTTTGTCGAATAATTCTAACACGAATGAAACCGTGGAGCACAGCTAGTGTTAATAGAAAACAGTAAATAAAATGTTATAACCATAAAACCGATAAGGGATCTCGTTATCATCTTCATCGAATACTTTTATCACGATATCCTTATTTTCTTCTTTCTTCTCTTCTTTCACTGTCGTCGCATCTATTATACATTTGAAATGTTTAAATATGATAATAGGTTATTATATCACATTACCTATAATAAAGTTATCTATACTACTGACGCAAACAAAATTATAGCTATTGCTCACTTAAATTTTAGGGCGGACTTTCTATTTTGTACATTTATACTGTCTATTTACAGATATTGAATATTAAGGGAGCAGTTGTCACATAGAATAGTGATTGTCTAAAAGTCCAAACCTTTGTTGACCCAATTAAGGATACGGTATTTCAGAATAATGAAAAACCAAAAATATGTACGTTCATCTGTGCCTAATTTAGAACACATGTATGCTTTGTTCATAATAAGAAGTCCCGCATGACACATGTCAAACGATTGTTTCAGAGATATAGCATAACTTAAATTTGAAGTTGATTCAACGATTATCGATTCTTTTTTAGTGCTAAATACAATCGATTGAGCTTAATCAATTGAGGGTTATGTAAGTTGTCTAAATGAAATAAATTACTTAGAACAACAAATGGATAGCAAACTAGAACATTTGAATTATTTAATTCCTGACGCCAAACAACAAGATTTATTCTTCCAATCAAATATTATTCGTTGCCTGTTGCTGCAATATAAAATGTAGAAATTATGTAAACACTGTTTTAATTCGACATTAAAAAAGAAACTAACAAATGAAATGTACAACGGCGTTTGATTAATTATCAATTCATGCAATTAATTTTCGATTCATTAACTTTATTATTTTAGTCCACTCCAGTTTTAAGTACCATAGATTGCACGTAGTAAGAAAAAAAAAACGAAAAGTTACAAAAATCATTTAGGATTTTATCGTGCAAAATGTTTTTATAACGTTTATCAATATCATTTTTTGTTATAATGATAATTGATAGTCGAAATACACGTTTTTATGTTATGTCGTAATTTGCACGACCTAACAATTTACGTTCTAAGGACACTTTATGAAGTTTGATGGCTAAATCTATTAATAAACAACCTCAAAAAGCACCATAGCCCTAACTGTGGCCAATCAATGATAGGTTAAAACTGCTGCCCACCATACCCTTTGGAACGGAAAACGGCGATGCGAGCACTCTTGCCTTGCATCATAAATAGGTGTAGCGGTAGTACTATTGCAGTCGAACCTTTCACAGGCTCTACCTATCTTCTACACTTATTTACCAAAATGTAATTTATTATGTTACTTTCTCCCTTGTTAAAAAAATTACTTCCTCTTTTACAATTTATCCTAGCTTCTATATAAGTGATAGAGCAACGCATTTATAAAACTAAAGATAAATAATTTTTTTTCCTCAATTAGCATACCTGATATAAATTTCGATAATCTAAATTTACCAGCTTACAAACTCTGTAATGCTCTAAGAGGAACCAATAGTGAGAAAGACTGGTGCTACGATATGTGCCAATTGTAAATAGATCTGTTCTTGCATAAAAGAATGCTTTTCAAATGGAAACCGCAACTGACCTTCATTAGTCACAACTTGTGATGCAAACCTGGCAGCACTTAGTTCTCGCAGCTTTTCCTGGAATAATATAAACGATCATCAAATATTACGGACCAACGGATTTAAATGCAAAATAATGAACGAAACTATCATGTCAACTTTTCCACTAAACTCTGAACGATTGGAAATCTGCAGAAATCTGCATGCTTACGGTATAGGGTAACATATTAGGGGTGGAAATAAAAATTGTCATGTGAATAAAGAAATAAAAATGCTGGTACTAAAGTTTATTTTAATACCTAAATGAATGTAAAATTAAGCAAAGTAACTATGAAGTTACCCGTATCTGAATTTCTTCAAATAACTCAATACAGAAAGGATTGCAAAATTTAAAAGTGAGCAAGTATAGCTAGATACAAGGTATCAAGGAAATGCAGAATTTTACGATTAACATTAATTATGTTCATGGAGTAAAGGGTCAAGTAAAGCAAATTATATACTGACCCGGGCGACAGAAACCCTGGCCATGCTATGAAGGTCTGTTCTAGTCCTTCTTGACTATGAAGATATGAATGTCGATCTATAGTTGTCATCATTACTACAATCAGCTTTACCTATACTCTACACCACAGCAAAAGCTTTTAGACCACTGAATAAAAAACGCGCTGATCACAAAAATTTGAGACGCCGAAATCAGTTAATATTAGGATTTTCTCTTTAAATATTATAGTTGATCAAGCGTTTGAGGGAATTCCAAAACTTTACGCGTTCATTGTTTAACATCATTAGCATGCATCTTTACATAGTATAAAATGAAGTCGCTACCGCTGTCTGTTCGCTTAGATTTTTTAAACTATTCAATTGATTTTAATGCAGTTTTCAGCAATAGATAGAGTGATTCAAGAGGATGGTTTATATGTATAATAAAGACAAACATATTATAGTACAGAAAGTCCGAAAAATTCAAAGATTTGTAATGTGATGTCGTGCCAAACATATTTTTGTGCGCTTACATCGCAAATGCTGGCTAAACCTAACGAGATAGATTTTTAGAGATAGAAATTAATTTTCTACGGTATTGCATATCTTAAAAAGTCCGATAAAAAAGTCCGCGATTTTATATATTTATCTCACACTGCCCCATATTAGTATCTACATTGCACCCGTGCGAAGCTGGGGTGGGTCGCTAGTATTATATAAATCTTTGTCTTTATTCTTCTCATAAATATATTCATGTTTTAATTCTGCTTTATACCATATTACTTTTAGGGTTTTCCTAAGAACACAATAAAGGAATAGAAACTAACTTCAACTTCTTCACTTGGCACCGCTCTACCTGGAAAGACATTCTTGTTTCCATAAACTACATATTTATCGCTTTAAATTGATATTACTTTATTGTAAGTACACTGGCTGATATTAAAATGAATTTAACAGTACTCAGAGATATCCAAATGATTTCATTATCAATGAGTTAATAAATTATTACAGGAAATATTATCTGGTCTTTCTAAAACAAATAACACATTAATTAAATTAGAAGTTGAAAAAAATAACTCATCATAAAAAACAATCAATTATCTTTTAAAACTATAACATATTCAAAATGACAAAGAATAATTATAATCAACTATGGATATAGTAAATGAAATCACTTTGAATATTATCAGAAAAGGTCCAAATAAAAGAGACAAACAAAACCAAACTAAAAAATACAAAAAGAAACACTTGTAAGCTAAGTTTTCTTAATTATTAAGATTCATTGTTATCCTATATAAAAACTAAAAACACCAAAATGAAGTCAAACGATACTACTTGATATTGTAATATTGAGTATATTTGTAAATCTTCCTTCAAATAAGCGAATTTACATAAATATGTTGTATTAGACGAGTCTATTTTCTATACACGTAATCTCATTAAAAGGATGAATGGATTCACTAATTCTCTTTTACCGCTTTTAAACGAACATTAAAAACTATAGTATACCAATACTACTTAGGACAAAGCAAAACAACGTAACCTTTCCTTTCTCTCAAATAATTCTCCCTCTCGATTTGTCCAGCGCGTTCTATCGAGGGTGACCTTACAATCTTCCCTAGAATGGGCTGATTTAACTTCAAACTAATATTTGCAGAGCACGCCACGTGATCATTTATCAATGTTATCTTCTGGAGGTCTGTTGTATCTTCCCAGAAATCATCTGATATTATCTACATAGGAGTAAGATGAGTTTTAAAACTCTGCAACGTCGAAGCCATAGAGTAATAAAATCCGCTATACTGTATAACTGTACATTCATAATTCTATGGTCGAAGCATACATTTCGTTTAGACTCCTAAATTGGTAGCAAAGTTATTTTTAAAGACCTATATAAGTTTTAAAATCGAAGATGACCTCGCGCGATTACGTACATTCACTAGCTATCAACAGACATTTATTACACTGCATAGTACATACATGCACACCACTCAGGTGCATAAATTCTGTAAAGAAACTTTTTTTTCTTTTTTTGACTAGTTAGATTAGACAAAAATTTACAGATTACTAAATACATATGTTTACGGATAGGAAATTAGTCAGATCGCGACCTTCAGTCAGATCGCAACAGTCCGAGTCGAAGTCGGGCACCCTCGGAACTTGTTGCTTTGCTTTCGCGGCTGTGCCTTAAGCACTTTGAAGCGATGATGTCTCAGTGGTAGCGTGAACGACTTCGCGTCGAGTGACGTGAGTTCGAATCTCTGCAATGAGCCTGAGCTCTCGGTGAAGGAAAACACGTGTCTTCCACTACGTTTATCGTGTTACCATCTTGGGCCACATCGTCACTTAACATCAGGTGAGATTGTGGCCACTACGCCAAAACCTATACCGATAAAAAAAACGCACGCCCTCACGCGGCGGTAACTCTGTGGTATTTATAAATTTCATTAGTTTCGGTATAATATATCAAGGTGATGTGCATATTATGGATTTGGCTTTTGCAGGAGAATGCGTTTGAAGCCTGGAAGTATTGACGAAACAGCAACGGCGGCAATATCGGCCATGAAAGTTAAGTGAACCTTCATCCTGATTATAGCGTAACATATTTACAATAGAGGTTAAAACATAACGATTATATTGTGTGGTATCTACTTCCGAACAGTTTTAAAATATATAGTCCACTATCTGCGTAGAATTAGAATAGCCCACCCGGTGTGGGTATTGTGGTTGGCACTCCATATTTCTTTGATCTTGGGAATTATTTAATTAATCAGTTACTTTGAGTCTTATTTAAACTGATGAACTTAGTACAGATAGAAGTACTTATTGAAATATTTATTATAACAAATATTATAACTCACGTCTTCCTGCACGGATGGTTGTAATGGCTGGACCTCATGCTCCTCTTCTTCCAGCTTTGGTTCGGGCTCTTCACCTGGAAAATTATCTATATCATCTTCGGACCTTAGTGTTTTAATGTTCTCCTGGACAAGTTTGAAGTTAACAATTATTTTTTATTTTGTTTGTATACAATATTTCAAAAATATCAATATATCATGAGTGCATGTTGCATTTGTGGTGTAATTAGAATGGATAAAATTAGAAATGAGAATATTAGAGACCGCATTAAAACAGCAACAGACTCAGATAAGTTGAGAAGTAATAGATTGACGTGGTATTTACAAGTATTGAAGAGGGATGAAAGTCGTATACCTAGAAGAACGTTAATTGTAAAGGTGGACGTATTTAGGAGCAGATGAAGACCGAAGAATGTATGGATGGATTATGTGAAGAATTATGTGTATTTACATTATATTGTGCAAATCCTACTTAGTTGAGATAAGGGCAAGAAGAGACGAACAAAATCATTTGACAGCGGTTACGTTTTTAGGGTTCCAAAGACAAGTCATTGTAGGTCAGCCTATAGCAGTCCACTGCCAAACATAGGCCTCCCCTAATGAGCGCCATAGCGCCCTGTCTTCAGCTTGTCGAATCCAGCATCTGCCTGCAAACATACTGTAAAAAAAAACCAAATATCTAATTCAGTAATCAGTATACACTATGAACTTAGGCTTAAAAATGGAAATCAAACCTTCTCTGTAGCCGTTGTAGTATTTTACGTCTTTCGAAGCGTCGATTCCAGCCAGAAGCTTGTACATAACGAGAAAATCATTGACGGGTATAGCCGCTGATCCTCCATCAGGCTCTTTGGTCAACGACTCGCAGAGTAGGATCATCGTGTGTGTCAAACTCTGTAATTGACAATTTGTATAGCATAATACATATCTCTTTACAAACAGAGATAAAGCATTTGGACCATCTTTTTTATGGTCTTTTAGCACATCTCTGCAGCATTATAAATAAAGCGAAACCGGTACATGTTCCGCTTCGCGAAACATCACTACACTACGTCGTGAATCGAATAGCGACGCATTACGCGTCCGCAACGCATATAATTATATATTAGCAGTTGAAAAAAATATGGTCATTAAAAAAACCTACAATATGGATACACGAAATTAATGAAATAAAGAAGATATTAAGTAGAAACCGATTATGTAGAGAACTAGAGTCACATGAATATCGTTAATACACATATTTTAAAACAAGCGTACCAGTGATTCCGCTCGCGTGGACTACAGAATGCCGTCGGTCGAGAGCCCCTTGTAGACTCTATGCCGTGTTTAAAAAAAACCTAACGTATGGAAATGTATGAAAAACAAAACCTGAGGTTTACGTCAATCGTATTTACGTCACATACTTCGTGAACCTAACATGCCGTACACATAAATCAACTTGAAGACATTTTTGCGTTTGTAATAATGTATACCTACATACTGACTAAAACCGGAATAAACAAGTTTGCGCTAGCTACCACGTGTCTCGCACTTTCGTATCAGTTGCGTATAAGTAGCGTTAGAAGTGTCATGCCATTTTGTAATCTTTTCATACTAATTTGTATGTCAGTACATAATCAAAAAATACTTTATTCAATTTAGGCCCCAAGAAGAACGTCAAACACTACTACCGGTTCGGACAAACATCTCAGTCATCGAGTAGAACCGGCAAGAAACTCGACCGGACTTATCTTTTTTCTACTGTATACAAATAAATACTATATAAATATATACTAAACAATAATTAGTCAATAATCACATTAGTAATTTAATAGATGTACTTCCAGAATAATAATATATATGTATATATATATAATAACCTTTTGGCATTAAAACCTCGTCCTTGAAAAAATTATCTAGCAAATCAGTAATATGCTTTGGGATCTTATTATAAAACATAACACTATTACTTAGTTTATTACATTAATTTATGTTTATTTCTAGTATTAAAACTGTGCTGGTCTTTGATAAAATCAAGCTTGTCGCGAAGGCAAAGTTAAGATATTAAATTCCTAGAATTACAAATTATAGAAAGTAATATTAAGAGTAAATATTAAGAAATTTATAATTGAAAATTACTTTGAATAAGTATAATATTAAGTACCTTTAAAATAAAAAGGATCGTAAAAGGAGAAAGAAGAAAAAACGGACCGTACACTAATACAAACGTAAAAACGTGTCCTAGTGATTTGGCTGTAAGTACGTGGAATAACTGTTTTTTTTTTTAATTTTAACTTTGTTAAGGTCTTCAAGCGTAGATTCAATCAATCACTGGGCACGTGCATAAATTTTTTGATCTTCACTTTCCATCGGTAGATAAAACGTGAAGCTAAAGCTAACCTTGGTAAGTAGACCTCCAGCGACTGCCATAAAGTGGAGAAACGGCACGGTATCCTGCCTTAAGTAAACTTCGCACAAGCACAAAATCCGCGTCAACTCTAGCGGGTCTAGACAAAATCCTTGCCAAGTCGCCTTTATAGCTGGCAAAGGCACCTCCTCCATTGCTGCCAACTAAAAAAAAAACACTATTAACTCTTTGTTAATTATAAGAAGTACTTAGGGAGTTTTTGGCGGGATCTCAGACTGTCATGTAGTGGTTTTTATTTTTAATTCATAAATTTGTGTTTTTAGACCCTATATTGTGTAAAACAGGTGGCATCTTGCATAATACAGCTTGGTTATTGTGCACAAGTGAAGTGAATTGAAAATAATAACATACAACATGAATTCTGATATGCCACAAAAACTCCCTGGAAGGTTCTAACAAGGGAGCCGACATCTTGTTAGGGCCCTGAATTCGACATAAGACTGGAAAATTTCCCTCACTTTGGTTACAAATATAAAATACTTGACACTGGCCCAATGCACGAATAGTGCGAAGCCATAATTGAGAAGAAGAAGAAGAAGTACTTTTTTAATTGTTTAATGGCAACTACGTTCATCCTCAATTCTGACAATGTCACGTAAATAGCACATTTCGTATATATATATTTTACCAAAAACAGTAATTTTAAACTATTTATCAATTTTTAATCAATATAAGCTTTAAAATATTGTTCGAATCATTAATTTCGATGAAGAATTAAGGGAGATATAGCGTTATCAAGAAAAACACCTGCAAGAAATAATATATAGAGGTTATTACCTGATGGGCGAATACTTTCAGGAAACCCCGTGTTAGACCACCCTCAGTGCTGTAGACGGGGTATTCTAAACGCAGTTTCACTGGCGGTGGTCGGTGTTGAGCCAGAGCTTTGAAATATTCATAGGACCATCGCAAAAGGTCGTAAGGCTGAGTTTTTATTGCAGCTAGAATTAAAAAAAGAAACTGTTTTTCTATTTACTAACGGATGACTGGAAGAAGATACCTTTAGTGGTACACTTCTTTTAGTCGATCGACCAGGGTAGTCATCATAAGCATCATTTCAGCCGAAAGACGTCCACTGCTGGATATTGGCCTCTCCCATAGATCGCTACAACCTTTACCAGGTCGTCGGACCACCATGTGATGGGTCTGCCCATGCTGCTTCTTCCGGTACGTAGCCGCCACTCGACAACTCTTTGGCCCCATCGGCCATTCCTTCGTGGTCCACCCACTGCCACTTAAGTCTAGCTATTCTTCGGGCTATGTCCGTGACTTTGGTTCTCCTGCGCATCTTCTCATTTCTGATTCGATCACGCAGAGAAACTCCGAGCACAGCCCTCTCCATTACCTGTTGAGTGATCTTGAGCTTTCTTATGAGGCCCATAGTTAGCGACCACGTCTCAGCACCATATGTAATCACTGGCAACACACACTGGTCAAAGACTTTCGTCTTGAGACACTGCGGTATCTTGGACGAGAATGTGTTACGTAGCTTCCCAAACGCTGTCCAGCTTAGTTGGATTCCACGATTGACCTCTTTCTCGACTGACCATGGTAGTATTAAGTGTTAAATAAAGTTTAAAGATATATACGGTAGTATGAATTAATTAACTATGGAGTCTACATAGGGTTGCCATTCGTCTATATGGATTGTCACAATTATTACAACCAATGTGTAGACGCCGCAACCGACAAAACACTATTACGTCCCGACATTACGCTCGGTAACGGTATTCCAAAAATTACTAATTACTTGTCCGCGCTGGGGAAGCGTCAACAATAATTTGGAGGACAAAGTTGTCTGGAATGAGTGGAAGGAGATATTGTTTTATTTGAAACAAAAAATCCTGTAAGAAAATGCTATATTATGCTCAAATTATGAGAATATTTGTTCGCGGTACCTGGCTACAATGCCACAACGTAAAGTTTATTTTCATTAAACCCCGACACATAACGAGGGGTGTTATAAGTTTAACATCCGTGTGTTTCTGTGGCATTGTAGGGCCCAAACGGCTGAACCGACTCTGTTTTATTTTCCTTTTGTTTGAATGGTCTCAGAGATCGAGAGTGTTCTTAGCTATGACTCAAGAAGATCTGTCCAGGCATTTGAAGATTATCAACATTTCTCTAGTTGACAAATGTATGTGAGTATCTTTCATAGGTCTGATCGAATCGAAATTTGGTATTCTTTTACTTTAATGATATTAAAAGAACATGGCAACATTCAGCTGATGCTGCAGCATCATCTAGAATCCATAGGATACCTAACTCTTCACCAACTTACAGCACAGCTATCGTGTTTGGGCTCATTGGAATGGTCTCAATTAACATGTTACATATGTTAGGGGTTTCCTAAATTCACAATTTCGAACCTGTGATCAGATTAAAAAATGAACTGCTACTGGCGACTGCAAAGTCAATATTAACTGTAGGTACTAGATAAACTTCAATATAACTTGCATGGAATATTATAAACGAGGAATAAATTCCTTAACAAAGTAAAGTTTAGAGCAAAATAAGATTATGCTTCGTCTAACACTGCATATATTACAATTTGTCAACAAATAAATATTTCTTTATTTCTTTGCGTTCCAACAAGAGCCTAGCCGCATATGCCAACCCTAAGTATAGATGAAAGGTACAAAACACGATATGACTAAAACTCCCGCCTAAAACTCAAATTTAACTGAAAAATGATAGTTCACTTACCTTTACAATATCTTTTTAGGATGTAAGGGAACTTCGGTGGTATGACAATCTGCTGGGAGCAGTACATCTGCTCCAGTAACTCCGGCATTTTCGCGGCTTTTTATCAACTCTCAAAAGAGACCAGTTGAATTATCTGATTGAAACGTTTTTTTTTTTAATTTTGTACTCAGGAAGAATATGTTCATAATAGTAAGTAGTTAATAATATTCATCTGTTAATGAATATGTTAATAATTGTCAATAATTAGAAATCTACAAATAAATAATTACTTGTTTCATTAATTCTCAGCTGTTGACTTATATATTACAAAATGCTGACTCGTGGGAATACTTCGTACAAGGTAAACATTCTGTCATTTTAGTTAAACATGTTTTTAATAGATGGCACCTCTGACATGTTAATTTTAAACTATTTATCTTGTTGCTTCAATAGCTGGGACAGCAAGATTTAAACTTATGTTTGAAAAAATAAAGGAGTTACAAAAACACCTCTGAGAAATAATATAATTATATAGATCAATGTTCTCAACCGATATTATTGAAATTGTTGAACCATCTCTGAGTATGAAAAAGTGTCCGTTGAAAAGCGTCAAGTTAGAATGGCGCCACGGTAGCAAGTAAGTACATTTTAAAGATGCACCAATAATTATATTTTTTTAATTTTCATCCACCTTGACCACTTTTAACTACACAAACTTTTCCCATTATTGTTAAAAAAATACAACAGTATAAACTATATAATCACGAAATAGTATCATTCGCTCTTGCTATACTAACGCCATTTCGGTGGGATTTTGAATTATACTTGGCTGCTTACAGCTGGACTCTTTTTCAACTTGCCCCTCATATATAAGATGGTTTCCTTACCATACGGGAAACATTATGTCATTTCATAATTAATAGGCTATCTATAAGAATCGTCAATAATAATTTAAAAATCATAAAATATAAGTAAATAAAATTACGAAACCGATATTATTATTACTGCGTAATAAACACGTCCGGAGCCGCGGGGCAGAACTAGTATGTCTAAGTGTTTTTTTTTTGTATATTTGTCTATCAATCACCCTTAAACGGCCGGGCGGATTTCAAAGAAATTTGGCATAGAAGTTGATTATATCATGGAATAGGACACAAGATTTTTTTTATTTCTTCAATATAGAATTGATGCTTGTGATGCTTCTAGTGTTGTACATGGCTGCGGTGACCGCTTACCATCAGGCGGATTGCACCGCACCTACTGTTGCACCACTGTACTTACTTGCCTACAGTTTGCCAGATTGCTTGACGTTCCTGGCTACTGCTCTGCTCCTTAAAATCGTAGCGTGAAGTTACACAGCTTATAACATTCCTCAATAAATAGGCTATGAAAATGGTATACTTATTTTCAAATTTGACTGCTACTACCAGAGATTAGTGCGTTCAAACAAACAAAACATACCTTTAGCTTTGTAATTTTATGTTATAAATTACTTTGGTAATCACAGTTTTAAGAAAAAGGCAGGTGGAGACATCAGAACACGGAAAGGTCGCCAACAATGTTATTATTATAGTTAGTAGCACAGATTTAAACTAAAGTTAAACGGTTAGTACCTTACTATACTTTTTTTTATTTAAACTAATAGGATCTATTAGGATAACGGGAACTTTCGAGTTTCCCAGAGAACCAACAACGAAATTTCTGAAACATCCAAATAATAACATCGAGATCTGGCATACAGGATATTATTTTTCGTGAAATTTTTATATTTTGACATTATTATTAGAAAATTTTATTTAAAATTTACTTACTCTGACTGAAAATTGACACGATCTCTTTTTCCTTTGGATTGTTTTGTCGTATGTTGTCATAGCAACGGAATATAGAATATATTTACGTCACAGAGTAGGTAGGTACATTAATTGTTTTCCGACTGACGTTTTCAGAAAAGGATGAATAGTTTTATACACAGACTATCGGTGCCCCGCGGTTTCGCACGTATTTATTACGCAGTAGTCAGTTTCGTCTCATAATATTAGCTTTACTTATTGACAATTCTTATAGTATAATAACAATTGAGGAACAAAATATACTTCCCGTTTTTTATAATTTCATTAAAACCAGTTGAGAATTAATAAAGATTTCGTTTATTTATTTTTTTCGGTTTCTTAAATTATGTATTATTGGCAACACTTATAGCCTTATAATTATGGAATGACGTAGGTATGTATTTACGCCGCTTTAGACTTTTTATATTTTACATACGTTCACATCAAAGCCAAGGTACCATTTAAGGAGACCGTATGAGCCATTCGGTACCTCGTCTCATGTAATGGTCAGTGGATCGGATATTTCACTACGCAAGGTAGGTCCGATCCATTGGTATGGAGCCCTTGAGCCAAGCAGCCGCTCGCGCGATACTGTGACTCTACATTCACTAGCTTTACAGCCACACATGACACTGCATTATACACAGATGCACAACACACAGGTACATAAGTTCTGTAAGGGACCTTTTTTTTGCCTAGTTAGACAAAAAATTTCTGACCACTAAATACACATACACATGTTCCTTCCCTCCTCTGCATAAAATAAAAAATGTGTAAACATTTCTTTAAGACATATTGAGTATGTTTCATCATCATCAACCTATAGTAGTCCACTGCTGGACATAGGCCTCCCCTAATGAGCGCCATAGCACCCTATCTTCTTTTCGCCGCATCAGCATCTGCCTGCAGCCTTTCGCAGATCGTCATCCCATCTGGCCGGAGGGCGTCCTACACTACGTTTGCCGAGTATTAAGTATGTTTACTCTGAATAAAAACGTATAATTGTTTCCTACCATCTATATTCATTTTACCATTTTTTTAATCATTCAAATGAATCAATCGATTCAATTCACTAATAATAATCTATACTACAATAATAAAGCTGAAGAGTTCTTTGTTTGTTTGTTTAAACGCGCTAATCTCTGGAACTACCAGCCGGATACGAAAAATTATTTTTGTATATTATACAAAAATATCACGGGGAATAATATAGCAGTAACTATAAAAGTCAAGCCTTGTAGCGTTGAGCCCCCAGCCAGTGGCGGATTTCCCTTAAGGGCAATTAGGCCCAGGCCTAGGGCGGCCAGATATTAGGGGCGGCTAATCGTGGCAAAAAATATACTACCAAATGATATAAATATACTAACATATGATGACAATAAATTGTTTATATATTTATAATTTGAAATATTTTATTAAATAATGAGCTGAGAAGGGGGCGGTTCAACACGGCCTAGGGCGGCCAAGACTGCGAATTCGCCACTGCCCCCAGCTAATGTATAATAATCACACACGCATACTACATTATATTGTATCATAGTATTATTACTATAGATATTAGAATAGATAGAAAATCCATCATATACACAAATAATTTTTCGAAACCGACTAGTAGTTCAATAGTTTACCGCGTTTAAACAAACAAACAATGAAACCAGAAAATATATTAGTATAGATTGGCGATTATTGTAAATTTAACAAAAATGTTAATTGTACACATAATATGCCATAACTGTGTACTTTTTTTTTCGAACTGACTATACTGATAGCCTTAGGGGCCCTGGAGCCTTTACGGCTTTTACAGCTTTACCGGGCTTGATAACTAACTGTGTACAAAGGACACGACTTCGTTATACAATAAAAAAATATAATATTATGTTAATATCTTATCGCTCAGCATAAAACAGAAATCCATTCAAGCAGTGAATTCACGACAATTAAATCTCCACGGTTAGTTACAAAAGAAAACAAATAATAAAGGCGTGCAGAAGAAAATTAATTACGTTTTTGTCCACTAAAACTTTACTGTATATAGGCTTAAATATTGATTATACTGCCATCTTTTGTATCAAATAGGAAGTAAGTAGTATATAGCTTTAAAATTTCTGTTTTATTCTCTCCATCTTATTATTTGATGTAAAGTATTTTTTATGATGGTCTAGTTTTGAACCATGATACAAACCGATGTACCAAAATAATTTAAACTTGCGTATTTGTTTATGTTTTTCGTATAGCAAAAGGTCCATTTATGATATGAATTTTAAAATGTTACATCATGATAATTATAGTTTATGAAAAACCATTTTATTAATCTAAATGAACGAATAATTTAGTAGGTAAATTGGAGTAAATCTCCTAGTTATTTGATAATGTATGTGCTGCCATCTCTTATCATAGAAGCAAACTACTTTGTAAACATCGATAATATCACGTGGTATGTAACAGGTCCCAGAAAAAACTTGTTTTAGTTTTATGACGTCTCTGCTGTTTTTATGTTGTGTGTGTTTCTAATAAGTAGAATGTGTGATATTTCGTATGTCAAAACACATATATATGACATTTTGACCATCTAATTTCGTTACAGTAACCTATATATAAGTTTCAGTGAATACACGTACAACAATAGTTTATTACAAACGTGAACAATGAGAAAAACTTTATGAACGGATAGCAAAAACACGGAACAAAAAAAATGTGCAATCGTTGACAACTTTTTGTTTTACTATCTATTTTAATAGGCGTATAATTATGTATAACAAAATTAACACAATCAAGGTGCGTAAAAGTGTCCATAAATAGTGTGAAGAAATGGGTGACACATCAAGACATCGCCGTCGTAAATTGAAAAGAACATTGACGATCAAAGTGTCCGTCGAAAAATGGATATAATCACCGACTTCTCTGTCCTAAGTAAGTACTTTCTACAGAACGCGATGTTTTGCGTGAGTAAATACATAAAAATTGCATGTTGTAAGTATATAGAACGGGCTTTGACCGACTTATTGCATAAAATCGCGGATAACAACAAAAATGCGAGTCACATTGCAAATGTGAGATTGCGAACGATAATTGTAATGTAAGGACGAGTTAGAACGTATGTTTAATTAAGCTCCTAAAATTCGAATGTAATAAGGTATAGTTTTTCCTGTGCATTCGCTTTGTGTTTTATTAAGAGCATTTTGGGTCACACTGATAACAAAATTAGAGATGAGTTATAATATATTTATAGGTTTAAATTTTAACCTAAGATTGAGTAAAGTCAATTTTGGTTTTTGATTTCAGTACTTAGTATTTTAGTCATTTATTTGAGTGTTTTCTGATTTAAACGAAATGAACAGGTAAATAAGTATTTAAGTAACATTACTTTTACAGGAATATTAGAGCAATAAGTTGATTTTCTTCCTATAATTTAGTATTTTAGACATTTTTATTTGGGTTTTTTATGGTATACGAAATAGATAGGTAGATATTTATCACCAATGTAAGTAACATAGTTTTCTGTATATAATGTATTTTACAAAATAATTTTAAATTGTCCACTCCTTAAGGTCACATACCTCTACCTATCACATAGCTTGAATTTATATTACGAGTTCGGTGAATGAGTCACGGAATGTATGCAAATGAGCTAAGGATCTATTTGAAAATCGAATACAGACCTGCAATTTTATAAGGACAAAGAGTGTTTTTTTTTTTATTATTTAGAAAAGCAACTTATAAGCTACTTACTTACTACAGCTATTTTAGAAATTCATTCGATTTTCGTAATTCTAATAGGTACCTAGATAAAGTTTTACATAATACAAAAAGTTTATATGTGTCTTTTTTAAACTAGTTAGGTACTTATTTTTCCACATGTATTTTAGAAATGTGTTCGATTTTTGTAATTCAAATTACTACAGTGTTATACATAGTACAAAAAGCGATATTTTTTGTTCTTTCAAGCAAGGAGGTTACCACATCGATTTTAGAAATTCATGCGTTTTTCGTAATTCGAATACTACAATGTTATGGCCCAAAAAGGTTTTTTCTTTACATATTGAGTAAAGAAACTCGTAACCTATGTACCTAAATAGGTACCTACTAGAGTGATTTTTTAAAATTATTTTACATAAGAAAGTTCCATTGCATCTAGGTAAACTAAGACTAATAAAATTAGATATAGGTATTGTACCTATATATTGATTTCTTGACTTACAGGGTTGAGTTAAATATTTCCAGCAATCCAATTCGCAGGTATTTATAATGCGTTTGGACAGTTGGTACCTTACCTATGTCTTGGCGGGAACACGATATTAATTGTTTCAAATATAATATGATTGTGCTGTTATAGGTACCTAGGTAATATACAGCCGCTAGATAAAATACATCCAGAAATAAACGTGAGTTTTCGGTGAAGGAAAGCAGTGATAACTATAGTATTTTTTTTTTGTTTTCGCGTTTTTACACCTACTTCACTTTGAAATTTTGTTTCCAAACGCATCTCTCATCCCGTAGCTGTACTTGCGTCTTCTATCTAAATTTAGTCTGTTACTGACGACCAAAAAACTTTAAATAAATATTCATATTTTTTTTTATTTTCCTGTATCCACGAGGCAGATTCACCCGTGTTAAATTTATTTGAGAAACTCTCTACCGCGCCGTTCTTCCAACGCATCCGTACCTGCTTACATCTTGCCAGATTGCTTGACGTTATTAGGTTACTGCTCCGCTCCCTAGGTTCATAGCATATTATATTAAAGTTTACAACCTCCTTCTATCTTCTATATAAATAAAATTATTGATGTTTGCTGTTGTGCACGTAAAAACTACTGGAAGAATTTTGATCATAGAAGAATTATCACGATATTTTCATTAAATAAAAAGTTATCGAAGTTTTAAGAAATTACGTTTTCTTCTGTCGGCACAGCTTGTATGCTATAAAATGCAGTACGTAATCATTTTTCAAATCTGACTGGTAGTTCTAGAGATTAGCGCAAATAAAGTAACAAATTCTTGAGCTATATAATATCGATATGTATATAATAGATGTGCCCCGCGGTTTCACCGGCGTATAATTTGAAAGAAATCTCTGATTGATGATTTATAATACTTCAGTATTGATAATATGTTTATTGGGCGGCCAGTATTATGCGTCACAACTCGTACGGCTCGTTCGCGCCACTACACCTATAGTCATAGCTCTGAGCTGAGTTTTGAATTATTTTAATTTTACGTTATCTCCTAAACTACTCGTTTAAATAACATGCTAAGGGAAATTTTATCTACATACATTTGTCTTAATGATGAAGTAAGTTTCATTCGTAAGGATTAACATGCCATGCCTAATAATAATGTTCATAAATCACTTTTCTATTTTCAATAAAACTTTGTCACAAAATACCTTTTTGTGGCTTATGTATAAAATATACGCATATAGTATCGCGGACTTTTGTTTAGATGTACTAAGGAGCAATATTTTTGTAGAACATTGTATTTACGTATCACTAACTATTACGCCAGCGCACGCGGATTAAGCAGTTAGGGTGCGCTATTTATGAGGTGTAGCCTAATGCTAGATAACCTATACTATTCTTGCTGATTCTGGGTATCATATACAAAAATATTTTTTCTAATCCGACTGGTACTTTTAGAGATTAGCGTCTTTAAACAAACAAAAAACTCTTCCGCTATAATTATATTAGTATAGATAAAGTTCCAAGTTTGTTTATTTGTACGCGCTTATCATTGGAACTACCAGTGATTTCTGAACAAAATATTTTTGCTTTTGGCCGTTTATTGAGGAAGGTTAAGGCTATATTACGTAACATCACGCTAGGGCCCTTAGAAAATGGAGCGATTACCATTAAAACGGTGTACGATAGAATAAAAAAAATTAAACGCTAGAGAAACCCCAGGCATAGTCATGTTTAAAAGTATTCCAGTATTGATTTTAATATACGATAATGATAGGAAAGGTAGGACATAGAGAAATATGAGATTTCTCTCTACTTGGGGTAGTCCGACTGGTGGAATTCCTCCACTCTACAGAAGAGCGAAGACAAAGAAGTCCAGAGCTTCTTAGGGGAGGAGGTTCAAAGTTTAGCAAAGCGCTAGTGATGACTTATTGTGACAAGCGTCCATAGGCTACGGTAACCGTTTACCATCAGACGGGCCGTACGCTTGTATGTAACCTCTGTTGTATTAAAAAAAGACAGTGAAAGAAACTTTCTAAAGAATGAACGAATTGAATGAAATAAATGTTGAAATCGGTTACGCAGAAGTGGATGAATAAATCAATTGAATGATAGGCCGGTTATATGTATAGTCCGTGTAACAGAGGCCCTAATATGCGCACAATAGTACAGTACAATGGTCCGGTCATTTCATTGCCGTATAATGTTGCCGGCGTCACACATTATCTACTTTACGATCGTATGTCGCGGGATGGGTGTCACTCGATTCGAGTTATAAGCGTTTGGCTTGTTTATTTTTTGTACAAATCTCTGTTAAGAATTCTTCTAAAGTGAAACTTTTATTCTATCGTCCCCAAAAATTTTCGTTCATCTATCGCATGTCGCATTACATTACATTGTCGCAATTAAAATTGAATTTTATGCCGTGCATTCAAGGATTATAATCGTAAATTCGGAACATTGTATATGTTAATGTGTGTTATTAAAGAATGTACGTCACATGTCTTCAATAATTTGTATTTTTTGCTTAGGAATAATACATTATAATATCCGTTGTATTATTTCTTTTATACAGGGTGTCCCAGAACTCAACGTCAAGCCGAAACGGGGTGACAGGATTGATTGTAACCATCATGAGAAAAATCAGAAAAAAAATCTATCCCATGCAGTTTGGAAATTATGGGCATTTAAGTAAAACCTAGAAATTTGGTCAAACTGTAACCATTTTTCGGTTATTGTGGTTAATTTTTATGATTTTTGTTCATTTAAACTTTGGAACCGTAACCCTAAATAACATTTCTAGAACCACAGGTAAATAAAATGACACAACTGCCCCAAGTTTTCTAGAATTAAGACTATTTGTTAAAGTATGAATTTAAAATTTTCAAAATTTGTCAACTTTGAAAGGCCCTCCTTTAAAAAAAATGTACTAAAGTGCCTTGGCAAGTGACATTAAAAGTTCGCGCATTTAATCAAGATTGTAAAATGATACAATACTTGTTAGTTTCATACTAAAAAAAAACTAGTAAAAAAATAAAAACCTCGAGTAACCCGATTTTTGCTAACCCATTTTACTCAGTTCAAAGGTTTTTTATTTGCACAAGCTCTAGGTAGGTTCTTAATTTTACGGCAAAATGATGAGAGAGATGGATAGTGGACATGTTTGCCATGAGCGACCGAGACAGATAGTGACGCCACGCATGAGACGGAGATGCGTCTGACAGCAGTTAGTACGTTTCGCTCATTCGTCTACTGCGCACCTTTCCGTATTCGCTTGTGTTGATTACATACCGGCAACTTTGGCTTCTCTCTTTTAAAAAAACTTAAAAAAAAAAAAACCACGAGTAACCCGATTTTTGCTAACCCATTTTACTCAGTTCAAATGTTTTTCATTGATGTCAGAGATGGATAGTGGACACGTTTGCCATGAGCGACCGAGACAGATAGTGGCGCCAACTTTACCAAAGTCAACAAAAGTAAGTAAAATTAATAAAATAATGAAATCCAAGTCTAAAAAGAGAAGCCAAAGTAGTCAGTACTAAATCAACACAAGCGAATACGGAAAGGTGCGCAGTAGACGAATGAGCGAAACATACTAACTGGTGTCAGACGCATCTCCGTCTCATGCGTGGCGTCACTATCTGTCTCGGTCGCTCATGGCAAACATGTCCACTATCCATCTCTCTCATCATTTTGCCGTAAAATTAAGAACCTACCTAGAGCTTGTGCAAATAAAAAACCTTTGAACTGAGTGAAATGGGTTAGCAAAAATCGGGTTACTCGAGGTTTTTATTTTTTTACTAGTTTTTTTTTAGTATGAAACTAACAAGTATTGTATCATTTTACAATCTTGATTAAATGCGCGAACTTTTAATGTCACTTGCCAAGGCACTTCAGTACATTTTTTTTAAAGGAGGGCCTTTCAAAGTTGACAAATTTTGAAAATTTTAAATTCATACTTTAACAAATAGTCTTAATTCTAGAAAACTTGGGGCAGTTGTGTCATTTTATTTACCTGTGGTTCTAGAAATGTTATTTAGGGTTACGGTTCCAAAGTTTAAATGAACAAAAATCATAAAAATTAACCACAATAACCGAAAAATGGTTACAGTTTGACCAAATTTCTAGGTTTTACTTAAATGCCCATAATTTCCAAACTGCATGGGATAGATTTTTTTTCTGATTTTTCTCATGATGGTTACAATCAATCCTGTCACCCCGTTTCGGCTTGACGTTGAGTTCTGGGACGTGTAATTCCTTAAATTTAAAACAATGTTTCACTTACATCGTGGTTTCATAAAGCCACACAATATCTTTTTTCTTCTGAATTTTTTTTGGCTTTAAATAACCTTCAGAATTAAAACACTCAAAACGGCAGTAGGCACACGTGAAATGATACCATTTGAAGTTAGCCCATGAAGGCTACGTACGTAGCTCGGCGCGTCAGTACTGAAAATAAAGTTACAACCAGTTACAAACCGCTTCCGCAATTTTGACAAAATATTACTTAATGCGCATTGAAAGGATGCCGCGGCTCATACATAATCACCAGAAACATATTTAAATATCCTATATCTCGAAAAAGCACTACACGGCAGGTTATATTCTTAAAGCGAACATATACCAAAAATAGTAAAATATTTCTAACATTACATAACAGACGCCATTACAAATAAATGTTGCTAATTATTGAAAGAATAATACCCTACTTTTTCCTCTTTCTTGTTCAAAATCAAAAAATACTTTATTCAATTTAGGCAAAGAAGGTACACTTATAAACATCAAACTACTATACTACTAGCGGTTCAGAAAACATCCCAGTCATCGTGAAGAACCTGAAAGAAACTCGATAGGACTTACTTTTCCAACTATAGGTATAAATAATATTTACAGTTAATAATCATATCATATTTATAATTTAGTGGATACACAGAGTGGGAGTCACTTCCAGACATCACTATCATTCACATAATGATCCACCCTATAACCTTTTGACAGTAAAACCTGCTTGACATGGTCCATGAACTCAATGTCCGGCAAATCAGTAATGTGCGTCGGGATCTAATTATAGAACCTAGCACTATTACCTAAAAATACTTTTATTAGTATCACTAAGTCTAAAACACGGTACGACTAATTTATGTCTATTTCTAGTATTTAAAATGTTCTGACTACCATGAATACGTCGACTACAAATATAATTCACGCACTACTAAAGAGTGACCAGACGATGTGGACGGTTCGATGATTCAACCCAGAATGCCTCCTTCGACTTGTAGTCATCACATCACCCTCTTCAGTGGGTATCATCGCGTCCCGTAAATACGGGACTGTGCTTTAGTGTTAGCTTATGCTGGTGGATTTCGTCTTTGTTTGCCACCGAGCACGTAGGATTTGATCAGCATTTTGCGACCAAAATCCCTGGCTTCTGCATCGCCTTTGATTTTCCTGACCTCGTACATGGCACAGATAATCCGTTCCATGGTCGTATCGTGCTGAGTCTTAACGAGTACAAAAAGGTAATGCCTCCTTCCTTGTGCGCTACGCTTTATATACCCTTCCACTCAGTGCGACCAATAGGGTAGTTATTAATATTCGCTTATCCGAATAGAGCCGAAGACGACACTCAAACATGTTCGAACACTTTTTTAATATGTTTTGGTACTTCAATCCACTTATTTTGACGGTAGTTAGATTATTCTTAACCGTAGAAAACCCTCTCCGCTAACATTATATTATCAAGTATATATTAGGAGGGCAAAGTTAAGATATTAAATTTCTGGAACTTGTTATTTAGTGAAGGGTAGAGTTATTAATCCTAATTCACATTAGTAGGTAATTTTATTTTGTCAAATATTATCAAGTTATGAAACTAAACGTGTTGATTTTATTTTTGTTTTGATTAATAAATATAAAATCGATGTATTAAGTAACTAACTATTTGCTTATGTGGTTATTTAAAAAAACGCCGGACACCGCGCGGATTTCTTTTTTTTTTTTTTTTGAACTGACTACACTGTTAGCCTGAGGGGCCCTGGAGCCTTTACGGCTTTTACAGCTTTACCGGGCTTGGGGGCGAGCGCTTAGGGCACTCAGCCACGAAAGCTAAGCAACAACATCCGAGGGTGCCAAAGTGGCCGAACCTCGGCTCGGACTGTTGCGCGTATGCAATTAAGTCGCGATCTGACTAATTCCCTATCCTTAATTCGATCTATACATATATACATGTTTTCTCCCCCTGGGAGGAGGGAAGGAACATGTGTATGTGTATTTAGGGCTTTATAAGCGCGCAACGGCCTACTTAAAGGGATTCTCGCTTCAGCCGTGGAATAGTGACGTTTTCTCTCGAGCTATCGGATCGTGACAACCTCAGTTAATAAGCCGACTACAATAAACACTGTTCCTGATTGACGTGATGCTGCGCATACCGGCCACGTATACTACACATGTGCCTGAAATACCACTTAACACTAACACTTAACAAAATGTTTTCTGAATATTTCTACATCTCTGTATATAAGAAGGACCGTTTTGTACTGCTTACGACTGCTAAGAGCCTAACTTTAAGATTGCGGAGTTATTCTTAGTTTTTTTTTGTATATTTATCATTGACATTTGAATATAATTTCACCTTATTTCGCAGTTATGGATTAATCAAATAATATACCCACATTTTGGAGAGGTTTGATAGCTTTCACTTTTCGTTTATTCCGATCAAAGGCCCTATCAATGGGCACCGTTGTGCCTGTGGTGTGATGGTAAAACTAATAGAAACTAATAGAAGCCTTTATAGATTCACATAATTTTGAAGTAAAAACTTCATTAGCCGCGTTGAGCACTTTTTGGTAGGAAAAAATCTTGTGGGTTCGCGTCACCGACATGCTAATGTTAATTGTATATCTATAGCACGTACTGCTCTGATATTAGACTGGCGCATGCGCAGTGGCCAGTGTATACGAATACATATATATATATATATATATATATATATATATATTTCGCTTCACCGACATGCGTAATTACAGTATATCTGTAGCTATACAGGAGACGTATTGTGCAACATTAGTGCTGTGTATACTGTACATTGTTCAAATAGTGTTTGAGTTTATTATCTTAATTGTTTAATTGTAGAATCACTGTGCAGTACAATAGTGAGTACTAAATAAATATAAGAATATTTTTAAGTTGAAAAATAAATAACAAAAAAAAGAACAAAGTATTTGCGTTTGAAAATAATTCTAAGTTATAAGTTTTCACTTCTATCGGCAGTCACTTCCGTTCGTCCTTTTGTTTAATTCCTTATAAAAAAAAATGTGTGGTTTTATGAAACCACGTTGCAAGTGAATTTTTTTTTTCACGCCTTTCACTTTATCTCTACTCCACGGCCAGCTGTAATGCGAAATGCGATCGATGAACGACATTTTTTGAGGCGATTATACGATTATAATCCTTGACTGCACGGCATAAAATTCAATTTTATTTGCGACAGTTTAATGTAATGCGACATGTTATGTTCCGATTTTACGATTATAATCCTTGACTGCACGGTAACAAATTCAATTTTATTTGCGACAATGTAATGTAATGCGACATGCGATAGATGAACGAAAAATTTTGGGCCGATAGAATAAAAGTTTCTCTTTAAAATATATATATCACGGTATCTTCGTAAACAATAATTCAGTTAGAGTAAAGTTGATTCGTTCCCGCTTAAGAATTGTACCACGTTCCGGCAATGTTTTCTTATCGGATCGTGGCGTTTTGTGTACGGTTCACATTCTGAAGGTCGAGGGAGGTGCGGGATTTGTTCTTCTGATTTATTTGTTGTCTCTTCTTAGATTTCCATTGTTACGTTGTTATAAGCATATTTTTTTTTATCACGGCATAGTGACGGCATTTTACCTGATGGTAAGCACACTGCAATTCGATAACATCGACGACCATCGAAGAATCTGCATCAGTGAATAATCTTTATTCATGCTACACCGGGCCGGGCAATACTATAAATGTTTGACAGTGTCCCAGCCGGTGTAACATGAATCATCCTATAAAGAGGAGTCTTTAAGTAATTCACAATGGATTTTTTACGAAATTACTTCTCCAAATACATTTGAATATTACTCGTTAACTTGTAAATCCTACTTACCTATGATAGTTTTCCTTTTAACTTCATTATAATATATACTACTACCATGAATATTTTCACATACCCAAAAACAACCATTTAGCTGGCGGGGGGAACTTCATTCTAACACAAGTTAATACTTTAAACCTTAAAACTTCGCAAATGGATCCTTGAGTAGAGAAATGGTTTTCACACGCCCACACAATATCTTTGAAAGACCTATCCATCGACACACCACAGATACAACGACAAGAAAAAAAAATCATTTCCACTTTACGTTTAGGGAAGGTGAGTACCCATACCAAATTACAGCTTTCTAATACTAAGAATATCTGGGCTAAGCTTTATTCAATTTAGGCCCTAAGTAGGCACTTATGAATGTCAATAGACTACTACCGGTTCGAAAAACATCCCAGTTATCGAGACGAACCGGCAAGAAACTCGACCGGGTTTATCAAAATCTTTTTTATATTATTTATTAAAGTATGTACTTAAATTGGTACAGTTATTACTGTTGTAAGTGGATGTCAGAATGGGAATCACTCAGACATCACCGTAATTCACGTAATGATCCCCCAAAAATAGATACCCTTTCGACGATAAAACTTGTTTAAGATGATTCTTGAACTTAATGCAAGTAATACTCAGCCAAATAGGTAGCGTGACGTCACTCAGGAACAGTTGTAGTCGACTTATTAACTGAGGTCTTCACGATCTGATAGCTCCAGCGAGAATGCTTTCCAGCCGGTCGTTGCCTGCCGCCTTACGCTTGCCGCGTTCGAGTTTTGAATCGAATCGAATATAATTCGAATTTGAGTAATTTGCCACTCTTGAAATCAACACTAGCGCAAGATCGTGCTGTGTCTCGAATCAGAACTAACTACGATCGAGTTTTATGTTAGGATCTAAAAATGCATACTCATGAGGATTCCGATCACGACCGCCGTCGGGAACGGACGTGTTTACGACCGCTCTCTGCCGCCTTTGTGAAGTTTTACGATCGACCGGCTTTGCTGCACACCTGCATCGCACCTGCGCCGCACCTGCGTATCGCCGTCTCGCTCGCACCCATTGTGTCGCGTACTTTTAGTACGCTACACAAACATAAACTGCTCTTTTAAGAGCAATTTGTTTCTATTCGACGAAATCCACACTTTAGTGGTCACTTGCCTGATACCTGACGGTGCCAACTAAAGCAAGTGGGTGCGTGACCCAAGCGCCCCTCGGTTGCCTCCTTCAGAGGTAAACGATAGTACTTGGTCGGGCTCAGGAATCTTGGCCCTTGATAGAGTCATAGTCAAGCCCTGAGTGTCTCCTTCCCACCCTTCCGATCCTGCTACACATCCATCCCCGAGTGTCTGTTTGGGCGTAGCTAGGTATTTATACCGGCTGCGTTCTCTGCCTCGGGCTTGATAGGGACCTCCACGTAGGCCCGGTAGGTTCTCATTCCTGCGTGTCATTGCACCTCGACTCGCAGGTCACTTTGCCGGACTCGGGATAGTCCGTTAAATTTTATTTGGCGCGCCCCCCTGCCCCTCCGGCGGGGAGGTTTATATTTTGTTTCGAATTCGGAATTCGAATTTCAAATTTTTTCCCCAGTCCTCCACACGCCACCGGAATGGCCGATTCTGCAGAAGCCCTAGAGCTAAGGAGGCTCCGTACCTTTCTCAAGGAGAACATACCCGACGCCTTGGTTTCCTTTAATAGGAAGTACCCACGCGTCCGTCCCGCGCCGGCACAGACCCCCGCGGAGAAATGCCGCCCCGCCGCACACTTCGTACCCCTCACCGCCGCGTCAAACAGAGTACCCGCCGCGCCACGCCCGCGCTCGCCGCGCTCACCGCGCCCCCCGCATCCTGACACGCGTGCCCCGCGCTCGCGCTCGTCGATCTCACGGGCGCGTTCGAGCTCTAAGAGCTCTTCTCTCCCGCGTCCGCGGTCACGTTCGCCCGTAGTGCGAACTTTTATTAATACGGCGAATTCTTTCTCGCCTTTATCTCCGGATCCGGAGATCCAATCATTAATGCCGCCTTTCGCGCGGAAAAACGTAAATGTCCCCGCGATGGACACCGCGGTCCCCAACGAGACCATACTAAATGACGGTTTCATAACCGTCAAGTCCACCAAAAGGAAGGGGAGGGGCTCTCCGCCCTCTTCCCCTACACCCGAGGCCGCAGGAAAAGCACGCCGAACGAGCGAGAACACTCGCTCCAACCCCTCCTCCGCGCCCACTGCGGCCCCCGCACCCGCTGAAGGGAAAAAACCCCGCCGCCCGCCTCCAATCACTATCCAAGACAAAGCGTCTTGGACGAAAATCTCGGACAAGTGTAAGGAGCTCAAGCTCCACTACACCGGGGCCCGGAACACCCCTTCAGGGATCCAGGTCCAGGTGTCCACCTCCGATGACCACAGGAGGCTCACTTCCCTCCTGCGGTCGAACAGACTAGGTTACTTCACCTATGCCCTCGAGGAGGAGCGCCTCCTGCGAGTGGTTATCCGTCAGATCCCGGTCGAGATCACTCCCGACCAAATCTCAGTCTCCCTTAAGGAGCAGAACTTCCCAATTCGTGAGGTACACAGGATGTACAAACACACCACCAGGGCACCATACAATATGGTGCTTGTCTTTCTAGACAAGTCCCAGGAGGGCAAGTCTATTTTTAACCTCTCCGAGGTGTGCGGTCTCACCGGAATAACCGTTGAGCCGCCACACAAAAATAGGATCCCGTCGCAGTGTTACAACTGCCAGCTCTACGGACACTCTTCCCGTAACTGCTGTTTCCGCGCTAGGTGCGTCAAGTGCCTAGACGACCACGCCACGAAGGAGTGCCCTCGCACTCCTGGCACTCCCACCCCGCCCAGCTGCGTTCTCTGTCAGCAAACGGGACATACCGCAAATTATCGCGGTTGTCCCCGCGCCCCGCGCACGAAACGCCCCCAGCCAGTCAGACAGGCCACCTTTCCCAAGGTACCTGTCGCTCGGCCTCATATCCAGCCTCTAATGTCTCTAGAGGCTTTCCCCAGCCTTCCAGGCACCTCACGAGCCCCAGTGGCACCAGCTCCCGCGCCCTTCGCACCCCTCCCACCCGCACTGGCCCCTCCGGCCTCATTAATCAAACCCAAGCCTGTCAAGGCCGTCCCGGTCCCGGCAGCCCCCGCCACCTCAGCCCTCGGTTTCTCGTTGGCTGGCAAGGAGTGGTTCACCCAGCTTCTTCTTGTGCATGAAGTGCAAGAAATCATCGCATTCAACGCGGTGATTAACTCCAATAAGGACTTAGGATTGCTCAACGCAATAACCCAATTCCCGGGCATAGCCGCCACTATTCAACGGCTTGTCCGCGCCTCTCATAGCCAAAATTAAAATGGATCGGATCAAACCTAAGAGTTTGTGCCTCTCCTTTTTTAATGCGCGATCAATTAGACCTCAGCGTGATCTAATTGCCGCCTTCCTCCGAGAGCACCAAATAGACGTGTTTCTAGTCCAAGAAACATTTCTAAAACCTAGCGCTCGCAATCCCCGAATCGCAAACTACAACATTATTAGGAACGACCGGGTCCACGCTAACGGCGGAGGCACCCTCATATACTATAAACGCTCTCTATACTGCATAGCAATAGAACCTCCCGAACTCTCCAGTATAGAGGTATCTGTTTGCAGACTCGGTATGACTGGTCACTCGTCAATCATAATCGTCTCTGCCTATCACACCCCGAACAAAAGGCTTCTCAGATCAGATCTGGAGGCTCTTTTTGCACTAGGTAATTCAGTTATTATAGCGGGTGACCTCAATTGCGGGAATGTCATCTGGAACAACCCGACTACCTCCCCGAACGGGAGGATTCTGGAGGATCTATCTGCCATTCTCGACTTTGATGTCATCGCTCCTTCAGAGCCCACTCACTTTCAGGACAATTGTCGTCCATCTGTTTTAGATATAGCACTTTTAAAAAATGTCTCTCTCAATATAAGACTCGTACAAGTCGTACATGAGTTAGACTCCGACCACCGACCCGTAGTTCTCCACCTAGGTCAACCTTCTGACCAGCATCCCTCCTCCGTCAAGGTGGTGGACTATGCGAAGCTAAACAGATACCTCTTGCACAATCCCTCATCCTCCAGTTTGGATAGGGTCCCAGACGAGTTGAAATCGACAGCCGATGCCGATCTGGCGATCGATTCCCTGGTCAGCCATCTCCAAAACGCCGTCAGTAAGGCCTCGAAAGAGGTGCAAGCGGCGAATGAACGCCGCTTTATACTTCCTGCCGACGTGAGAGCGCTGATCACGGAAAAGAACGCCGCGACTCGAGCACACGATTCATACCCGACTGCGGACAATCGTAGGCGGTTAAACTCACTTCGGAAAACGGTAAAAAGCCGCATTTCCGAAATCCGTAATGCCAGATGGGGGGCCCTACTCGAGGGTATCCAACCATCCCATCTGGCTTTCTGGAAATTAGCACGCACAATTAAATGTGACGATACAGTCCCCATGCCCCCCTTAGATCAAGGCCCCGGCAAACCTCCCGCTTTCGATAGCGCTGAAAAAGCAGAATGCCTTGCCGAGAGCCTTGAAAATCAATGCTCTCCGAACTGCGTTAACATCGATTCCGAGTTCGTAAGCTCGATAGAATCGGCGGTAACAAATTCCCTCGCGGTCCCCCCGACAGATGATTTGGACTCGGTCACGCCTGAGGAAGTTATGTCAACCATTAAAGGCCTTAAGCCTAGAAAATCACCTGGTCCCGACGGTATCAGAAACGAAGTACTCAAACTTCTTCCTGATCACCTCATAGCTCTTTTGGTCTGCATCTTCAATGTAGCCATAGCCCACTGCCATTTTCCAGCCGTCTGGAAAAAGGCCATAGTAATAGGTATTCACAAGCCTGGCAAAAAAGCGTCGCTTCCCGACAGCTATCGCCCTATCAGTCTCCTTAACACGTTAGGAAAAGTCTATGAGCGGCTCCTTCTGAACCGGCTCCAGTCAATAGTCACAGATAAAAATCTTTTACCACCTGAGCAGTTTGGTTTTCGTGCCAAACACTCTTGTACCCACCAAGTGCACCGCCTCACGGAGCACATTCTTCAAAACTTCAACCGCGACCCAAAACCTCGCCCTACACTTGCGGTCTTCTTCGACGTCGCCAAGGCCTTCGATAAGGTCTGGCACGCCGGTTTAGTCCACAAGCTTTTGGAACTTCAAATCCCGGATAGATTAGTTAAAATCATACACGCGTACCTCTCTGACCGGACCTTCTGCTACCGAGTAGAGGGTGCTCTCTCTGAGGCTCATCCCATACGCTCAGGTGTTCCCCAGGGTTCCATTTTGGCGCCCTCTCTATTCAACTTATATATCAGTGACCTCCCTCGCCTCCCCGAGGTAGAGGTAGGTTCCTACGCTGATGACACAGTCCTGTTTAGTTCCTCGTGGAACAGACAAATCCTCAGGCTACGAGTCCAAAAAGCCGTAGATAAGCTAGGCGAATGGTTCCGTAGATGGCGCATAGGAATTAACCCCGATAAGAGTAGCGCTATCCTCTTTCATCCCACTCAAAGATTAGTTAAAATTCCCGCTATCAAACTATTTAATGTGGCTATCCCGTGGGCCAACCAGATCAAATATCTGGGTGTCACACTGGATAAACGCCTAAATTTCAAGGCACATATCGATAGAGTGCGAAGGAAAGCCGGTATGGTCTCAAGCCGCCTGCACCCTCTCGTGTGCTCGAAGAGCAAAATGTCCCTCAGACATAAGCTCACGCTCTACAAGACTTGTATCAGACCGATCCTAACTTATAGTTCCCCAGTCTTTGCTCACATAAGTAAATTCACCCTCAATAAGTTACAAATAGTTCAGAACCGCTTTTTGAGAAGGGCGGTCGGTGCCCCTTGGTTCGCTCGGAACGTAGATCTCCATAAAGATATGGAAATACCTTCGATCGAATCATTTATAAAGTCCCTATCAAATAATTATTTTGA
Organism: Saturnia pavonia; assembly: GCA_947532125.1. Classification (NCBI taxonomy): domain Eukaryota; kingdom Metazoa; phylum Arthropoda; class Insecta; order Lepidoptera; family Saturniidae; genus Saturnia; species Saturnia pavonia. The sequence continues at coordinate 6,843,596 of OX383922.1, forward strand.
AAAAGCGTCGAACCATTCTAACCAGCTAGTAGTGGCAGCCGCATCTCAGAACCCGAATCCAGACATCCGAATGTCTAACAAATATAGACGCCCGCGCGACATTTTATCTGACCCCGATGATAAAATCACGGAAGCGAACGCGATTTTCCCGCCCGTATCTAATAACCAAGCGTGTTTGCGCCCACGCCCGCGTAATCACCGCTCGCTCCGCAGGGGGCGGGCGGCAAACTTCGCTCCCGCACACATATCTCGACCGCCTTCTCCTGCAGCGACTTGAGCCTAGGTCCGTTCCCCCGCTAGGGAGCCCTCAAGCCAGCTGCTCGCGCGATACAGTGACACTGCAATCACTAGCTACCGACATACATTCATTACACTGTATGAACACACATGCACTACACTCAGGTACATAGGTCTTGTAAGGGACCTTTTTTTTTTTTTCTTTTTTGTGGTTAGTTAGCCTTAGAAAATTTTTCAGATCACTAAATACATGTACGCGTGTCTCTTCCTCCCTCCCAGGAGGCAAGAGACATGCATACATGTATAGTTAGTTAGCTCGAATTCGCGTAGGAATTTAGCTAGGTCGCGTATGTTGCAAATACGGCAACAGCTCAAGCCGAGGTTCGGCCACTTTGGCACCCTTGCGCATGTTGCCCAAAATTTCTCGGCTGAGTGCCTTAAGCGCTCGCCAACAAGTCCGGTGAAACTGTTAAGGCCCCCGGGCCAACAGCATAGTCAGTTCGAAAAAAAAAAAAAAAAAAAAAAAAAAAAAAAAAAAAAAAAATGCATACTCATTACACATTCTGACAGCTATGAATCGTGTTGTTTTCAAATTTACACATTTTAAAATAATTCATCTTACCGCCGCGCCGGTCATATTTGACTGATTTGAAGTTTTCTTTTACAATTTTTAACAAAGATCAAAAATAAGTTTTGTTCACAATGTTTATGATTTACAATTATTAAACATGAAAGTATTAATAAACTCAATGTTTTTTTTTCTAAGTTTTAGCTTAATATGTGTATATAAACCGTATATTAACCTATATGACAGTCAGTACCGCACTTCACCAAGCGACCGATCGCGACAAATGGAGACAATTAGTAGTTGACAAGATCCAGGAGAGTCACGATCCTCAGCAGTGAGGGACCGACTAAGAAGAAGAAGAATAAACCACTGATCTATCATTTACAAGTAAAAAGACTAAATAAGTTAATATATTTAATTATTAAATAGAATGCAACCATAGACATGCCATAATCAAAGTGTGACGTAACCAACCGGACACACTTAACGTCGTTGACATGAAACGATCGTAACTCGATTTTGATATTCGATTCGGTTTGTTCAAGAGTACGATTGTAGGATCGAGTTCGAAAAACAAGTGAAATCAAATCTGAATCAAATTCGAATCAGTTTCAAGAGTAATCCCCCACCTTGTAAGGTGCGTGCGGTCACCGAGCACACCTGTTGCTATTGCGCACAACCTTTCCGAGAGTTGACAGTATGTTTAAAAATTAAAGTTAATTATTTTATAATATTAGTCAATTGATAAAAACCCCAATACAAAACAAAACTGAAAAGAAATAATTGTGTATTTATTTACTTAAATTTATTTCCGTTTTTTTTGTTTTCGAGTCACGTGATTGGGAACGCCATACAGAAAATATGACGTCAATTGTCAGTTAATTACCTTGTGATAACTGACTCTAAATTTATGCCTTTAAATACTGTGGCTTTAAAATTACTTGTTATAATTTTTTCAAGTTAAAACACAATGAAACGCCCAAAATGTTTGTTAATTTTTTTTTTTCTTTTATATATATTAAAATAATCTATTTGTTTATAAACAATTTTTTAATAAATAACTTAAAAAAACTGTCCAGCGTTACTTAATGCCATTTTTAGATGCGAAAACAGGTGCTAAGAAAAATTGTTTTCACAACTTTTTTTAGGCATTTCATTTTGTGTTAACTTTAAAAAAATATAAAAAGCAATATAATAAACTTGTTTTTTTTTTTCTATCGTTATAGGTTTTGGCGTAGTGGCCACAATCTCACCTGATGTTAAGTGACGATGTGGCCCAAGATGGTAACACGTTAAGCCTAGTGGAAGACTGGCTCTCAAGTGTAGCTGACGGAACACACCTATTGGTGTTTGGAGACAAATTTCCAACTTGAGGGTGGTAGCTAGTCAGGCGGGCATCTGAAAAAGCTCCACCACCATGCTACGGTTTTTATGTTTTCCTTCACCGAAAGCTCAGGCTCATTACAGGGATTCGAACTTACGTCAATCGACGCAAAGTCGTACATGCTACCACTCAGCCATCATTGCTTTACACACACGGGTGAAACCGTAGGGCACAGCTAATTTTCAAATATATCTTAAAGTAAGCATTGTTTGTTTCTCTGTAATTTGATTGTATTTCCCACGGTACAATGGATGACCCGCCCCGTGAATGCACCGCTCAGAAATGCGTGTCACGGGCATGGTAACTTCGGACTTGCGACTTAAAATGAATAATTTAAAATACCCAAAATATTTTATCGCGGCTTTAAAGATATTCGTGAAACAATTCCGTGCAACAAAACAAAAATAACTAAAAAAATTTAGCCCTCGTGCCAACATCATGAAGTGAGTAATCAATGATGATAATGATTATCTGATGTCTAAATTCATCATTTATCCATCACGTGGTCAATTTTCTCAATTTTACCTTCTACTAAACAAACAGACACTTCAACTTTATTATATGTATAGATGCCGTTACTGTTTCCATGGACTATTGTTATCAAGGAATTGCTTCCTTCACTAACATGTCATATTAAATAAGATATCATTTAATATAATTATTATGTCGGAGAATCGTGTCAATGTGATTATGGAATCCGTACTAATTACTTGGTATTCCTACTATTGACTGTACTATTTACTCGAACTATTGGCTGATCGCGACAGCAACAGGTGTGCTCTATGACCGCACGCACTTCACAAGCAGGCAACGACCGGCTTGAAGACTCTCGCTTGAGCTGTTGGAAAGTGAAGACCTCACTTAATAAGTCAATGATTCTGACTGCCCTCTCGCTGCCCATCTCTCTGCCTATGACACTATGGCATGGCGTCCGTAAAAAAAGAACTATGTTTAGCCCATAAGTTCTGCCACAAGTGTATGTTATAATACCAGTACTGTCTGAATTATACAATGAAATAATGTGTTCTACTTTCCAATAAAATGCTTTGTATGAGTAATAATAATATGTTGAACTCTAAAAAGGTCCATATTTTTAAACGTAAAAGGCAATTTGTACAAAAAAGAAAATCAACTTCAATTATTTTGAGGAGTTTCCTGGTGTAACTTCGAAGTCAAAGGAACAATACCAATTAAAATGGGATCACCCTTGAGGTATCCTCTTCTAGAAGGTAGAATCATTAATATCGGTTCATTAACAAAGAAGTTATGACTGAACATCCATAAAAAATATATACATTCGAATTGAAAAGCTCCTCCTTTTTTTGAATCTGTTAAAAATACTCAAGAACGAATCCAAATTTCAATTGGCTTAGGAAATATCGATCATAAAATTTTCCTGATATTACTGTTAAAAAAAAAACGAAATATTTGTCTACCTTTATTTCATATCATAGTCCGGACAGTGACCTAAATGAAATCTAGATCCTATCTGTGTAACAATAAAGTTTAATATTGATATCTAAAATGAATCTAATAATATTTACAGTTACTGTACTGTAGTGTGTCGTGGTATATATGTGGTCTTGTTTATATATTGTTATCTTTTTAATAGTAAAATAATAATGACCTCGCCCTAATTTCATAATTTATAAAATATCAACAACAACAACAAAAAATATATAATTTTCTGCATTAACGGACAACTAGACTCACCTTCGTCTGCATCCTCGCTCGCTAGCCGGTTGCGGTCAAGTAGTTGAGCAATTGATAAAAACCTAATCACGATCTAAGTGACCGAAGTCCGTAGTTACCGTGGTCACAGTTTAAATTGAAGGTTCAGTGTTGTCAAGGTTTCGATTAGTTCGATTACATATTTTAAATAACTATTTAATTTTTTTTTTCATAAATTTCGCATGGCGCGATTTGCACATTTGCCAGTGTCAATGTATTGTTTCCACGGTCATGTAGTTCAACTCGATTTTTTGAAGTTATACCACAGAATATAATGAGATCTTTTTTGCGCGTCTAACAGAGGGTTTGAAGCAATGATGGCTCAGTGGTAGCATGTACGGACACTACGTCGATCAATGTGTCAATCAACGCGAAGTCGTACACGCTACCACTGAGCCATCATTGCTTCAATATAATATATCAGGAGATTGTTTTTTATTCTTTAGTTGTCTGCCTACCCTGAAAAACTACGGTACTTGATCATGGTATAAAGAAACTTGGTTTCGCGTGACGCCATCGAAAATATTGTAATATCATGTCTGTATACAGGTTGATAAGTTTAGGAGAGATTATTTAAAAAAAATGCGGAGGGCGGAATGCGCGCAGTGAATAAAGATTGAGTATTACTCGTAAACAATTTTTTTTGTAAGTCTTTGTTTTATTAAGGGTTTGTTCAAAGAGAACAAACACATCACACTACACATCACAATAAAAAAATAAAACTCTAAACAAATATTATACAGGGAAATATGATAGGTATACAATCAGCTTCTCACCCTAACACCAACGTCTACCAGTTCATAAATTACTTTGGTACTCGTTAACTTGTAAAGCTTACTTGCCTCTAGAAAAAAATAGTTCAACCCTCTTTACGTATAATGTACCCTACATTATTTTTTCATGGCTTTATTTTACCATTTTGTCGGCGTGGTTGAAATACGTACCAAATTACAGCTTTCTAATACTAAGATTCTCTGAGCCAAGCCGCGGACATACAGACGGACATTGCGAAACTTAGAGTTCCTAGATGATTTCGGAACCCTAAAAAATAAAAGAAATCTGTAATCATATAACCCCATGTGCTGCAGTACCGCTGTAAGCATGTCACTATGACGGGCGTTCCATTCGGCCAAAATAGCGAATATACATGAATTATTTTTAATCAATTATTTACATTGGTAAATAACCATAAAAAATGAAACATTGAGAAAAATATTAAAATTGGACATCAAATTAAATATTTTTAAAATTGCATTGAGATTAGGGCGCGCCACCATTTTGCTGCGCTGTAACCGAGTTTCAGTGACGTCAGCGTACGCGATTAAAAGCAATGTTTTACTCGTTTGGTCTAAAAAAAAATAAGTTTTATAACTAATTACGCCTTACATGGAAGAGGAAAATCATTTATAAGTACTGTATTGTACCTATGTGTAAAAATATGATAATTAATGCACCAAATAAAGTATTTTGCCATGTACCGGGAGATGCAATTTACACTTAATATTGACCGGTTGAAAAACAACAAAAAAATATTTTTGTAACCATTTTTAATTCAATATAGAATATTACGGACAAGATTCTTCGAGATGTTCCTTCGTTCGTAATAAAATATTTTAATAGGTATATTTCTTATTGATATGAACTTTAGAACCGTTGTGATTTGAAACTCGATGAAACGAAAAAGCGACAATAATAAGAGACAACCATATACATCTATAAGATTTAGCCTACGAGAAAATGAGATAGAATACATTTAAATTATGCAAGTTTAAAGAAGTTCTGATTTTCATAATTGTGATCGTCGTCGGATTGGCCTAGTCATGTGAGACGACCAGACTTCATACGCTAACGCGCGAGTGGTCGATAGTTCGAATCCCGCTGATTTAGGGATATTTAAATATAATTTTTAAAGAACATTTTTTTCTGTGGGTTCACTTCTGACACATGTGAACTGCTCATTTTTATTAATATAAAATATTTTGTTGAACCTTACCAGGTGAAGAAAACTTTTTTGGTGGGTCGGGCATGACAACTGTATCATCCGCTGTATTGGCATATTTAGGCGTATCGACTTCGGGGATCAGCCTGGGTATATCCAGAAATCAAGCGATGTGGTTGGGTATCTATCTGTACCTGACTGGATGGCGACCACCATAACAAATGGTAATAAACTCGTCATAGTGTCTCTTTTGGTATGTCGTGTTTCGGGATCAGACAGTGTATGTATATCTAGCTGTCGATATGCTTAAAGGCGTGACTGCGACAGCCATCAATGGATTGCCCTTCTCACGAAGGTTGCCGTTATTTCTGGATTCTACTGTAAATACCGTCAGGCACAGTGCCGTCGGCCAGTCACTTTGTCGTGCTACTATAAAAAGCATATATAGCCTTATATTACATTTGTTGTATTTAATCGAGTTATTTTGTAGTCACTTATCATAGGATTGTCTGGCCGAACAAACTCGACCGACGATCCTCAATATGCGTTCTAAGAATCGCTGATTGATGATTTATAATACTTCAGTATAGACAATATTTTTATCGGGCTGCCAGGGTTATGCGTCTCAATTCACACGGCTCGTTCGCGCCACTACACCTATAGTCATAGACCCGAGCCGAGTGTTCAATTATTTTAACTTTATATTATCTCCCAAACTATTCCTCCAAATAACATGCTATGCAAAGTTTATCTACGTGAAATTGTCTTGATGATGAAATAACTTTCGTTCGCGAGGATTAATATGCCTTGCCTAATATATTGTTCATATATCACTTTTAAATTTTCGATAAATCTAGTTCACAAAGTACCTTTTAGTGACTAATGTGTAAGAGATAGGCATATGATATCGCGGCCTTTTTTTATTTACTATAGAGCAATATTTTTGTAGAACATTGTATTTACGTATTACTAACCATTGCGCCAGCGCATGCGGATAAAGCCGTTCGAGTGCCCTGTATCTTCCGAATTACTTTACAAAAATCAATATTTAAGGCGAGCTGAGAGGTGTAGCTTAATGCTAGATAGCCTATATTGTTCCACGTAAATCTGGCTATTATTTACAAAAAGAATTTTTGGAATCCGACTGGTAGTTCCAGAGATTAGCCTGTTTAAACAAACAAACAAAAAACTCTTCGGCTTTATTATATTAGTATAGATAACGATAAAACTGCAGTAGAAATACAAAACTATAAAGACACCCAGTAACTTCGTCCTTGTGGGCAAACTGAACGCGGACTTTGACGTCACGGTTCGGTTTGACCAATAGCGTAGCGTTTTGCTATTTTAATTAACTTATTATTGATGAAAATCTATTAAACAAAAAGCGAATAAGTAATCAACACTTTATATGTGTAGTTTCTAAGTAATAAAAATTCCTCCTAAAAATACTAACTATAATAGATCTATATTTTAATTGTATCCTGCCAACGAGCTTTAACTTAAAAGTTATAATATAATCCGACATGTTATTTAGATTGGATGTGCCGATATGATATCGAAATACCGCAAATTGCTTGTATAACCTGTATGAAGTCAAGGTAAACAGGTCTCGAGACGTCCGAGGAACATCTTTTTTGTTTTAATTTTGTTCTTACCTATATGAGTAGATGTTTACAATATGACGTTTTTATTACGCATAACTGAAAGGTTCACAGAGAAACACTGAACCTTAAAAAATATTTCTTATTTGGACTACTACTAATTTGGAACTAAGGCAACGGCACAAGCCGAGTTTCGGCCACTTTGGCACCCTTGAGTTGGTTGTCCTGCTTTCGCGGCTGAGTGCCTTCAGCGCTCACGACCAAGCTCGGTGAAGCTGTAAAAGCCATTTAAGGCTTCAGGGTCCATATAGATAAGTGTAATCAGATTGGAAAAAAAGCAATCGCCCTTAACGCTAGAAGGGGGTCCCTTAGAAGGACACGTTAGACGGTCACAGACTAACGATGGAACCGTCGGCGTCGCGTCGCAACGACATGGTCATAACGTGACTGTTGATGCGACCGAGCCTAAGTAGTCTGTAAATTATTGTGCTATTGAGTAAACATGTGTTTGTGTCGTATGGGTCAGTTACTGTTTCAACGGACCTGTGACATGACCTTGGTCGTACATTCCGCTTTATGAATAACACATTCACAATGTCACATACTACCGAGGTCCGTGGAACGGTTCCTTAAACCATTATTGCTTTAAAATTATATCTTACCGACAAAAAGTTTCATAGAAGCAATTACTATAGGCTTAAAATCGGTTCCACCGTGAACTACGTCCCAGACAACTCGATCCCCGTTGCCAAACGTTATAAACGCCGTCCGCGAAATCTCTTTGTCGATCCCGATGACGACATCGAGAAAGCTAACAATTTCTACGCGTCCGCTCCCGCAACATATGCGTGCTCGCGCCCACGCCCGCGAAACCACCGTTCCCTCCGCAGGGGACGTACGGTTAACTTCGCTCCCGCACACCCGCCACGACCACCCTCCTCTGCGGCAACTCAAGCCTAGGTCCGATCCATCGGCATGGAGCCCTTGAGTCAAGCAGCCGTTCGCGCGATACAGTGACTCTACATTCACTAGCTTTCACAGCCATACATGACACTGCATTATACACACATGCACAACACACAGGTACATAGGTTCTGTAAGGGACCTTTTTTTTTTCTTTTTTTTGCCTAGTTAGATTAGACAAAAAATTTCAGACCACTAAATACACATACACATGTTCCTTCCCTCCTCCCAGAGGGCAGAAACATGTATATATGCATACTTAGTTTAGATCGAATGATAGGGATTTAGTCAGATCGCGACTTAATTGCATACGCGCAACAGTCCGAGCCGAGGTTCGGCCACTTTGGCACCCTCGGATGTTGTTGCTTAGCTTTCGTGGCTGAGTGCCCTAAGCGCTCGCCCCCAAGCCCGGTAAAGCTGTAAAAGCCGTAAAGCCTAAGGCTAACAGTATAGTCAGTTCGAAAAAAAAAAAAAAAAAAAAAAAAAAATTAAAATCAATATTCTTAATATGAGTTATGCCTACGGTTTACTAAATGCTCCTTACATGGAAACAACGAATAGTTCACTAAACTTTTAAATCGAGGCTAGAAGAAATAAAGCAGCCTGTACATAAATTATTTTGAAGTTTCCACAACACGTAAATTCCTGACATGACACCACACATAGACAGCGACAAACGAAAAAAATGTTTTCGGATTTTAAAATCTTCGATTCTGATTGGTCAACGATAACTACATGGCAGGGTTAAGCCACGCCCCCTATCTACAGGTTGCTATGAGTTGTTTAATCAATAAACATCGTTAATGAGAGAATTTTCTAGGCGATTTCTTGGTATGTTGTTAGTTTGTTGACGTCAAGGTCTGCTTTGGAACCTTGGATTGTTGAAAATAATTTACCAATTAAATTTTTGTAATAAGATTACCTACTGAAGATTGTTCCAAGTTCCTTTTTTTTAGTCATAAGTAATGGCTAAGCGTATGCAATGATTTTAAGTGGTCACTGCAGTTTACAAGTCGTCACGATCGAGTGGTTTACCCTGCGGAATACCGTTTCAATGTCCGCAGGTTCGAGCCCCGTCATGTACAAGCGATTTTTTTTTCGTATTCTCGTACATTTACTAATTTGAATTGATAACCCTATCGGCTGACGGTTAAGCGTACCACCGTCTTACAGATTCTTGGAAGCTAGAGAAATGCTCTTGTAGTACCACTGCATGTGGGAAGAACATAGAACCGAAGAAGATATACATCGTCGACTGGCTTGGTGATTATTATGCCTGTGTGTTGGGATGAGCAGCTTTGCCCAGCAGTGGATCACTTACAGGCTGGTGTTATTATTACAACAAACAATAATAACCAAAATTTGCCAGTCATTTACGAGCTCATAATCGAAGATAGCAAAGTTCGCACTTGACGGACACCTCAAGGAGAACGATATTATAGCCTATAGATATCCCGCAGCTACGAGGCCAATAGTATACCAATAGTAATATGGTACTAATCAGGAATGAGTTAAAACGGCTCTAGTGTGTCATCATGAGCGTAGCCAGGATTTTGGCCACGGGGGCAGGCAAGGAAAAACTCAACTTGGCAATATGACTAAAGCCCGTTATAGTATGGTACAGTGAAAAAATACGGCGACCGTCGGTGACAGGTACCATTAACGGTCATCGTCGTCATGCCAGCTTGCTGAAATGCCTCTTCACGTCTTGCTTGAAGGACCCAATGTCATGGGAAGGAGCAAAAACGTTGACTGGAATAGCGTTCCACATCCGCACGCTTATTACGCGTTTACCAACACCTTGCTATCGAGGAGCAGCTTAGATATTTTGTGTTACGAAGATTTATAATTGAGATAATATTTGCACACTACAAAAAAAATAAGATAGAAGTCTGTGAAAAATCCCTGTTATAAAGTACCCATTACAAGATAATATACCGCTCGAGTAGATGCACAAATATAATTAAATCGCACGTTGATAATGCCTGTATCGCTATTTATAATCTAGCATCACCTAGGACTGGTTGACCCAAGACAGTATGTCTGAATGTTGGGCATTGCGCTGTGATTAGGGTTTCCGATTTCTCGGTTGAATTTTTTTCTCGAGACTCGAGAATTCTCGAGTGTTAAATCCGCGAATTGACATTATGTACAAAAAATTATGTTAACTATTTAATAATATTGTTCTAGTGATAAAAAACCTAAAGCAGTACTAATTTGGAAAAAAAAATGACAATTAATTGAATTATCATTCTGAAAACTACGATTTTTGTTTACAAGTCACGTGATTGGATACGCCATACCTACAGGAAACGTGACGTCATCGTTCAATGAATAAACATAGTTGAGTGCTGTCTTGTGATATGTGACTCTACAATTATTACTAATTCTTGAAACAGTGGCTTTAAAGTTATATAGGTGCTAAAGAAATTTCATATTTACACAACTGAAATACTAGTAAAATCAATATTGCACATAATACCTATAACTCTTTGAACGATGACGTCACGCCGCGTTTTCGCGGTATATTTTTTATTTGAATGAATAAATTATTTATATTACTTTTATAATAAATGGATATTCATTCAATGATATTATTTTCGACATATAAAGTTTATAAAACAATATTTTTAAAGGTTTTCTACTCCCAAATTTCCTGGAATTCTTAAATTTTCGAGTAGTTTCTTTAACTTTTAAAACTTCTACTCAAGATTAACAATAAAATTTCGCTTTTTACACAAATCATCCATATCAATTAGTTATAATAATTATTAAGTCTTGCTTAATTTTTATTTATAAATTATACGTTTTTGTAATAAGTATAATAAATTTTGAGTTTATTTCTATAAAACTTTTAATTTTTCTTTTTATTAAAAAGTATGCACTTGAATATCCTGAAAGATAAATAAAAATAATAATCACACGAGATTTTTTTTATTAAATGTAAAATAATACAATCCACAGAAAAAACACGAATTAACTTCGACAACCGACTAAATAATCTACCTATTTTAAGTAAATGTCTTTTAATTACATATTATACATAAAAAAATATGACAATCTTCAAAATAGTTTAGCTTATTAGCATTAAAAAATAGGATGAGAGTAATAAATCGAGATCTAAATGAGAAATCGTTGATTTATACGTCTCTATTCTCGCACGAGAATTCTCGACATCTCACGTTTTCCTCGTCTCGAGTAAGGCCAGATTTCCCGGGAATTCTCGCTTCGACAATTCTCGACCAGAAATCCTAGGTGAGATGCAGTGTCGATGAAACGTGATGTCCTATGAAACTTCTACTGCTATTTCGACGCCTATTGTAGAAATAGAAAACCTATCACTGTATTTTTTTGTCATTTTCATGAATTGCTATGTTAGAGGAAAAATATAACCTGCCAGCAGTTTTCGACTCAGTCCACAAAGACCAACCCTACTCATGACAGTCTTTAAGGGGAAATGATATTACTTCTGTCACGGTATTAAAGGACGAGTGTTGCTATAGTCACGACCGTTAGTTATGTCAATACAAATATCCTAATTAACATATCTGAAGAAAACCCCCTTTAAAACTATCAAAGAACTAACAATAGCCCGCGACTACATACACGTTTGGTTTAAAGAAATGTATTTCTCAAAAGAACATTGTTCACTTAATGTGAATAACATTTTTGTTAGCTTAAAAAATCTCAAGACATCCTGTGAGTTAAAAAGGAGAATATAACTTCACACAAATTAATTGCAAAATATTACCATTAATAACCTAATTTGTAAAAAAAAGTACATTCGTTAATAAAGAAAAACAGAGAAAAATAAATTCATATAACTTAAAAATAAATATTTATCCTTTAAGTATTGTTTAATCTTACTTTAAATATATTCAATGATTCAGTTTCTCTCAGATCTTTAGGTAATTTATTAAATATTTTTAGCTCCCTCAAATTTTATGTATTAATTTATCTATGCCTCTTAAACAATGTTTTGGTCTTTTTTTTCAAAGCTTGTATGTGAATGTAGATTTTTATTTAAGATATTTTTGTGCCTTGACATGTTTTACCTATAGATGTAGATTCGCTTTGCAGTCATAATATTCGTCTAGCTATATATTTTTTTATGGGACGTTAAATTATCATAATTAAATAGTGTTTTTATTGCTTTATTTTGCGCGATTTGTAGTTTTTTTAGTATAGATTTAGAAGCACAGTTAATCTATACTATATAATATAACTAGACGTGCCCTCGGTTACGCTCGCGTGACTGCAGAATGACGTCAGTCGAGCGCACGCGCGAATCGTGCTGCCCCCGCTCAAAAGACGGAAGACAAAAATACTTATTGTAGTAATCCATAGAAGATATTTGATATACTGAATTTTTTGTAAGTATTTTTAAGAATCTACAGTTTATTTGATATATCTCGTATGGTTTACGTATGGTAGTTTTTGTTTGGAAAGAACATAAACCGACAGACGGATAAAAGGAAAACTGTCACAGCTAAGTTGGTTTTATATGTAGTTGGAGAAGTGAATAAAAATGGAAATTTCGTACAAATTTCATTGAAAATTACTTAAAGCCGCCTTCTAAGTGTGCATATTGTGACGGACAACTACGAAACCCTACACTGCGCGTGGCCCGACACGCACTTGGCCGATTTCTTAAATTAATAAACTTATATTATTTGGCCCTATATTCTAGAATTTTGGCGACATTTTACGTGATGTAGTTTTGTTATTGTGTAAATTTGATGTGGACATAAATAATAACTGGGAACATGCATTTTGCAAATCCCTGGACAGTTTTAACAAGGGAGCCGCCATCTTGTTGGCTATGTATGAAGATTGTAGATATAATTATAAATATATTCTATTTACGCGACATTGGCAGAACTGTGGATGAACACAGTTACCATTAAATCAAAAGAAGAATGTGAACTATTCCAAAATATAGTAGACCATTAAAAAAAACAGTGAAAATATTTCACCCATGAAGCATTTTTTTAAAACCAGGTGTATAAAGCCCCAAAGGTCACAGTCGATCGGTTCTATCGGCCACCTGACGAGAAACCCCAATAGATTGGCCCGTTAAGGTTGATTGCGTCTACATCCAGTAAGGTGTATATTTTATCCACCTATTTATAGTGACCAGTATTTTCTTAATTTAAAAGTTTAGCGTTACAATTTACAGTATAATCTCACCTGACGTCATAAGATGGTAATACGTTAAAGGCTGACCCATGCACTGGCGCCAAATTGCGCTTAAATCCACATGTAGAGAGGTAGGGCACAGAGTAATTTCATTGGAGATTTCTCTCTACTTGGGGCAGCCCATCTGGTGGAATACCTCCACCCTACAGAAGATTGCAGCCGAATAACCTTGGTTTGTGTTCCTGCGGTGAGTAGGTTTTCCAGAGCTCCTTGGGGTAGGAGGGTTCAAGGTCAGCAACGTGCTAGTGATACCCATGGTATTATACGCGTCCATAGGCTACGGTAACCGTTTACTATCAGGCAGGCTGTATGCTTGTTTTCCAACTTAGAAGTATAAAAAAAGCCAGTGCTGGCCTGGCAGAGCGCGTTTATACGGGACCAACTCAGTCGTGTGATGTCCACACGTTTGTGTCACTAAAAATGAAGTCAGGATAAATATAGCTGTTGAAAAGAAATTGTCGTAGGACTGAATCACGCGTTTGCTTGTTTCTATATAAGTCAAACCTTAAATTTTCTTCTTCGCCAAGATTTTCGAGTTATTTTACCAATGTTTACAAATGGTACATACACCCTAGGAAGTGCGCCAACGACTGTCGATGACGTTTTAGACGTGTCCGCAACGCTGGCTCCGGGTATGTGTGCGAACAACATCTATCCCATTACAGCACTGGTAGCTAGCAATGAACTGGCACCAAAATGTGTTAATAAATGCCAGCAGCACTGGCGCCATGAACTGGATACGTTCAGTAAATCAGTTTAAAGCCTATGACACATATTATGATGTTTAAGTTTATAATTTTAACCAAATAAAAAAAAGAAGGAAGTTCTCAATTCGAATGTATTTCTAAATGTATGTATTTATGGATGTTCAGCCGTAACTGCTTCGTTTTTGAACCGATTTAGATTATTCTTTTTTCTTTGGAAAGAGGATACCTCCAGGTTGGTCCCATTTTATTTGGTAGCTAGCCAGGCGGGCATTACAAAAAGCCCTACCACCATGCTATGGTTTCCTCACGATATTTTCCTTCACCGAAAGCCACCACTGAGCCATCATTGCTTCATTCTGTTGGTGTGTCCTAGCAGCTACATCTGAGATCCAATCCTCCACTAGGCTTAGCGTGTTAGTATATTCAGCCACATCATCGCTATTAATATTAGGTCCTTACATATGAAATTGGCGTTTTGTTGAACTGGCCACCTTCATCTCAAATATCTGGCGTTTGGTTAGGAATTCAAATTTAGGCTTGTGTATTTGTGTTTCGACTTTAGTAATTCATTTGTTTTCGCACCATTTCATGTTTCTTTGACATCGTTCTTTCCACAAAATGGAAAACTTCAATTCCGATCAGGCTGCCCAACCGCTTTTAAAGATTTTATTGATTCTCGCTCCCACATTTTTTTCAGCAATGGAATCAAGGAACTACCTATGAATCGTCGAAAGTACATAGATAATAATTGTACGTACTTCGATTAATTAAGTGTATAATTTCATAACATTTTTTCTTTTTCCATATAAAACGCTAATTTCTTATGTAAGGACTTATTATTATAAAGTTCAAGGGATTGTTTGTTTGAAAGCGCTAATCTCTGGAACTACTTGTCAGATTTGAAAAAATATTTATTGAGGAAGGTTAAAGGCTATATAACTTTACACGAGGACCCTAAGGAGCGGAGCAGTGGCCATGAACGTCAAGCAATCTGCAAAACTGCAGGAAAGTACGGGAAGTAAGAACAACAATATACAACACGGGTGAAACCGCGGGGAACAGCTAGTTCGACATAAAACGGTTTAATACAAAAATTAAAAACACGATTTCATGTGTTACAATTCATACCATTCCCACGGTAGCGATTACCTTCAAGCCGTAACATGAGGGGTGGGTAGTGATCGTCAGCGACCTTTGACCATAGCAAACAAGCGTTTAGTTAAATTACAGGTATCACCTGTAATTTGTTTTGTAAATTTTATTACTAGGGTTAGGTTTGTTTTACCTAACGCGAGCGGGGGTCCTTGGATTAGGGTTGTATTTTTTAAATGTAATACATCATTAGGGGCCGTTCATAAAATACGTTCCACAAAATCGCACTTATGGGGAAAGGGGGGTGTCGCTTAGTGTGACATTATGTGACATGGGGGGTCGAGGGTCTAAGGAAACGTGACGTTCGCAGCTCGTTAAACAATTTTGCAAATTTTTATCTTGGTTGTCTGATTTTATTTTTTTGTTACGATAGTATGTCATTCGTTTCACATTTGTAAATATATTTTAAGCAATGATGGCTCAGTGGTAGCGTGTACGACTTCGCGTCGATTGACGTGTGTTCGAATCCCTGCAATAACCCTGAGCTTTCGGTGAAGGAAAACATTTCTAATGCCCCTCCTGGCTAGCTACCACCGTCAAGTTGAATATCTGTCGCCAAGCAACAATAGGTGTGTTCCGGCAGCTGCACTTACCAGTATTCCGCTAGGTTTAGCGTGTTATCATCTTGCGCCACATCGTCACTTAACATCAGGTGAGATTGTGGCCACTACGCCATAACCTATAACTATAAAAAAAGATAAATAACTTTATTGGATAGAAGGATTTGGCAATTTTTTTTATTCCAAAATGTTGAAACGTGAAACGGAACGCAGGCTGCAGGCTTTATCTCTTGGAGTAATATAATGCTATCGCTGACTCTGTTATAGGTATTTTTAAGATTTACAATTATGTACTACATTCATTTGATATATCACTTATAATTTACTCAGCATAAACCATTTAAGCGCCCCAAAAGGGTCTTTTTCCGAATTGATTCAGCATTATCTCACTGCATATTTCTTAAGTTACTTTATATAACAAAATATATCCTAGTAACTGTGCCCCGCGGTTACAACCGCGTAAAATTTAAAAGAAATCGCTGATTGATTATTTATAGTACTTCAGTATGGACATTATTTTTATCAGACGGCCAGAGTTATGCCTCACAACTCTTACGGTTCGTTCACGCACCGGTGTAGTGACACCTTTATTCATAGGGCTGAGCCGAGTGTTGAATTATTTTAATTTTAAATTATCTCCCAAACTATGCGTCCAAATAACATGCTATAAAGGGCAAAGTTTATCTACATAAAATTGTCTTGATGATAAAGTTACTTTCGTTCGTAAGCATTAATATATTCTATGCCTAATAATAATGCTCATAAATCTTTTTTTGGTTTTCAATAAAACTTCAACACAGAATACTTTATTGTGGCTTTTGTTTAAAAGATAGGCATATGGTATCGCGGACTTTTGTTTAGATATACTAACGAGCAATATTTTTGTAGAACATTGTATTTACGTATCACTAACCATTACGTCAGCGCACGCGGATGAAGCAGTTCGGGTGCGCTATTTATTCCGACTTACTTAACTAAAATCAATATTTAAGGCTAGCTGAGAGGTGTAGGCTAAGACTACATGGCCTTTACTATTCCTCGTGAATCGGGCTATCATATACAAAAATAATTTTTCGAAGCCGACTGGTAGTTTAAGAGATTAACGTGTTTAAACAAACAAACAAAAAAACTTCCGCTTTATTGTATTAGTATACTATTCCTCCTGAATCTGGCTATGACAAACAAAAACAATGATTGAGGCCGGCTTGTAGTTTCAGAGCTTGTTTAAACAAACAAACAAACTCTTCCTCTTTATTATATTAGTATAGATAATCTGGCCAGATAACATAGCTATAAATTAAAATAAAAAATCCTGTGAATCAGATAACGCGAGAAAAGAGCATAAACGGACAGACAGGCAAAAGGACGTTGTGTTTTAATTATATTTATGTATGTATAGAACGTAGTTTTTACCTATATCAAGATATTTCTCCACAATTTATAAATCTTATCGCATTGTAAATCAGATTTGATTTTATTCACTGTCTTTAATATTCCTTCGTTTATTTTATTGCCTTGGTAACATAGATAAGTAGAAAAAAACAGACGGTTCACTGCGTGCAAACGTCGCGCGTAGACACTTTTACTTGATTACATAACGACTATTAAGTCATTAAAGAACGTCATGAATGCTGTTTAAAATAATTTTCATAAGTTCTTGTTTTGGCGCTACAAAAATCACTTGCCAGTGTCAATGTGTTTAAGCTTTCGTAGTGATTTCTAGTATACAAACTGAGTCCAACTAGATGATGGCTCCCTTGTTAGAGCTGTCTAGGAAGTTTTTGTGACATCACACAATTTATGTTTTCAGTTTATATTTATAAACCAATTCACGAATGCACAGTAACCTAACTATATTACGCAAAACGCCATCAAGATTACATAATATAGGGTCAAAGAACCTCAGTTACTTAATAAAAGACATTTGGCGCGTTTAATAGAGAGTAGATTGAGAGGTGTGCGCGCATCAATTGACGACCTGATGAATTTAGCCATCAATGGTAATAAAAATAATGTCAATTCATTATACTGTTTTTCTTTAATTGTATTATTTTTGCAAAATTAAAAATGTAATTAAAATGAATATACATTACTATCTTTGATGGTTGGCCAATATCTTGTTGTTAACACGCTTACGTTTTAAAAGAGGTAGGGCAAAGAATAATTTCTTTGGAAATTTCTCTATACTTGGGGCAGTCCGACTAATGGAATACGTCCACCCTACAGAAGATCGCAGCCAAATGACCTAGTGTTGTGTTCCTGCGGTGAAGGGTTTCCAGAGCTCCTTGGGGAAGGGTGGGTTCAAAGAGAGGTAGGATACAGAGAATTTTTTTTTGGAGTTTTCTCTCTACTTGGGGCAGCCCGACTGGTGGAATACCTCCACCCTACAGAAGATCGCAGCCTAATGACCAAGTATTGTGTTTCTGCGGTTTGTAGGGTTTCCAGAGCTCCTTGGGGTAGGGAGGTTCAAGGTCGGCAACGCGCTTGTGATACCTATGGTATTGCAGGCGTTCATAGGCTACGATAGCCGCTTACCATCAGGCGGGCCGTACGACTGTTTGCCACCTTTGTTATATATAAAAAAATACGCAGGATAAAAATTTTGAGAATTAAGTAGCATGTCTATGTTTTCACTGATCTATGATTTATAATATACCTAAATAATGACTCCCTAATATTCAAATTAGACGCGCGACCTCATCGAAATATATGAAAAGGAAAAGCGCGCTATTGGTCGACGATTTTCTTACGTGACCGCCAATGTTTTTCGTGGAAACCGTAGAACTGTAAACATGGTTGTCTCTGTCTCACACGAACGGCTCTCCGACGTCTGTCTCGCTCGCACGTTAGGGATGAAATAGAACACAGTCGTAACTTGTCAGTGCCTTCTTAGTTTAAACTGTTGACGGACGTCGAAAGAAAAGATTTTTTTTTCTAAACTGCATTCGGATTATTTTTACTGCGGATGGAAAAAAATATCGCGTGATTAAAAAAAATATAGAGACTCTGAGTAATTAAACTTTGTACACATTCTTAGCGAGAATCGTAACGGTTTGACGCTCGTATTAATTTCACCGCGTAATGTTTTAAAAGTGAAAACAAATCATAGACCTTCTTAATTATTTTTTAAATCTTGTATCTTTGTTCCATTTTCGAATTAGCTTTTTACCGTCATGTGTCATTTCGGTTTCGTTTTGGATGCGACATAAACGGATCGATATAGAGACATGATTTCGAACTAAAATGGAATATTCTTGGCATATGGAGAATACCGGGGGTCAAGAATCGAACGTGAGACCGTCGAATAGGATTCAAAGCAGGAGTCAAGGTAAATTAATTTTTATTTTGTTTAATGTACCTCAAGAAGTATTGTACGTCCTATGTCATATTTTTCATTGTGATCCACAGTTTACAATAAAGAAAAATAAGAATTTAATATTAATATTTAAAGGACGCTCGAAACCCCGAAAAAGCAATAAACATAAGATTTAAAATAAATGAGCTACTTTTCATAACTATAAATTGAACTGAAAGGTGCTTACTTTTATTTTTCGTGTACAATAATAAACCGCAGAGAGAGAAAATAAAAAAATCGACCATTTTTTAAATTCGTGAACGGCCTCTATAATAGTTTTTTATTGGGTTGATCATGGTAACTCGAAAAAATAGTTGGATTTTTGCGCCAACCTATATATTTGTATATTTATACAAATAATATAACACAATGTTGTCTACATTGTATTAACCTTAAATGTATTCTCTCGAAAATAATGCCATTGTATTTTGCTTCTGAATAAATAATGGTAAAAGGCTTTTCGACTAAAATGCGCTTTCACTTAAAAGGATATTATTAATTAAAATGTTACAGAGTTATAAGAACCTAAAATAATTGCTACCTTTTGCATACGATAATTTAAAAAAAAGTATTACCGTAAGTAATGTCTATGAGTATTACAGATTCACTAGTCATTTACCAGCCAGTGCATGATCAATTAAAAATAATATTGCAAATTTATCCGAACACGAATGAATAAAAAAAAAGTAAATACTCAACTATAATTTGAAATGAGAACGTTCGATAAATTTTTTAGACCGATCGTTTTTAAATTAATTAATGGAGCGTTACAACTTGCTTTCGTACAATGTATTTATATAGTACCTACACATTCTCTATTGTATTTTTTAATATTGACCTCTTTTTATTTTTCATTACGATGGTACATAATTAAAGTACAAATAATACATTTCCATGATAATTATCTTTTTTTTAATAAATGCTTTACTTCTTCCTTTCTTATGACGTATCCTTACACATTATCTATGGTAATCTATACATGTTATAAAACTCAACGTCTTTCTGCCTGTCTGTCCATTTATGTTAAATTCACGCGAAAACCACTTATCCAATTTACATGTTTTATTTTTATTTTAATTTATAGCTATGCTATCTGGCCAGGTTATAGTATATATTTTATAAGATAAAGTTATATACGAAATAAGCAGTGACGATAATTCTGAATCAATTCGGAATAAGTTTAAATAACACGCTTTAACTACGCAATAAAAGTTATAAAACTTTTTGGTCTTATAATAACATCGCGTTACCAAGCCCAATCGGAGACCGATCACGACCGCCGGCGGGAACGGACGTGTTTACGACCGCTCTCTGCCGCCTTTGTGAAGTTTTACGACCGACCGGCTTTGCTGCACACCTGCATCGCACCTGCGTATCGCCGTCTCGCTCGCACCCATTGTGTCGCGCTACACAACCATAAAACTGCTCTTTTAAGAGCAATTTGTTTCTATTCGACGAAATCCACACTTTAGTGGTCACTTGCCTGATACCTGACGGTGCCAACTAAAGCAAGTGGGTGCGTGACCCAAGCGCCCCTCGGTTGCCTCCTTCAGAGGCAAACAATAGTACTTGGTCGGGCTCAGGAATCTTGGCCCTTGATAGAGTCATAGTCAAGCCCTGAGTGTCTCCTTCCCACCCTTCCGATCCTGCTACACATCCATCCCCGAGTGTCTGTTTGGGCGTAGCTAGGTATTTATACCGGCTGCGTTCTCTGCCTCGGGCTTGATAGGGACCTCCACGTAGGGCCCGGTAGGTTCTTTTCCTGCGAGTCATTACACCGTGACCCGCAGGTCCCTTTGCACGGCTCGGGATAGCCGTTTAAATTCAGTCGGCGCACCCCCCTGCCTCTCCGGCAGGGAGGTTTAACTTCACCCCCGCCCGCCCAACCGCCACCGCCGGAATGGCACACGTTACTGATTTGGAACGCTTCAAAGCGTTCGCAACGACTTTGCATCCGTCGCTCTGGACGGAGTACAATAGGGCCATCGCGGCCGAGCAACCCGCCGTCATCGCTCAGGGCACCGAGCCCACCAGCGACCTCGCCGCGCCACACGCGATAAACAAGAAGCCCGTCCCGCGCTCCCGCTCGACGGCACCCCGCGCTCACCGTCAGACGCCGTACAAACGGCCGTCATCGCGCTCGCGTTCCCCGGGCAATCAAGCCACGATCCCGGCGCCCTCTGCGCTGCCGATCAAGAACTCTTTCGCGTCTTTAGTTCCCGAAGCGGACACGCCGACGCTAGTAGCTACGAACAATAGCTACTCGCCCACTAGTCCGGATCCCGAACCCGAGTCCAACGAAATGGACACGGCGATAGTCACAGATAACGAGGGCTTCACCCTCGTTCAAAAAAACAAGCCCGCCAAACGGGCATCGCGTTCGCGTCCCGAGTCTCCGGAGACTCAGTCCCGCCCACAAAAGGCGCAGAAAACTGGGCTAAACAGCCACGCCCCCCGCTCCACAGCGCCCTCAGCGCCTGCCGGTACTTTTGCAGGCAGAAAGGCGCGTCGCCCACCGCCGGTAGTAGTCCAAAACAAGGCGGTCTGGACTAAGCTCGCGGACAAGCTTAGAGACTTAAAAATTAATTATACCTCGGCCAGTAACACGGCCAACGGTATCCGCGTACAAGTAACCACTTCTGACGAACACCGTCAGTTCACAAAGTTGCTCCGAGCTAGCAACCTACACTACTACTCATACACCCTAGACGATGAGCGTCACCTCCGGGTTGTAATCCGCCGCATCCCGGTGGAAATCACGCCCGAGGAGGTCAAAACTGACCTCTTAGCGAAGGCCCTCCCTGTCCGCGAAGTGCATAGAATGCACGGCGGACAATCCAAAAACCGACCATTAGATATGGTCGTAGTTATCTTGGATCTGACCCCCGAGGGCAGAGCCATCTTTAATGTCAGGAAAGTGTGCGAGCTCTCCGGAATAGCCGTAGAGCCCCCACACAAAAACCGCAGCCCTCCGCAGTGCCACAACTGCCAGCTGTACGGACATTCGGCCCGTAACTGCCATTTACGTCCCAGGTGCGTTAAGTGCCTCGGGGACCACGCGACAAGCGAGTGCACACGCACTCGCGAGTCGTCTACCCCTCCGAGCTGCGTGCTATGCGGCAACGTGGGTCACCCCGCGAACTATCGCGGCTGTCCCCGTGCCCCGCGTCCTACGCGCCCTATGCGCCCTACGCGCCCAAGGCAAGAGCGACACACCCCTCCTCAGATGGCACGTCCCGCCGCCAATAGTCAACCCATGCCTCTGCTCACGCCAGAAGCCTTTCCCAGCCTCCAGGGCGCTTCCCGCGCCCCGGTGGCGGCCACCCCCGAACCCCGCGCACCCCCTCCGGCCATGCGAGCCCCTCAGGCAGCATGGGTCTCTACTCCCCGCCCTCAGCCTCCTAAGGCTCAGGCCTCCCCGCCCGTTAGCACGCGCCGCGGCGTTGACTACATGGTCATGCTCTTCCGCGAGCATGACCCTCAGGAAGTACTGGCATACGACCAGTGCGTCGCTGAGTACGGCCCCGCCGAATCCATCAGGCGTTTTCCCCTGATGACAGCGACGCTAATGCGCCTGGCCCGTGCCGGGAAATAGATAACGGTTATAAATGGCTCGCATTAAACCTAAGAGTCTCACCATCTCTTTCTTTAACGCGCGAAACCTCCTTCCACAACGGGACCTAGTATCCACCTTTCTTAGGGAACGGGAGATAGACGTATTTCTAGTACAAGAAACACTTCTAAAACCCAGTAGGCGCGACCCTAAGATAGCAAATTACAATATAGTCAGAAATGACCGTGCCACCCGAGGAGGCGGCACGCTCATCTACTACAAGCGTTCCCTCTATTGCATGCCAATAGACCCTCCCGCACTTACCAATATGGAAGTGTCCATCTGTAGAATAGGCATGACTGGCCATCCGTCAATCACGCTTGTCTCTGCATATCTCTCCCCGAGTAAAAGACTCCTTCAGTCTGATCTGGAGGCGCTACTTTCACTCGGTCAATCCGTAATAATAGCAGGCGACCTCAATAGCGGTCACACCCATTTCAACAACTCGCGTAACACCCCTAACGGGGTTATTCTCGACCTACTATGCGATGTGCTCGGCTTTGATGTCATAGCACCGCTAGAGCCCACGCACTTTCAAGATAACTGTCAACCGACAGTACTTGACATAGCCCTCCTCAAAGGTGTCTCACTTCGGTTACGACTTATAGAAGTCGTACACGAACTGGACTCCGATCACCGCCCGGTTATCTTACAACTCGGGCAACCGTTCGACCCCAGTCCGCCAAAAGTCAAAGTAGTTGACTACGCGATCTTAAATCGTTACCTAACCGATAACGCGACCCCGTCCAGCTTAGCTAGGATTCCCGACGTATTAGAGTCAACAGCAGACGCCGACTTAGCGATCGATTCCCTGGTCGACTACCTCCAAACCGGTGTAAGGGAGGCCTCGAGAGAGGTGCAAGCGGCGAACGAACGCCGTTTTATACTCCCCCCCGGCTTACGAGCGTTAATCACTGAAAAGAACGCCGCGACACGTGCACACGATTCTTATCCGACGAGGGATAACACCCGTAGGTTACGGCGACTTCAGAGAGAGGTTAGAACTCGCATCGGCGAGTACAGAGGTCACCGGTGGGATAACCTCCTAGAGGGTCTCAAGCCGTCCCATCTGGCTTACTGGAACCTCGCCCGCTCTCTGAAGTTAGAAGCTTCCGCCCTGATGCCGCCCCTCGAAAGGGGCCCCGATCTCCCACCCGCGTTCGATAGCGACGATAAGGCAGAATGCCTTGCCGCAAGCTTGGAGAGCCAGTGCTCTCCAAACTGCGACAACGTAGACACTGCCCACATCGAAACTATCGAGACCGCCGTTCAGGAACTAACGACGATTCCCCCCGCGGAAACGTTAAACCCGGTCACGCATGACGAGATTTGTTCTGTTATTAAAGGCCTTAAGCCTAGAAAGTCCCCAGGCCCCGACGGTATCAGGAATGAAGTACTTAAACTTCTTCCCGATCACCTCATAGCTCTTTTGGTCTGCATCTTCAATGTAGCCATAGCCCACTGCTATTTTCCAGCCGTCTGGAAAAAAGCTATAGTTATAGGTATTCACAAGCCCGGCAAAAAAGCTTCGCTTCCCGATAGCTATCGCCCGATCAGCCTTTTAAACACACTAGGGAAACTTTACGAGCGGCTCCTTCTGAACCGTCTCAAAACCGTTATAGATATTAAAAATCTATACCCTCCCGAACAGTTCGGTTTTCGCGCCCGACACTCGTGTACACATCAAGTGCACCGCCTCACGGAGCACATCACGAGCAACTTTGCCAAAAATAGTATCGCCCCCGCCCGTACGCTTGCGGTCTTTTTCGACATAGCTAAGGCCTTCGATAAGGTCTGGCATGCCGGACTAGTCCACAAGCTACATCAATTAGAAGTCCCGGATAGGTTAGTTCATCTAGTTCACGATTTTCTACGCGACCGCACCTTCCACTACCGAGTGGAAGGAGTACTATCTACCGCCCACCCTATACGCTCAGGCGTCCCGCAAGGTTCCATTCTGGCGCCTTGCCTTTTCAATCTGTACGTCAGCGACCTCCCGAAGCCCCCCGGGGTCGAGGTAGGGCTCTACGCTGACGACACAGTCATATATGCGTCAAACAGACACAGAAAAAATCTCGCCTGCGCAGTCCAACGTGCCGTAACCACTCTCGGGGAGTGGTTTCGAACGTGGCGAATAGCTATTAATCCGGTAAAGAGTGCCGCGATAATGTTCGAACCGCATACATGCAAACTACCACGCACGGTAGGACCCCTCTCATTATTCGGTACGAATATCCCTTGGGCCACCAAGACTAAATATCTGGGTGTCACCCTCGACTCGAAGCTTAACTTCAACGCACACGTTACTATAGTCAGGAATAGGGCCATCTGGATCCTTTCCTGCTTGCGACCCTTGCTCAGTTCGGTAAGCAAAATGTCCTTAAGACATAAGCTCACACTGTACAAGATGTGCGTCCGTCCGATCTTGACATATAGCTACGCCGCGTTCGCACATATGTCCAAACATAACTTTGCCCGCATACAAAGAGTCCAAAATCGGTTTCTCCGTCGCCTGCTTGACCCTCCAGCCTTCGTTAGGAACATGGACCTGCACAGGGACATGAGGCTTCCCTCGATAGAAGCTTATGTGAAATTTCTCACCAGGAGATACTTCGATAGCGCTTCGAATCATCCCAACCCGCTCGTAAAATCCACCGTGTACTACGTCCCAGACAACTCGATCCCCGTTGCCAAACGTTATAAACGCCGTCCGCGAAATCTCTTTGTCGATCCCGATGACGACATCGAGAACGCTAACAATTTCTACACGTCCGCTCCCGCAACATATGCGTGCTCGCGCCCACGCCCGCGAAACCACCGTTCCCTCCGCAGGGGACGTACGGTTAACTTCGCTCCCGCACACCCGCCACGACCGCCCTCCTCTGCGGCAACTCAAGCCTAGGTCCGATCCATCGGCATGGAGCCCTTGAGCCAAGCAGCCGCTCGCGCGATACAAGTGACTCTACAATCACTAGCTTTCACAGCCATACATGACACTGCATTATACACACATGCACAACACACATAGGTTCTGTAAGGGACCTTTTTTTTTCTTTTTTTGCCTAGTTAGATTAGACAAAAATTTTCAGACCACTAAATACACATACACATGTTCCTTCCCTCCTCCCAGGGGGCAGAAACATGTATATATGTATAGTTAGTTTAGATCGAATTACGGATAGGGAATTAGTCAGATCGCGACTTAATTGCATACGCGCAACAGTCCGAGCCGAGGTTCGGCCACTTTGGCACCCTCGGATGTTGTTGCTTAGCTTTCGTGGCTGAGTGCCCTAAGCGCTCGCCCCCAAGCCCCGTAAAGCTGTAAAAGCCGTAAAGGCTCCAGGGCCCCTAAGGCAAACAAGCCCAATCTATTTGAGTTGTCCAAACGTATCATATGAGCCTTGACTCAAGGGTTTGCTAGTAACCACTGAAGAGTTCCACTATCCATCTCCTAGCTCCATCATCAGATCAACTTCAAGATATCAAATTATAGTGCTGTCATCCGAACTACATATACATGCTAAGTTTCATTTTGATACGACAATTAGAATTGTTTAAAATTGATTTTTAAGATTTTATTACATTGTTAGTTATGTTACAAGTGAAGCTAATATAAGCGTGTTATATATTTTGTTACATAAAGTAACATACGTATTTCGTATATAGTGTCGTATAATAGTGATGATAATGGTGCATCAATCGGATAAAATATGCATTTAGGGCACTTAAATGGCTTACGCTGAGTAAACCTTACGAAATATATCAAATTAGTGCTCTACATAATTGTAGATCTTAAAAATACCTACAAAAAAGTCAGCGATATCATGTATCTATCTTCTAAGGATCACCTACAATGGGCATTATTGTCTTTTGAGCCGGGTGAGCACGATTCGCGCGTGCGCTTGCGGCATTCTGTAGTCCACGCGAGCGGAGCCGCAAGCACTGCTAGTATAATATAATTGGAGATTACTTTTATTTCATAAAAAAAAGAAAAACAATGAAGCAATGCTGGCTCAGTGGTAGCGTGTACGACTTCGCGTCGATTGACGCGAGTTCGAGTCCCTGCAGTGGACCTTAGCTTTGGGTGAAGGAAAACATCGTGAGGAAACTATAGCATGGTGGTAGGTCTTTATCTAATGCCCGTCTGGCTAGCTACCACCCTCAAGTTGAAAATCTGTCGCCAAGCACCAAATAGGTGTGTTCCGGCAGCTGCATTTGAGAGCCAGTCTTCCACTAGGTTTAGCGTGTTATCATTTTGGGCCACATCGTCACTTAACATCAGGTGAGATTGTGGCCACTACGCCAAACCTATAACGATAAAAAAGTAACAATATAGTGGCCTCCTTGTTAGATCCATCCAGGGAGTTTTTGTGATGATCCATGTCATTATTTCCAAAGTAGTTCCATAAAGTTTCCATAGTATCTAAGGAGTAAAATTGATAAAAATCTATCTACTAGTTTTTTTTGCGAGATGCGCGCACATCGATATACATTATTATCAACAATTTTATCAATCATTTTATTTATATAGATAGATATATTGACAAAATCTACATTATGCTATATACTACAGCAAAAAAAAAAAATTCATACCTACCTTATTCTTATTAATAAACTTTAAACTTATTTTTATTGTAATTAATTAAGAAAAATAATTCTTTTTTGTTTTTATCATTAAATTAATTAATAAAAATGTGTATGTAGACTAAGTAATGTTATATAAAATTCAAATCATAACAAATTAAAGTTATCTAATTAAGATAACGTTTTAATTTGTTTAATTTCTTTTTAATTTGTTTTCTCTGTTTGCATATCAATTAATCTTAATTTTCCCCGGAAGCTTTTCAAACAAGAACAAATCCGGGGCAACGCGGATGGAGGGCAGTCGTAATTAAGTAATTTTATAGTTTTTCCTCGAATAGGTAAAATAAGGATGACATAATAATTTTACAAGTCAATTCAAGAAAGCGAATTTGCTTATACTAATAAATTACGTTGGCCACTTTCTCACATGATGTTAAGTGACGATGTGACCTAAGATGGTAACACGCTAAGCTCAGAATAACAGGCACTTAAGTGCAGCTGCCGGAACACTCCTATTGGTGCTTGGCGACAGATTTTCAACTGGGGAGTGGTTGCTATCCAGGCTAAGTTTTCTTTCTACAATCGTTAACGCTAACAGAAAACGATAACTGTATGGAATTGACATATCTCAGCGTTAACTCACGTGATCAGATATGTCAAACCATTTTTTTGTTTTTATTAGCATTAACTATTATTTATTTTCATTAATTTATTGTAGAAAGGTCAGGTCAAGAGTACTCTAAACCGACGAGCATGCATGAAAAGATTGGTGAATGTTGAGGAAGCGAAAGTTGTATGTCAGGATCGTAGCAAGTGGAAGGACGTGGTCTCTGCCTACCCCGTTGGGTAAGAGGCGTGGTTTATGTATGTATGCATGTATTAGCATTATCGATTTTTTAAAGACAAGTTGTCTAGGGCCCAAGAGGTGCACTAGAAACAGCCCTTTCATCATTTTTTAAATGATAATTAGTAGTAAAAAAGTTTGCAACCTATAGCCGTTTATTGCCAACCTTAGATCGGGGTTTAAAGTGAGGCTAGTCGTTAATAGGCAATAGTCTTTACTCCTGAGGAGTGAGTTGAAAATGCTAGTGTGACTCATACCTCTGACAATGTTGGATAATGAAAGTGGCGTTACAACAAGGCAAATTTTAACAAAAAAGAATTATATCTTCGAAGTACGAAGGTCCAATGCAAATGAAATGGGGCCACCTTTCAAGTATGCTCTTTCCAACGAAAAGAGAACATCCTTAAAAAAGGATACAGTATTAATCCGGGAGTAAGACAACTTTTGGGAAATTATTTTGATAACTTTATACGTTGAAAAGCATACCCGAGAATTAATATGAATGTTAAAAGTAATATAAAAATATATTTTGATCTAAATATATACATGCCGAAAAAACGCTGCTAACCGGCGTGACGTCATTATTCAACTAATAAGACTTAAGGTTAAAGGTCATTATGTGCAAAGTTGACTTTAGAAAAATTTCCGTTAGGTTATTTCTTCAGGGTATATAATTTTTAAGCCACTATTATCTACGCTTAGTACTAATGTGTGAAATCTAAATCGATCGGTGTCCGCCACTATCATGCCGGCCTGCATAAATATCTCTTGACGTTACGCTTAAAGGACCCGATGTCGTAAGAAGGCGAGAACACATTAGCCGGGAGTTGGTTCCACAGTTTCACGGTACGACAAAGATAAGTAATGGAGAACATTTTAGTTCGTGCCGTGATGGATGGAGGTTACCGTAAAATTGTGATTCCGAACCCCAGCGCTTGTGGTTCTGTATGGAAAGTTGAGGAGGGAACCTGCAAATGTGTGTTTGATTTCACCATGAGGTCACGGACTGCCCGGCCAATACCTATCGACTAAGACTCACGTCGCCGACGGCCATACACTCCCAGTTTTCTTAAGCCGTCAGTCCAAAACTTTACCTTTTGACCAATCAACCCAACCCAAGTTAAATATCTTGAGGTGTTTTGAAATATCTGATTAATATTCTATTATTAGCTGGTTGGCTATACATTGTTCTGCCTATTACGATAGTCAATAAATCAAGCACAACGCCACATATTCTGTTTTTTTTTTGAACGAATAAAAGAAAAGAATTACGCATAAATGCTCATTTGAGTCGTGAATTATGTAGTCTCGAGTTCATAGTTCGAGTTTTAATTAATGCTTTCCTTAAAAACCTTACCTTGAAACTAAAATAAAAAAGAATTAGCCAAATTGGTGCAGCCGTTCTCAAGTGACGCGCTTTTAATTTTTAATTAAATAATAGATGTGTATAATGTGTTCATGTATATATATATATATATATATATATATATATATATATATATAATAGTTTTCTCTTTAATGTCATAATCTCACCTGGTGTTTAGTGACGATATGGCCTAAGATTGTAACACGCTAAGCCTAGTGGGAAAGCTGGCTCCCATGTGCGGCTAGCGGAACACACCCATTTGACGACTGATTTTCAATTTGAGGGTAGGAGCTAGCCAGGTGGGCATTAGAAAATACCCTACACTATGCATTGGTTTTATCACGTTGTTTTCCTTCACCTAAAGATCAGGCTTATTGTAGGGATTCGAACTCACGTCGATCCACGCGGTGTCCGTACACGCTACCACTGGCCATCATTGCTTAAACTTATTATCATATAACTAAAATTGACACGATCTTCAATGAAAACGTTCATCTAAATAACAGTAAATTTAACAAACACATTGTTTTTAAAAAAAGAATAATAACGGCGTCGATGACCGAGTGCGCACGCGCATCATAAATTTTACTACATACAAACGTATTTTATGTTAATTATCTGAAACTCGATACAATTGCGGCCTGATAAGACTATAAAGGTGCGATTTGGCTGTAGCGACTGCGTCTACCGATTGTGCAACTTTTGTCGCTTGTCGCGTCACGACTTATAATGATAATAATACCAGTCTGTAAGTGTCCCGCTACTGGGCAATGAGGCCTCTCCTCGAGGGATGGCAAAAGCGTAGTAACCACGACAGCCCACGACATATTGGCGATTTCAAACGTCCAGAAATTAAGAGTTCTATATTTTTTCCACATACAGTTGTACTATAAGAACATTTCGAGCGTCAAGCCTCAAGCGTTCCGGTTTCCTCGCAATGTTTTCCTTCACCGTCAATCGATAGCGTTTTTAAATTTCAATTAGAAAAATTCGTTGATTTTAATCTGCACACATGGAATAGATATTCCGCCGGTTTAATCCACTCGAACACCACGACTATGTTACTTTTTTTTTTATCTGATGTTATTTATTAATGCATTTGCACATGATAACACGTTTAGAAGGAAAACTGACTCTCAATTGCCGTGGATAGTGCACATGGATAGCATAATGGCTCAGTAGTAGCGTGTTCGAAAATTACATTGATGAATTACATTACATGAATTACATTGAATACGAATTCTACAATGAGCCTGACTTTCAGTGAAGGGAAACATCGTGATGAAACCATAGCATTGTGGTAGGGCGTTTTAATTTCGAATTGAAAATCTGTCCCAAGAACCTGTAGCGAAACGGTCGCGCGTCGTTTACATCCGAACTCCATCTTAAGGTATTTAAAATTTCGCTTCACTGATATACGAAGTAATACGAATCATTTGGAAAATACGCCATCAATGGAAATCTATATTGTACTACAGTTTGTATTTTTAACAATGTAACAAAAAGATAATGGCAGACGAGAAATGTTGAAGCATTTGTTACTTCATACTATCAATTTCAGTTAGTGACAGCAGAGAAATAGATTTATACTATTTTTTTTTTTTTTCGTTCCTAATAAAAGGAAGCCCATTGCTAAGCTTACGTTGTCCGTCCTGTATTTAAACTAGCTATTACCCACGGTTGCTCCCTTATTAAATTTGTTTGATCTACTCTCTACCACACCACTGCCATCGACCCGTGTAAGCCTATTGTTTACTCACTTCCCATACTTTCCTACAGAATGCTAGATTGCTTTACGTTTATGACTACTACTCCGCTCGAGGGTAACCTGAAGTTATACTGCCTTTAACCTTCCTCATTAAATACGCTATAAAAACCGAAGAGATTTTTTCAAAACTGACGGGTAGTTGCAGAGATTAGCACGTTCGAACAAACAATCTGAAAAAACCACAATAATGTGCGTTATTAGTGCGTATATTAAAAGGAAATAAACAAATGTGTGTCTCAGCTCCAATGCGCGACTGGAGTTTACTCCTCAATATATACAATTGGCAAGAACAGTAAATAAAGGCATGTCTTAGGATATAATGAATGTAAAAAAAAAAAAATTGACCCCGCGCGGCTTTTGCATCAAACGAAAAGGAGTTGAATGAATCTCAATTTTATTTGAATGGCGTTAAGGTTATGAATTGTTTGCATGTTAGGTGATGTTGCACTTTCAATTTCACTCCTCATATTTTTTCACACCATGCGCCTTATATCGTTTCTTAAGGAGTAAACTCCAAAATAAAAAATATAGAATATTATGGAATTTATATTTTTAACTAGGTACCTTTTTTTGGTGTATCGTAAAAATTGGTAACATATTATACAAGCGTCAAAAATGTGATTATAGAGAAATCTTTAACTTCAAGCGTAAGTTGAGCTCATGCTCTAAGTATCCCGAACAAAATAAAAGAAAATACATTTATTTCATTGAATAAAATATGTAACTAGTGGTCGCCCGGCCTGTGCTCGAAATCCGGCCGTAATTCATAACATTTTTAATTTTGAACGTTATTGAGGTTGTTCTGTCAAAAATTCTATAATCTCTATAATTTTTTGCATATAATCTTGTTATATTACGGTCAGTCTGTCACTAATGATTTCTTGGCTAAATTTTAAAATTCTTTGGCGACCAGTCTCTACGCTGTGCGCCTGTTTGACCACAGACAAATCTGTGTTTGACATTGGCAGTACGAACGCAAACAATGAATGTTATTTTATTTTACTTAATGTATTTGTAATCCATATCTATAAATATTATAAAACTCAACGTCTCTCTGTATGTCTGTCCTTTTATATTATTATCACGCGAAAACCACTTATCACTTATCCGCTTACTTAACTACTTAATTATTATTTTTTTCATTCATAGCTGTGTTAGTGACGATAATGGTGCATCAAACGGACAGACAGCTGTCCGTTTATCATATTTTCACGCGAAAAACCACTTATCCGATTTATATGTTTTTTTTTTCATTCATAGCTATGTTATCTGGCCAGGTTATAGGATATATTTTGTTACATAAAGTAACATACGAAATAAATAGTAATGACAATGGTGCATCAACCGGAAAAAAGATGCATTCAGGGCTCTTAAATGGCTTATGATGTTAAACCATACGTGATATATCAAATAAATGTTTTTCATAATTATAGATCTTAAAATAACTTACAAAAAAGTTAGCGATAAAATATATCTATCTTCTACAAATCATCCATAATAAACATTTTTGTTTTTCGTCTTTTGAGCGGGGGCAACACGAATCGCGCGTGCGCTCGACTGACGGCAGTCTGTAGTTCATGCGAGCGGATCCTCGGGCACAACTAGTATACTATACTAAATCTATGAACTATTTAAAAAACTTCGAACGCGCGTATATAAATACACTTGTTTTTATTTATGGTAGTATGTGAAGTTAATATCCGTGTACTTCTATATCGTCAATTTGAAGTAATAAGTTCCTTTTTACATTATGTCTCTATGTACAGTCCACATTCTATCCAATGTTTAGAGATCCTGTTTTAGATTGGACAAATATTGTAATAAAAAATAAACTGAGTGGAAAAAAACACCTGGCAACCCTGAAAATCAAAAATTATGCACGCGACAGATGCATTTCACGGATCAACGGTTCACGACTACCTAGGGGGTACGTTTCACACGATTTCGTTAACAAATTAACGTTATTAAGGAGGGCGAAATTAGGGATGACCTGTATTGAACAAACATCGATTGAATGGTGGTAGGGCTTTTCTGAAAACACGAAAATCCACAAGAGAGTCAGTCGATTAAATGGTGGTAGGGCTTTCCTAAAACGCGATAATCGAAAAGAGAGTCAATCGATTGAATGGTTGTAGGGCTTTCCCAAAACACGACAGTCCAAAAGAGAGTCAATCAATTGAATGGTGGTAGGGATTTCCCAAAACACGACAGTCCAAAAGAGAGTCAATCAATTGAATGGTGGTAGGGATTTCTCAAAACACGACAGTCCAAAAGAGACTCAATCGATTGAATGGTGGTAGGGCTTTCCCAAAACACGACAGTCCAAAAGAGAGTCAATCGATCACGACATTCACTGTGGCAGGTTTATCTTTGTGTATAAAGGTCCCGACCCAGTCTGATACAATTGTCACGATTTTGTTTTTGTTTAGTATCTATACTAATATAATAAAGCGGAAGTTTTTTGTTTTGTTTAAACACGCCAATCTCTTAAACTACCAGTCGGATTCGAAAACTTCATTTTGTATATGATAGCGAGATTCACGAGCAACAGTAAAGGCTGTCTAGCATTAGGCTACACCTCTCAGCTAGCCTTAAATATTGATTTTTGTTGGGCAAGTCGGAAGAAACTCCGCACTCGAACAGCTTTATCCTAGTGCGCTGGCGTAATGGTTAGTGATACGTAAATACAATGTTCTACAAAAATGTTGCTCCTTAGTACATCTAAAAAAATATTATAATATATATATAAGAACAATATGTTACACAGGTGCATTGGAGGCGGTAGAGAGTTGCTGAAACCATTAGACACAACTATGGTATAGGTAGTACAGATATAAAGAAAATTTATCATTTCAAAAAAATATCGATATTTGGAAAACATCGAATACATCCTTAGTTTATTGGGTGTATTATAACGGTATTGCTCAATGAAGCTTGTGATTTGTCATTAATAGGAAATGATATGCAATTTTTAGGGTGCACTATATACTTAGTCGCAGGTGACTCGAATAATAAGGGTATGTGCGACTAGTTTTTGCTTGTGGATTCACCTGTATTCTAAATAAAAATCAAGTGCCAAATCTAGAACGGTTTGACCGATTTGCATGAAATAATAATTTTGAAAAGTTCACCGAAAAAGTCGGAAATTTAATTTAATTTAATTGCAAAAACAAAAAAATGTTCTGTACATCAGATGAGTCTTCTCGTCATCCATACCGCAATGTTTGAAAAGAAAGTTTTCAGTGTGTCCTACCCGTAATGACCTACGGAGCTGAGACGTGGACACTCACGGTAGGGCTGGTCCACCAGTTCAAAGTAGCTCGGCGCGCTATGGAAAGAGCTATGCTCAGAGTTTCTCAGAAGGATAGGATTCGTAACGAATACATACGACAGATAACCAAAGTTATCGACATAGATTAAAGAATTAGCAAGTGGGCCGGCCATATCTCGCGAAGAACCGACAACCACTGAGGTAAACGGGTTCTTAAGTGGAGACCGCGACTCGGCAAACGTAGTGTAGAACGCCCTCCGGCCAGATGGGATGATGATCTGCGAAAGACTGCGGGCAGATGCTAGATGCGGCAAGCTGAAAACAGGGCGTTATGGCGCTCATTAGGGTAGGCCTATGTCCAGCAGTGGATAACTGTAGGTTGATGATGATGATGTCCAGCAGTAGACTAGTATAGGTTGATGATAACATCAGATTCGATCACTTTTCACCATCATCATTTCAGTGTGTTTTCAAATCGACCCACTTCATTTGTGGGACAAATATAAAGACAATATGGGGAACAGCTCATTGTGCGTTCAAACTGCCGATGAATTTACTAACGATAGATGAACTGACGTGCCAAAAAATTAGCATTGGTGAAAGTACTAGAGTATTGCAAAATAATCATTTGGAATGAGTGTACGATGGCACATAAACCAGCATTGGAGACGCTTGATAGAACGTTGATCGATTAACGTTATAATCAGGACCTCTTAGAAGGTACGATGACTTTGCTGGCCAGCGGTTTTCTCCAAACGCTGCCAGTCAAAGAAACGTTTTCTTGAAGTCATTGAATTTGTGGATATATATTGAAATACACTGACAGAGGGCGTGAGTCCGCACTTTCCGCGGATGCATAGCAACATTATCACAAATTGAAGGTAATAAGAAATAACGATATTTCAAGATAGTGAGATTGGAATGAGTTTCATGGGATTGTGTGCGAGTAAAAGAAACTAAATATTATCGTTATAGGATTACGATCTTGAATCAGATAATGTGAGGATTAATTGTAGATTGTGCACGGGGTAAGTGATAGTTATAAGTCAACAAATAAGTTACTTTGTAAATGAGTCATATATATATGGAATAATTCAAGGACGTAAATTCTATTGCAGTTCTCGGAAACGCCCATTACCCTTAGGGATAAGGGCTACCACGGCCATATTCCGGGATATTTTCATCCTACATATTGATGTTTAGGCCGCCTTCTTTCTTTATATTTAGAGTTGTTTTACAAGGATCAGACACAAGGCCGCCCTGTCCTTAAATGCCCTAGGGAGGTGTTTATTATCGGGAATTATAAGCTTTTATATTACCTTTGTAACAATAAGTTAATTGTTATTTCTCATCAGAGATCGAAGCTACTAGGTTAAGGTTTCAAAGATATTTTGTATTTGTTATTGTAATTAAACAGCATCAATTAATCAGGTCTGTACAACTCATTTTGGCTCCACACACGAACCCGAATCACTAAAATGTTAAAATTCTGAAGTTAGCAACGAATATGCTAGTCGCGTAACAACATGACGGACCGAAAAAAATGTTTTCTAAACAATTATTAGACATTGGCAATGTAAAAATACTGGTTGATGCTTTCACTGACCTCATTTCGATTCCACCCAATTTTTGTCATTCATAATGTCTACAGAAGAAGCGGTCACGAAAAAGTTCCCGAATATTATTGCAAATCACGCAAACTACTTTTGGTTGAGCGAACGAGCCATTTTGGCCGCGAAAAATAAGGACGTAGATGATTTGAACATAAAAATTCAAAGTCAAATCGCTGGCCAATTGCATTCATTTAGGTCGATCGATTCCATTACCGTTCCAGATGAAGTCGCCAATTATCCAATTGATTTCCTGAATACATTGGATTTGCCAGGAATGCCGCTGCATAATTTGCAAGTTCAAGGTTGGTTCCGTGTTTAACATGTTACGTAATCTGAAAAACTCTGCAATGGAAGAAGCAACGATAATCATAGAAAAGTTCAAAGGCGACGATATTCTGATTCCAAGAATACCACTTATTCAAACCGACTTGCCTTTTCAATTTAATCGTTTTCAGTTTCCGGTTCGTCTTGCATACGCTATGACGATTAATAATCGCAAGGCCGATCTTTTGAAGTGTACGGAATAAACCTTAAATTGGCATGTTTTTCCCATGGAACGTGTACCTACGTGACGTGCTCGTGAGTGAGTGAACAATCTGGGCTATTCGTTTTCTCTACGATGGGAAAGACAAAAAATATCTTTCATCTCCAGCCTTGTGATGGACGCATCAAAAACCACAAGTAATAATTGTCAAAATAATGAATTCCGATTTATTTCATTTCAATAAATTCATCGTCCTACTGAAATTGTTTTGTTTCAATTTACAAATGCGGTTCCATGAGTTTTTAATACACTACCTGATATATAAATGGCGCTTCAGTGTAATAACTCAGATAATTCCTATCTCATTGTATGTATAATGTAATTTTAATTATTTATTCAAATGGTGTTTGGTTCACAGGCGTATTCAAAGGCATTCACCTTTCCTTTCTCTTGTGTATATGTGCACACATCAACACGCTATGTTAATCAGATAGGACTTTAGTCACATATATATGGGATTGGTATTTTTGAAGGTGTGTGAACGGCTACCTGCATTCTCGTCATCTTTAGGGAGTTCATCCTCACACTTTGGAACCTATATGGTTACGGAAAGTTCGGTTCCAGAGGAATTTCCTTCTGCGAACGCTCTGGATGTGAAATGAGCTTCCCTGCTGAGGTTTTCCCAGGGGTCTACAGTATGAGGGAGTAAATAGGTTTTTAAAGATCGGCAAAGCATAAAATTTATGTGTAGGTTTTGTAATATCAAAGTAACATTTTTTTTATTAAATGCATATGAAATTATACACGCTACCTATAACAATAAACAAAATTTAAAATTTTTGGTCTGTCTATGTATCTGTTCGTTCCAGGTTAGCTTCCAATCGATTTTGACGGGATTTTCACTGGCAGATAGCTGACGTTATAAGGAATAACGTAGCCTACCTTTTTAGTACGTCTAAAAAAGAAGTCCGTTATAGTATATGCCTATCTCTTATATAATATGTATAAGCCACAATAAGGTAGCAAAAAATTATTGAAGTGATTTATCAGCATTGTTATTAGGCATGGCATATTAATCCTTACGAACGAAAGTTACTTCATCATCAAGGCAATTTTATGTCGATAAACTTTGCCCTTTATAGCATTTTATTTGAACGCATAGTTTGGGAGATAATGGAAAATTAGAGTAATTCAACACTCGGCTCGGGTCTATGACTATAGGTGTAGTGGCTCGAACGACCCGTGTGAGTTGTTACGCATAATCCTGGCCTACCGATAAAGATATTTTCTATACGAGTATTGAACTATTATAAACCATCAATCAGCGATTTCTTTTAAATTATGCGCAGGTGAAACCACGGGTCACAGCTAGTCTATACATACTCGGTGACATTATTAATATTATTACTCTTGTATTCCAGGTCCGGGGTTCATTGAAGACTTGGACTTTGAAGCTTACATGGGCCCAGTCAATGAGGGCTGCTTCCCACCGCAGATAGAAACTCGTCGAAATGGGTAAGAACTATGAACAAGAGGTTTATTTTTATTTTATTTTTCATTTTATAACGAAGTTCCTTATTGGGTGTTGCGGAGGGGTACCTATCCGGCAAAAAACGTCCGTAACGTTAAAAAAAACGTAAGATTTTTATTTATAGTCTATGTATGATGGCTATACAGTGTCTAATGTATAGTCTACGTGATGACTGATATTATTATTGCAGTTTGCTATTATTTTATTATATTTTTTTATAAATCATTGTAAATAAAATAAAGGTGTTAAGATAATTTTGTAAAGTAGCTTTTTTATTTATTTAAATTTAATAAATATAATTTATTTTTTATTTAATTTTTATTTAAAATGTATACCCGAATAATTATTTTCTTTATACCTCGAATAGAACTTGAACTTAATATTTTATAGTAAGGAACTTCGTTCCTATCTGGTGTCCCAAGACACCACACGGTTTTCTTTATTCCCTATTTATCGATGACGATTATGGGCTATGTAACTTCACGCCATGACTCTAAGCAGTGGAGCGGTAGCCACGAACGTTAAATAATCTGGCAAGCTGTAGACAAGTACGGAAAATGAGAACTTTGGAGGCGGCGAGTAAACTTAGCACGGGTGAACTACTAGGTTGATAGGTTTCGTTTTCAGTACTCTAAATTTAGTTCATACGCATTGCAGCTAGAAACATTGCTAGTTCATAGTATATATGAATGAAAGTATACGTTTGCTCGTATATGGAAACTGACACAAATGAAAAACACAGCTTTACGAGAGATAGGGCACAGAGAAATTTCTTTGGAGATTTCTCTCTACTTGGGGCAGCCCGACTGGTGGAATACCTCGACCCTACGGAAAATTGCAGCCAAATAATCTGGACTGCCTGCAGTGAGTAGGGTTTCCAGAGCTTCTTGGGGAAGGGGGGTTTAAGGTCGCCAAGGCGCTTGTGATAACTATGGTATTGCAGGCGTTCATAGGCTACGGTAGCCGCTTACCATCAGGCGGGCGTAAGCCTGTTTGCCACCTTTGTAGTATAAAAAAAAAGATTTCAGCCAAATACCCTAATGTTGTGTGCCTGCAGTGAATAGGGTTTCCAGAGCTCTTTGGGGAAGAGGGCTCAGGATCGGCAAAACGCTAGTAATACCTCTGTTGTTACGGCGTCCATAGGTTACGGTAGCCGCTATCTTCAAGCGGGCCGTATGTTTTTTGCCACTAGTTGTATAAGAAAAAAAAATTGGCAGTCATAGGGACTGCCGATAGAAGTGAAAACTTATAACCTAGAATTATTTTCAAACGCGAATATTTAAAATAATAAAAAAAAAACATACTTTGTTTTATTTGTTATTTAGTTTTCAACTTAAAAATATTAGTATATTTATTTAGTACTCACTATTGTACTGCACAGTGATTCTAAAATAAACAATTAAGATAATAATCAAACTCAAACACTATTTGAACAATGTACAGTACATATGCATTAAACTTTTTACTAAATCCTTTCAATTTTACTTGTAAAGATATACACAGCACTAATGGAAGGTTATTTTATTTTAGTTAATTTAATGTTAATCGCGTTTATATTCCAGAGGTCACCAGCTCCCTGAAAGCCCACCGGACTCCGGCTCCGAGAACCCTTACAGCCCATCTGAAACCCAAGTGGCCCACGCGATATCCGTACCCCAGAACGTTCTCAACCCCGAGTATATGCTTGTCCACGAGCATATGCCGACACACGAAATCCTCCATCAAAACGGGAACTATATCTATGAGGAGTTGAAATCGGACAACCTCGATGAGACTATCTTGAGGAATAACCTTGATAACGTCATCGTTTTACCCCACGAACCTGGTATGGTAGAACTGGGGATCAGGCAGGTCCGCCATGATATGGCCATAGGGGAACCCGTAGCGTATCAGAACCGCTACACGCAAATGCGGGTGGATATGCCCGAAATGGACCAGAATATCATAAACCCGCAGTTGGTCACGCTAGGACATGAGACCTTAACTCCTGTATACACAAGTGTACAGGAGCCAAGCGGGAAAAAAAGGAAGCATTCACAAGATGTCAACTCTCAAGTGAAATGTGAACCAGGTGAGATTTAAATTTCTTGTTTTTAATTAATGATCACTGTCTTCATCCGCAATTCGGCCAACGTCACGTGAATAGAATATCTATCTATACATAAATAAAATGATTGAGGTTTGCCGTTGTGCGCGCATCACGCAAAAACTACTGATCAGATTTTCATCCATTTTTTTTTGTTTCACTCCTTAGGTACTAGAACGTTTTAAAATAGATATGTATGTGTGTATGTGTGTGCAGCAGTTCACAAGTATCAGATGTGAAACATTCAGAAAAAAAATATCTTTAAAAAATATTTTTTAATATCCTAAATCACCGGGATTCGAACTATCGACCACTTGTGCGTGCTGCGTATGAAGTCTGGTCGTCTCACAACACTAGGCCAATCCGACGACGATCACAATCATGAAAATCAGGACTTCTTTAACCTTGCATAATGTAAATGTATTCTATCTCATTCTCTCGTAGCCTAAATCTTATAAATGTCTCTTTTTATTGTCGCTTTTTCGTTTCATTTAGTTTGAAATCACAACGGTGCTAAAGAAGCTTTCGCTTAAAAAATTTCACATAAAAAAAATAGCTGTGCCCGCGGCTCCACTCGCGTGGGCGACAGAAGAACGCGTAGTGCTTATAAAAATCGTAGTGTCTTAAAACTTTAATGACTTTTTGTTGAATGAGGATATCGTGTTTTTGTGTATGGACCAAATATAAATTAAAAAAAAACTATCTGGTTGGTTTTGCGTGATACGCGCACAACCGCAAACGTCATTCATTTTATTTATATACAGTTTAATTCTTTTCATTTTTTCCAACAGCGGCCTTGTCTCCCGAAAGCGTGCCTCATGTGAACAGAGCTCCGCCCTCAGTGGACGGATCTGAGGCGGGGGACGACACCGCGCTACAGTGCATACGCTTCGCACCGTTCCATCAAACACCACTCCACATTCTATACGACAGCAATTTAAAACCTTTGTAAGTATACTCATGTTTGTACATATTTTGGTAAGTCATGACCTTTTTACCGTTCACAACCTACCCCTCTAACTGGCTGTCCGCATTGTAAATGATGCAGAAATACCAAGTTCATCGAACCGCTTCAGCTGCGCAGGGACATTGCCTCGAAAACTCGACAAAACTCTATGCACAGTTTTACCCACTAATAAAGTAAAATGTATTAACTTGGTTTCCCCTATACTGAAGAAAAAACAGCTGATACGAGTGTAAAAAAATGCTTTCACGCACACTGGTTCGGCAAAGTTCTGCCGCAAATATGTCGTCGGTCTCAAGGCGACACAGTATCTAGACATGTATATATATATTTTTTTATAGTTTCTTGTGAACACCCCTAACTAAAATCAGGGACCTTGTGCCTTCTAGTCATAATTTTAACTCAGTGCCCTTCCTGCCATGAGGAAATCTTCCACAATAACCCCAAGCTATAAATTTAAGATATAACTTAAGTCTAACAAATTAAAAATTATATGCAAAGGATTGACACATAGGATACTTTCATCTCGATAAAGATCAAATTCTGAAGTCTAAGCAGACGAAATCGCCTGGCAGAAGCTTTTTAAATATATATTCTTTTCGCAGACCACCACCGACGTATGTTGTCGGCGCTGACAAAGGTTTCAACTACTCTCAAATAGACGAGGCTTTCGTCTGCCAGAAGAAGAACCACTTCCAAGTGACCTGCCAGATCCAAGTTCAGGGGGATCCGCATTATGTCAAGACCGCTGATGGATTCAAGAAGATCGACAACTTCTGTATCCACTTCTACGGTGTTAAGGTAAATTATTACGATAACGCGCAATATTGAGGCACTATGACTGAGTTCTCTTTAGTATCCTAATCTATAAATAAAATAAGTTCAAGGACCATGTCAATTCTTTTAATGAATAAATTTATTTTTAAGTATGTTTATATCCAAACATATTATAAAATTCAACGTATCTTTGTCTGTCTGTCCATTTATGTTCTTTTCACGAAAACAACTTATTGTATATG
Source organism: Saturnia pavonia (assembly GCA_947532125.1). Taxonomy (NCBI): domain Eukaryota; kingdom Metazoa; phylum Arthropoda; class Insecta; order Lepidoptera; family Saturniidae; genus Saturnia; species Saturnia pavonia. Next base: position 6,886,135 of record OX383922.1, read on the forward strand.
TTTTTTTTATGTTAATTAATTGCTATGTTATTAGGCCTTCAGTATAGACAATATTTTTATCGGGCGGCCTGACCGCTCAAGTCACATGGCTTGTTCGCGCCACTACTTCTATAGTCATAGACCCGAACCAAGTGTTGAATTATTTTAATTTTGCATTATCTCCCAAACTTTTGACAAACTATTTTATCAACATAAAATTGTCTTGAAGATGAAGTAACTTTCGTTCGTAAGGATTAATATGCTATGCCTAATAATAATGCTCGTAATTACTTTTCAACTTTCAATAAAACTTTGTCAAGAGATAAGTAGTTATATGGTATCGCCGACTTTTTTATACGTACTAAGGAGCAATATTTTTGTAGAACATTGTATTTACGTATCACTAACCATTACGTCAGCGCACGCGGATAAAGCAGTTAGGGTGCGCTATTTATTCCGACTTACTTAACAAAAAAACAATTGTTAAGGCTAGCTGAGAGGTGTAGCTTAATGCTAGATAGCCTATACTGTTCCTCGTGTATCTGGCTATGATATACTATAAACTTTTTTTAAATCCGATTACTAATTTCAGAGATTAGCGTGTTTAAACAAACAAACAAAAAAACTCTTCCGCTTTATTATATTAGTATAGATAAAAAATACATATATAGATAGAAGTACATATTTATTATTATAGATACATGATTACATACCGAACTCGCTGAAGCGAGAGTCACTTGAACAGGATTTTCCACTTACGGCGTTACTCAGGACGTACTAACACTTCTCTCTCTTGTTCCAGGCTGAAGACCCGAGCCAAGAAGTAAGAGTCGAGCAGAGTCAATCAGACCGCACCAAGAAACCCTTCCATCCGGTGCCGTGAGTTCATCAAACACATACTAAAACGCTGTGCCTCGCGGTTTCACTCGCGTATAATTTCAAACAAATCGCTGAAGTATTATTTATAATACTTCAGCGATTTGCCAATATTTTTATTGGTCGGCCAGGGTTATACGTCACAACTCACACGGCTCGTTCGCGTCTCTATACCTACTACAGTCATAGACCCGAGCGGAGTGTTGAATTATTTTAATTTTACATTGTCTCCCAAACTATGCGTTTAAATAACATGCTATAAAGGGCAAAGTTTATCTACATAAAATTGTCTTGATGATGAAGTAACTTTCGTTCGTAAGAATCAATATGCCATGCCTAATAATGCTCATAAATCTCTTTTCAATTTTCAATAAAACTTTGTCACAAAATACTTAGGCATATGGTATCGCGGTTTTTTTTTATATGAACTAAGGAGCAATATTTTTGTAGAACATTATATATATGTATCACTAACCATTACGCCAGCGCACGCGGATGAAGCAGTTCGGGTGCGCGGTTTATTCCGACTTACTTAACAAAAGTCAATATTTAAGGCTAGCTGAGAGGTGTAGCCTAATACTTGATAACCAATAATATTCCTTATGAATCTGGCTATAATATATATTATACAATAAAGATTTTTTCGAATCCGACTTAAGTAACTAGAACTAGAGTAGGTAGGTAGAACGGTACTTCCAGAGATTAGCGATTTTAAACAAACAAACAATCATACAAAAAAAACTCTTATTATTTTAGTAAAATAACTATTACTTATTATATTACTACTTTACTTATTATATTAGTAATAAAAAAACTTTTATTATATTAGTAAAGTTATAAGGCACAAGAGATTGTGTATTTGTTTGAACGGGCTAATCTGTTATTGAAGAAGGTTATGACTTCAAGTTACGACTCTAAGGAGCTAAGCAGTAACCATGAACCTCAAGCAATCTGGCAAAATGTAGGCAATGACGATAAATAAAAACAACGTCGGTCACACGGGTGCCTTGATGGATAGGCGCGGTGGAGAGTTGGTAGAATTAATTTATCTCTGGTAAAAGCCTAGGGCTAGTACGACTGGTTACTGACATTTTCCACCAGAGTGGAGATACGGCGCGAAGGTGCTAAGGTTACGGTCGGTCGCTTGCATTTCGCGGAGACGACGAACAACAATATGAGGAAGAAGGGCCGACCGAACCCAGACCAGAGGCATTTCCAGCTCGTGGTCGCGCTGCGAGCGCACACACCACAACACGAGTACATGATCGCCGCGCACGCAAGCGACAGGATCATTGTCAGGGTTAGTGTTCCCCTAGCAACACGTCATGTTAAATAAGATACCGTCCTTTAAATAAAGACGATATATTGTAACATCTTACACCCATATGTAGCCAGGTACAGGCAGGGGACGGGCAACTGGGTAACTGCCCCCCAATCTCCCACCCCCCACAGCAATGTTATGGTTAGCACCTGGTCGGAGTACTCCCGAATGGAATAGTAAATAATGGTGTCATATAAGTCGGAGAATCGTGTCGATATGATTATGGAATCTGTACTAATGACTTAGTATTGACTTTACTATTGACCCGCACTATTGACTGAATGCGATAGAGACAGATGTGTCCTGTGACAGCATGTTTTTTATAAACAGACAACTCGCTTGAGCTGTGGGACAGTAAAGACATAAGTTAATAAATCAAATATAATAAACACCATTCGTGAGTGCTGTCTCGGTCTCCATGTAGACTGCGTATTTATTACCTCCTTCTTATGACATGATCCAACGGCGACCGCCGATGGATTTCGATCTCTCGGTGGTCGCCGTTGTGTTAGAATTGTATTTAGCTTACCATCAGGGACAGTACCGTCAATGTGCCGATTCTCAAAGATATTTTTTAGGGTTTCGAAGTCAACAAGGAAGTCTTATAGCTTCGCTATGTCCGTCTGTCTGTCCGCGGCTTAGCTCAGAGATTCTTAGTATCAGAAAGTTGTAATTTGGTATGGGTATACATACTAATTCCGTCGACAAATTGGCAATATAAAAAAATATTGTTTAGGGTATACCTCGCCTACACATAAAGTGAGAATGTTTTCTTTTTCTCGTCTATTCCATTGTGAGGAGTGTTTGGATAGGTTGTTCAAAAATATTGTAGGTCCGTTAACCCCATTTCTCAATTCAAGGATCTGTTAGCGATATATTCAGCTTTAAAGGGCTAATTTTCGTTAGAGTCAAGTGTCGTCGTCCCCCTTGCCAGCTTTATGGATGATCTTGGATATGTGAAAAATTCATGGTAGGAGACATAAGTAGGGTTTACAAGTTAACGAGTAATAGTCAATCAAATTATAAAATGTACTTGGAGAAATAATTTCGTATAAACTCCATTGAAAATTACTTAAAGCTGTCCCTCTAAGTCTGCATATTGTGACGTGCATCTACGGAACCCTACAATACGTGTGGCCCGACACATACTTGGCAATTATTGTTTTTTAAGTTACCAACAAGACATAATTAAAATAAAAAACAATATACATAACATGCTTAAATTAGTTCCAAGTGTTGCCTTAATTAAAGATTGCTATGACAAAAATAAGTAGTGTAAATGAGTTTAAATGTTCATAAAATGAAGATAATATAGATAACTTAAGTACTTAGTCACTACACATGTGTTTCAAAACATGGTCTCTATAGCATTTGTAACTTTGGCCAAATATGTTGGGATCTTTGTTTATGATGTTGTTTCTATTCACGCAGGAGAAGTGCCCCAAATTACTTTTAAAGGTTTTCGGTTTAATTAGTACATATGCTGTTCTTGTGGGTTATTTGTGAGGAGTGTTAAGGTTTATTTGATTTTAAAAATGAGGACAGTCTAGCATAGCATTTACTAGCTTGTATAAGAATGTATATTCTAACATTAGTCTACGGTCCTCCAAGGAATTTATTTCAAAGTGTTTAAGAGATATTTTTTTTTGTGTAGCAACGCCATAGCTCCCTTAATTCGTCATCAGAATTAACGATTCAAAAGTCATCTTAAAGCTTATATTCCCCGTTATTGGCGAAAAATATTTTTAAAACAAGAGTTTTATTTAGCAAGTTATTTTAGTCACTATGAGCATGCGCATTTTTCCATAGCGCGCTTATAGAGATATAACTTGTAAATGGCATATTTTTGTTATCGTTATACGTTTGGTGTAGTGGCCAAAATCTCACCTGATGTTAAGTGACGATGTGGCCCAAGTTGATAACACGCTAAACCTGTGCAGCTGCCGGAACACACCTACTGGTGCTTGGCGACAGATTTTCAACTTGACGGTGGTAGCTAGCCAGGCGGGCATCAGAAAAAGCCACCATTATGGTTTCCTCACGACGTTTTCCTTCACCGAAAGCTCAGGCTCATTGAAGGGAAGTCGTACAAGCTGCCACTGAGCCATCATTGCTTCAGTTTATGAATAACACTATTTAATGTTTCATATACAACAGGCTTCAAACCCGGGACAATTCGAGTCAGATTGTACGGAGAGCTGGTGGCAGCGCGGCGTTTCGGAAAACAGCGTACACTTCAGCGGTAGAGTCGGCATAAACACCGACAGGCCGGACGAGTCCTGTGTTGTTAATGGTATGTATATATGCATCATACAGGATGCTCACCCATGCAGGACATTTATCCATACTTGATACTAATATTATAAACCTCAAGATATTGTTTGTTTGTTTGTTTGAAAGCGCATATCTCTAAGACTACAAGTCGGATTTGATAATTTTTTATTTTATTTATAGCCTATTTATTGAAGAAGGTTTTAGGTTATGTAACTTCACGCTATGACCCTAAGGAACAGAGCAGTAACCATGAAGGTAACGCAATCTGGAATGCGGGAGTGGGAACGACGATAAGCTACAAGGGTGCGTTGCTAGCAAGCTACAAGGGGCATAGCTAGTTCATCTTATGGTGTCCTTGGACGGGAGTAAAGGTTTTCTGGTGGGACGTCGCTACGTGCCATTCGTACAGCGTCGCATCTAGCCGTTCCTTCCGACTGAACCCTTGTCTCTCTCTTACACACACACACACACACAACTTTACAGTGCGTTAGTGTATCAGCATGATTTTCAAATTTGCGTCAAACTCCCTGGACACTTAAGAAGAGACCCACCATCAGTAAATGATGAGGTCTTCAGCAGCGAAGACACATTGCCTCGCTAAGCCTGTTTTATCGCCTGTATCACGGTGACTGATTTGAACAATTGTTGACCTTATCGCTTCCACTACAAAACCACAAGGTCTGGTCTACCGAGCCACAGTTACACGGTAGCGCCCATCATGGCACGAACAAAGAAGTTCGCTAACTCTTACTTTCCCGTACCATGCATATGTGGAATAGTCTTCCAGCATACGTGTTCTCTTCTATCTATGATATTGAGTCCTTCAAACGAGGCGCGAAGAGGCTTTTCAGCAGGCCGGCATAACATCAACGACTGCCGATGATGAAAGCCTCCTATGTGCCTGAGCATTCGGTGAAGAAAAACATCGCGAGGTTTCTAATGCCCGCCTGGCTAGCTACCACCCTCAAGTTGAAAATCTATCGCCAAGCACCAATAGGTATGTTCCGGCAGCTGCACAGGTTTAGCGTGTTATCAACTTGGGCCACATCTTCAGTTAACATCAGGTGAGATTGTGGCCACTACACCAAACTTATAACGATAAAAAAAGTGATTTATGTCACAGTTGTTTGTGGAATGTACCGTTCGTACCATCAAATAGTAACTAAATCATAAAGCGTTATTGGAGGCGTCCATTAAATACGTAAGGTATTTAGGGTTGGGAGGAGGTCGAGCTGAATCTTACCCAATCTCACGTGGGAAGAGGGGAGGGTCTCTGCAAATATCACGTATTTATTTTTTAAGCAAAAATATGGCTAAATCCTATATATATATATATATCCTAATTATTTATCGCGAGAATATGCGCACGCCACAAAAACACAATACCCCCTCGATTGTTTTACCGCTACCTGGCATTGCCTTTATCAGCATGCCCTATGACCTCTATTGCCCAAGTGTATGTGATGATCTAGAAAAGAGATGCTGCAGTACATACGGTATCTACTTTTCATCCATCACGAGCTATAGAGCACCGGCGTACGGTCCACAGTGCACCAGCTACACCAGGGTGCAAAGTGCGAACCTCACGGATCGTCACACAACGGTTTTCAGTAGCTATATCAGGCCGAAGTTGGAGCAGATGACTTTATTGAAAATCAAATGGATATTATATTGAATCCAATGGTCACTCTTGAAATCACACATATAAGTCCCCGTGGACCGAATACGGATTAATATCCTTTTACGAATTTTCGTGGTTCCTATTTAAGTTTTTTAATGATCGATTTTCTCACCGTGATTCTACACTACGTTCTGTCTTAAATACTAATCTATACATCTATCTATACACGATACCTATAACAAAAAAAAATCTTTTTAAAATTTTTCTCTGTCTGGCTGTTTGTTCCGGGTAATCTCTAAAACGGTTGGACTGATTTTGACGGGCCTTTCATTGGCAGATAGATGATGTTATAAGGAATAACTTAGGGTACTTTTATGTTTTAAAATTATTAGGGTTCCGCATAAAAAAATAAAAAAACCTTTTTTAGTAATCCAAGGGCACACCTAGTTTGAACTAAAAACATTTAAGCAATATATTTCTTTTAATTAATCTAATGCAATCAAACACAGATTAACGTATTTACACTATAAATACGCATTTTGAGAAAACTCACGTGAGATTAGCGGGTTGCGTCGAGCCAAATCTCACGAAAGCTCATCAAGGGGGAGGGGTAAATTAATGGACGTAATTAATAAATGAATGGGTGGAATTAATGGAGATTCAATCTCTGAAGCTTGGAAAAATATTCTATTCACGTGATATTGGCATAATTGTTGAACCGCCTACTTTGAGGTCCTCCCAAAAATAATACGACGAGATCGTTTAAGACGTATATTGAAAACTTAAAATAATACAAAGTTTAATTAAACTATATATATTTGCATGCGCTTCTTGACACCACGTTTTAATATTTTAATGGTTTTGACAAGCGCCATCTATTTTTACGTAATACAAACTCATCACACTATTCATTCCACCCACCAAGGACATAGTAATGTCCTTTGAAAAAAAATCAAAAACTAAAGTTCAAATGAATGAAATACCACCCATCGTGTATACAACAGTAAGTAACAAAAGTAAGTATTTAAGTTAAACAGTATCTAATTTAAAACAATATAAACAAAAATAGTAATTAGTTAAAAATAATAACAAATTAGTCATCAATCGGAAGACGACACACTTTGGTGACTGGCCTCCTAAGTACAGAGGTTTTTGTTTTGACAGTAATTACTCGCGTTAACTCGTCGTCTCCGGGATGAGTATCTATGACTCGTGCCATCAACCATTTGCCGGGAGGCATATTATCTTCCTTTAATAACACGAGTTCTCCAATCTTTATGTTAGGCTTGGTTTTAATCCATTTGGGTCTCTGTTGTAGACGACTAAGGTATTCTCTTGACCATCTAGCCCAAAAGTCTTGCATCATTCGCTGTGTCCGTTGCCATCTCTCCAGTCGATGGAAATGTTTATCCAAATGACTCTCCTCTGGAACAGTGATTGGTGCCTCGCCGATCAAGAAATGCCCTGGAGTTAAAGGTTCGTAATCAGAGGGATCATCGCTCATTGGTGAAATAGGTCTGGAATTGAGTGTCGCCTCTATCTGCGCCGTCAAGGTAGACATCTCCTCATAAGTTAAAGTTGTGTTCTGTAATATTCTTTTCAGATGGAACTTAATCGACTTGACGCCAGCTTCCCACAATCCTCCAAAATGGGGAGCTAATGCTGGTATGTGATGCCAAGTAGTGCCATCATTGGCTAAAAGGTCTTCAATTTCAGCACGCACTGTGTCTATACTTCTTTCGAAGGCTGACATGAGATCCTTGTTTCCAGCTGTCAGGTTATTAGCATTGTCACTCCAGATATTCTTGCATCGTCCGCGGCGTGCTACGAATCTTTTAAATGCCGCTACAAAGTCTTTAGAGGTCAAACTAGTTACAATTTCAATATGGATGGCTCGTGTAACCATACAAATGAAGATGATAATGTAACCTTTCTGTGTCTTACATCCTCGGCCTTTGGATAGTCTTAAATCTATTGGTCCAGCTAAATCAACGCCACTGTTCAAAAATGGCCTTGCCGGTGTAACTCTTACCCTAGGCAATGATCCCATCATTTGTGTAGCTGTAGCTGATCGGTATCTCGTGCAGGTCACACATTTGTGTAGCACTTCTCTCAAAAGGCTCTTAGCATGTGCTATCCAAAATTTTGTACGTAAGTGACTCAACATAAGCATAGGACCACCATGCAAGGTTTTTTCATGGCAATCTTGTAAAATCAATTTTGTAAATGGGTGACTTCCAGGTAATATTACCTGATGTTTTGAACCATCAGGAATATTAGCATGAGCCAGTCTTCCTCCAACTCTTAAAATTCTATTTTTGTCTAAAAACGGATTTAGAGTTTTAAGTTTGCTATTTGAAGATATAGGTTTATTTTTCGTTAAATTTTGTATTTCATTTGAATATTCTTGTTGTTGACATATTAAGATACATTTTTCCATAGATCTCTCAATTTCTTCTCCTATTAAATGTTTGTGATTCACTTTCTTTTTTCGAATAAATCTTAAAATGTATGCTGTTACTCTCAATAATTTAGTCAATTTGGAATATTTTTCAAACAAATTAAATTCTTGTTCCTTTTGTATTGTCGTCATTACCTTTATTGTTTTTTCTTCTAAATTTGTTATGTTATCTATTAATTTCTTATGTTTCAGGTTTTTCTGTTTCAGGTCTTCTGGTCCAGTCCACCACAAGGAATGCGTCTTTAACTGTAAAGGTGTTGCACCTCGTGAGGCAACGTCGGCGGGGTTATTTCCAGAAGAAACATAGTGCCAATGTTGACTAGGTAGAATACTCAAAATTTCTGATGTCCGATTAGCAATGAAAGTCTTCCATCTACTCGGGTGGCATTGGAGCCAAGCAAGTACAACTTTAGAATCAGTGTAGGCATAGATATTTTCACGATTGATTTTCAGCTGTTCAGCAACTTCGTTTAGAAGGTTAGTCAGAAGTACGGCACCGCATAATTCCAATCTTGGAACTGATATGGTCTTTGTCGGAGCGACCTTAGTCTTAGCGGTGATGAGACTTGTAAGTATTTGACCATCTCTTTTGACAACTCTCAAATAAACTGTCGCTGCATATGCCATTGTAGAGGCATCCGAATATCCATGTAGTTCTCTAGGTGTGTCAGTATTATTTGTGTTTATCCATCTGTTTACAGTGATATCTTTTACATCCTTAAGTTCATGTTCGTATTTAATCCATTCATCTTTAAGTATTTTCGGAATCGGATGATCCCAACTTATTCCAGCAAGCCAGAGTTTTTGAATGAAGACTTTGGCTGTTACAATTACAGGTGCTAACCAACCCATCGGGTCATAGATTCTAGCAATAGTTGATAGTATTGTTCTTTTTGTTTCTGAAGTTTTATAGTTTAGATTTATTATGTATTGAAATTTATCAGTAACTCTGTTCCATTTTATTCCCAATGTCTTTATCACGTCATCATTATTTATAACATAAGTCTCTTTTGTATTTTCTTCTGCTCTTTCTATATACTTTAGAAAATTATTATCGTTACTTGTCCATTTTTGCATTTTAAATCCACCATTGAGCATCATTTTTGTAATCTGGGTATATTTTTCTCGAGCTTCATCAAGATTGTCACTTCCAGATAGCAAATCGTCCATGTAGAAGTCATTAATTGCTATTTGTGAAGCTAAAGGGTACGCTTCCCTTTCATCGTTTGCTAGTTGTTGAATTGTTTTTGTCGCTAAATAAGGTGCACTTGCAGTGCCAAATGTTACTCTCGTAAGCTTATATTCCTTCAGTTCTCCATTATGTCTCCATAAAATTCTCTGTAAGTTTGCGCATTCTTTTGTGACCTTAATCTGTCGGTACATTTTAACACAATCAGCAACAAGAGCTACTTTGTGTTCACGCCATGTCATCACTATGTGTCTTAGATCACGCTGTATCTTCGGACCAACAAACATGTTATCGTTAAGTGAACTTCCATTTGAACCCTTCATTGAAGCGTCGAAGACTACTCGTAATCGAGAGGTAAGTTTATCCCCTTTCACAACTGCGTGATGAGGTAAGTAAAATATTTCTTTTGTAGATTTATTTATTTCATTTTCATCTATTTCTTCCATATGTCCTAAGTCTTTGTATTCCATTAACACTTTTGTATATTCTTCTTTTAGTTCTTTATCTTTGTTTAATTTCCTCTCAACTTGTTCTAACCTTTTCCTAGCCCTATCTTTCGTGTTTCCGTAGTCGTAGTCTTTATCTTTTATTAGTGTGTCTACTATGTATCTTCCTGTTTTATCTCGTTTATGTGTTCTTTCGTAGATGTTTTCACACTTTAGTTCGTCTTCTGTCATTCTCATCGTTTGTTTACAAGCTTCTTCTGACTCTATTTCCCAAAATTTCTTTAGTAGTTTGTTTTCATCTTCTATATTTGTGATATGCATGCTTAGGATTGTTTTTTCAGTTTCAGTGTGGTTTATATTTACTTCTCCTGATAGGATCCAACCTAGTTGTGTTTTCTGCGCTAATGGTGTACCAGGTGGTCCAGTTTTCACACCAATTTGAAGAATTCTGCTATATACTGCAGCACCCAAAAGTAAGTCTATCTTTCCGGGAGTGGAGTATGTAGAATCTGCCAGTGGCAGACCTTGTATGTGTGTCCAATTTGAAGACACATGTTTTGATGGTAGCAGTCGAGTCAGGGTTCTCAATACGTAAGCATCCACGCACAGCTTGAATTGTTTCTCTGTATTAGACTGTAACATGAATCTTACCATGTAGTTAGTTTTTAATGCTTGTGAATCTCCTATTCCACTGATTGAACCATTAATTGTTTTTCTCTTTAGCCCAAGTGTTTGTGTAGCAGATTCGGTTATAAAAGATCCCTCAGATCCTTGGTCTATTAATGCTCTGAGTTGTAATTCTCTTCCGTTCTCTCCTGTAACTTGTACCATAGCCGTAGCTAGTAGTACGTTCGTTTTCTGTTTTGTAGCTAAATATGATATAACCTCTTCGTTTTTGTTTGTTTCTGTGGACTGTATGTGATTGTCAAAGTTGTTAGAAGTTTCCCGTCTATGACTGCTAGTATATGCTGTGTTGATCTCGTTTATATTTTCAGGAGGTGGATGTATTAAAGAATGATGTTTTTTACCACATGAATGACAACGAGCAGGATGTCTGCATTGCTTGATTCCGTGATAAGGAACTAGACAGTTATAGCACAACTGATTCTTTTCTATAAAGTTTTTCTTTTCGTCATAATTCAAAGTAGCGAATTGTTGGCATTTGTGTAAGTAGTGACCGTTCTTACAGTAGCTGCATGTTTCTTTACTAGTTGTAGTTTTAGTTGTATGGTATACTTTCTTCTCTACTGTATTAATGTTTTGTCTAGGACGTATGTTATTTACTCTGCTTGATTGAATTCCTTCTAGTGATCTAAATTTTGACTCCAAAAATTCGGTTAACATTTGTAATGTGGGTAGACTATCATCATTATCTCGGGTAACTTTCTCTTCCCATTGTTTATTGGATTCCGAGTCTAGTTTGTTTACTGTTAAATAGATGATAATTGTATCCCAGTCTCCTATCTTGACGTCTGCACTGCTTAGTCCATTCAAACAATCTAAGGTAGTATCTAGTAAATATCTTATAGCATTTGCCGACTGGTGAACTATAGTTCGTATGGACATTAACTTGTGCAAGTAAGCATTTACGATAACTCTTTTGTTACTAAATCTCTTTTTCAGCTTTTCCCATGCATGATCGTAGTTTTTGTCTGTTACTGGTATATTTCTAAGTAAGTTAGCCGCTTCTCCCAATACGTGCATTTTCAAATAATGTAGTTTCTGAACGTTTGTTAATGCTTGGTTGTTGTGTATCAAAGATACAAACTGATCATGAAAAGAGTACCACTCTGTATACATTCCACTGAATGACGGAATTTTTAGTGCGGGTATCTTTACTTCTGCGGGTTTAACACTTTCTGAGGAACTTGGGAAGCCACTTCTACTACTTTTAGTTTTTTCTTGAAGCTGTTCTACTGTGTCCATCATTAAGACTTTAGCACTAGTATATTCATCTTCCGCAGTAAAATAGACATTTTTTGTACTGTATTCCATAGAAATTAATGTTTTCTTGTCGACAGACTGAATTATATTAATATGGTTTGTCCTTATACTTCCCCAAATATCTTCTAATAGTTGAAGTTTAGTTTTTGTATAATTTATATTTAATCTGTCCTTTGGAGTTTTCTTGAAGTTTGCCTGAGCCCTTTTGATTTGCTCCAACAAGTCTGATTGTGCACTAATAACCGTATCCATATTTACAAATTATTTTACAAGTCCTTTTTAATCACCAAAATTATTGTTGTATTCCGAGCACTAGTTTTATTTATATTGTCTTTGTTTATTTAATTTTGTAACACTTTTTTTTTTTTTTTTTTTGTTTATAACAATTATTGTTTTTTGTACAAAATTTTACGTAGCTTTACACTTTACAAAACGTCACTTTACACTTTAATTGGATCACTAGAACACTCACTTACTACACTGACTGAACGGCCTACCTAACTAACTATTTTCGCGTAACCGGCTAGGAGGACCATGAACCGCCTACTTTGAGGTCCTCCCAAAAATAATACGACGAGATCGTTTAAGACGTATATTGAAAACTTAAAATAATACAAAGTTTAATTAAACTATATATATTTGCATGCGCTTCTTGACACCACGTTTTAATATTTTAATGGTTTTGACAAGCGCCATCTATTTTTACGTAATACAAACTCATCACACTATTCAATTGTATTAATGGATGAAGTAGAAGGATAGAATGTGATATATATATGTTAATATTATTTCCCAGGTAATTTGAAGGTGATGGGGCACATACTCCACCCGTCAGACGTGAGGGCCAAACACAACATCGAAGAGCTGGACACGGCGCAACAGTTGCGCAACGTTCAGAGTATCAGGGTCGTCAAGTAAGTTATTTTTAAATCCTTTTATTTGTTTACCGTTTGGCCCAAGATTACCCACTAAGCCTAGTGGGAAAACGGGCTCTCAAGTGCAGCTCCCGGATTACACGTGTAGGTACTTGGCGATAGATTCTCAAGTAGAATTGTGTTTGAAATACATTTTCTTTCATAACGCAAAGTAAAAACGCTGGGTGACGTCTTCATTCAACAATAAAACCGGCCAAATGCGTGTTGGGCCACAAAGACAGTATGCAGACTTAGAAGGGAGCTTTAACTAATTTTCAATGGGTTTTGTACGAAATTTTCCTTTTATTTAATTGTACGGATACTGAAGGCAGCTACATGCCGTACATCGCTTTGACTGAGCGTAGCCAATTTGACTGTCGTGCAATCGTGCGCACGACATTCTCATGGCTGCTACAGTCAGGAATTTTTGGTTGTGTAGTGCGCGGAACTCAATGAGCCATGATATGTCGGATTTGTTGCCTAGTGAGTGGAATTCAATGAGCCATGATATGTCGGATTCGTTGCCTAGTGCGCGGAATTCAATGAGCTATGATATGTCGGATTGGCTGCCTAGTGAGCGGAATTCAATGAGCTATGATATGTCGGATTGGCTGCCTAGTGAGTGGAATTCAATGAGCCATGATATGTCGGATTGGCTGCCTAGTGAGTGGAATTCAATGAGCCATGATATGTCGGATTTGTTGCCTAGTGCGCGGAATTCAATGAGCTATGATATGTCGGATTGGCTGCCTAGTGAGCGGAATTCAATGAGCTATGATATGTCGGATTGGCTGCCTAGTGAGTGGAATTCAATGAGCCATGATATGTCGGATTTGTTGCCTAGTGCGCGGAATTCAATGAGCTATGATATGTCGGATTGGCTGCCTAGTGAGTGGAATTCAATGAGCCATGATATGTCGGATTTGTTGCCTAGTGCGCGGAATTCAATGAGCTATGATATGTCGGATTGGCTGCCTAGTGAGCGGAATTCAATGAGCTATGATATGTCGGATTGGCTGCCTAGTGAGTGGAATTCAATGAGCCATGATATGTCGGATTTGTTGCCTAGTGCGCGGAATTCAATGAGCTATGATATGTCGGATTGGCTGCCTAGTGAGCGGAATTCAATGAGCTATGATATGTCAGATTGGCTGCCTAGTGAGCGGAATTCAATGAGCCATGATATGTCGGATTGGCTGCCTAGTGAGCGGAATTCAATGAGCTATGATATGTCGGATTGGCTGCCTAGTGAGCGGAATTCAATGAGCTATGATATGTCGGATTGGCTGCCTAGTGAGCGGAATTCAATGAGCCATGATATGTCGGATTTGTTCCCTAGTGCGCGGAATTCAATGAGCTATGATATGTCGGATTGGCTGCCTAGTGAGCGGAATTCAATGAGCTATGATATGTCGGATTGGCTGCCTAGTGAGCGGAATTCAATGAGCTATGATATGTCGGATTGGCTGCCTAGTGAGCGGAATTCAATGAGCCATGATATGTCGGATTTGTTGCCTAGTGCGCGGAATTCAATGAGTTATGATATGTCGGATTGGCTGCCTAGTGAGCGGAATTCAATGAGCTATGATATGTTGGATTTAATGCCTAGTGCGCGGAATTCAATGAGCTATGATATGTCGGATTGGCTGCCTAGTGAGTGGAATTCAATGAGCCATGATATGTCGGATTTGTTGCCTAGTGCGCGGAATTCAATGAGCTATGATATGTCGGATTGGCTGCCTAGTGAGCGGAATTCAATGAGCCATGATATGTCGGATTTGTTGCCTAGTGCGCGGAATTCAATGAGCTATGATATGTCGGATTGGCTGCCTAGTGAGCGGAATTCAATGAGCCATGATATGTCACATTGGCTGCCTAACGCGGGGAGGCCCTTAGTCTGCTCTGGGCGGTCCATTGCATGAGTACTCTAGATTAACAGCCAATCGAAACGGATGGAGAGATATCGTGAGGCAAGTGTTAACGGGCCCGATTACACCTCTCGATCACGACCACTCTGTCAAGTCAAGAGTGAAACGACTGAGGAATTTATTTGATACGTAAGACTTTGCAATGATGACTCAGTGGAAGCGTGTACGCACACCTCGTCGATCGACGTAACTTCGAACCCCAACCAAGAGCATAAGCTTTCGGTGAAGGAAAACATCGTGATACAACTATAGCATGGTGGTAGGGCATTCTCGAATGCCCGTCTGGCTTCAAGTTGAAAATCTGTCGCCAAACACCTATAGGTGTGTTCCGGCAGCTGCACTTGTGAGCCAGTTTCGCTACTAGGCTTAGCGTGTAATTTACACAACAGGTGAGATTGTGGTCATAACAATACAAAAAAAAAACATGTATTACGTGCAGGTTTAAATATGACCCATCATTCGCGGAGCATTCAGGCTTGCTGGGTTACGACCCTGGACGACCTAGTCCAGCGCTGGACACAGGAGTGATCGCGCAGGAGGTTCGGCGGGTCCTGCCCGAGGCGGTACGCGAAGCTGGTGACCTGTCTCTACCTAATGGAGACACTATACCCAATTTCCTCGTCGTCAACAAGGTGAGTCTTTTACACAGTTTTCAAGGTCAAGGTTTGTTTAAGAGGTAGGTAAGTCACAGAGGTCCTTAAAGATTCCTCTTTACTTGGGGTAGTGCGACTGGTGGAATACCTCCACCCTACAGCCATTATTAAGATTATTATTAAGATTGCAGCCAAATAACCTTATGTTATGTTTCTGCGGGGACTAGTGTTTCCAGAGCTCTTTAGGGAAGGGGAGTTCAAAGAGTGATAGGGCACAGTGAAATTTGGTTTATCTCTACTTGGGGCAGCCCGACTGGTGAAATACCTCCAACCTACAGAAGATCGCAGCAAAAATAACCTTGTGTTTTATTCCTCCGGTGAGTAAGGTTTCCTGACCTCCTTGGGGATGGAGTGTTCAAAAAGTGATAGAGCACACAGAAATTTATTTGGAGATTAGGCAGAGTTTTAGTCACACGTACGTCGAGGTAGAGTCCGCACGCGCTATCATTGATTTAAAAGCATTGTTTCTCAATCCTAGGACCGCATCTTCATGGAGAACCTTGGCGCTGTCAAGGAATTGTGCAAGGTGACCGGTCACTTGGAGTCGAGGATAGATCAACTCGAGAAGATCAATAAGAAGCTTTGCAAAATCAGCGTGCTGCAGCGTAGGGACAGCTCAAGGTCCAGCGTTAGCAACGGTATGAAGACAGTAATTAAATTTTGATCAAGTGTGAGTTGTAATCGCGTTCCGAGAGATCTATTCCACCACACGCTATACTCCTTTTTTATATTTCTTAACCTTTATCCCACCTAAGTGATATCGGCATAAATGTTTACCGCTTCCATGACTCTATTGGATGTTATATCAGTATGTACATCTTTTATACGCATACTAGCTATGCCCCGCGGTTTTACCCGCGTATAATTTAAAAGAAATCGCTGATTGATGATTTATAATACTTCAGTATAGACAATATTTTTATCGGGCGGCTTGGGTTTTGCTCACAACTCACACGGCTCGTTCGCGTCACTACACATATAGTCATAGACCCGAGCGGAGTGTTGAATTATTTTAATTTTACATTATCTCCCAAACTATGCGTCCAAATAACATGCTATAAAGGGCAAAGTTTATCTTCATAAGATTGTCTTGATGATGAAGTAACTTTCGTTCGTAAGAATTAATATGCAATGCAATGCTCGTAATTACTTTTCAATGTTCAATAAACTTTGTCAAGAGATAGGTTATTAGATTTAGTCTAAGAGAGAATAAGACAATACATTAATATTATGCACGGTTAATGCAAGTCCTGATTTTCATGATTGTGAACGTCGTCGGGTTGGCCTAGTGGTGTGAGACGACTAGACTTAATACGCAGTACGCACGAGTGGTCGTTAGTTCGAATCGATGTCTAATATGAAAAAATATATATATACCGGGCCCTTTTTTATCCCATAATTTTATTTTTACCCATAGTATAGACAATTTATATAGATTATCAATTGAGAATTAACATATAGGTTCATTCCGTGTAAAAAAAATTAACAAAGTCGGTTTAGAATTAATAAAATTTTATTCATTTATTATGATTTCTAAAAGTATTATTGACAATTCTTATAGCCTATCAATTATAGAATGACTTACACTTCCCATATACAAAATGTCATCAAAATCGGTTGAGCTTTATTACATTTTTTTCGTAATTTTTAAAAATATTGTAGAAAATCTTATAAACTATTATTTTGCTAATGACATAAACATCCCGTGTGCAGAATTTCACAAGAATCGGTTATACCAATTTTGAGTTAAATACGGACATACAAACAGACAGATCACAATATTTTAAAAGCATATTCGTGATCAGTGACTATTATAGTGTATGTCTGTTGAGAAAATAGGGAAAAAAATATATGTACAGGCGATTTACAGATTTATTAATATAGATTACAGCGTTTACGATTGGCAAAAAGATAAGGTTTTTTCTGTACCTTATTTTTTTAATATTATCTTATTTTAATATTAATACTGTATAATAATAATAATACATATAAATATATTTTAATATAATGGTGGATACCAAATAACAAATTCCGTAAAAGTTTCAACCGGTTACCTATTAGAATTTCAAAGACACAAACAATTCTTTAAATGTAGGACGAACATCGAAGGCTAAGTAGTAAGATTCCATTTATACCGATCGTTCGTGGTAAATGTATATCTTCTATACATATTATAAAACTCAACGTCTCTCTGTCTGTCCGTCCGTTTATGTTCTTTTGACGCGAAAACCACTAATTGTTTTTCATTTAATTCATGGTTATGATGTTATCTGGCCAGAATATATTTTGTTAGATAAAGTAACATACGAAATAAGCAGTGACGATAACGGTGAATCAATTCGTTTTCAGTCAAAGTCGCTTTTTGGGCGATTAAATGGCTTACGCTGAGTAAACCATAAGAGATATATCAAATTAATGTACAACATAATTGTTGATCTTAAAAAGAACTACAAAAGAATCAACGATAGCATATGTCTATCTTGTAAAGGTCACCCACAATAATCATTTTTGAGGCAGGACAATTCGCGCGTGCGCTTGACCGATAGTATTCTGTAGATCACGCGAGTGGAGCCGCGGGCACAGCTATGGTTTAATGAATATAATTTTGACTTCTTATCGATATTTCAGATTCCCGCTACTCCACAACATCTAACTCCTCGAAATCTCTATACAGCGACAACATCTCAATAGATCAGTTACGGGACATAGCCCGCAGCATCCGCAAGCACGAGTGTTGCCACAAAATGAATCACAACTCCCCGAAGTACACTCGAAAACAGTGCAAAAACTGTCACGGGAACTACACGAAATTCGGGAAATATTACAATTATAATAAGACATGCGTGCGTTATCATTCGAATAAAGAGGAAAAGGTTGGCAACATCGAAAATCCGACTTACGTTGAAACGAAAAAGTTGTCAGACGCGAAACTTAGCACGCTCTCTAAGAAACAGGACACATGTGTCTGGTTGAGAAACGATGAGCATTTCTCATATGGCAACACTAAACTTGGGTTCTGTTGTCGGAGAGATTACGGGGATGCCAGCAGTGAATTGATTTCAAATAAGTTTCTACAGATCGTCATTACTATATTGATTTTCATTATGGCTGTTTGGTAAGTAGTATCGAGTTTTTTAATTTCATTTAATATTAAGTGATCGTCTGTTAACATACTTAAAGGTATTGCCAGAACACACCTATAGGCGCTTGTTGGCAGATCTTCAACTTGAAGTATGGGAAAATATCGAAAAAATCAAACTGCAATCTAAATATATTAGACCCTTAAATATGAAAATAGCGTTTTGTTGATTGGGCACTTTGATCTCAAATATCGGACTTTTGGTTAGGAATTACAAATTCAAATTTAGGCTTGTGTATGTGTGTTTTGAATTTGAATTTTTTCGACATCGTCCTTTTTACAAAAGGAAAACTTAAAATATCGGCTTATTTACGAATATGAGTTCCACCGTGGCATCAGCGCTGCAGAAACAGCTCGAAGGATTAGTGGTGTGTATGGGGAAGCTACTGTAAAAGAAAGCACGGTACGTTTTTGGTTCAAACGCTTTCGTTCTAGAAATTTTGACCTACGAAATAAACCCTGTGAATGAACCTAATGAAGAATTAAAGATGATCGTGGAAGCGGATCCATCGCAAACTACGTCAGATTTAGCGGCAAGCTTTACCGTCAGTGATAAAACAATTTTAATTCATTTGAAACAAATTGGAAAAGTGAAAAAGCTCGAGAAATGGATACCGCATGAATTGACTGAAGCACACCAACAAACCCGCATTGAGTGCTGCGTTACATTACTCAACCGTCACAATAACAAGGGAATTTTAAATCGTATTGTTACTTGTGACGAAAAATGGATCCTTTACGACAATAGGAGACGCTCATCACAGTGGTTGAATCCAAGAAAACCGGTGAAATCCTGTCCCAAGCGATAGTTCACCCAGTTTTCAGGTACTGTTGGGTGTTTGGTGGATCAGTGTTGGTGTCATACATTACAGCTTCCTAAGACCTGGCCAGACGATAACGGCAGATCTGTATTGTCAACATTTACAAACCATGATGGAAAAGCTAGCCGTTGAACAACCGAGCCTGGTCAATCTCTCTAGCCCACTGCTGCTTCAGGACAACTCTAGACCCCATAGTTCACGACAGACGGTTGCTAAATTAGAGGAACTGCGGTTGGAATGTCTCCGACACCCGCCATACTCCCCGGACCTTGCTCCAACAGATTACCACTTTTTCGGAATTTAGACAATTTCTTGTTAGGAAAAAAATTCAATTTCGATAAGGCACCACTTTTTTCGGAATTTAGACAATTTTTGCTAGGAAAAAATTCAATTCCCATAAGGCTGTCCAAACCGCCTTCAAAGATTTTATTGATTCTCCACAATTGATTCCTACAATTTCTTCAGCAATGGAATCAATGATCTACCTATAAAATGACGAAAATGCTTAGATAATAATGGTACATACTTCGATTGATTAAATGCATAATTTCATAATATTATTTTTTTCGTTTTACTTTTTCCATATATCGCTAACGCTAACTTCATATATGTAAAGACGTATTATATACAAATAAAGTTGAAGTTTTTGTCTATATGTGAATTAAATATAGAGCCTATTTTTAAGCTCATATTGTTATTTGCAGGTAACCACAATCCAAACACAATCTATTCAAATTTCGTGTGTCTTGTTTGTTCGGGTTAACCTCCGAAACGGCTGAACCGATTTTGATGGGTCTTTCATTGGTAGGTAGAGGATTTTTTGAGAGTAATATAGATTACTTTTTACATATCGAACCGGCGTATAAATACCATCTTTTACATATTACTTTAAATCATATCTATAAGCTACTAGAGACGCGCCTGCGGCTTCGCACGCGTTTTTTACGGAGTAATTATTTCCATCATTTAATATTAAATTTACTATTCATATAGGCTATCAATTTACCAATGACATAAGCTTTCCGTGTCAAATAATATTTCATAAGAATCGGTTCAGCCGTTTTTGTGTTAATCCAGGGCATAAAACAGACTGTCATACATGATCAGTGCCCTTCATATCAAAAAAATACGTTTACAGACAGATCCAAAGATTTATTAATATACATTACTTAAGACTGAAGGAAAGCTTACTAAGGGAACCTGAACTTAAAAGGTGTAAGGGAAGTCAAATAACATGTTAAGACTTGAGACACCCAAGCTAACTTCACTTGATTGGAAAATGTCTTTCTAGTAACAGGATGAAGTATGAAAAAACAAAATTACATTGACATATAGAAATAATTTGTTCAAAGACTGATAAAAACATGGTGGTCGTTTACAGATTTTACATCGTAGAAGAGACACTGCTTTTTTACCTTCAACGCTTCATTGGAATTCATACTCTATTTCCAAATTTATTCATATTTTTTGATATTGTATACTAAAAAGAAATAAAAAAACTGGTTATAAAACAATTAAACAAATTAAAACACTTTCTAAAACCACCACATCAAGTCTGTGTTCAGTCACATATTTTTCCCTGCAAGCGATTTGGTGATAGAACATCTGCATGTTTTAATCTAGCATTTAAATAAAGAAATATTTTTTCTATTGTGTTATTACGATATTATTACCAATTTATTCACTTGAACAACGAATAATTTTACTTACTTGACTACTGAATTGGTATTTACGTCCAGTTTTATCTGAATTATCGTATTATTAGCGCCGCTCCGCACGCGTCCACACTGCATAACTGTCGAAGCCACACTAAGGTAAGCTGCACAGTTTGATGTGCAGTTCACTCGAACAGAGTGAATATTCGGATCGCGAATATAGTACGGTAGCACATGTATATTGA
The DNA here is from genome assembly GCA_947532125.1 of Saturnia pavonia. NCBI lineage: Eukaryota > Metazoa > Arthropoda > Insecta > Lepidoptera > Saturniidae > Saturnia > Saturnia pavonia. The sequence continues at coordinate 6,907,601 of OX383922.1, forward strand.
TTCAAAATTGTAGACTCCACGTTTGAAGTCTTCAAAGTATGTTTTAGATGCAGTGATTAATTACTTACTCCCGTGCAACTCACGGGAAGAGGCTTTTTCCTAGCGTTGGGACATTCACACACTGACCCTAATATCGATATTATATTTTTTACCCCTAAAACCCAATTTCAGCTTAGTCGTAATGTCGGCACTATACTTCCGAGAACACCAGGAGCTGATATCGATGAAGGAGATACGAATGCACGAGAAATTCACCAACTACCCGCACTATGGGAAACTGAACGGCGCGCAGGCGCATCGTTTGCCGACGGACCAGAATCAAATACATGTGAGTTTTTTTTTACAACGAACTAGACCTTTTGTGGTACCCCTAATAGAAGTTGACCTTATCGTTATCTTCTTTTTCTTACGTCTTCCATTCTCATGTCAGTATTCTCAACTTTTACTCATACAATCCATTCATACCTTCTTTCTCTTCTTTTCTAATTTCATGCTTAACACTCTTCTAGTTATAAACATTAGGGATTTATTGAGTGTTCAGTAGCTTCAAGAGTTAAGGAATTGATGCTCTATTTCATAAGCTCATTGGAAAAAGTGACGTAATGTACTATGAAGTTTGGAGGCAATGGCTCAGTGGTAGCAGTTCTAATCTCAGCAATGATAAGGCTGAGGTTTCGATAACGGAAATCATCGTGATGAAACTATAGCAAAAGTTCTCCGAAACTTAGCATTAATCTATAAAGAATTTTGAAAAGTTCTCCCTATCTTGCTACAAAGTATGCCCAAGGTTTGGATATCGTCCAAGGCGCCCAAAGGAAACCTCAATATTATTATGTTGGTCTTCAATCCGCTTGCATCGCACTCTTCATTGAATCCGTTTTTATTTGATTTCTAACGAGTTTAATCAAAGAACTGACGCTTTTAAAACATGTTCACTAAAATTATTCCTTTTTATGAATCGGCAACAATTCAGAATTAATACGTTTAAATAGTTAAAAAAAACTAAAAACACTATTTAATGACGCACTAACATCTCGTTACCAGACCCAATCTATTGGACTTGTCAAAACAAATCATATGAGCCAAAACTCGAGGGATTTACTAGTAGCTACAAAAAAGTACCACTATCCACCTCCTGACCCCATCAAAAGAACAACTCCAAGACACCAAATTATAGTGTTGTCATCCGAACTACATATACATACAAAGTTTCATTTCGATACAACAATTAAAAGTGGGATAAAATATATTTTTTTATTAAATAGTTAGTTGTAACTAGTAAGCTAATAAAAACGTTTTAAAATAGCTTATTTTGGTTCTCACTCTACTCTCTAAATATCTATAGATTTTTTTTCTTTATAGCGTTTAGCGACTATCTCACCTGATGATAATAGGCTATTTGACTCAAAATTACCGGTAACACACTAAGCTTAACGGGCAACTGAGTTTCATTTGCAACTGTCGGAACACATGTATAGGTGTTTGGCGACAGATTTTCAATTTGAAGTTGGTTTCTAGTCTGACGGGCATAAGAAAATGACGTACCGTTTTGCTAAGGTTCATCACAGTGTTTTCCTTAATAAAAGCCCAGCCTAATTGTAGAGATAGGAACCAGTGAACCATCATCGCTTAGATTTATTATAACTTTTCATGAATATGCTAGTGGTCCTTCGAGCCAGATTTTCTATGTAACTAGATCATGTGTACTCTATGGATGCCGTGTCTTAAGATGCTACCAGTGAACCATTATCGCCTCTGTTTATTTTAACTTAAAAAAATACTTTATTCAACATAAAAACCAGTGGTCCTTCGAGCCATCTATTCTACGTAACTAAATCACATGTACTCTATTTATTACTGTTAATAGTATCGTTAGTAAAATTATATAGTTTAATTTCATTTTTCTTTTCAGAATTTAAAATCCTCCCAACAAATCAAGAAGCCGGTTAGAGGTAAGTTTTAAAATAAAGGTTTTAAAGTAATATTAAAATGTAGTATCTTGCCCAAGATTATTAAAAAGTATCGAGCTTTTTACAACGATGAACGTTTGCTAAATATCATATGTTTTCCACCCGAATGACGTCACAGCAATGATAATATATAGACTAGACTAGACTGTCAAGTGTTTTCAGAGTTCAAAATGTTTAATTGAAAATATGTGTCCATCTTACACTTTTAATATCTGAAATCGATAAATATTCATTTCGTAAGTCAAATACTACAGAAAATATTTATTTATTGCTCCAAATTTGATATGAGGCGAGTAGCCTATTACATAACTAAAATTGTAGTAAAATCATCTTTGAACATTTAACCTTTAACTTTTTGAACGATGACGTCACACCACGTTTTCATTGCATATTTTTTTCGGTGAATTAATAAATATTTTATATTACTTTTATAATACATTAATATTTATTCACGGGTATTATTTTCGACGTATGAAGTGTTTAAACCAATATATTTAAGGGGCGTCTACTCCCGCATTCGTAAGTATTCGCAACCATTTCAACAATTTCGTGTTCGGCGTGTACTACGTATATTTAGAATTCGCATATTTACTCAATTTTATTTCATTGTTCTAATCCTATTGACTGACGGTGAAGGTAAAAATGGGGAAATACCATAAAATGATCATTTTTAATTGCCAGTTTGGCTTCATACTAATCTTAAGTAAAAAGACAAATATATACGACTGATATGTCGGGATGGGAAAACACTTTAAATGGTGGTAGGGCTTTTTCTAATGCCCGTCTGGCTAGCTACCACCCTTTAGTTGAAAATCTGCAAGCACCAATAGGTGTGTTCCGGCAGCTGCACTTGAGAGCCAGTCTTCCACTAGGTTTAGTGTGTTATCATCTTTGGCCTAATTGTCAATTAATTGTGAGAGTGTGGTGAGATTGTGGCCACTACATCAAACCTATAACAATTAAAAAAAAAAACAATTATCTAGGGACGACAGGATATGAGAGTGTGCAAAGGGCCATTGGCCTCCAAAACAAATTACCACCTCTGACCTGGCTTGTTGGGTGTCTTTTGCTCATGTTTAGCGTTTAGCCAAGTACTATTAAATTAATTTTTGCAGATGAAGAACTGGCACTTCGTAGAGATTCTGCCATTATTTTTTTTTCAGGTCATATAATGAAATAAATCTTTTATTTCTGTAGATAAAACACCGCACAAAAGCACACAAGAGTACCCGACGACGGTCCCCACAGAAACTCCCCACACGGTCCCCACAACGTTGCATCAGACCAAGAATTTCGTTAGCAATATCATTAGTGAGTATTGATTCTGGTTCATCATTGGTAAAACAATTGCCAAGTGCGTGTCTGGGCACGTGCAGTGTAGGGTTCCGTAGTTGTCCGTCATAATCTACAGTCTTAATAATATACAGGCTTTAAATAATTTTCAATGAAATTTGTACGAAATTACTTCTCCAAGTACATTTTATATTGAAGTGAAACTTCTTATGCGACTTCCAAGCGTTAAACGTTAAACGTTTAACGCACTTTATCGGTCTCTCCTCTTTGTGTGAGCCAGAGCGAGAGAGCAAATGTCGGTGTGTATGTATATTGCAGACTGTTTAAATAAAATATAAAATGTCTTTTAAAATGAAGTTTCACTTCTATCGTGTGTGAATCGCACACACACCTTTTTTTTAATAAGTTGATTGAATATTACTCGTACAGCACGAACTTGTAAAGCCTACTTACCCCTAATAGTTTTTTTATTTTAACTTCATTATACATTAACTACTACCATAAAATTTTTTACGTATTCAAAAACGACAATTTATCTGGCAGGTGGAGGGGACACTTGCTTCTAACAAAAATTAGTAGTTTAAAGCTTAATATTTCGTAAAGTGATCCTTAAATCGAAAAATGGTTTTTACACATGCGTAATGTTTTTAAACGAGATATCCAATTACACCCACAGGATGAGATAGACGAGAAAAAAACATTCCCATTTTGGGGAGGTACCCTAAACTAGTTTTTTTTTCAAGATTTTCACTTTGTTGCGTGTTTAATATGTATACCCATACATAATTACAGCTTTCTAGTACTAAGAATCTCTGAGCTAAGCCGCGGACAGACAGACGGACATAGCGAAGCTATAAGGTTTCCTGTTAACTTCGGAACCCTAATAATGCTTGAATTGGTTAATCATAATTAAGCCTCGTTAAGACAAAACCTAATCTAACCTAACCGCTTTATATATAGTTTCAACTAATATTAAAATGAGGAATTTAAAACAAAGTACGTCATTTACTGTATGTACATCTTCTTTCATGGGTGAAGCCAGGTACGAACCGCCATCCCTTGTAAATCTCAACGTTCTCTGTCTGTCTGTCCGTGTGTGTTCTTTTCACGCGAAAATCACTTATCTGACTTAAATCGACAATCAATTCGGTAAAAGATGCATTTGGGACACTTAAATGGCTTACGCTGAGTAAACCATAAGAGATATATCAAATTGATGTTCTACATAATTTTAGATCTTAAAAAGACCTACAATAAAGTCAGTGATAGCATATGTCTATCTGCTAAGGATCACCCACAATAAGCATTTTTGTCTTCCATCATTTGAGCGGGGGCAACACAAGTCACACGTGCGCTCCCCAGACGGAATTGTGTAGCCCATGCGAGCGGAGCCGCGGGCACAGCTAGTCATATTACACGATCTGAAAGGGAGAGGTAAGTTAATTTACGCAGATCTCTTGTTCGTAGATACAGTGCAGACGTCGTCGCCGCAAACCGAGAGGCCCGTGTCCGTGTCCGCGAGTCGGATGTCGGACACGGTCGGCGGCAACTGTCTGCCCATACTCACCAATAACAACAACGAACTCGATCCGGACTGCCAGGTGAGGACACTACTAATAAATATCATTAAAACAATTCAATTGTACTGTAGAACCACTAATATTATAGCAATGATAGCTCAATGGTAGAGTGTATGACTTCGCGTCGATTGACGTGAGTTCGAATACCTGCAATGAGTTTGAGCTTTCGGTGAAGGAAAACATTGTCAGGAAACCATAACATGGTGGTAGGGCTTTTTCTAATGCCCACCTGGCTAACTACTAACACCGTCAAGCAACAGTAGGTGCAGGCTTCCACTAGTCTTAGCGTGTTATCCTATTGGGCCACATCGTCACTTAACAACAAGTGAGATTGTGGCCAATACGCCAAACATATAACGATAAAAAAATGTCGATCGACGTGGGTTTACAATCGCTGCAGTGAGTTTTAGCTTTCGGTGGAAAAAAACCGCGAGGAAAGCATAGCTTGGTAGTATGGTACTCTCTAATGGCGAGCTACTACCTTCAAGATACCGATATTGATGATATTGATGTCATTTTTTTGTGTGTTTGTGTCGGTTGTTGGTTGGTTTAGAAAATTGGATCCGGTAGGTGGCGCTGTGATCGAGTTCTAGCATTTTTTTTCATTTTCAGATAGATGGTTACGCGTTAAGTCTATTGAGGGGACTGGCTCTCATTTTTAACTTAGAAAACTTATACCCTGCCACCATACTATGTTTTCATCACGATGTTTTCCTTCACTAAAAGCTTGGGTTCATTGCAGGGATTCGAATTCACGGCTATCGACACCGTGTCCGTACATGCTACCACAGATCCAAGCACAATAAGCCAGATATGTGACTAACAGTTAATATAAGTTAGTAATCAAGTTGTCTTATATAATTATTTTTTTGCTCCACGCTGCATTTTAAAAGGACTTAGCTTACATATCTACATGGATAAATACAGTTTTGGTAAGGAATAATATATATTTATTGTACCCTATTAAATGTGGTTGAGAATGTTATGAAGGTAGCAGAACCTCTCAAGGATTTGATCTTGACCCATTAGAGGAGTATTATAGCAGCGCACACAAGCATAAAAGGCTTTTTAGCTCTGTCCTATGGAGTAGTGACCTTTTTGTGACTGATCTTTGTTATAGGTAACCAAGTGCTTATTGTTTGAAGTTCCGAATATTTCGTACAGCCTAAATTGCAACTATATTATCCGATAATAATTATATTTTATGAGAGATTATTAAGTTAAATACCACTTAGAAGACTTTGTCCAAAAAGGTCCTTCGAGCCACTTTTAGCGTTCACTTTTTTTTAAAATATATATTTATGGTAGCAACGTAGCAACGTCTAAATTTGCTCTCAGGACCTAAAGTCCACAAAGCTTCAGCTGTGTAACGAAGTTAACTTAATATCTTCAATTTCAGTCGTCCTGCGGCCTCGACACTCCTCAAACGTACGAAAACCAAGAACCGCTAGAAAATTCTAAACCCGATAAGGAAGTTAACGACACGTTCATACGCCCTCTCGAGCCGCAACAAAGAGAGGGACTGCCAAATATTCCAGCCATACCTGAAAAGAATAATTCTGAATCTCTCAAGTTTACGAATCACGGAGACATTGTCCCCGAGTCGAATTTTTTGGACGCTACCAAGCAGAATGTCAGTGAAAGCGTCGGGGGAAGGTTTCGCAGAGACTGGAGATGGAAACGTGAGACTAATGATGAAATAAGAGGAAGTTTCAAGGAAATTAATCTCAGTGATCAGTCCAGTGAAAATGGTGAGTCTAGTCTTCCTTCTACGTTTTTTTTTATATGAAACATCTAATGGTGGGTTTAGTTGGGAGTAATATCGTTCTGAAGGGACGTCGCTACGTGCCATTCAGGCAGCATCGCGACTGGTCGGCTCTTTTTTGACTTAGAGCTCCTTCAGTACTTTACGTATGCATTAGTGAAGTCTATACTATCAATCCTGCCTAATAATTAGCTTATATATATATAGCCATTTCAATTTTCAATAAAACTTTGTCACAAAATACCTTATTATGGCTTATGTATAAGAGATAGGTATATGGTATCGCGGACTTTTCTTTAGATGTACTAAGGAATAATATTTTTGTAGAACATTGTATTTACGTATCGCTAATCATTACGCCAGCGCACGCGGATACAGCAGTTAGGGTGTACTATGTCTTCCGACTTACTTAACATAAATCAATATTTAATGCTAGCTGAGATGTGTAGCCTATACTATTCCACGTGAATCTGGCTATCATATACAAAAAGAATTTTTGAAATCCCACTGGTAGTTTCAGAGATTAACGTGTTTAAACAATTAAAAAAACTCATTCGCTTTATTATATTAATATAGATATAGATTTAATTTTGACTATTGTATATATTCCAAGACAACCGTTCTTAAAGAGTAAACTCTAGTCGCGCTTTGGAGCTGACACGACCCATTTTATTTAAGCTATCCCAAATTGTCTGAGTTTTGAGTATTGTTTTATCCTTAACAGAATGTGACACAGTGCGCATCGGGATTGCGAGCAAATCCGTAACCAACATGTCCTTGTTCACGGAATCGGTTTGCGCGAACGGAGCGTACAACTTCAGCTACACGGTCCCGCTTTCACATTGCCTGACCCATAAACACATCGAATTCACTTTCAAGTTAGTATCCTTTTTGTATTTACTTACTTACATACATACATAAATCACGCCTCTTTCCCAACGGGATAGGCGGAGACCACGTCCATCCATTTGCTACGATTCTGACATACATATTTACTTACAACATTCCTAAATCTTTTCATGCATGCTCGTCGGTTTAGACTACTCTTGACTTGACCTTTCTTCGTCTAGTTCGCCTAGGCCTTCCTCTTCCAACGTTCCCATTTACACTCATAAATCTGTCTAGTCATTCTTATTTCATTCATCCTCTCTACATGTCCAATCCTGTCCTTCATGTCCAATCATGTCCAATGTTTCTTATCCTGTCACTCAATTTCACTCCTAACATAGTTCTTTGCGCTCTCATTTCTACTAATTTCATGTCTTTTCTGTCACACCTAGCTTTCATTTCCCTACATGAGTGTTGGTACTAACACTGCTCTATGAACAGCCAGACGAGCTTTTCTAGAGATTTTTTGGTTGTTCTACATTACTTACTTCACTTGTGTAATAAGGCAATAAGTTAAAAGCAATGATGGCTCAGTGGTAACATATGGTGGTAATATGCTGTTCTCGCGTGAAAAGAACATAAACGTACAGATAAACAGAGAGAAGTTGAGTTTTATAATTAGTAGCTAATTAGATTTTACCTAAAACTGTCTGCTATAATCTTATACAAATTTAAAATCCGTATTCATGGTTTGCATCATTGTATCATTTCATCATTATGGAACGTATAATCCGCGAATAAGAAGATTATAATGAACATTTATTTCGACCGAGAAACTGTATCCAGGTCGTCGAAACTGAAGGAGTTTCGAGTTTGCAACGTACACTGTCTGTACGATGACTCGTCGAAGGCGTGCCATCAGAATTGGGAGATGCCCAAACTGTCTCCCACTGGTGACCTGTGGGGCGTGAAGATGCCTCTCGACTGCAACATCGATAGGGTCATGAGGGTCAGGTCGAGATTCGTACTCGCCAAGCCGCATTATACGTCAAGGGTAATATTCTTCGTATTTATTGTAGTACTTTTTTATAATAGTTCAACTATGCCTCATGGTAATCGGTGATCACAGAGAAATTGGCAATCCAGCTGGATATACACCGGCCGATATCGAGTGCGCCTGAGTGTGCCTACCCAGTGAACACGTTACCTTACTTTGACGTCACACACAAGGCACACATGGGTCACAGCGTTTTTATGTATACGTGACATAAAACTGATATGATTAGTGATCGCCAAGTTATGTCATACTTTGTGATATTAATTTGTTGTAAAATAAGATTTCAGGTTAATTATTTTTATTTTACGTTCATCTGATGTAACGTTAATATCATACTGATATGTAAAATCAGAGTAATTTTTTTTTCGTTCTACTGACAATAATATACTGATAATATTATACCTTCATATAAGATATTACATTGACGATATCGATCTTTAACCGCCAATATTATTATCAAAAATATATCAGATTAAGTCATTTCTCTTACAATATTTATATTATACGGATGTCAAATGTACGTCACAGGTATATCACACTTATTAAATCAGCGTATTATATAAAATAAGTGTGAAATTATGAGTCAAATATAATTCATGACTGAGTAACGGATAAAATTGCTCGATGTCATTCTGATACAACATTGACATAAATGTGTTCATTGGGTGTCACTCCGCTTAATTACTGGATATGCACAAGCTGACCCCGATACTTAGTGTTTGGTGGTCTCGATCCTCGTGTCAGAGTGTCCTACCACCCAACAATACAATGTAAGCAATAAACACAGAACAATGTGAGAAGAACGGTGGTGGCTGTCGGACGAGGAGTCATTTACGCACTGGCCGTCACCATTGCGATATTCAAATCCCAAAAAGCAAGCCACTACGTAATAGAACTTCGATATAAGAAAGTCCGTGCTGAAGTATAGCCAGTTTTGTCTCACTTTCTTTGAACCTAACCCAGAATCCCTAAAAACTAGGGCTGCCATCACTTAAATTGTTGACGCCGGACAAAAACTTAAAAATTCCCGCATATTTAGGTAAAATCGCTTTACCCTGGACTTTTACAAATTTGTTTTTACAAATTACAATGTTGTTTTCGGCTTGTATTTTTTTTTTGCTAACCAATTAATCCCATTTTACCTGGACGCAAAATGTGTCTTAGTTTTGCGTGGACACTTTTAAAGACCCCGTCCGGACGGCTTTCAAACAACCTAACCTAACCTATACTCGAGTTTTAAAAATAGAACCACCTGTCTAGAGATACATAAAAACTCGTTTATTTATCGATATTCCAGATCAATGATGGCTCAGTGGTAGTGTGTACGGACATTGCGTCGATTGACATGAGTTCGAATCCCTGCAATGAGCCTGAGCTTTCGGTGAAGGAAAACATCGTGAGGAAACCATAACATGGTGGTAGGGCTATGTCTAATACCCACCTGGCTAGCTACCACCCTCAAGTTGAACATCTGTCGCCAAGTACCAATAGGTGTGTTCCGGCAGCTGCACTTGAGAGTCAGTCTTCCACTAGTTTTAGCGTGTTATCATCTTGAGCCACATCGTTAGTTAAGATCAAGTGAGATTGTGGCCACTACGCCAAACGTATAACGATAAAAAAATAAAACGACTTATAATTATCAATCACTTTTAGTCCAGATCGGAACATATACAATACGACCCAAGATGATCACGCATTTGGTTGCATCTAAAAATATTTAGTAACATTTTTTTTTTCTTTACAGGACCTGTGTTACCTGACCGACGAATACATAACGCCGTTTATCGAATTCAATATACGTATTTACAGACATTGTCATAATTAATTTTTTAATAATATATTTAGAGATAATGTAATTAAATCAGTCTAATCTGCGGCCGATTATTACGCAGTTCGTCTTAGGGATGGTAGAAAATGGTTATCGATATTCAATAAAAAAAAACCTCGATAATAATCGATTTCTGTATTTTTGAAATATTTATACAACAGTATCTGAGACCTTTGAATTACCTACATATTTTAAAGTATTATGTATTCATAATGTGTGTTTATCTTTGTTAAGTTGGTATTGTAAGTACGTTCCTCGAGACAATTAAAATTATCATGCCATATGCAAAGATTGCGATTGGTGATGCTTCAATTTTCGCAGTGTTGCCCCGTTAGTGTAGAGGGAACAAATAAAAGAGTTAGGGATATTTCATACTCTTTCATTACGTACTGAAAGAGCGACGTACAAAAAAGGTGAAGGGCGAAAGAGAAAGGTATATGGATTTTCTAGCATTACAGTTGTCAAAATGGTCCAGGTTGAGAGTTTTTTTATATACCACGATAGTGGCAAACGAGCATGCGGTCCATCTGATGGTAAACGGTTACCGCAGCGTATGGACTCTTCACTTATTCACTTCATTTTTTAAACGAGGTTAAAGTAAATTAACATTTTATTGTACATTTAATATTTGTTTTGAACAGTGTTTTGTGCGTGCGGACAATGGTAAATTTGAAGGAAACTGAATAAAATGATAGCACTATCGCTATCTCACACCCAGTTACACTATTAGTTTGTCTAGTTTCTTCTCTGTCTACACCCATTAGCCTGTCAAAGACATAAAATAGGTTATTACCTTGCAACACATTAATTTTATATAATATTATTACTGTTGGAAATCGCTCTCTCTCTCCTTAAATTATCAATGTTGTAGGTACGTAAGCCAAAAAAAATCTGCCACTATTTCCAAAAACATTCCTGCCTTCTATATAGCTCCATTTATATTTTGATCGAATGATTAATTGAATAAATTCTATTCAAATTTTTATTATGTATTGATTGTTTCATATTTATTTTAATAAATCAACTATGATAAGCGTCTTAAATATTTATCTATAAACTGTAATTTCTGACAAATTCTCAAAATGGCCCAAAGTGGGGTAACATTGCGAAATCGGCTTGAGGCAATATCAAATGCCGTCAGTCTTCGGTAAATGAAATTGACAATTGGTCATACTTATTATTACTTTAAATTTTACAGTTACGATAAAACTGATCGTCTCGGCTATGCATGATCGATATAATTTGTTTTGCATAAATATCGATATCTGATTCATTATCGGGCATCCCTATTACGTTTTAACTACGCCGGGGAAATTATCGAGTTTGATTCGCTGAAGCTGTAGCCAGTTATGAAGCTGGAATTGAAATAGCAGTTGTTTTGACGATGTTTTGACGATGGTACACTACCATTGTCGAACCCCCATACAGATTCTTCAGAATCGTTTTGTCGTGAATTCAATGGCCCACTGTATTTATACTCAGGAACCGGTAACTATTTTAATGATTTTTTATTTGTGATTAGGGTCTACCCATAAATTACGTCACACTTTATGGGGGACAGGGAGAGGATCAACAAATTGTGACATGTGACGTAATTTATGGATGGCCCTTACACCGAGGAGGTGGTATGCGTGCTTATCTCACATACTATCAATTATTAATCTCATTCAAACTAAGGTATCACTAACGCGTTGCCATGCTTGGATCCCCTACCTAAGGAACTCTGGAAACCGTACTCACCGCAGTAACACAACACAAGGTTATTTGCCTGCGACCTTCTGTAGAGTGAAGGTATTCCACCAATTGGCCTCAAGCCCCAAGCAGATAGAAATCTCCAAAGAAATTTCTCTGTACCCTTCCTCTCTCTTATTACTGTATCGCTTACCATCTTGTTCCGTGTAGCGTGTTAGTGGTCATGCCGGTCAACCAATGCAAAAAACAGTCACTGTGACGGGTTTATAACTATTTGCATGATAGTCGCGACCCAGTCTGGCAGAGATCCCAGCCACCCCACTTGATCTATCTATATTTATAAAAATGTAATACCAATCATCACGAGATCTCTGGAACTATAGATCCGATTGACTTGAAATTTAGCATAATTACTCCTTTCGCGATGTAGACGCCCACTAAGAACGGATTTTGGGAAATTCAACCTATAAGTCTGTAAAATAGGATTGGATGGATGGATTGGATTGAAAACTAGTTTTCTGTCATGACCTGCAATCCGAACGCTGATAATTTGCTTGTCTGCTTGTTTGTATGTCCGGATTTAACTCAAAAACGGCTTGCCCGATTTTGATGAAATTTTGTACTAGGTTATTAATGAACAGGGTTAAAAATTACTGTGTAATCAACGCGTGCGGAGCCGCGGGGCACCGTTAGTTACTGAATATACACCGACTGAGTCCGGGACGCGGTACGCCTTAGCGTGCCTTGCCTTGCGTTACGCCTAGCGTACGCCGATCGCGGTCCAGTCAGACAATTGTCGTTTCCTATCACATAGCAATCACTACCTTGTTTATCTTTAGTTCAATTTTCGTTATGAATTAACATTGACGGTATTTCTTCAAGAGAGTTCAAATAAGGTCATAATGACATGGCTGTTTTAAAACTTGAATTGTACTTTTATTTTTGATGCTTATAAAAAAATGTTTCTGAGTATAAATACAATTACCCTTTCAATTAATGCGAACATTTTCAATTTCACCCCGTTATAATAATAATAAGAATTCATACATTCCTCCAAGTGCAATTATTCTCACTATATCCGTCCTTAAATATACTAATAAAGGTATTTTAACCTATAATATATATTATTACAAAAAAAATATAAGTTTTTATGCGTGTTCATGTTATTATCTATCTAGGTGCTTTTAAAACTCACATACTGACAAACATAGGTAGGTTACAATAAAGTTTTTGTTGCTACAAAAGTCTCAAGAAGATATGCTTCAATATTGATAAATAATATACGAAATTCAGTTAGAGAAATTGTGCATTCTTTTGTTTTTGTGAAACTTATTTGAGAATTTATTATTACTAAAAATATATATATATATATTAAGTATTTCCTGCAGCTTTATTATTATACTTTAAAATGTTTAATTGATTTTGTTGTCGTATATCACTGTATGAAAATTTTAAAAGAATGTAGCGTTATTTTGTTTCATTAAATAATGTAAAGCCGGTCACAAACTACGGTCTATTGGTGCGGTTTACCTGTACAGGTGTGCCTGCGCAGGTCGACCGAACGTGAAAGCGGTTTATTAGTCGGTTACTAGTCGGTAACTTCTCATCTCTAGGCATTCTATATTTTCCACTATACGAAATTCTATTATATGTCGAGATTGTTTTAAAAACTTCCCGGTGGTGTCCCAAGACTAAGTTATTTTAAATTTCCATATCTCTATATATTATTTCTCAAAGGGTTTTGTTTTGTAGCAACGTCATTTTCCCCATAATTCTTCATCAAAATTAATGATTCGAACGTCATTTTACAGTTTATGTTGCCCGCTATTGACGAAAATTGACAAATAATGTATAATTGTTGTTTTTGTTAAAAATTCATTCAATTTCATTAGTAGCAAATGGCGTGGCGCCATCTATAAACAATCTGCATAACTATCAAATCAGCTGTTAGATTGTTATTTTAATATAATATTATTAGTATTGACAAAATGTATGTCCCAGATATTTTACGTTATAACTTGTAAGTAATTGTATACGTAGAATTTTATATTCTCATCAGCGTTCATATAATACTTTTGTACTCATTTATAATTTGGTTTTCATAAAAAACATAACGCTCTATAGGTTAATGTAATTGTTCTCACCTGACCCGCGTATTTCAATATTGTTTTTAGTTTTAAATACTTCACGTGTATGTATGGCTTAAGGTGATTGTCCTCAAATTACTTGAGTTATACAAATTATATAGTTTTAAATACTTCACGTGTATGTATGGCTTAAGGTGATTGTCCTCAAATTACTTGAGTTATACAAATTATATAGTTTTAAATACTTCACGTGTATGTATGGCTTAAGGTGATTGTCCTCAAATTACTTGAGTTATACAAATTATATAGTTTTAAATACTTCACGTGTATGTATGGCTTAAGGTGATTGTCCTCAAATTACTTGAGTTATACAAATTATATTATATTCAAGTTCTAAACGCAAGTTTGTAATATGTCTTTCAATATGTTATATTATGCTCTAAAATATTTACAACGAATTAAATTATATTTATTTGCATGTCACTCGAATCTAGAATGTTCCATGTAATTCATTTAATTTCAAAAGTAAATAAATGAAAAACTTACCAAATATAAAGCAAAGCGTCGCTATTAAACGTTTTAGTTGAGTGTAAAAAAAATCATTTTTTTTTACCAAATCTATTCTTAGAATAAAATTAAAATGCAATTATATTTAAAGGCACACTCGGAATAAATTACAATATTTTTATACGAAAATCAACTCATTTTTCATGAATTTAATATTTTGTCAACAAAGATAAACTTTCGGCTTATTTGACTCTCTGTACAGTTGACAATTATCAACTTTACGTGGATTCTAATAATTTTGTCTTCTATGCCGAGTTCTGTCAGTGGTCTTTGGTCTTTGTGTAATTCAGTGAATATACTAGTTACTAACTTATAGTTTTGTTTTTTAATAAAAATGTAAGTGCGTCGCAAAATGTATTTTGACTGAAGGCCGATTTTTCAACCAACATATAACTTTATTTCAGGAATAATGTTTTCCATACATTATCTGTGAAAACGACAAAATTAATCGTCGTATAAAATTATCTGGCGATTGAAAAATCGGCCCTAAGTAATGCAATTTCTTTTCAATGTATATTGAAAAAAAAGGTTTTGCGGTCGAGGTGAAATCAATCACCTTAAGTTGTCATTGAAATTCATATCTCAAAAGTGTCCTCCCGCGTTTTTCATATGCACTATATAATTATAGGTAATATGCTCAGAGATGAGCGAGTTTGTTTTTACAAAAAATTAGCCATAAACTTGATATTATTAAATGTAATTTTTAAGTTAACCTTAACGCTACAAACGTAGTAGTTCATTAAACATCGATTCACTATCGACAGTACAAATTTGTAAAATATTTTAAAAAGAAAGTACATAATATATAGGGCAGCATTTACGATTGCAGAATAAAGATTTGGATGTATTGCCTGTATTTAGCTCGCCAATTAACAATAACAAACGTCAGGGATCTTACGTTTGACGGCTGAACGACCTTTTTTTTCTTTTTCTTTCGTCGCTTGGTCGCCTGGATACAATCTATAATTAATCGATTAATCGATTCTTTTTTCAATCGATCGATATTATGTATTTGCAAACTATCGATGTTTAACGAACACTAAACCGGAGAGGAGTATAATAGCAACTGTTGTAAATATTTTGTCATTTTTATTTTCATAGCGTAACAAGTGTAGCGCGATTTTTTTTTTTTTTGACATAGTATAGACATTTGCCAGTGTCGATGTTTTCATTCATACTTTATATACTATAAATTTAATAAATTATCTCGTTATTATACACGGAATGAATTACATTTTTTAAAAACATGATAGAGAGATTTATATTTTATTTTGTTATTTTTCTAAATTAAACTCTGACATTCCAACCCAGTACTTAATTAGTATTAAAAATCTAATATATTCTATTTAAAATATATAATAAATGTAGAAGGTATATTTTTAAATAGTCTTAACTATACATTTTAATACAAGGTATAATTGATAAAGAATTAGGAAAAATCAACAAACTTATTCTATTATATAGACTTAATAGTAGTTGATACAAATATATAATCTATATAGATTAAGGTAGTCTCTATGGTTTTGTTTTTCCTATAGAGGGTAGAGACAAGCAGACTTTTGTGGGCTTTCAAATGAAAATTTATCCGGCAAAATGCACGAACTAATTGTTCGAAAAAAGTTTACTAAAAGTATGGCGTGAAATTAACAATGTATAATTAAAATGCCCTTTAGCTTTAGTAACTCCATATAAATTTCATCCGATTTCTCGGATACTTTTAATATACGAAGTTGGTCCTTATCTTTACTCTTCGTAGTTTTTTCCGCGCGCATTTTTTTTAAATACCTTATCAGAAAGTGATTTAAAAACGTGAAAATAAATTTAAAGTTTACAAAGATTTCTTATGTTCCATATACAAACATCTGTGGAAGTTATACTTTTTTAGGTTATGAAAAATTGACGAGAGTATATTTTTAAGATGCGCGCGCAGCACATTGTCTAAACTATGAACTTGCTTGTTAAACCTCTTGTTCTGTTGTGATGAGAACACACTCGATGTTATGACGTCACAAAACATTGATTGTGATATCCAAAGAAGCATAACTTCGCGTACATAAGTACACGCGTCTACTTTTTTTACACACTTTGAATATAAAACAAATTAGATGAATTATATTTAGAAATATTAACGGTAATATTAAATTCGTCGTTAACGGATATTATATGTATTTAAATTAAAAAAACAGTCACAAATGTTATATTAACTTACACGAATTAATATTAAAATAGAAATTCGTAATATACATCACAGATAAAAATAAAGAAATAAAAACGAATATTGTACTAAATAGAATAAGAAGCAACATTTTCTTAGAGTAAGCGTTTAGGAAAATGCAACACAAGTCAAGCAGATTAAATAAATACAAATTAAAAAGTTTTATTTGTATTTAAGGGGATCACTCCCGCGTGCTTCGAAAATTATTATTTTTGTAATTTTTCATGTTTTACGTCTTTTTTTTTAATAACTTAAAATACAAATATGACGTTATTTTTTTTACAATTTTACTTTAAAATTATATGATTCTACTTATATCTTGTATGAAATAGATGGAAAGGTAATTGTATAAGACTTTTCAGTTTATAATTTAAAATAATTAGAATCTCTTTAGAAAGTAATTTAGTTGTATTAATTAAGTGAATGTATTAATTAATAAAATGTACCTACCTATGTTTAAATTAAATTAGGGTTTTCTTGCCATATGTCTATTTGATTTGAAATTATATTGCAATATATAAATGATATAAATAACTTTCGTTTTAATTTACTTTCATTATAATGGTCAGGGCGATTATAAACTTGAATTTTGATTTAATAAACGTACACTTTAGAAGGGAATCAGTTCTATAAACGTTTAAAAAACGTGTTAAATTAGAGCGTAGCTGAATTGCGGACACAGTCGTATATTTTACGTGGATACGTGTCCGCTCGGACTCTTTTTTACGTACCCAGAACCACTTCACATTGTCATATAATATTAAAATGCTATCATTGGATTGCTGTTGAGAAGCTCTTTCCAGCCGTATACAATATCTATGTTTTGATTTAACTTTTTGATGAGAACAGGCCGATATTGTATGAAGTTTTCTTAAATTTTAACTTAATAACACCATATATAATATTCACAATAATTATTCCACACTAACGTTTTGTAAACGCAATCGATAAATCTTGACTAGAGCTGTCGATTCAAACAAAAATAAATAAAATAACAAAATAAAAATAAAATAATATTTACTTCAGATGAGCAACATCTATATTTGGTTAGTAACACAAAAGAAAAAATCTTATACCTATGTTAGTAGACGCTAATATTTAGTAACAAGTTCGCTTCCTGTGATACAATTCCTAATAAGATGATAAATAATAGAGGAATCGTATCTCCCTGCTATGGATTTCATGATGGAGTTGGAGCTGGCCCGCACTCTGCAGAAAATGCGACCATCGTAATTTTTCGAGTCATAATTTGTACAAAGTTGAAATTGGTTTTGTTAACGCGCGCGCTTCACTGCCCCGCGCAGCCGCAGGGATCGCTGTGTGGTCGGAGAGGGGTTGGCGACGCGTGGGACGAGATCTGCGCCGGCGCCGAGCTGGCCTTGTCGGCCAAGGACCGCCGCGCCATGCCGTATATTTTCTATTAATAACCATTGTAATTTTAACCATATAATCAATATGCTTCTTCCATGTGTAAAATGGGTTTTAATTCCAAACTCGCAAGTGTCAACGTAGACAGGTTTCATGACGATATCTTCCTTCACCGAAAACTCAGACTCAAAGTTTTTGAACTTATGCCGATCAACACAGAATCCGAACACTGTTATTGTGGTTTATGGCTAAACTTTATTGCTCAATTAACTAGGTACTATATTAATTTGTACCTATATCTTTAAAATCTCGCTTTTTGTGTCACGAGTTCATTGACCTTTTTCTGCAACATAACTGAATATTAAATAACGACGAACTCGAAGATGGAACAGCGTTAAGCCTGGAAGTAAGACACAATACAACTTCTGATAGCTAAGCAAGAGAGATATAGAAAATGCCCACCATCATAATACTATTTTCATTAACATCCACAAAGAATAACGTAAGACAACAATCTAAAAAAAAAAACAATATAGTAGAACACAGTATGTAATGTGAAGCAACATAAACCGGTATATGGAACCGGCTAGATGTAATACTTAGGTTAAAATTCGCCACAGATAAGCAAAAAATACGGTATTCGAGTTATGTCCCGTTCACACAACGCGACGCGACAAAATCATAAGAGAAATAAATATTAAATGTATTTGAAAAGAAATTTTTTAGACAACGATTCGAATAATTGTGAGTTGAGAGTGAAATTACAAGAACGCGTCACGTCACGTATAGGCACATTTCGTTACATGAGAGAAAAGAAAAATATTATGTAAAGAGAAGGAGAAAGAGACGTATACACTGCATATATACACAGTTTAATTTAATACTTAATAATAATAATAAATAATAATGTAATACCCGTGTCTCTTTAAGAAGTTTCACTTCTATCAGGTGTACGGTGCCGTACGCGCAATTTTTTGAAGTAAAAATTTATATTCGTTGTGATATGAAACTCGATGAAACAAAAAAGCTAATATAAAAAGAGACAACCTTATTCATCTATAAGATTTAGCCTACGAGAGAATGAGATAGAATACATTTACATTATGTACGGTTAATGCAGGTCCTGATTCTCATGATTGAGATTGTCGTCGGGTTAGCCTAGTGGTGTGAGACAATCAAACTTCATACGCAGTACGCACGAGTGGTCGATAGTTCGGATCCCGCTGATTTAGGATATTTAAAAATATTTTTAAAGTGAAACTTCTATTCTATCGCCCCAAAATTTTTCGTTTATATATCACATGTCGCATTACAACTGGCCGTGGAGTAGGGAACTGTGAGACTCGAGGCGAAGATGAAGTTGACAACGATTCAATGAATTAATAATTATTTTATTTAAATTATGTGTGCAGTAGTTCATAAGTGACAGAATTGAAATCTTCAGAAAAAAGTATGTTTCGATATAGTCTGGCCATGCTGATGATCATTATTAATCGGCAGGAACCCATATTTAATCATTTTAATCATAATTAAAACGATTTAAATATAATGTAAACATTGACGGCAACACGAGAATGGGTCTGAAAAGTTTCTTTTTTTAATCACACTGTGCATGTTCCCTATACGGCCGTTTATACTTTAATCCCAGTAAATTAAAAGAACTCAATAATCATCATAATAAACATTAATTTATCGCGATTAATGGGAGAAAAATATTTGAGTCAGTAAATAATTTCCTGTATGCTTTTTATTACAAAGTACTTACAATGTATACCTACAATTAAATTTCTAGCCTCCAACGGTTTAACCCGTGTGCAATTTATTCGAGTTATCTTTGACGTGTATGAAACTGCTTCGCTCCTATAACCTTCCTCAGTAAACAGGCTACAAAATGCGTTTTTTTTAATCTGACTGCTTGTTCCAAAAACAAAAACCGAATAAAAAACAATCACTTGAGTTTTATAATACTAGTATGGATAATTATTATATAAAATTAGAAAAACTACATAATTTAAACAAAAAAGTGTTACAGTGTGAACGAAACATTAAACCGGACTTTATACCCACTTACCAACTCGTAACGCATGGTATGGACGGCCAAACACTGGCTAAAAGATTCCGTTAGTAGCCACACTCACATTCTCACAGTAATATTTAGTAATTGCCGAGTTATCCACCTGTGTTGACGTGCATCACAAACAAACTCAATTAATGTTTAGTGCTTGAAAAATATTTCGTAGAGCTCGTAAGTATTCGTTATATATTTTAAATTGAAATTAAACAGTCCCAATATTTTAAGTGTAATAAGGTAATAACTATTTTTGTCAATAATAAAAACAAACTGGCAAGTAATGAATTTTAAAAATATTCTTTATCGTACATATTACAGGTGCTTACATTTCGTACTGTTTTGCGTAAATAAAAACTATGTTTATTCGAAGATTACAATGTATTTTTCCACGGATCTTCCGGTGGCAACATCCGTTTTCTGGACTGCAATTAGCTTTTATATTTGTTAACGATCTAATTAAATAAAGTTTAGTCGATTTTCATTGATTGTTTAAAAAAAAATGACCAAATTGAAACTTTTTTTATGAGTAAAGCCGCCTAAGTTTCTATCACCGTCATGTTTTTTACTTACCTATGCTAATTGTGCGCTAATGTTGGTAATGTTAACAAACAAGTCAATTTAATAATTCCAATATTGTTTTTAGGAGAATACCTTGAATATAAGCACAGTGTTGTTATGACCTAACAGTAATCATTTAACACTATCATACTTCATGAATGGTAAATAATTATTATGTAAAAATATTATCAGTGGCTAAACTTACCATAATTTGTGGGTTTTTCAAGTTAAAACAAGAATATTTTGATTATATTTGTAACATATTATAGAAATACTAGCTGTGCCCCGTGGTTTCACCCGCGTTAAATATGTTCGACAAACACCACGGCGCGGCGCGGCGCGCCAACGTGCCCATGTAGCCGTAGCAATCATGACGTATCGTAATCGTAAACGTATCGTAAGCAATGATGGCTCAGTGGTAGCGTGTACGACTTCGCATCGATTGACGTGAGTTTGAATCCTTGCAATGAGCTTGAGCTTTCGGTGAAGGAAAACATCGTGAGGAAACCATACCATGGTTGTAGGGCATTTTCTAGGTTTTTCTAGACAGGTAGCTACCACCCTCAAGTTGAAAATCTGTCGCCAAGCACTAATAGGTGTGTTCCGGCAGCTGCATTTGAGAGCCAGTCTTCCACTAGGTTTAGCGTGTTATCATCTTGGGCCATATCGTCACGTAAGATTGTGGACACTACGCCAAACCTATAATGATACAAAAATATATATAAAAAACTCCATACATAATTACTGAGTTGGAACGGCTCGTGTATATCAGTGCGTGTTAGCAAAAACACATCCAACAGACCGGAACAGCCCGAACACTATACAGGTTTGCGGTAGAAACAGGTGTGACGCTGGTATTGCAAGTGTCGAACTTTGCACTGATTCTTCCACTCTTAAATGATCCTCTTGATAGTCGTGACTGTTCTAGAACTGGATGAAGAATTTCAGATTCAACCAGAACTATACTGTCGCCGTAAGGAAATGAGGTGCATCTAACTAAAACAAAAAGTGGAGAAATTTCAAAAAGTCAGTAGTAAGATATGTCTATTAGACAACCAATCTTAAAACAAATATAAGTTTAAATAGTTTAAAAAAAAACGAAAAAACAGGTTTTAATCATGCATTAAAATTTATAAAACTTTTTATTCTTATAATAACACTTCGTTACCAAGCCCAATCTCTTTGCCTTGTCAAAACGAATCATATGAACCTAAACTCAAGGGGTTTGCTAGAAGCTACTGAAGAGTTCCACTATCCACCTTCTGGCTCCATCAACAGATCACCTCCAAGATACTAAATTATAGTGTTGGCATATGAATTACATATACATAAAAAGTTTCATTTCGATACGACAATTAGAAGTAGGATAAAATTGACTTACAAGGTATTATTACATTGTTTGTTAGTTACAAGTGAAGGAAGTTAATAAAAGCGTGTTAAAAAATAGACATGCCATTTGTTCCTGACTATAATAATAGTAAAGAGTTGTACAATGTTATAAAATAGTAAAGAGTTGTACAATGTAATAAAATAGTAAAGAGTTGTACAATGTAATAAAAATTAATGAATTTGTAAGAAAGAAAAAATACTACGGTGGGATTTAGAATAACAGAAAGATAACATTTGGACAGTTTTTAAAATGTTCGACCGTGTGTCTGTTAATTTGTACGCTAATCACGTAGAAACTGCTAGACGAAATTTTATAAAATTTAGTATTTTTGCAATATACAGTCTTTAGTAATATTTAGGATGCATTTTTACACATGTTATGGACATTTGTATTCAGTATAAATCGCATTTAATTTGTGTATTCATATAAAAAGGTATGTATGTAGTTTATGAAACTGTTGCATAATGCGGGGTATTAAAACACGAGTGTTTTATACGGCTCGGTTTTTAATAGTATCACACGAGTGTTTTAATACCTAGTTATTTCATACAATACTTTATCTATTCTCATACACTGGGATTGAAACCTGCTAAATTAAAGATCAAAGTGAAAAGAGTAAGAAACAGTTTATTAGTTATAATAATTATTCAATTAATGTATTTACTCTTCAATATTTAGTATTTAGACCATAATGAGGAACTCGTGAACTTGTCAGACAATTACTGAAAATAGACCAATAGCACGTTTTCCGAAAACGAAGTAGCCTTGTTTTGCATTTTCCGTGCCATAAAATCGTGATAGCATATTTTATCATATAATTTTCTCAACTTCGCTGGTAATAGATTACAAGTCATGTCCGGCGCCACATTTAAAATAAAGGGCGGAGTCAAATTTTCTTAACATTCACTGCTACGTACATACTGCTGCATACTTAAGAATGAAAAAACTATGCACGGAATTTAGTACAACAAAACGTATGAATAGCGCCAAAACCCAGCACATTACCGCGCATGCGCTAAAGCGGGCGCTACCACAGATAAGTATAAATTGGAATCAATTTTTTTTGTAATGCTACATAAATTTGCTCTGTATAGTATTGGTAAAAAAATAGTATTATAGCATTATTTTGTTAGAGAAAAAGTGTTATAACTACATTTTTAAATTTCGGTATTGTTTTTATAAAGTATGTCAGTATAAACTCGCTTTAAAGTGTATAACTCAAATTTTATGATATGAGAGTAAATAAACATACATATAATTTACAGTGAAAAAAAAAATAAGCATTGCAACGAAAGATGCTTTATTAAGAACACCGGTAGTTATCAAAACTGTAATTGCCATGTACTCTGACTCAGATTTTCGACATTGGCATAAAATAAAAATTATTCTATCGTTTCTTTTTTTTTCAATTTGGTAAGCCCACGTATAGGATAGTGTAGCGCAATAAATATGTAAAAAAAAAGTGGATGCGTGTACGCGCGTTAAAAGTTATACTTGTATGATTAGTAGTAGTAACTAACACTCATTATTACATGACTCTTAAAATGGAGTGTGACTATTTTTACAACAAAAAAACAAGAGATTTAGCAAACATAGTGGACAATTTTTGTTACGATGTAGCGCGCATTGTGAAACTTGACACTTATCATTTTTTCATAATACGCCTGAAGTATAAACTTCTGAAACTTTGCAAATATAATCCGCCAGCTTCTGGTACTATAACTTTTCCAATTAATCAATGTACATATATAGATGTGCCCTTTGTTTTCATCCGCGTTAAATTGATCTCTCGAACTCTTCCCACGCCGCGGTTGCGAACGCACCCGTTTATCCTCCTATCGTTCTTCTTCTTCTTTTCCTAACTTGGCAACTCTTCCTCCTTATTGAAAACCATTACTGCCATTATCGAGTGTATATAGTTTCCAGTGTTACGACGATTTGTGTATCCTAAGGAGATGGTGGGTCCCTTGTTAGAACTTGCTAGGGAGTTTTTGTGGCATCTCAGAATTCATGATCCATGTTATTATTTCCAATTCACTTCACTTGTGCACAATAACCAAGCTTTATTATGCATAACGCCACCTGTATTACACAATATAGGGTCAAATAGCACAAATTTATGAATAAAAAATAATAACCACTACATGACAGTTTGAAATCCCGCCAAAAACTCCTATCTTATTCTCGCTTCCCGTACTTGCCAACAACATTGCCTTACTTGAAGTTACTGCTCCACTCCTTAAGATCGTGGCGTGAAGTTATATACATATAACCGCCTTCAATGAATAGCTAATATAAAATCCAAAAAAGTTTTTTTTTTTTCAATATTACATATAGTTCCATAGCTTAGCGCGTACAAATATATTTAAAAAAAAACAATCTATTGAGGTTATAATATTAGTACCTGATATTCTATGTTTTGCATTTGAATGAAATTCCAAGTAACTTAACCCAGTTATAAACTTTCTAACAGTTCCACGACTCACCGTCATGTTTTCTAATGGTCAATAACCATGTATGTTTTATATTTTTCTACTAATTTAAAATAATGGTTATTAAAAATACGATACTTGCAGTTAATTTAAATATTTATTTATACATTAATGTACAGTTACATTTTATTTTATTGAGATTAATTAGATGACTCCTAAGTATCATCATTACATATTATAATATATGTAAAACAAAGTAACCCGCCGCGTCTGTCTGTCTCAACGCGATAAACTTGAAAACTGCCGGACGGGTGGTTATACTGTTTCATAAATAGGCGGAGTGATTCATGAGGAAGGTTTAGGTATATAATGCATTAAGGTTGTGTGTAAATTGGTTAAAATATGACGATGATTGTTGAAGATGTCGGAAAAATATGCCGACTAGGAGCTTTACTGGCGTGCGCCGCGTAAACAAATAAAGTTATATCGAGCTACATCGAAACAAGTTATGTGTGATTAAAATACCACTTTTGCATTTTGAAGGTTAAATAAACATATATATTTTACTAATGAAATCAAAAATTTAAAAGATATGAACATACCATTCGAATAATGGTACATATGGTTTATTTCTCCAAAGAATAAGGACTCGATAGCACAAGTGCCATTAATTTCTGTCGCGATTGACGCGAATGGACTCCGCGCGGTTGTTCTACCTGTCTGTCACCTAATTCTAGATATACTATTAATATACTAGATTTACAATACTATTTCTCGTGACTCTGGCTGAAACATGTAACCTAATGTTAGATAGCCTATACTATTCCTCGTGAAACTGGTTATCCCATACAAAAAGAATTTTTCGGAGTTTCAGTGATTAGCGTGTTTAAACAAACAAACAAAAAATCTCTACCGATTTATTATATTAGTATAGATTTTAATTTTGAAATTTTTGCTAATTGGCTTACTTGTTCATACTTGCATACAGCTTCCCAAATTTCTTGTTACTCCTATGCTCCTTAAAAGTCGTACCGTGAATTTATATAGTCTATAACTGTTGGCGACATACGAAACACGTAATTAAGATATTAAGTATTATTAATAGAGATAACAAATAAGTAATATTTTATAGATATATTTGATATAATTATGTTAAGAATGTGTTTCAAAATAGAATATTGATATTTTGTTTACAATGTATGGAATATGTATAGAGTTAGTACTAGATAATACGATTTTCTTGAGATGTATATTTCATCGGTTTAAGTAACCATTAATTATTGAAATATGTGTTAAATTTGTGTTTAATCATATAGAATTATAGATACAGAATAGAATGCAACAAAGATAATAATAAGATTTATAATAGTTTAATAGAAATATATAAAATACATAGACCGGACGGCGGGTTCGCTCATAGAAATTAAGGTTTTTTGTAAATTATTATAAAATGGTAATTTTTACGAATAAGATTTAATTTGCATTATATAGAGCATAAAATAAGGAAAATAATGATGTATAATACATGTATGTAAGGATTATAAATAAAGAATTATAGAGCGGGAAATAGGCCGACCAAAGTGAAAATAGATAACAATAGTGAACCGAGCTCTCTAGGCGATAGGGGCTCTCTTTAAGGTAACGCCTCGGAGTACTTAAGCTCGCGAGTTTTGTACTGGGGCATGTGATTCAGCGTCTATAGACAGATGTCAATCCAACAGATGTCAATAGCAGCAATACGAAGATTGGTCGGCCTAAGAAACGCTCCTGTACAAGATTTGGTGTTTTATTAAAGAGTCGCCGCTTTGGGTGGATATTGAGGTGCAATATTGCACCCCCCCCCCCTCTCCTCGGACCCTTCATCTCCGCCTCGAGGCTTCGAGTCGCCGGCACATTAGTAGGGGTGTCACGAGACGGGCATCCGGCATATATAAATTTCGCCCGTCCCCCTCCCGGGTACTCGTCACCCCCCCTCTCCTCAGTCGAGGGAAGTGACGTGAACCCAACAGTTGGTCCTTCGAGCCGGATCCTCAACACCACTACGAGATGCCAGTCACAAGAAGCCAGAAGGGTTCATCGAGGGAACAGGCGCCTGACACAGAAGCCATTACGGCAGGGACTCAAGCACAGCAGAGCGGCTCAGGAACTACGGAGTTCACTTCATACGAGACCACCATGACCGGCACGACGCGTGACACGAGGACGACTTCCCAGGGTCATGAAGACAAGGAAGCATCCACCGTGAGGAGGAACCGCCCTGCATCAGTGAAGTCACAAAGAAGACGCAAGGAACTGGAGGCCCGCGCCGAGTTAGCCGAGAAGGAGCTTCGGGAAGCACAAGCAGCCACGGCAGCCGCCAGGCTGCACTTAGAAGTCATACAAGCCGAAAATGAAGAGGATGAAGACTCAATTATAGAAGAGCCATTGGACCGGGTTGACCACGTCAGGGAATGGGTCCAGCAGTCTGCAGAAGGATTCTCCAAGAAAGGACACGAGGGGGAGGCATCCAAGGAGGGGTGCATAGGGATTCGCCCACCTTCCGCCGACAAGCCCGACACCAAGGCCGATATGGAGATGAGTCACAGAAACCTCGCAAGGGCTATTGCTGAAGAAATGAAGAGCGTTCACATCCAAGGTCAAGTGCTGCAACCGGACTACATGCATCAGCTGCCATTCTTCGATGGTAACTCAAGGGAGTGGATGGCATTCAAAGCTGTCTACGAGGACACAGCCCCACTCTTCTCCGACGTACAGAACATGGCGAGGTTAAGAAGAGCCTTGAAGGGGGAGGCAAGAGAAGGAGTCCGCAGTCAACTATACTCCGAGAGCACACCGGGGAAAGTGATGGAGGCCTTGAAGCGGTGTTATGGAAGAGCGGACGCGCTGGTTCTGGCAGAACTGGACAGAATAAGGAAGCTGCCACCGATCAGCGACAACCCGTACGACGTGTGCCTGCTCGCAAGCAACGTGAACAACACCGTGGCGGCGATACGAGGACTGCGGAAGCCACAATACCTCCAGTCACCAGAAATACTGAGGAGCATCGCCGACAAGATGCCAGCCATACTGAAGTACCGATGGTATGACTACGTCGCGGACAAGGCTGAAGGGGATCCTGACCTGAACCTGATGGCAAGGTTCCTGAACAGGATGGCGGACCGATGCGGACCACACGCCACACCAGAGGCTGCTACGAGGAAGCAGATACCAAGAAGGCAAGCTGCGCATACGACGACTGATCACATCAAAGAAGAGAGACCAGGAATAGAGAAGCAGGGGATTGATCAAGGAGGAAGAGAGAAGACTGCATGTCCACATTGCCGCGAGGGACATTTTCTACATGAATGTCCCAAGTTCCGTCAAGCACCTGTGAAGAACCGATGGAATATCGCGAAAGAATCGCGGTTATGCTACAAGTGCCTGAGCGGACGACATCGAAAGGAGACCTGCCGTCACCCTCCATGCCCAACCTGCAAACGTTGGCACCATAGCTTGCTGCATGAAGAAAGAAGAGAAGAAACGAAGCAAGAAAAAGAAGTGGCCAACAACGTGAGACTTCCTGTGAACTGCACCAGGTCATCGAGAGCGTACCTGAAGATGATTCCTGTCGAGGTTTATGGACCAGCAGGAGAAGCCAGGGTCTTAGCTCTGCTGGATGAGGGGTCAACTGTCACCCTATTGGACTCGACGGTAGCTGAGCAGGTCGGCCTCGAGGGACCCAAGGAGACGCTTCATTTGGAAACCGTGGGTGGGCAATCCATGGTGAAGAAGGATTCGATGAAGCTCAACATGCAGATAAGAGGATTGCACCAGTCAAAGAAGAGAACAGTCACCGGGGCACGCACCATTGACGACATGAACCTGACGCCTCAGCGACTGGAGAAGAGCACCATAGAGAACTGCGCTCACCTTAAGAAGCTGATGAAGCAACTGCACTATGAAGAGGATTCTCCCAAGTTGCTGATAGGACAGGACAACTGGGAACTCATCATATCGAGAGCGACGCGCAAAGGAAAGAAGAACCAGCCAGTGGCATCCTTCACTCAGCTCGGATGGGTGCTGCATGGCTTCGATGGAGGCACGTCGCGACCAGTCAACTTCGTGACATGTGCACACGTGTCAGCCCGTGAAGAGGCATTGGAGAAGTTGATAAAGGATCACTTCGCGGTGGAGTCACTGGGGGTCCTGCCGAAGATGCCAAGCACAGACCAGGACCAGAGAGCACTGGACATTCTGGAGAAAACCAGCCGGCGCTTGGAAGATGGACGCTTCGAAGTTGGACTCCTCTGGAAGAATGATGAAGAGGGTCTGCCAGACAACTTCAAAGCCGCTGAAGTGAGATTGAATGGAATCATGAAGAAGCTGCACAGAGACCCGGAACTGAAGAAAGAATACCAAAGTCAAATAGAAAACCTCGTGAAGAATGGATATGCAGAGGAAGCAGATCAAGATACAACCTCAAGACGGAAGTGGTATTTGCCACATTTTGCTGTCACGCATCCAACGAAGAAGAAGAAACGCCTGGTGTTCGACGCTGCAGCCAAAACAGGAGGGAAGAGTCTGAACGACCTGCTCTTGTCTGGGCCAGACCTGCTGCAATCGCTCTTCGGTGTCCTGCTACGGTTCCGGCAGAAACCAATCGCCGTGGTGGCTGACATCAAAGAGATGTTTCTCCAAATACGAATACGAGAAGAGGATCGTGATAGCTTGAGATTCTTATGGAAGGGCGAGCAAGCGAGTGGACCCATCAAGGAATACAGGATGACATCAGTCATATTTGGGGCCGCTTGTTCTCCAAGTGCTGCGATCTTCGTCAAGAACAAGAACGCTGCTGAATATCAAGATCAGTTCCCGGAGGCCGCTCGTGCAGTGGAGCACAACCATTACATGGATGACTATTTACAGAGCTTCGATACAGACGACGAAGCAACCAAGATAGCCAACGAGGTGGACATCATCCACAAGAAGGCGAAATTTGAGCTGAGAGGATGGGCGTCCAATAGTCCCTCCGTGTTAAGAAGCCTCACCAAGGAAACCGGGCAGATGGAGATCGACCTTGGACCAAAGGAGGAGAAGACCCTGGGCTTACGCTGGTACACGGAGGACGACGAATTGGGATTCAGGACATGCCTAGGGAAATTTAAGGAAGATGTCCAGCAAAGAAGAGGACCTACCAAGAGGGAAGTGACGAGTGCCCTGATAGCCACCTTCGACCCTATGGGAGTGGCATCACTGGTTCTCATACAAGGGAAGGTTCTCATACAAAGCATATGGAGAAGCGGCGTTGACTGGGACGAGGAAGTCACCGCAAGAGATCAAGAGGCATGGAGAGAGTATCTCGCGAACGTGCAGGTGCTAGAGACCCTGCGCATTCCAAGATGCTTCACGCATTCAAGCGACGAGGGGGAGCTGCACACGTTTACCGACGCTAGCGAGACTGCCTACGCTTGCGCGGTATATTATAGAGTGCGCAAAAAAGATGGAGGCTACCAAGTTGCACTGCTGGCAGCCAAAGCAAGAGTGACTCCCCTGAAGCCGGTATCCATCCCACGGCTAGAACTGCAGGCAGCGCTGTTGGGCACTCGAACGACGCGGACGGTGGAAGAAGAACTGGGCTTGAAGATCAAGAAACGGACGTATTGGACTGATTCAAGCACGGTCCTCTCATGGATCAAGTCGGATCCGAGGACCTTCAAACCGTTCGTAGCGCATCGGCTTGCAGAAATAGAAGACCTCTCGAGACCACAAGAATGGCGCTGGGTCCCGACTAGCCAAAACCCGGCGGACGACGCGACGAGAAGAGTTCCTTGCGACTTCGACTTCCAACAGGAACCTGCAGTGTAGGGACACAGTACTGATCGTGGATTCCACGCTGCCACGAAACACGTGGCCCAGGGGTGTGGTAACCCAAACGCACCCTGGACCAGACGGCCGCATCCGAATAGTGGAAGTGCGCACCGCAGGCGGGATGCTGAAGAGACCGAGCTCCAAGGTGGTGCTGCTGGTTCCAGCGACGAGCGACGAGCAACGTGACGCCGGTACCAGACAGCCTTCAGCAATGTCGCCATGACTGGAGTTGGTGCTGCGCACGAGGGGGAGGATGTTGGCGACATACGAAACACGTAATTAAGATATTAAGTATTATTAATAGAGATAACAAATAAGTAATATTTTATAGATATATTTGATATAATTATGTTAAGAATGTGTTTCAAAATAGAATATTGATATTTTGTTTACAATGTATGGAATATGTATAGAGTTAGTACTAGATAATACGATTTTCTTGAGATGTATATTTCATCGGTTTAAGTAACCATTAATTATTGAAATATGTGTTAAATTTGTGTTTAATCATATAGAATTATAGATACAGAATAGAATGCAACAAAGATAATAATAAGATTTATAATAGTTTAATAGAAATATATAAAATACATAGACCGGACGGCGGGTTCGCTCATAGAAATTAAGGTTTTTTGTAAATTATTATAAAATGGTAATTTTTACGAATAAGATTTAATTTGCATTATATAGAGCATAAAATAAGGAAAATAATGATGTATAATACATGTATGTAAGGATTATAAATAAAGAATTATAGAGCGAGAAATAGGCCGACCAAAGTGAAAATAGATAACAATAGTGAACCGAGCTCTCTAGGCGATAGGGGCTCTCTTTAAGGTAACGCTTCGGAGTACTTAAGCTCGTGAGTTTTGTACTGGGGCATGTGATTCAGCGTCTATAGACAGATGTCAATCCAACAGATGTCAATAGCAGCAATACGAAGATTGGTCGGCCTAAGAAACGCTCCTGTACAAGATTTGGTGTTTTATTAAAGAGTCGCCGCTTTGGGTGGATATTGAGGTGCAATATTGCACCCCCCCCCTCTCCTCGGACCCTTCATCTCCGCCTCGAGGCTTCGAGTCGCCGGCACATTAGTAGGGGTGTCACGAGACGGGCATCCGGCATATATAAATTTCGCCCGTCCCCCTCCCGGGTACTCGTCACCCCCCCTCTCCTCAGTCGAGGGAAGTGACGTGAACCCAACAATAACCTTCACCAATAAATAGGCTATTAAATGTGAAAAATAATTATTCAAATCTGACCGGTAGTTCCAGAGATTAGCGCGATCAAACAAACAAATAATCTCTTGAACTTTATAATATTGGTATAAATAAAGCCCGCATTTTTTATCGCTCTGATACGGACGAAACCGCTGGCAAATAATAGTGTATTATATCACCTGATATATCAGTTAATTTATTTATTTAGGTAACAAACAGTCATGTAAAATACGTTACAATTATATACACTAGCAGAAAAAATGTTACAAACATTATATACATACATTTACACACGTAAATGACAAAGCGGTAGTTGCTTATAAACATAGAAACATACATAGAATCAAAAAGTATTCAATAAAAGACTCAATTTTCTTTTGTATGAAGTTAAATTAATATAAAAAATATTCATATCTTTAAAAAAAATATTATAAAATGAGCATGATCGCCTGAAGAAGGTATTTTTCACATAATTCTATTTGTTAATATTGAATGTTTTTAAGGTTCCAAAGACAAAAAGGAACCCTTATAGTTTCGGTATGTCTGTCTGTCTGTCCGCGGCTTAGCTCAGAGATTCTTCGTACCAGTGTTGCCGCTTAAGAAAAAATAAACTCACCAAACATTTTTCGACTGAAGGATCAGTTTACGAAATATCAAGCTTTATTAATCACGCCATTTGAAATTTTATTATCAATTCTAATATTTTTATAAACTTCGTATAATGTAGTTTACACAACCATTCATTAGTATATTTCCTTCAGACTAAGCTACCGATATAAACGATTGAATAGGCTTTTACCGTGGCCTTCCAGCTCACCCCTTTAGCAACCCTAACTTTGTTTACAATCTCTCCAGTTTAATTAATTTTACCTCAATCGTGTTTAAAAATAAATTACGTAAAATACAAATACTGTCAATGCATATTTTGTCGGAAAAAATGTAACCTTCACTTAAAGCTAAGTGACGTCAAGCAAACCTGATTGCCTTGAACGTAATGCATGTCAATAAATGAGTTTGACTTTAGTGTAGTACAGTGTTTCTTTTACACTTTGTACCTATTTATAGAAAGATAATATCTACACATGTCGCTTTTTCAAGAGTAACCTCTAAACAAAATATGTTTGTATTGTCTAATGACAAAAAAAGCTGTAAACGTTGTTTAAGGACATTCTGTAGTAGGGTATAGTATATTTAGTATCAGCATTGCAACCGTGCGAAGCCGGGGCGGGTCGCTAGTATATAATATATATATATATATATATAATAGTATAATAAGAGAACGTTGTGGTGTGAAAGATATAGTGACACGGATTGAGAAAGGGATGCTTATATGGTTTGGGCATGTAGAGAGGATGAATGAAAGAAGAATGACAGACAGATTTATAAGATGAGTGTAATTGGTAACGTTAAAAGAGGAAGGCCTAGACGAAACGACTTAACGACGAAACTTACGAACGAAAGTTACTTCATCATAAAGACAATTTTATGTGGATAAACTTGGCCCTTTATAGAATGCTATTTGGACGAACAGTTTTCCAGATAATATAAAATTAAAATAATTCAACACTCGGCTTGGATGTTGTGGCGAGAACGAGCCGTCCGCGTGTGAGTATGACGTTTAACCCTGGCCACCCGATAAAATATTGTCTATACTGAAGTACCTATTATAAATCATCAATCAGCGATTTCTTTTAAATTATATACGGTTGAAACCGCGAGGCATAGCTAGTATACCATATATTAAAGTCAATGACTCAACAACAGCCACAACCGATGAGAGCAATGTCTTTATAATAATACTAGATGTAACCCGCGGCTCCGCTCGCATGAACTACAAAATGCTATAAATCAAGCGTACGTGCGAATTTTACTGCCCCAAAAATATTTATTGTAGGTGATGTTTAGAAGATAGACATAAGCTATTGTTGACTTTTATGTAGGTCTTTTTAAGATCTACAATTATATGATACATTAATTTGATATAACTCGTAAGATTTACTCATCGTGAGCCATTTAAGAGCCCAAAAAGCGACTTTTTCTGAATTGATTCACCATTATTGTCCACGCTAAAAACGGCCCGGAGTTTTTACCTCACCCCCGTTTTGCTAATATTTAAACTGTTTTTTAACTAACTATACTATTAGCCTTAGGGACCCTAGAGCCTCAGACGGCTTTTACAGCTTCACCCGGGCTTGGGGGCGAGTGCTTAAGGCACTCAGCCACGAAAGCAAAACAACAGGTTCCAAGGGTGCCAAAGTGGCCGAACTTCGGTTTGAACTGTTGCGGCGATTTGCAATCACGATCTGACTAATTCCCTATCCATAAATCGATCTAAACTAACTATTGGGAAGAGGGCAAGAAACAAGTGTATAAGTGTATTTGAAGCAATGATGGCTCAGTGGTAGCGTGTACGACTTCGCGTCGATTGACGTGAGTTCGAATCCCTGCAATGAGCCTGAGCTTTCGGTGAAGGAAAACATCGTGAGGAAACCATAGCATGGTGGTAGGGCGTTTTCTAAATGCCAGAGTGGCTAGCTACCATCTTAAAGTTGAAAATCTGTCGCCAAGCACCAATAGGTGTGTTCCTGCAGATGCACTTGAGAGTCAGTCTTCCACTAGGTTTAGCGTGCTTTCATCTTGGGCCACATCGTCACTTAACATCAGGTGAGATTGTCGCCACTACGCAAAACCTAAAGCGATAAAAAAAATATGTATTTAGTGATATGTAAATTTTTGTCTAAACTAACTAGCCAAAAAAAGAAAAAAAGGTCCCTTACAGAATCTATGTACCTGAGTGTAGTGCATGTATGTTGAGATGCAGTGTAATGATTGTATGTTGTAAGCTAGTGAATACAGTGTCACTGTATCGCGCAAGCGGCTGCTTGACTCAAGGCCAATATTAAATTATGTTTACCTACTTTTTACATTTAATTTAAACCTACACAAAATTATACATCTACAAGTTCTTTTAAGCACAACTTGCCTGCTACTTATGTATTGGTAGCCAATTGGTAGCCCGTTTGTTTTCATTTTGATGGAAAATTTACTTTAGGCGTTTTTTGTGAAAAACTACACTTTTTACACTTGTAATTTGCCTTCTCACTCGTTTCAGAATATACAACATAGAATAGTATAATAAATTATACATAATGTCGGAGGAATCGCAGGTACGAGCTTTTTATAGCGGCAAAAACTTCTTTATCACTGGTGGCACAGGTTTTGTTGGATTGTGTCTACTTGAGAAGATTTTACGCAGTATTCCCGATGTTGGAAAAGTTTACTTATTAATGAGACCCAAGAAGGGAAAAGAGATATCACAGAGGCTGGAAGAATTCCCCAAACACCCGGTAACATATTTTGTATTTTTAATTTTGTAAAAAGAAAAGTCCACTTTTATTTGTGAGATTAAGTTCCCATTCCACTAATGCTATGTAAATAAAGATTAAACCAAATTTAGGATTTTAAACAAAAAATTAAAAAGAAACATTTTAAACATGAAGATTGCTTGCATTGTTTTTGCAAGTTGGCAAATTGTTGGATGGTAAAAAATAATGATTGTCAATTTTATGCTTGTATGCATGGGTTTAGCTAGGATTTTGGCCAGAGGGGCAGGCAGAGAAAATATAATGTTTATAGCAAGACAACCCAGGCCTAGTATTTCCGGACGTCGTGAAATATGTCTCCCGCCTCGTTACTGCGAATACGTGATGTAGATTGTATACAGCTAATATTTGAATCTGGTGGTATAAGCGTGTGTTGATGTTCTTTTCTTAATTTTGACAGATAGAATAAGAAGAGCTCTAGCTATCGCGTCGCTTGTACTATTTTATAAAATGTCTGTCGTTGTTTCTAATTATTTCACAACTAATCGTAACTTTTCAAATGTGTAACAGTGTTCTGTTTAATAAACGATTATCTTTATCTGTCGAGTAAAATTATTTATCTGACTGAGCTAGCTTGACGAAATGTTAAGTTTTTTTATATACTAACTTGGCAGTATAACTACAGCACCTGTTGTTAGTATGGTACAGTCCAAAAACAAAAGCAATCTGTCGGTGAAAGATTCCAATGACAGCCGTTGCCATGCTGAAATGCCTCTTCATGCCTCGTTTGAAGGACCCAATATCATAGAAAGGAGGGAAAATGTTGACTGGAAGAACATTCTATAGCTGCACGGTTACCTCCTTCACCAACACATGGTCAAAATGAATTGGAATTTTAATTTTATAATACACATAAGCATTCATTTTTTTTTAATGCAATTACATGTATGGTTTAGTATATTCAATTGCTCCTCAAACTAGTTTCTTAGTTCAGATTTTAAATTTATTGAAATTTTAATATTTAAAAAAAATACAAAAAAATATGGAAAAAACTTGTTGGAGTTTTTTGCCATACCATTTATTTCATTGATAGTAGTATTTTGGGGTCTGAATTAAACAGGCGGAGTTCTATTTTTTGGTGAACACTGTTAAAGGGTCTACTGTTAGCATATTTCAGAAGAATTTATATTTTTGCCATCATAAGGTGATATTATGATCAATACTCCGACCCATAAAAAAATCTTCAAAGTATTACTTTCATCAACAATTTTTACATATATTTTAGGTATTTGAGAAACTTTTAGAAACCAACAGTTCTGATATATTCAGCAAGTTAATTCCAGTAGCCGGTGATGTCGGTGAAGATAACCTAGGTCTCAATGCACAAGATAGACAAACCCTGATTGATAATGTGAATGTTGTGATACATTCAGCTGCTACTTTGGATTTCCAAGTGAGTTGCTTTGTTCTTCTAAACATATTATTCTATAAACAGGCCTTGTGGCGCAGTCGTAGTAAGCCCTACTATTGAGTCGATAGGTTGCAGGTTCGATCCCTGCATATGACTGAATTTTATGTGATGTTCGTAATTGTCAGTTGTGTGACTGGGTGTAACATATCTATATATGTATGTATATCAGCTGTTTAGTTACCTTAATACAAGCTATGCTTAAAATGGAATTAAATGGCCGTGTGTGAATTTGTGTCCCATATATTTACTTATAAAACTCAATGTCTCTCTGCCTGTAATATAAAAGCATAAATAAAGTTTTTAAATATTAAAAAAGGTAAAATACTGTTCATTTTTCTAAAATACTATTTATTTTCTTTCTCTGACTTTAATATACTTACTTTATTTGTTGTACAAAAAGTAGGCAACCACAAATATGAGTAGCTACAATAATTTTATATTTCTGGTAAAAAATGCCAACCCTAAATGGCATAATAGGCCACCATTTTGTGACGCTCTAACAATAGTCTGTTGACACAGACATCAGGAACGCATTCTCTAAGTGGCCGAACTGTAAGTACCTATTGTCGCATATTAAAAAAAAGAGAGAGTAATACTAATGTATATATAATTTTTTTATCAGGATAACCTAAGGCCCACGGTCAATATTAATCTACTGGGAACAAGAAGGGTGATGGAGCTATGTAAAGAGATTAAGGATTTAAAAGTAAGTATAAATCTATAAAATTCCTATGCTCTGTTTTTTAATTACACAGAGTAAATTAATTAATTATTTTAGTATTGTGCTACCGTTTATTTTACATCCAATTATTTGTATTTTAAATACTGAATTGAGATTTTTATTCATTAATTAAAATATTTTGTATTATTCAGACATTCGATAATTTACTGTTATCCTTCATAGTTTAGGAAACTATAAAAATTTACACAAGAGACGCAATTTGTCTATGTTGAACGCTTATTACACCGCCCAATCTGACACAATTTTACTCCATTATTTTAAAAAACGGACCTTAGTTTTACTTTTGAAACACAAATGAGTGCTTAGCTCTGCTCCTTTCAACCGAGCTTGAAAACGTTTTGATGTCAATTTCAGGCATTAAAACATCAATTAATCAATATTATGAACAAAAATTTCGAATAATAATCAACACATGATTATTATTCGAAATTTACAAAAAAAGATTGTCAACATGAAGAAACAAAAAAAGATTGTCAACATGAAGGTAGCACCCAAAACTAAAAAGTTCTCTATGCCTTATCTTGTACCGTAAAGCTGTGGCACCTTGTTCTTATGATATCGGCTCCTTTAAGCGTAACGTGAAGAGATATTTATGCAGGTCGGCATAACAGTGGTGACTGTCAATGGATTACCAATATCTCGGTGGTGGCGGTTGTGTTTGGATTGTACTATGCTTACCATCAGGGACAGAACAGTCAGTGTGCCAAGCTACTTCGCTATATATGTCTGTCTGTTCGCAGCTTAGCTCAGACATTCTTAGTATTAGAAAGCTATAATTTGGTATGGGTAATGTTAATCACGCCGACAAAATGGTAATATAAAATCTTGAAAAAAGAAATTGTTTAGACTACCTCCCTTACACGTAAAGTAGGAATGTTTTTTTTTTTCTTGTCTATACCATCGTGTGAGGTGTCTAAAAACCATGTTTTGATTCAGGGAACCGTTGTGGAATATAAAGCTTTCAAGTGCTAATTTTTGTAAGAGCCAAGTGTCGTTCATTGCTATAGATGCTTGTAATACCAGAGGTATCACTAGTGCGTTGTCAACCTTGATTCCCCCTTCTCCAAGGAGCCCTGGTAATCTTACTCATCACAGGGACACAGTATAAGGCTACTTCTTTTTTTTTTTTTTTTTTATCGTTATAGGTTTGGCGTAGTGGCCACAATCTCACCTGATGTTAAGTGACGATGTGGCCCAAGATGGTAACACGCTAAACCTAGTGGAAGACTGGCTCTCAGTGCAACTGCCGAAACACACCAATTGGTGCTTGGCGCCAGATTTTCAACTTGAGGGTGGTAGTTAGTCAGGCGGGCATTAGAAAATGCCCTACCACCATGCTATGGTTTCCTCACGATGTTTTCCTTCAGCGAAAGCTCAGGCTCATTGTAGGGATTCGAACTCACGTCAATCGACGCGAAGTCGTACACGCTACCACTGCGCTATCATCGCTTCATACTTCGCTGTGATGTTCCATAGGGTAGACGATTTCTCTGTGCCGCAACTCTCTTCATCAACAATTCTATTTACAGGTGATGGTGCACGTCTCATCGGCTTATGTTAACTCTTACTTGACAGAAGTACATGAAAAGATCTACGATTGCCCTGAGGATCCGGAGAAGGTGATATCTCTTGTAGGGACATTGAGCGATGAAGCCCTTGACGAGATCGAGCCTAAGTGAGTACTTATATTGATCCATACGAATATTTAACACTATAGAAATGTAAAAATCTAACATCTGTCATATTAGTTAAACAAATTGTCAATAGATGGCGCCTCCTAAATGTTAGTTAAATATATTAAACGCATTACTATCAAAAAAGTTTTGTAATATTTTTTAACTAAAACATTTTTTTTATTATTGGTCAATTGCGGAGAACATTAGCTTTAAGGTGATGTTAGAATAATTAATTTTGATGAACGATTAAGAGAGATATGGCGTTGCCATAAAAACATCTTGGAGATATAGAGATATGTTTTTATTATTCTATATAAGTTTTTAACGTATTCACGTTTTGGACGGATTTATCATGTGACGCAGTGTAGTAATTTGAGGCAACTAGTTCAGGAAACCCACCACCCACCAGTCTAACGTTTCCAGGCTTCTCAAAGACCATCCGAACACTTACACGTTTACGAAACACTTGGCCGAGCATGAGGTCGTCAAATGTGCCGACTTGTTCCCCTGCGCCATTGTCAGGCCCACTATGAGTGAGTATTTCCTTTTTTTGCCTAGTTAGATTAGACAAAAATTTTCAGACCACTAAATACACATACACATGTTCCTCCCCTCCTCCCAGGGGGAAGAAACATGTATATATGTATAGTTAGTTTAGATCGAATGATAGGGAATTAGACAGATCACGACTTAATTGCATACACGCAACAGTCCGAGCCGAGGTTCGGCCACTTTGGCACCCTCGGATGTTGTTGCTTAGCTTTCGCGGCTGAGTGCCCTAAGCGCTCGCCCCCAAGCCCGGTAAAGCTGTAAAAGCCTTAAAGGCTCCAGGGCCCCTAAGGCTAACAGTAAAGTCAGTTGAAAAAAAAATGAGTGAGTATATAACAAGGTATACATATTATAAAATAAATTCCCCCACCGCGTCCGCTGTCTCAACGCGATAAACTCAAAAACTACCCAACGGATTTTCATACGGTTTTCATCAATGGACGGAGTGATTCATGAGGAAGGTTTGAGTGTATAATTCATTACGGTTTTGTGTAAATTGGCTGAAATATACCTATGATTGTTGAAAATGCGGGAAAATATCATGCTGACTGGGAGATTTACAGGCGTGTGCTGTGTAAACTTATAGAGTTGTATGTATTACTCTGCTATCCTTACGAAGCCGGGGCGAGTTGCTAATTAAAAATGAAATAAAAACCCTTGACACGAATAATCTATTCATTGAGGTCAATCCAATAAGCCCAAACTTGATACCTTTACTATAAATTGATGAGGAGTTGGATGTACTGAGAATTTCAGATGATGGTAGAGCATCAGTTCAAGGTTACCATTTTCTTGCAATATCATTGAACTAACTGCAAAATTTCGAATCAATGAGATTTATGAAAGTTGCATACATCCCTTCATCAACCAGAAAAGAGCTCTGACGCTCTGCAAATGTCTGAACGGTTTTTTTTAATCATAGCTAAGAACACACAATAAGGAACCAAAAAAAAATTGGCGGTCATAGAGACTGCCGATAGAAGTGAAAACTTATAACAGAATTATTTTCAAACGCCAATATAAATACGAATATTTAAAATATTTAAGTAAAACAAATCTTTGTTTTCTTTTGTTATTTATTTTTCATCGTAAATAATTAGTATGTTTATTTACTATTTTATTGCACAGTGATTCTAAAATTAAACAATTAAGATAATAATCAAACTCAAACACTATTTGAACAATGTACAGTATATACGCGTTAAACTTTTTACTAAATCCCTTCAATTTTACTTGTAAAGACATACACAGCACTAATGTTGCACAATACGTCACCTGTATAGCTACAGATATACTGCTATTACGCATGTCGGTGACGCGAACAGCACACGATTAGGTATATACGACATGTATACGCATATATGTATTCGTGTACACAGGCCGATGTGCATGCGTCAGTCTGATATCAGAGCAAAACAATTAACATTAGCATGTGGGTGACGTGAACCCATAAGATTTTCCCCTACCAAAAAGTGCTGAACGCCGCTAAAGAAGTTTTCATATACAATTAACATTAGCATGTCGGTGACGCGAACCCATAAGATTTTCCCCTACCAAAAAGTGCTGAACGCCGCTAAAGAAGTTTTCATATACAATTAACATTAGCATGTCGGTGACGCGAACCCATAAGATTTTCCCCTACCAAAAAGTGCTGAACGCCGCTAAAGAAGTTTTCATATACAATTAACATTAGCATGTCGGTGACGCGAACCCATAAGATTTTCCCCTACCAAAAAGTGCTGAACGCCGCTAAAGAAGTTTTCATATACAATTAACATTAGCATGTCGGTGACGCGAACCCATAAGATTTTCCCCTACCAAAAAGTGCTGAACGCCGCTAAAGAAGTTTTCATATACAATTAACATTAGCATGTCGGTGACGCGAACCCATAAGATTTTCCCCTACCAAAAAGTGCTGAACGCCGCTAAAGAAGTTTTCATATACAATTAACATTAGCATGTCGGTGACACGAACCCAAACACGGCTAAAGAAGTTGTCACTTTAAAAAATCATAATTGATAATTTTATTTGAGAGCTACTGTTAAACTTAAGACATACCTCTCTTTGCGTCGGGGGTTAAAAATTTAGAGAATCATAAATCATTTATAATACACATGGTATTTGTTACAGTGTAATTTGGTACGAATTTTTAGACAAGGTTTGATAAATTTCATGGTATTTGTCATGGGATATATAAAAATATTTTGTCACAGTTATGATTAGCTATGGATTTTTATTACGTTTTTACAGTTTCATGTAGTTTTTTTAAAAACAAATATTGAACCGTTTTACGGTAACCTCCATCTCGGCACGAACTAAAAAGTTCTCGGTATTTTTTTTATGTCGTACCGTAAAACTGTGGAACCATCTCCCGACGAATGTGTTCCCTGCTTATGAAATCGGGTCCTTCAAGCGTAACGTGAAGAGATATTTAAGCAGGCCGGCATGACAGCGTCGACCGCCGATGGATTTCGATCTCTCGGTGGTCGCCGTTGTATTTGGATTGTACTGTGCTTACCATCAGGAACAGTACAGTCAATCTGACGAGCTATTATAAAAAAAAAACATCAATTCAGAACCTATTAACACACATAAACCAATAATCAGGGAGTAGACAATATTTAAAAACTTTTTAAACACTTTACATGTTGAAAATAATACCCAGTGAATTAATATTTATTCATTAATTACACCTTTATTACACATTTTTAATGAAAATAAAAAATATACAACATAAACGCTGCGTTATATTCACTCTACGTGACGTCATCATTCAATAAAGAAAACTAAGGTTAAAGGTATTATGTGCAAAGTTCTCTTTAGTAGAATTTCAGTTGAAACTTATGAGATTTCTCCAGGGCCTGTATAATTTAAAAGTCACTATTTCTACACTTTAATAATTTTAGAGGCACTTGCCACTAGATAATCTAATAAGGATAACATTTTTTTTTCGAACTGACTATACTGTTAGCCATAAAGGCCCTGAAGCCTCAAACGGCTTTACAGCTTTACAATAAGGATAACACTCAAATGTGTCTATAAATATTGTACAATGACGTCACGTTTTCCATTGGCGTTTCGAATTATGTGGTTTCCTGTCGAAAAATCTCAATTTGACCCAATATCCTCGTACGTACGGGTTTTTAGTGTGCGTGCAGCCTTATCGCTCGGTATATGGAACCGGCTTCCTGTACCTACCCGTTTTTGTTAATACTTCAGGCTCATTGTAGGATATAAAAATGCATACGTTTGCTTTTAAATTATCTTTATATTTTATTTATAGTTGTAGCGGCGTGGAAAGAACCAGTCCCGGGGTGGACTTGCTCGAAAGTTGGTCCTCAAGGCTTCATCATGGGCGCTTCCAAAGGTATGACTAGAAAACTACAGGTATCACTAGCTTTAAACCCTTCTTCCCCAAGTTGCTCTGAAAACCCGCAGGGATACAATAAGATTATTTGGCTGCGAAATTCTGTAGGGTGGAGGTATTTCACTAGTCGGACTGCCCCAAGTAGACATGAATCTCCGAAGAGATTTTTCTGTACCCTATCTCTCTTTTTTATGTTGACTTTACAAACTGAGAAAGTGTATGAATTAAGATATATTAAAACATGTAAACCTGCATTACCTTTTTTTAAAACCTGTGGAGAACCATCATGGGTACCCTCTTGCCCAGGGAACGAGAGGGTCATGTAAAACTCCTACTCACTAAAACCACTCGGAGTACCATCCGCCACCTTTAATGGGGTGAGACGGGATCGCTAAAAAGGAGACACGAGACGGTTCGGTGCAACCCAGGCGGTCACACCAGCGCAATGGGAAGAGGAGCTCCCAACCCATCTCTCCCGGCTTTGAACTAGTGAACGAAGCGCCCCCTCTTGCCACCCGTTCTCCTACGCCGGAGAGGGCCGCTAAGGGAATCCTCCTCGTGAGCCTACCTCACGTACTACTCTACGATATCACCTCCTCGCAAAATGAGACCATGGCTGTCCAGTCCAGTGAGAACTGACATATATAGCATTTGCGACACTCGACAGCAAGGAGTACATTCAACTTCGCAGTCGTTATAACTAGGGGTGAAAAATTCGTAAAGATGTCGATGTTTTAGTTCATCGAATTTTTGTTATAC
Source organism: Saturnia pavonia (assembly GCA_947532125.1). NCBI lineage: Eukaryota > Metazoa > Arthropoda > Insecta > Lepidoptera > Saturniidae > Saturnia > Saturnia pavonia. The sequence goes on from OX383922.1 coordinate 6,951,257, forward strand.
AAAAAATGTATGGTTGAATTTAATGGTATGAATTATTGAAAGAGATAACTAAGTTGACCTCAATGCTGTTTGTAAGTGAGCAATTCGATATATTTTCGTTTTTATTTCAGTAACAGTCATGCGTTCCCCAGTCGCTAGTAAAAAATGTCACGTGACATAGAGGCAATAGCATAGATTCCCATATATATATATACCATAGATTTTTGTGTCCATTTGAAGTTCTACTTATGTCCAATAGGAGTACTAGGACCTATTTTTTGTTCCTACTAATCATTGATCCATTAATTATATGTATAACCATAGACAAAAACTTGTATCCTGACTATACTCGAAAATACGGATTGAAGTGGTTCAAAAAACGGAAAACATTGATGAATTAATTTTCTTCAAATCTTAACATCGGTGACATACATTGATGTTTCCTACTTTTTATTAGATTCTAACAAACTTAAGATAACAGAAACATTGTATTGCAAATTCAATTGAAACAGAACATGTTCGATGTTTTTCTTCATATAATCTATGAATAGATGTTTTAGGGTTATCTAATATCGATGTCAAAAGGGTAACGGTAATGTACTGACTTACTTAACTTTGTTGTTTTATTCGATGTGACACTTCGATTATTCAATTAACATTATTTTTGTAACTTCTAGGCTCTACTCGTATAGTAATGTTTTGTACCGTGTTTGTGTATATTATTATATAATATCTGTAATAAATTAATACGTTGTTTAAACTCTTTTGAACTAGGTAATCACATTTACACATACAAACACCATTTCGAATTATTAAACCTACACAATCAATCTTAATATTAAGTTTCTATTTACCTCATTAAATCGATAACCGTTTTGGTAAAGCTCAGTATCGACACATCCCTAGTTTTTAGGTTATGTTGAATTTAATAAAATAACTTAGAAACCCGATTTTGTTTCAAAAAAAAATATTGTGGGTGTTAATAAAGAAAGTCTAGAATATTATAAACAAAGATTGACTTGGATGCATTATGAGACGGGATTGCATATATCCATGAGCATTCTCCTTTAATATTTGTAGATTTAGTATTCTCGGCTATGTGCTTATCCCTTGTCAGCCAGAACTTGTTGTTTTGGAACATATTCGATTTCCAGGTGTGGTTCGCCGTCTGCCTCTAGCGAAAGAAAACATCGCTGATTACATACCGGTCGATGTGGTCGTGAATGAGCTGCTCGTCGCTGGATGGCATGCTGCTACGACTAAGTATGTACTCCGACCTGCCTGTGTACCCCTGCCGTCTTTCCCTCTCCCCCTTTCCTAGTTCTCTTCCTCCCCTGTTCCCCCTTTCCCAGTTCTCAACCCATCCCCTTATTTCCCCCTCCCCCTTTCCGAGTTATCTATCGATCTTTCATTTCTCACTATTATTTTCTCTTTCTTTCTACGTCTCTATGTATTTTCTTGTTCTACTAAATTATTAAATTGAAAATGATAGGTAAGGACCACAGGTGAAGTCACACATGAAGTCAGTCACTCAAAATATATAAAAATATATGCGGTTTTCGTACTGAATAACTGTCTACCAATTGAGAAACAATTGCCTTAACTTCCAATAGTCACGAGCACCCACGTGACAAGGGATAATGACAATAAAAACTCGGCAGTTAAAAAAAACAAAATACTAAGCATTTTAACAGGCATTAAAAAAAACTTCTTTGTTTATGAACTGACTTAGATGATTATTTTTCGTTGTAAAAGGGATAACCTCAAGGGTGATCCGATTTTAATTTTATTGTCATTGGGCCTTCGACTTCGAAGATACACCAGGGAACTCCTCAAGATAATTGAATATGTCGTTTTTTTTTTAAATTGTTTTTTATTTAATCTGATCAAACAATGTAATTAATCATTTAAATTCTGTCCCTCTTTTTCGCGTGCTTTCTCTGTATTAAGTTGGATTGAGATAAACTACCAGCTCCATGCGTTTATCCTAGATCCGGTCTGACAGTCTACCACTGTTCGTCCTCAACGCAGAACCCATTCCGCTGGGCGATGCTGGAATCCTCTGTCAACGGGAACCTGCACAAATATCCGTTGAAGAGCGCCGTTTGGTAAGATATCGTGGACATTTAAACTAAACTGAAGGCATCCATGACCTATAAAACTACCATCAGATCAGAAATGGGGTGTGAGTAGAGCTGCCACCACCGGACGTCGGACAATAATTTAAAAATCCCCGGACATTTGGGTGTAATCGAGTTATATCCCTCGGAACTTCATAAACTTCACTTTCTTCACTTGAAAGCCAGTCTTGTCTAGGGACTGTTCTCAATGGTACTATTAAAAAAAAAACGGCGATTACCCTGAGATCAGTAATCCATCGCTGGTCATGGCTGTCATGCTAGCCTGCAAGCTTTTCAACAGCTGGTATATACAGAGGTTGATCCTGAAGCACCATAAATCAAAAGAGTCCTTATAATGGGGTCGCTATCCAGTCGGACACAAGTAATTATTAATTAGAATGAGCTTTCGGTAAAAACATCGTGAGGAAACCACAGTATGGTGTTAGGGCATTTTCTAATGCCCGCCTGGCTAGCTACCACCCTCAAGTTGAACTATCGCCAAGCACCAATAGGTGTGTTCCGGCAGCTGCATTTGAGAGCCAGTCTTCCACTAGGTTTAGCGCGTAATCATCTTGTTCCACATCATCACTTAACATCAGGTGAGAATGTGGCCACTACGCCAAACCTATTACGATAAAAAAAAAACGTGCAAGATTTGTATACGACAGTGGATGGCACGGAGATGAAAGCGGAATGAAATGTAAAAGAGACGTGTAACACATATCGTCACTTAACATCAGTTGAGATTGTGGCAACAATGCTAAAGCTATAAAGAATTAAAAAACTGGCATTTTCGATCACCAAGAAACATTTTGTAATCATCAATCTACTGTCGATTTAGAATTTTCACATCTACCGGACGTTCCACGGCGGTTTAATTTTTGTTGTTTCCTTTTTTTACCAGGTACCCGCATCTAAAATTCGTACCGTCGCTTTGGCTGTTCAAATTGTCCGCCATCTTTATACATTTCATACCGGCTATATTCTTGGATATGGTTTTGAGAGTAACAGGAGGGAGACCTATGTGAGTTTATTTAATAATAATCTATACATATTATAAAACTTAACGTCTCTCGATCTGTCTGTCCGTTTATGTTCTTTTCACACAAAAACCACTGTTCCGATTTACATGGTTTTTATATGAATTCATAGCTATGCTATCTGGCCAGATTATAGAATATATTTTGTAAGATAAAGTTACATGAGAAATAAGCGGTGACGATAATGATGAATAAATTCGGCAAAAGACGCATTTGAGAAGCTTAAATCGCTTACGCTGAGTAAACCATAGGGGATATATCAAATTAATGTTCTACATAATTGTATATTTTAAAGAGGCCTACAAAAAAGGTAGCGATAACATATATCTATCGTCTAAGGATCACTAACAATAAGCATTTTTGTCTTTCGTTTTTTGAGCGGGGGCAGGCCAATTCGCGCATGCGCTCGACCGACAACTTCCTGTAATCCACCCGAGCGGAACCGCGGGCACAGCTAATATTAACAATAACATATAATCTATATATAATATTATTGAGTTCAAGAGATTGTTTGTTTGTTTGTACGCGCTTATCTCTGGAACTACTAGTCAGATTTGAAAAAATCTTTTATAGCCTATATATTGAGTAAGATTTTAGGTTATATAACTTCACGCTACTAGTCTAATGAGCGGAGCAGTAACCATGAACATCAAGCAGCCTGAAAAGCTGTAGGCAAGTGCAGGAAGTGGGAACAACATTGGTTTACACGAGTACGTTTGCAGCATTGATGGCTCAGTGGTATCGTGTACGACTTCACTTCGATCGACGTAAGATCGAATCCCTGCAATGAGCCTGAGCTTTCGCTGAAGGAAAACATCGTGAGGAAACCAGAGCATGGTGGTAGGGCTTTTTCTAATGCCCGCCTGTCTAGCTACCACCCTCAAGTTGAACTATCGCCAAGCACCAATAGGTGTGTTCCGGCAGCTGCACTTGAGAGCCAGTCTTCTACTAGGCTTAGCGTGTTATAATCTTGGGCCACATCGTCACGTAACATCAGGTGAGATTGTGCCAAACCTATAACGATAAAAAAAGCACGGTGGAGAGTTGGTCAACATTGGTGAAACCATGGGACACAGATAATACAATATAAATCCTTTAAATTGAATAAAAATAAGACAATTCAAATTAAATTTTACAAGATAAATCAAATTTAAACTGGCTTAAAAGCTGTACATTTTTTTAACAACCAGTAGCAAAGATGGCTAGTTAAGTCTTTGTTGTCGATAAATATGAGATCATTTAAGATTAGCTTCCGGCAAGAGACTTTACCATTATATTAATGTAGTACTGATTTATTGTTTCTAGACTGTTCCGGCTTCACAAAAACGTTTGGTCCTCGCTGGGACTACTCGAACGGTTTATATTCACTGAATGGCGGTTCCACAATCCCAATACAATACAACTATCAAAGGAGATGAATAAAACCGACAGGGAACTGTTTTACATCGACATAAGTACTTTAGACGTATGTACATTTCTTAATTTAATTCTTATTTCTTAATTAAGTCTTGATCTATTATTCTTCAAACTCATGAGATCAACTAATCGTCAAACTCTAGAGATTGATTTTATTTCAACTCTTGAGATTATGTATTCTTCAAATTCTTGATATCACCTACTTTTCAAACTCTCGAGATCGTCTATCCATCAAACTTTATAGATCTTTTATTCTTCGAATTTTTGAGATCATATTGTATTCTTCAAATTCTTTATATCGCCTACTTTTCAAACTCTCGAGATCGTCTATCCATCAAACTTTATAGATCTTATATTCTTCGATCTTTTGAGATCATATTGTATTCTTCAAATTCTTTATATCGCCTACTTTTCAAACTCTCGAGATCGTCTATCCATCAACCTTTATAGATCTTTAATTCTTCGAACTTTTGAGATCATATTGTATTCTTCAAATTCTTTATTTCGCCTACTTTTCAAACTCTCGAGATCGTCTATCCATCAAACTTTATAGATCTTTAATTCTTCGAACTTTTGAGATCATATTGTATTCTTCAAATTCTTTATTTCGCCTACTTTTCAAACTCTCGAGATCGTCTATCCATCAAACTTTATAGATCTTTAATTCTTCGAACTTTTGAGATCATATTGTATTCTTCAAATTCTTTATATCACCTACTTTTCAAACTCTCGAGATCGTCTATCCATCAAACTTTATAGATCGTTTATTCTTCGAAATTTTGAGATCATATAATTTTTTAATATAGTGTACACTTCAAACTCTTGAGATAGTATATAGACTTCATTTTTTCTCTGAAGACCTACTTGAAGTTCGCACAGTTATTCCTCTACGCCATCACTCCAGCGACTTCTAGGAGTAGTTGAAACGTTGACAAGCTGGGTGGTAGGATACAACTGTGTCCGATTGGACCGTGACCACCGTACACCAGGTGTAACAGCCACTATAGCGGCACGCTGAGGCGTCTGTGCAGAGTGCTTGCAGGCGACAGCGGAGACTGGCGATGTATTGCCGATTGCTCTATAGTGACCACTGTTTTGCTTAATACTATAATTACTTATTACTTTACTTTGCGGTACAACTATAACCAGAGTCTTAACTTGTAAAAGAATTTTTAAAACGGGATATCATAATTAAATGCGTATAAAATTTGTCGTTTTTGTGCTGCTATGAACGTATTCTATTATTTATACAGTGGGATGAGTATTTCAAGAAATTGTTATTGGGAGTTAGAAGATACTTGAACAAAGAGAAAGAGACCAACTTACAAGCTGCCAGGAACAAAGACACTGTGTAAGTAAACCCAGTGGGAACCTATTTCTTTAAATCTAACAATCTATAACTATATTGCTAATTTTATATTTATTTATCATTACCTATTAAAACTTTCTTTACTACAATGTGATAGGGATACATTTTCAGAGTATTCTTTTAGTTAAAAAAACTGAACATATAGTGATTTTAATATGGTGAGCAAGTGTGCAATGGTACAGACCGACCGCTGTAAGCGCGACCCTCCATATAGTTTGCGGGACGCGGGGCGGCGGGAGTGCACGGATATACACGGTATTGAGATGATACAATATATCTTAAGATCAATAGTTTATGCATGTTATTGCAACTGGTACAGACATCTAATGGTAAATAATATGTATATCGGCGCAAAACAACATGCGATTAGCTATGCTATCGCTACACGTGTTTCGTACGGAGTAAACAAGTGACTCACTACGATCGCCCCCCACCATTTGGTTATATAAGGCCGCTCGCTGTAGCGGAGACATACATTCGCTTGTCGGTTCTTGGAGAGTGAACAACTAATTTATTGTTAATTACTTCAATTATGCAACAATCCAGTAAAAATGATAATGGCATGGCCAACGTCACTGTCTCCAAAAACCACCCTGGACTACCTGCTCCGTCATCAGAAGTGGGATACACCACGATGTTCATTCTGGACTACCCTGCTCCGTCATGTATAATACATATAATATTGTTGTCTTTATTAAAATGCTAATAAAAAAAAAACTACTATATTGAAAAAACATTACGTGTAAGCCCTTACACGCAAATAAACTCAATTTTTTTTTTTTGTTTTCCAGTATATATTGATAATATATTCGAATAAAAACGCGTTAAAGCATTACTTTTCATTGACCCATAGTTTTTTCTAAAAGCAGCGTCTGTAATTCCATCCTGGTATAATAATGTCATTTGTAGCCGTCACAAAAATGAAACCGTGTAAACCCACACCTAAAACGTCCGATCGTGTTCCCCTCCCACGTCAAGCTATAGGAGATTATAATGAAAAGCCAATTATTATTTCTGCTCCAAACTCACTATCGCCCTTGTATAACAAACAGAAGATCGCAACCAAATGACCTGGTGTTGCGTTCCTGTTGTGAGTAGTGTTACCAGAACTCCATAGGGAAGGGGGTTCAAAGAGTGTTAGAGCACAGAGAAATGACTTTTGAAATTTCTCTCTACTTGGGGCAGCCTGACTTTTTTTTAACGTTTTAGGTTTGGCCACTAGCCACAATCTCATCTGATGTTAAGTAACGATGTGACCCAAGATGATAATACGTTAAGCCTAGTGGAGCCTGGCTCTCAAGTGCAGCTGCCGGGACACACCTATTGGTGCTTGGCGACAGATTTTCAACTTGAGGGTGGTAGCTAGTCAGGCGGGCAAGAGAAAAAGCCCTACCGCCATGCTATGGTTTCCTCACGATGTTTTCCTTCACCGAAAGCTCAGGCTCATTGCAGGGATTCGAACTCACGTCAATCAACGCGAAGTCGTACACCCTACCACTGAACCATCATTGCTTCCACTTGTGGAATACCTTCACCCAACAGAAGCTCACAGCCAAATAACCTTGTGTTGAGTTTTTGCGGTGAGTAGAGATTCCAGATCTATGTGTAAGGGGTTTGAGGTCGGCAACGCGCTAGGGGATACCTATGGTATTACAATTGTCCATAGTCCACGGCAACCGTTTACCTCATGCAATTGTTTGCCATCTTAGTTGTATTAAAAGAAATATTTCATCATGATGTTTTCATAGCACATGTTTTCATCATTAAAGCTCAGGCTTATTGTCTGGATTCGAACTCACGTCGATCGACGCCGTGTCCGTACTTACCTATCACTAAGCCATCCTTCAATTAATTACATCAAACAAAAGTCAATAATATGCGGGGACCGAACTCGCGCCCTCTCGGTTCAATAGTTGGGCTTAATACCACTGTGCCACGAGGCCTGTCAATGTCAAAAAAGTATGAGATTCTGTTATCTATATAATTAAAATCATTGTATAAATAAAACGATTGTGGTTTACTTCTTAGATACTTGGTACTTATAAAAAAATCACGATATCTTCATTCAGTAAAATGTGATTAGTTTTAAGAAATTACATTATCTTCTGTCGTCCATGCGAGCGAAGCAGCGGGCACAGCTAGTAATAAATAAGGATATTTTCTTTTCAGATTACTCGTGTTCCACGTGATATGGCAGTTGCTAATAATCGCGTTGTTCTGGTACGTCCCGGCTTGGATTTTCGGTCTAACATTATTCCAGAGTGCCTGGGTTGCCCCAGTTATGTACTTTTTGTACAGCTTCCTCTGAAATATATTGTTTGCTATCTTAATATACAAGTAATTATACGATATTGTTATAACTTAAGCAAAACTTTATGGCCGGTCTGAACTTGCTGATGGTGAAGTCGAATAAATAATACTTAAAATGCTATAATAATATGGTATCTTGTTTTTAGGTAAATCATTAACTTTTATAATTATTATTATTAAATATAATTAAAGTGAAACTTTTATTCTATATCCCCAGAATTTTTCGTTCATCTATCGCATGTCGCATTACATAACATTGTTGCAAATAAAATTGAATTTAATGTCGTGCAGTCAGGGATTATAATCGTAAATTCGGAACATTGTATATGTTAAAGTATGTTATTAAAGGATGTATGTCTCATGTCTTCAATAATATGTATTTTATTGCGTATTGTATACGCGACTTCCAAGCGTTTAACGTTTAACGCACATTATCGGTCTCTCCTCTTTGTATGAGCCAGAGCGAGAGAGTAAATGTCGGTGTGTATGTATATTGCACACTGTTTAAATAAAAGAGAAAATGTCTTTTAAAATGAAATTTCACTTCTATCGTGTGTGAATCGCACACACACCTTTTTTTAAGTTTCACTTGCATCGTGGTTTCATAAAACCACACAATATTTTTTTATTAAAATATCTGTAATAATTTTATCTAAATTTGCGTTCTGCGCAAACTAACGCGCCCACGTTCACAGCGGTCATAAAGATTGACGCGAGGTGTACTTCTGTTAATATACCTTTCATATTAACTGTTCAAATATTAACTAAGAGTAACGCTAATTTGTCAAAATATATTTGGAAGTTAAATGTGTTTATATAAAAAAATATGTTTTCTTAATAATAAGGTTATTTCTTTTTGAGGAAAAAATGTTGCTAAAAAAGAACAGGTAACCCTACCTGACGTCTGTTATTTTGTGATGTCATATCTAAACCCTTTTCAAGATATGTAATTTTATATACAAGCCCGGTGAAGCTACAAAGCCTTTTGAGCCTCCAGAGCCCTTAAGGCTAACAGGATAATCAGCTCGAAAAAAATATTGTATGAAGTGGATTAAAATATATATAAAATATATTTTTTTACGTGGTACAATTTCTCGAAAATTCTTTAGTCAAGTCTTAAATCTGTGTATTTTAAGATAAAGGCCTATACTAATTAGGGTATTTACAGATTTGCCATTAGGTACTGGATTTCCACGCATTTGGTTGGGATTCAGTGAAGCTTGAAGGAGGAATAATCTTTTATGTGTGTTATGTTTAAAATGTATACATTCCAGGCATTTGGTGTATTAAAAATATTCTCATTTAATTTGCCTTTTTATTTAAGCCGAGAAGGAATAGTTGTTCTATTTTTACCTTGCAACACAAACACTGGGTTACCTGGTTTACATTAGTACAGTAGAGGGAACAACTAAAAGAGTTTGCTATATTTCTTACTCTTTTACAACGAACTGAAACAGCGACTTAAAAAAAAAATGAAGAGCAAAAGATGAATGAAAGTTATGGATTTTGAGTTTTAAGCGAGTTTTTCGGTGATTAAATAGTCAAGATTGAAAGTGTTTTGTGTTGATTTTTCAGACTAGAATAAAGTAATATCGTGTGTACAGTGGTCAATTTAAAGAAAACTTAATAAAATAACATTACTGATCTAAAATATCGTTGTCACACTCGGTTACTCAATCTGTCTGTGTAGTTCCTTCTCAACCTCCAGTTTGTATTGTATCTTAGATAGACAGATAAGAAAATAGACCTACAGATGGATGTGAGAAAATAATATCATAGAACAGTGTTGTTATTTTATTCAGTTTCCTTAAAATTGGAAAAGACCAGAACTTCTCACCGACAAATATCCTTCGTATAACTTCTAACCTCATGACACTGGCGGAATTGTGTACTTCACGCATGTCGCCATTTTAATAAGAAACGAATTAAATATTGAAGCAACACTACTATTGGCGGATAATTACCCGAAAAGCGGGTAATTTTGGACAATTTTAGGGGTGGTGGGTTATTTGCCTAATGCATTGATCGGGGTAAAAGCGGGCATTTTGCCGACAGTATTTGACACTTTGTAATTGTTTACGGCCTGGGGATTTCCACATAGGCATAAGTGAAGTAAGTGATAGCCAAGATGACATTGTTTACAGTTTAGTTGCATACAATCTATTTTTTTCCGTTCGATTTATTTTCACACACGTCGTAGACGTACAATAGAACTCCTATATTTTATTAATTAAGTTGACCCATGTTTTGATTTGTTTAATATTTTAATTCAGTTATTCTAATCGATTATTCCTTCCACTTTATGAAAATAAGAGACTCAAAAACGTATACGTAATAACCATTAAAACAGCATACTGAAACTCATTGAATATAGACACTGTTTTTGCCTTATTAGCCGCGCGAGAAGTTATTCGTAAACAAGACGTATTATAAAATTACAATCAAGTATTGAAATATTGCCAACAAAATTATGGTCTCCTTCTGAGCCATGTACTAGCGGAAATTATTAAAACAAGTTGACTTTTAAGGTTGTTTAATTTTTTTAATTGTCTAATGTCAATAGTTTAAAGCTATTTAATTAAAAACAGAATAAAATGGTTTTTTATATTACATCACTTTGTTTTATTGACTATAAGTACCTAAAAAACAGGCTTTTAGGGTTATCTGCTAATATTTAAAGGGTATTTGGAAGTTATCGCTCGGGTAAACCATAAACTCTGCACTGAACTGCCACTTAAATGTCATTGTCACCTATTGCTTATGACAATCGGCGATTTTGTGGTTATATTTTTCAGTTTGTTTTTCGTAAAGAAATTTGTAAATTGTTTTATATAAGGTAAATACATTTATCATAATACAAAATTCTGAAGCAATTTATAATTTTAATGTGTTGATTTTATTTTATATCTATAGAGAATTAACAAAACCGAAGCAATAATTTTATCACTAAAGTATTTACAATTTTCCAAAAATACATTTAAATTACGTATATATATTAATCAGCATAATTACGTAATATTAATTGCTAATATTCAAAGTGGATACATAATTTTCTTAATGATTAAGGTAAATTAATTTAATAAAAGGTCAAATTTTTATGTAATTTTATGGATCTTCCAGAAAATTCGTTGCAAACCAAAAATTTGATAAAATTTCAGTTTCTAATCCCTGTAAAACTTATAATAATAAAGTCTGTTTCAATATATTTTTAAACTATGGATATAGTGAAAGAAAAGAGTCTTGAAATTTATCAAAATAAAGTGCTTTGTGTCTTGAGTCAGTGAAACAGACAAATACTCCCTCAGCCTTGTATCCGTGACTGCTAATACTCACTTATTTATACTTATGTTTTACAGAGATGTGGCCAATAATAATGCAATTCTTGAGAAGTAACGCTCCTTACATAACATTGCCTATTGCAGCAGTTGTTGGAGTTATTGGTTACAACTTAGAGAGCTTACTATCTGACAAATATACACCGTACAATAGTAAGTCTTATATATTAATTTCCTATTATGTAATAAAATTGTTAAGACTGACTGACAGACAACAAAGAAACCCTTCGAAGTTATTACAATATGAAAATTGTGTAAGCTTTTTTTAGGAAATCTTGTATTTATTTATTTCAGTACAAAAGATAACCAAGTCCAAAATTAGTACAATAAAAAAAATAGAATGAACTGACATAAGACCGCTTGAACCCCTACTTCACTTTTTCCATCTCTAAATGCCCCTGTACATTTTATCTCTCTAGGGCCTTAAAATCTTTCTGGATTTAGGGGGAATATATTATCTGGCAACAATATATAGACTGCTATATATTGTTATACTATAAATATACTAGGGGTAAACTATCTTGATTAGTCCTGTGGCGGTCGTACATTCTCCTTGAACCGGATCATTCATCTCATGACCAACTAGAGAAATGACGAAAAGAAATTTTTCGGCAGTTTATAGGTCACAAGACCAATCTCTGAAGCATACGGTGATAAGATCCTAGTTCCTACATACATAATAATGTTTTATGGATTGCATTGTATATCTACTACCAAAGTGATTCGTCGTCATTTGAAAAACTATCAGACACACTGACATATTAGAAACTTAACTTTTTTTTTTATTATTTCATTTATCCATTAAGGAGATGTAAAAAAAACTGAACAGACAGCCAATACAGCCAACTTGTGAGATATTGAGTAATTAAGAGAAAAACTGTAATTTATTTACATGTATTTTGTGTATATTCAACTAATTGTAAATAATTTAATGTGTCTTATCAAAACAGAAAAAATCAAATTCAGTACTATGTATTGATTTAAGGAATCAATTTTTTTCCCTGACCAAAAAAATCGATATCAGATCATCATCCCAAAGGTACATTTCTTTTTCGAATCTAATAAAACGAAGAATACTAACAATCATCAAAAAATCTAGATAATTTTCAGTAGTCTCAAAGTTATACTAGAATATATATCAAAAATTGAAAAATAATATCGATTTCAGAACCGGTCCAAGATCAAAGGTTTGAAAGGCTCTCCAATGAAGATTCATTAAAAGATCCAACTAATGTACAGAAGTTGAGATACAAAGAGAATGTACTAGGAAAGAATGTGTCACCATCCTTAGAAAAGAGTTAGTACATTTCGCTTTGTGAAATCTTAAAATAGCTTGGTTAATACAGATTTATGGAAGAGAATAAAACTTGTGGAAATGACTTAGTGACTCGTTAGCAACGGATAAACTTTAAACAGATTAACCAAGGTTATGAAGAAACATTTTTTAAGTAATAAAATTGGTAGAATTGGCTAATTAGCTAGTAAGCAATTTCACTATACTCATGAAGAAAATGTTTGAACTATAATATCTACAGTTTTTAGGGTTTGATTAGGGAGCCAAGGACCAGTAATATATTAAAAATGTCGCCCCCATTATTATTAATGATTTACACATAACTATTTATATGAATTTGAAATTTTTGCTAGAGTTGGACACAACGCACCTTTCAGACTCTACCTGGGAAAAATAATTACTTGCTGGATCTTCTACCATTGTTTGGAAAGTTTTCCCCTTTTTATCTTTTTTTTTTTTAGTTATTTAATGGTTATTTACTTTCCTGCATTCATATAATTGTACTAGCTGTGCACACACCTCTGCTTGCGTGGGTAACAGAATCTATAATAAAAATAGCCTAAGTTACTCCTTATAACAACAGCTATCTGCCAAAGTCTCGTTAAAATCGGTCTAATCGTTTCAGAGATTGTCCAGAACAAATAGACGGACAGAAAGAAGGTCTTTTTTTTATTAGTGCCATATATACTTTTTCATATGCATTTAGTAAAAAGCTGTTATTTTCACATTACAAACAGACACTTCAATTGTGTTATTTGGATACATAATTTTTTTTTCGTTTTTTCTTGTCAATAGTGTATCTATACTATAATATAATAAACCTGAAAAATGTATTTGTTTGTCTGTTTAAACGCGCTAATCTCAGGATTAGGATTTTTGATTTTTATTTAGGAATAATTAAGATTAAATTAGGAATAAACCGGATCAGAGATCTGCCAATCGCATTCGAAAAATGTTGTATACAATAGCCAGATTTATAAGGAATATAGAATTTCTAGCATTAGGCTACTCCTATCAGCTAGCCTTAAATATTCATTTTTGTTAATTTACTCGGAAGAAAAGTACTCCCAAACTGCTTTATCCGCGTGCACTGGTGTAATGGTTAGTGATATGTAAATACAATGTTCTGTAAAAATTTGCTCCTTAGTAATTACACCTAAATCAAATCCGCTATACCATATGCCTATCTCTAGGCATGCCATACTAATCCTTACGAACGAAAGTTATTTCATCATCAAGACAATTTTATGAAGATAAACTGTACTCTTTATAACATGTTATTTGGACGCATAGTTTGGGAGATAATGAAAAAATTAAAATAATTAAACACTCGGCGCGGGTCGGTCTATATGTGTAGTGGCGCGAACGAGCTTTTTGAGTTGTGATGCATAATCCTGGCCGCCCGATAAAAACATTGTCTATACTGAAATATTATAAATTATCAAACGGCGATTTCTTTTAAATTATACGCGGGTGAAACCACAGGACACAGCTAGTTTATAGTAAATTCGAAAAACTGTTCATATTACTTTAACAAGCCAAGCAATAAAATGTTTTCAGTATCTTTTTGAAATGTTTCAAGTAATTTACAAGCTTAGTATTTACAACACAATAAGCGATTTTTAATCAGTTCTAGAAACAAAATAACCTCCATATCGGCACGTACGAAAAAGTTCTCTATTTCGTATCGAGAAACTGTAGGAACAGCTCCCGGCCAATGTGTTCACTGATCCCTTCTTACGACATCGAGTTCTACCGTAACGTGAAAAAATATTCATGCAGGCCGGCATGACGGCGGCGACCGTCGATGGTCACCGTTGAATTTGGATTGTACTGTGCTTACCATCAAGATGAGTACCGTCACATCGTCGTGCTACTTAAAAATATTTTTAATTTATATTTCTCTACTTTCTTAAAAGATCGAGTGAAGCTTTGATATAGCATAAAAAAAAGGTCTAGTAGTCCAACAAACTAAAAATACATATGTTCATCTTTAATTATCTTTCGAACTTCTACTAGCTTAAGTACTACTTTATGTATTAGTCACTAGGTGTGCCCGACAGATTCACCCGGGTTAAATTTATTCCACCAACGGCAACGCAACGGTATAGTCTATTGCTGGACGTCCATGATAACTGCTAAGCTCCTTAAGACCGTAGCGTGATGTAAACAGGCTATAAAAAACCAAATTATTTTTTCAAATCCGACTGGTAGTTCCAGAGAGTAGTGCATTTAAACAAACAATCTCTCGAGATTTATAATAAATTACTATTGATTTTTACCTGTTCTAAAAGTTTAATATCCACTGGGTTTATTTTTTCCAACGATTCCATTTTCTCGTAAGTCGAACTTAGATATAAAAACTTGCCATTATGTTTTATTAAATTCGTTTGTAATATACATATACACATAAATTAAAATGGCTGTTTTGAAATCAACATGTAGTTAGATGTTTATTTATATTATATTATTGTTTGCATCCAAAAAAAAAAAATCTTTATTGTTAAACCGTATGTATGTATTGTGTAAATATTTGATTTCATCTGTAAATATACTTTTACATTGATCAATTTAGTTTTATTATTGCCGATTTATTTTGTAACAAAATACATTACAAAAGACTGACTCACCTCGGCGATTTTTTTTATGCCAAAGGGTTACCTTTACCTATGGAGAACTGCAACAATGCCCCTGATTACAGCCAGTCGCCGACCTTGGAGACTGTATTTCAATTCGTTTTTGAAGTGCCCCAGGTCATAGCCCTGGAGAAAAATCGTGCTGGGTAGCCCGTTCGATAGCCCTAGTGTACGTGACAGGAAGGTTCTAGAGAACCTTATTGTTATCGCGTTTCGGCGAGGTCTTAGAGTGTGAGGATGAGCAGCCAGTCAATGGCGGAAGTTGTAAGTCTGGAAAGGTGATGAGGGTACCATATCGAATAGTTCCTCAAAGCATTCTCCATTGTACATGCGATAGAAGATAAAGAGACCCGAAGTCCCCTAGTGTTGTAAGCTGTCTAGACCACATATTAGCCCAGATAGTCACTATCGTATGTGACGTGGTTAAATTAATACTGTATTGCTAATATTAAGCACCCTACATACCTGTAGTATAATATTGTTACGATCTGAGTAAGAGAAAAAGAATCACCATTCTCGAAATCTCAAAAATCATCCGGAATGTATCCGAAATATCGTGTATTTATCATAGTGTAGTCGTGTGTCGTGTAATCTTAGGTTCGACGACGCACATATAGAAAGCCTTATTGCTACAACTGTAAACAAACAATGGGTTATATATCAAACGTTCCCCTCGTTAAAGCGATGACATAAATTGTTTACAATATCGCCTCCCGGCAAAAAAAGTGTCATAAGACAAAAACAGCTATTTCGAGAAAACACGACTTTTATGATTTTTTATTATTTTCTATCTTGATTATTTAAAAACTATAAGAGTTGCATTGTTGAAATTTTATTTACAAATAGCTTATTTAAGTGTATTTCTTATGGTATAATATTTTCAAGAAAATTATAATATTTTATAAAGTAACTTTTAAAAAAAACGAAATTAGGCATATATTATGACTCTTTTTTTGTAAAATTTATCTATGGTTTAGAAAATGATACACTTTTTAATAATACAATAATGACGATTATTACTTTTATTCACAAATGTCTCTAAACATACTTCTAAAATATGAAAAAATATAATAACTTCTTTTTGAAATTTAATTCTTCTTATTATCATAATAGCAATATTAACAAAAAATAACATAATCGCAAACTTATTTTCTAATATTTTTTTTTGGCTAACTCACAATCAGTTTATTCGGCAGTTGAAAAAAGCAAAATTAAATCTTAGAAATAAAATAGGAACTTAACATAATTTCTGACAATGGTAGGTTTTATTAAAACATTTATAAATTACTCTAACGTCCTACTAATCATTTGATAAAAGGAACGAGATTTATAAAGCAGGAAATTGCACCTTTAAGAAGTACCTATACAAAACCCGTAAATAATCTTACCAAATTATCAAAATTACTTTTACAAGAATTTACTTAAGAGACTTATAAAAAGATTCATAAAAATGTGGAATATGATTATTTTGTAATAAATCCAAGAGATCCTTTATTTTATTCTCTTTAAGTTTCGGTTTGGATCGATACTGGTGCTTGAGTGTGATTTGGTTCAGGTTTTTTTTTCGCGTTATAAATATTTCGGAGAACTGGTCATCTTTATAAGAGGTTTTGAATAACTACTTAGTAGAATCGTCTTGCAATAATTTGAAAACTTTCAGCTGAGAAGTTTTGAATGATTTTGCTGTTATAATTTCAATATCCTCGGATAGACGCTTCAATCAATAAAAATCACTGCAAGACATTTCTTTTACGGTGTAGGGATTCCCTTTTTTTTAGCACATTTAATAGCTTCAACGTATTGGCTGGCCACATAAATTGGACCCGACTTCAGTATTTTTTTGGATTTGCTTTTCTATCACAGAATGAACAGAATCGGCTTCATTCTGAGTATGTCCAGTAATAAGATACTCGTGTGTTATAGACGTGATTTTAGGGAATTTGAACAGCGCAAACAAGTAAATAGAAATAAGAAATCTATTCTTTTTCTGACCACAGCAATTGTCAGAATAGAAAATTAGATCTAATCCCAGTCCGTCGTAATTAATCTGAGTATTTTCAATAAACTTGAATACACAGGACCTATTTCGTCAGCCCCACGGTTTGCAGTGCTGCTGCTACTGGATGAGGATGTCGACGAAGACGAATCAGAGGATGTGGACGCATTGCGCTGCGGAATATTTGTAGGTGTAGAAGGAGTCGTCATATAGTTATTTCTAGTACAACCGGATTGCTCAGGAGTGTCAGTATTTACGTAAGGTTCCAATAATAATTGACGTCTAACACGCTTTTTTGTAGTGGGACGACTATTGCTACTGTCAGAGCTAAAACTTTTATTATCTTTAATATAATTAACTTTAATCAGTTTCGAAGTTAGGGTCTTTAAGGCCGTCATCACTGTCGTTGAAATTATAATTTTCTTTATCTGATGTTTGACTCCCATCTAAAATAATAAAAAACTTAGTCTATTAGAAGGAGGTAAAAGTAGGTATACGTTTAAATAATTATCAGCTTAATATCAATATACCTGTACAAGAGAGTTGTATAATATCTACGAGGGTACTTGGACGTTCACATTGAGTATCGATGAAGTTCTGATCTATAGTTTCGTGTTGTTTACAATATACACGATTCTCCGAAGTAGACGTAAACAAATAAAATAAAAAACATTATTACTTAACAAGGGTAAAAATAACTACGTATATACAATTTGAAAACATCAATCCACTAATTGTTTGCGTACCTGTACTATAAATAACTACAATACAAATATTCAATTTATTATTATTAAATATATTATAAATTATTAAATATTAAATAAAGCATACATCAAAATTACATAATTTAAGTTAGCTAAAACATGAGCCTTCAACTGAGACATCGTGTTCTATAGTTTTAGTTTAAATAGTATCAGAACTTTCTTGTTGGTTAAGTTTATCATTAGCCAGTCGTATCAAAAACGCCGCCCGACTGTTATTATTCATGTTGTCCTGGAAAAAATATAAAAATACACCGATAGAACAAGATCATTATACAAGACTAATACTATATTCAAAATTAATATCTCACCTGAAGTTATAATATATTTTTATAAAAACCGACAGATAATAAAATATGCCATCTGTCGTTAAAAAAGAGTTTAATTTCATGCAGAAAGAAAGATCCAATACATCGTAAAACTCGTGATAATTATAATATTTTTCAACAACATTGTCATTAAATGTGTTTTATCTCTATTACATTAATTTAAACTAGAATATAGATCAGAAACTTCCAAAAAAAGTGTCCCTACACAGATTATGTCTATTTTCCGTAAGATATGACCAATTTTACAATGTTTTTTATTCAAAAAGACAGTCATAACAAAATTTGTGACATTGCATTACTAATAATTATGAATATTAATACGTAAAACTTACCGTTAGAAAGTCACATCACATGTTAATACGCTTTTCAGGCAACACAACACATATAAACTCTGTATCAATACAAATGTGACACTGTTCACGCCGGTGAAGTGAGCGATACGGCTCAGTGAAAAAGAGAACTTTGGGTCATCTCGCGGTTACTATGCACAACATAAAAACGTCGATTTTACTAGCGACTAAATGAAAGGATCTGCTATTTAATGTTGTAAAGATGTCATAACGTACCTAATATGTGTTATGACACTTTTTTTGCCGGGAGGCGATATGTTAAGAGTTTAGCCGTATAAGCCGAGCCGACTAGCGGCAGTTATAAATCCGAAAGCGAAGTGGCAACAATAAGCGAAATAAAAGAACTACAAGAGGAACATACAGGTTGCTTCTGGGAGTACTTTCGGTGAGCGATTTATGAGTTTGTTTTGTTTTAATTTGTATTTCTTTGAGTACGAATAAGTTGTTTTCGTATAGCACTATGGCATTTTACTACACACGGGCGTAACGATATAAAGTAGGTACTCTGTAGTACACACTAAGCCGACACAAGGCGGATAACTCAGCAGCATTACATCGTCGCAAGTCGGAAATCTTTGTCTCAGCTGTTAGTTCACTTACCAGTGTGGAGATATGTCATCTCTTTTGAATCATTGAGTAATTAATGTTCAACATTAAAGAAAGATTAAAGAATTTCAAGGTAAAACGCCGACATAGTGGTAAAAAAGTCTTGAAAAAAATTTGTTTAGGGTACACGTAAAGTGGGAATTAATTTTTTTCTCGCCTTTTATTGCATGCAATCACAATCTTGCCCAGGGTCCATCAGCCGCCTGGTGGACCACATGGTGCCTGTAATGGTGCATGGGTAAGACCAAAAATGTGTTATTGTGTATAAATGTGTAATGTGTTAATTTTACAATAGAATAAACACATTTACATTAATAATAAAAATATTAAAAGCTTTCTACATATAAATACAGCGTGCATAGTATACATTATACACCTAATTAACTCCTTTGTAATTAGTTCCAGCAAATTTAACTAGAGGCGCTGCCATGATAAAAGAGTGATAACTCTATTTCAGTATAATTATGTAATGTGCCTTATAATACGTCGAATGTCGCCTGTCAACTGAGCGTGTATGTCACCGGGCAGCCCGCTTGGGTAGAAGTCGAACACTGCCGCCGGGCTGTGTCGGCAACACTAAGCCGTCGAGCTATGTCGTAGTTCAATCAAAAACATTTCTATTATGCTATCATTTATTCATAACACAATATTATCAACAGTACACGTAAATAAAAACAAAACCATATAAAATTGAGATACTTATACGAAATGTACAAATGGGAACGAATATCGTCCTTAACAAATATTTAAAACATTATTTTTATATCGAATTACTTATTATTATTAGTATTATAATTATACTAATATTAAGACTTATCAAGTATGCATTATTTATAATTCGTATAATATCAACTGTATTATGATGGTGTTAAACGATTGTCACGTTTTTTGGTTCCGAGGTCAACAAGGAACCCTAATAGTTTCGCCATATCCGTCCGTCTATCTGCGTCTTAGCTCAGAGATCCTTAGTACCAGAAAGCTGTAATTTGGTATGGTTATACACATGAATCACGCCAACAAAATGAAAAAAAACATGAAAAAATTTTTTTTTAGGTATCTTCCCTACACGTAGTGGAGATGAACTTTTTTTTTTCACCATGGGATATGGTGTGGGATGTCTTTGGATAGGTTGTTCAAAAATATTGCGGGTGTGAAACAACCATTTTTCGATTCAGGGATCCGTTTGCGAAATATTAAGCTTTAAGTGCTAATTTTTGTTAGAATCAAGTGTCCCTCCTGCTAGCTAAATGGTTGTTATTGGATATGTGAAGAAATTCATGGCAGTAGTTTATATAACATAGTTAAAGAGAAAACTATCACAGCTAAGTCGGCTTTACAAAAGTTAACGAGTAATAGACGAGCAACTTAGAAAATATACTTGGAGAAGTAATGGAGAAGTAATTTACAAAGTCGACGGGTAAATACGGAATGCGTGTGGCCCGAGACGCACTTTGAAAAATTTAATAATGATATAACTAAAAATTAAATAAAAATTACACATACCATTTGCCATATAAACTATAGCTTATTTATAAAAACAACCTCTAAAGCGTTTGTCTGTCATTATATACAAAAATTTACAGTTATTATTATTTATTTCACTTACTACCCCCTTTTTTAAGGTAAAATTAATTAATAATTTTTCTGTGTTATTACGGGTTACATTATTTTTGGCGTATATTTTTTCTTATCCATTCTCGTCACGAACAAAACTTTCTTTAAAAAAATGAATATAGTAAGGATCTAAGGACATAAATCAAGCATTCGTTAGTAACCTTTTTTTTTTCTAAATTTTTTAGAGGATTTTATGCAATTCGCATATGTCAGCCTCATCGTAGGTATCCCTAGTATCTGAACATCGTAAAAGCGTTAGTAACCTTAAAAGGTTTATCATAATGCACTGAAAAATGTCTTTATTTCTTAACTAGATGATACCCGCGACTTCTTAACGCGAAGTGTTTAATAAAATCGTTATTTCTTAAAACTTTTTATTTAATGGAGATATATTGATTTTTTTTTTATATGGACCAAATATCTTAGGAGTAAAACAAAAAAAATTGACCAAAATCTATCTAGTAGTTTATGCGTGATGCGCGCATAACGGCACACCTTAGTCCCTTTATGTATATACATTATACGTGAAATGTACCTAGTATGTATATTATAGGTCGATGGTCAACAATTTTAATAAATAATTAAGCTATCCAAGGTTCGTCTACCATCACCGCCAGACCTATTTGTGCCGCAAAGCAATAGTCCTCGCGCTGTTGTGTTCCACACATAAGGATGTGGTTAGTATCATATACTGTCACACGAACTAAGTCATCAAAGTACCAACCTATTGTTACGACCAATCTAAAAGAGCATAGCATTGCTACAAAAATAATGGACCCGCCTCACACTAACATATATTTTTAGCTGTTTGTTTCATCAGTTTATGAATGTTCTCGAACCGGGAGCAACGGTTCGTGTGATAAGGTAATTAAATAAACCGAAACAAGCCATTTAATTAAACTATTGAATTTGAAGAAAAACAAGCCCGTTAGGCTCATGTTGTACATTATTTTAAACTGGTTAATTGAAAGGTAGTCTGCAGAACGCGAAATATGGATAATATAGGAACCTTTATCGCAATACAGTATGAATGAATACTTATTACTAAGCTGGGATGCAAGTAGATTCTTTGGCTGGAAGCAGAGTCCATATCCAAGTCAGTAATAACTTTTTTACCTCCAGGGACTTCAATATCTGTCTCCGAACGGCACTTATACTGTATAATTAATGTCGAGGATAAGGTCGGAAGGTTAGGAAGGTCCGGAGGTTCCGTCTCCATAACGAAGAGTTTTGTTAGAAAAGATAAATAAGTGTTAAAACGAAAAAATAACCGATTCTATAAAGTTCGAACGATTTTAAATTGAACTCTTAAATTGTCCTATATCATGCAAACAAAATGTATAAAGGGAATTATTTCCAGACCTCCTTTGCACAAATTAAAATGTTCTTTTAAAGTGATTTTTTTTCTATTGCACCATAATTTTTTTTTTCATCTGTCGCATGTCGCATTACATTGTCGCAAATAAAACTAAATTTTATACCTTGCAGTCAGGGATTATAATCGTAAATTCGGAACATTCATTATTCGTATCGTAACTTGGAAGTAGGCAAGAAGTTCTCTCCCTTACAAAACTATCGATGGTTGCCTAATGCTTACTTATTCACACGGTGCGATAACAGTGGCCGGCAATTGTCATTGTCATCAATAATAACGACAACGGATAATCAACAGCAGAATAATTAATAATGTCTTCAATAATTTGTATTATTTGCTTAGGAATAATACATTATATTATCCGTTGTATTATTTCTTTTATCTGTTAAGGACAGGTGAAGGAAACTGCCATTAATCCAGCCAAGCTATCTTGCGAGTTTTTGAGTAATTAAGTGAAAAACTGTAATTTTTTTACATACCGAATCTCGATTTTCTTTTCAACATCGATTCAATGAATAGATAGACTACTATTTAATGTTTAAAAAAAATCGTTTTTTAAAGAGTAACTTTTATTCTATCGCCCCCATAAAATTTCGTTCATCTATCACGTGTCGCATTACAGCTGGCCGTGGAGTAGGGATAAAGTGAAAGGAGCATGGCAGAGATTTAATCAAAATTTAAAAATAAGTTTCACTTGCATCATGATTTCATAAAACCACATACAATAAAAGAAAATCTCCTTATTATATAAAATTGTACTATTTTTCTCACATCTACCCACATTAGTTTTAAATGTGTCAATTAAGGCTATATAATATTTTCACTATATATATATTCGTCCATGATATTTCACTATATTTATTGTATTCAAAAAAAATTATTAGTATCTAAGGAATCGTCTATAAATTACGTCTTAGGAAATTTCATAATTAATTCATTCGATAATTCTATTATATATTTTACACCTGCCTCGGAGCCCAAAAACTTCGAAAGAAAACGAATTGCCCTAAAACTCATCGTTTGAGGCATCTTCAACCAGTTCTCGTCAAGAACAAATGCTAATCAAATCTTATCGGGGTGTCAGTAAGAAACTTCTCAAGCTCCATATAATTACAGTACATATCATAAGAAGTATCAGATGTTTGCAAGTATTTTTTCACTACCTCCAGATCCTCGAGTGCTCTCAGCTTCTTTATTCTCTTCTCTTTCTCACTGGAATCCGGTTTCTCTGTTGCCAGAGGAAGTATATCTTCTTTCTCTCTCTCTGCAATGGCCGCCGCTTCAACTACTTTGTGATTACCACCAAACACTGACACGTTAGTCCCTTGCCCGGTCAATAACTCCTCATCGACAGTCAAAAACATATCTAAATTCTGCAGGTCCGTATAATACGATTCTACGTCATAATCTTTTAATAAATTACACAACATTTCTTCATCATTATCATAGACTTTTGGTATAACTTGATCCTTATATTCTACAAGTGTCACATCATATCCGATATTTACAAAACTTCTGCCTATAACCTCGCATGAAGTCCGTGTCCAAGCTTTCTCTAGTAAATATAATGCTTCTAAGCAAGTTAAATTCCTGTCCACGCCGCGCACCACATTCAGGGCCTTCTCCTCCAAGAACAGTCTTCGGTATTCATCACGGAATGCATGGAAAATACCGTTTTTAACTGGCATCAATCCACTGGATGCTTTCCACGGCACGAACACTAGCTTCAAATGCGACAATTGGAGTTTAGAATGTATCGTTGCACGGTCCAGAATTAATATTGCTTTACGATTTTGCATCTGTAGTTCTCTATTCCAGTATTTAACGTATTCTTCAAACATTTGCGTTGTAAAATGGGCTTGGGAATGTCTTATATAAGTTACTGGCAACGTATCAGGGTCTCTATATGAATGTATTAGAGGATCTTCGGTTCCACAGACCAGCAACTTCTTTTTATCTGTTCCGTGAACATTAACGCACATGAATACGGCCAAACGGTCTTTCGCATACCCTTGGATAAACTTTTTACCAGCCAACTTTTTTATACGGCCTTTGGACGGATTAAAAAATAGACCAACTTCATCAGCTGTATATATGTCTTCATCATTGATACCGAGTCTGAAATCACACCACTGTTCACTGAAGAACTGATTCTTCCACTTGGATTCCATTGAATTACTGTAATCTCTCTTCACTGGAGTCCCTCTCAATGATATGTTGTACCGTTTCTTGAACCTGTCAAGCCACTTTCTGCTACCATTGAAGGCAACAAAACCACACTCTTTGGCGAAAGCTTCTGCTATGTCCTGCAGCATTTTGCCTGATACCTGGACTCCTTTAGCTTTCTGATTATTAAACCATTCTATAATCCGTGAGTCAAGTACGCTGTTCATGTATTTTAAAGTTTTTCTTGCTGCTTTCTTAGCTAGCGTGTACTTGTCCCTATCTTCCCATATTTCATTGACCACTTCTGGAGTTAAGTTGTACAGTTTGCAGATATCATCGACAGTTCTTCCCTTGTATAACTTGCTGACTATTGCACATAGGGTTGGATACGTCAAGTCCTGTTTCCGTAGATATCCATCGTTTTCCATTTTATTCTCGGCTTGGTAACTCGCGTTATTCGACTCTTCAGATGCGTTGCTTTCATTTTTGATTGTTTCGTTTGTACCGTCTTCACCTTCTTGGTCTGATGCTGTGTCTATCGGATCCAATTCTTTTTTAACTGACAGATCTTTCGGTTTTGACCTGGAATGTTAGAAATTAATATATTCTAGTTTTAATGGTACTTTCAAATCAGGAGAAGATACAATACATGACACGTAACATATGATGTCTGATACAAGACAATTATGGTCCAGTTTTTTATTAACATCTATAATTAATTAGAAAAGAATCAGTTACACAAAAACTCAGAGCTTGACGTAAATCAGAGATTTTTATTTTTTACAAGATAATTTAGGTTATAATCTTTCATTGCTTTCAGATATATATTAGATACCATTATATTATTATTAGACAACTAACTAGTCTTTGACAACTAACTAATTTCATTATTATAATAATAAAAAATACTTTTCAGACCCCCCTATCAATATTGCATCACGAATGATAGATCCACCCCCCGTACATAATATATGGCAATAAATAGTACAGAAGTTTAGTTACATATTTATTATTTGAAATTATTGGAGATGCAAGGGAACTGATTGTAATGGACCGCAACGACCGTCGACGTCAAAAGACAAATGATAAAAAAAAAACATGAGTAACAACAACAACAAGTTATTATGCCATTAAGACGGAAATATATATACGTAAAAATATTTAAATATTTACAAATGTGAAATGAATGACTTTTTAACAAACCAAAAAAAAACAGACAGAAAAATTTGCTAAATTGATGAGCTGAGATGACACCCCCTTTCCCAATAAGTGCAAACGTATTTTATGAACGGTCCCTAATGTATTGGTTTACAAAACATAAGAAAAGAAAACGGTCATCTATTACATGGGTCGTTAAAAAGATATGTATAAGACAATGTAAAGAGCACAGAGAGTTGTCGAGGAAAATTACTTAGGAACCAACGTAGAAAATGCTCTATTTATATGTACTGTTAATAAAGGCTTTTATTATTTTCTTGCAAACCCGGCCATGTGTTGCTGTGGCTTAGAAATTTTTTTTATCCGATCGCTACCATATAATACAGGATCACCCTCTGGGCTAATAAAATCGCTCCAGCTTTTTGGAGTCCATGGGGAACATACATACGAACATGCACTTATACATATTATAAAACTCAACATCTCTCTGTCTGTCTATCCGTTTATGTTCTTTTCACGCGGAAACGACTAATCCGATTTTTCCTTGAATTCATAGATATTTTATCTGGCCAGGTTATAAGATACATTTTGTAAGATAAATTAACACACGAAATAAGCAGTGACGATAATGGTGAATCAATTCGGAAAAAAGGCGCATTTGGGGCGATTAAATGACTTACGCTGAGTAAACCATACGAGATATATCAAATTAATGTTTTACATAATTGTAGACTTCAAAAAGACCTACAAAAAAGTCAGCGATAACAAATGTCTATCTTCTAAGGATCACCCACAATAAGAATTTTTGGAGCAGCACATTTCGCGCGTGCGCTCGACTGACAACTTTCCACGCGAGCAGAGCTGCAGGCTCAGCTAGTCTTTATATATAAGAAGAAGAAGATTTCTAGATTCTTCCTTACTTACATTTCTTCCTCACGAGCTTGCTCTCTCGTATGAACTCTGTAATGTCTCTTCAACTGATCCTTTGTGTGAAATTTAGCATGACACTTGTCACAGTCCACTTTTTTCTCATGAGTCGTCAGGTGCCGAGCCTGAAGGTGAAATCTTACAATTAACATTATCAATGTTGTTAAGAGAATGACATGGTAAATTAATCTATACATATAATAAAATTGAAGTGTCTGTTTGTAATGTCAAAATGAAGGTTTTTACTAAATGCATATGAAAATATACACGATACCTATGACAAAAAACCCATTTTATATGGTGTTTTTATATGGTTGGCTTTTTAGTCATTTGAATTTATTTGTCTATTTTTATTAAAAAACACTTATCGTCAGCTTTATTATTAAATTATTGATCATTTTAGGTGGGTTTTCGAAAACAGTCAAATACCCAATTGTGTGTACACATACGTTGCCATTTTACAAGAAGACGACTTATATAAAAAAAATAATTGCAACTAGATGAATTATGTTTTATGCTTACCAAATTAACTTTAAAACCAAACGTTAGATCACAGAGCGGACATTTCTGATGCCTTTCCATATGTACTTTACTGTGCAATCGGAGACTAAAAGCCTTCTTAAAATAACGACCGCATTCCTCACATTTATGCCTGGAATAAAGTGATATAACATATTTTTTAATCCTTTATATTATATGTTTAGCGTTTGGATCACAATCTCACCTGATGTTAAGTAACGATGTACGCTAACCCTAACAGGGACTGGTTCTGAAGTGCATCAGCATACCATATATGCATACCTTGTTACCATAAGGCAACAATTCAGCAATGCAGTTGTTACAGCAATGACGGCTCAGTGGTAGCGTGTACGACTTCTCGTCGATTAACGTGAGTTCGAATTCCTACAATGACCCTGAGCTTTCGGTGAAGGAAAACATCGTGAGGAAACCATAGCATGCCTAGCTAGTTATAGCATAGCATGCATAGCTTTTTCTAATGCTCGCCTGGCTAGCTACCACCCTCAAGTTGACAATCTGTCGCCAAACATCAATAGTGATGTTGCAGCTGCACTTGAGAGCCAGTCTTCCACTAGGTTTAGCGTGTCATCATCTTAGGCCACATCATCACTTAACAGGTGAAATTGTGTCCACTACGCCAAACCTATAACAATAAAAAAAGAAGCGAACCAGCGCTTACAACACTATATAATTTAAGAAAAATAATCATTCCCATCTACCTATGCCCTTTAGTTAAAGAGTGGTTGGGTTAAAGAACGAACACGAACAAACTGTCTAGTATCTTCCCCACAAGGGAAGTGCTGACACATGACAAAACCTCTTAAGAGACACTCTTATGAATGTCAAATGTAAGAGCATTAAAATGCCTAGAATTTGTAGTTGGGATGGTGATAGGTTACAATAACAACTTGTTAAATACGCCAATGCAAAAAAAAATATTATAGTCTAACCTTTATGAGGTATTCGCAATTTTTTTGATAACTTAATTACGATCAATTTTCGCAAAGTAGCGCCCTTGTAAAACAAAATGTATTTGGATTCTCGTGTTTCTGAATCAGTCAGTGAATATGTCCAACTACCGAAGGGTTTGCAGGCTGGCAGGACAGAGGCGACCGACGATGGATTGCCGATCTCTCGTCATTGTTTTTGGCTTGTACTACTGTCAGACATCAAGTACTGTCTGCTGTAGCAGACAATATGACATGCTATATTAAATAAAACAACCAGTTGGCTAGTTGACTGTTTTTGAGAAATTATTTTATATTATACGTCTGGATAAAGGTATCGCAAACTGGTAAAGGTTGTGGCAAGCCGGTGGATGGGAGAAGCACAGGACCGGTCGTTGTGGCGATCTTTGGGGGAGGCCTATGTCCAGCAGAGGACGTCTTACGGCTGAAATGATGATGCGTCTGAATTTATTTTGTCACACATAAACGATTTACATGGTGTATTTTGTATTTTTGTAAGTCACTTTAAATTTTCCATCCAAAACGTACCATACAGTTAAATCTTTTGTATGACATTACATTTTTGAAAGCAATCTGATTAGTGGAGTTTCAACTGTGTATTATAATGTCGAAAGATGACGTCATACACTCTGATTGGTGTTAAATCAACAAACCACAGACCATATATATATAGTAAAATTGAAGTGTATATTTATAATATCAAAATAACAGATTTTACTAAATACATGTGAAATTATACCTGACTGAATTATACCTAACAAAAAACCATTTTTATTTTATTTTTATGTCTGTTTTTTCTGCATAATTTCCGAAAGGTTGAACCGATTTTGACAGGACTTTCACTGGCAGATAGCTGATGTTACAGCAAAGCTAGTCTCAAATAAATTTGCCTCACTTATAATATTTTCAAATTAAGACGGATTATAGAAAACAAGTTATTATCAGGTTTTCTCCTACTGTTATCTAGCCTATGTATTTTAACTTCTGTCATGTATAGCGATTATTACTAACAAAACATTCTGGGCTTTTTACCATTTTATTAAGTTCAATAAACAAAATTACCTTGTCTTGACTTGATGCTCTAAAGAATGTTTCTTGAGATCCTGGGCAGAGTTAAACATATCATCACAGATTGGACACGGGTACATTTTACGAGGCGGCGTTTTTTTTTTCTTAAGTTTGCTCTTCTTCATTTTTAACTTTGATTTCTTAACTTTTGATGTTGATGGTTCATCCCTTTTCTGAAACATTTTAAAGTTTCCATACAATTAACATGAGAGAAACAAGTAACATTTAGAACAATTTTGTATTCTATTCCTTAGACACTTATTATACATATTGAATACTTCTAAATGATGAAAAATGTTTAACTAATGAATTCTTCTACTTCTTGCTCTTATCCCACTTAAGGAAGGTAGATACATTTTGTATTGTTCTTCCACTCTCAGCTATCAGCTTTTACGGCCATTTTCAATAACATATCTGAGTTTATGGATAAATCACTATCCCCGATTAGTAGAAGAATAAGAGTTACTTTAGTTTGAAACTTATATGGAAACATAGGTAAGTTTGATTTGTATGAGTATTCCTATCTCTAGCAGGCTACCTATACTACTTTTATGAAAAGTAAATTTTTAAAATAAAGTTTTGAAATATTCTAGGTCCTAAAAAATATGCTAATATTTTTTTCTTTTAATTGGACAATAATTAATCATTTAAGACCTACTTTAAAAATGAGTCAACTAGCCTATTATTCGTGGATTGGAATGGGTTCAAACATTATACAGTTGTAATTGTTCTCTTATGTGAAATTTTCTGACATTGTCATCAATGTATAATAGATGGCATGCAAGCAGTTTCAACAAATTCAAGTAACATTTAGTTCAACACTAGTTTATTTTTATTTAGAATAATATATCACTGAACCTGAATATGAACCTAGGCTACACATTATGACGCTTTTCTACAGGGGCTAACAAATCTAAGCTACATATCTTCACGCTTTTGTGTAGGGTGCTGATTCCTTAATTGTAAAAAAATACAAATATAATAAAAACAGCCAAGATACGAGATTAATTTCCATAGAAAATATGACATGAGAATGAAGCTGTGACTTCGTACTAAGTATTTTATAGTAATGGAAATAGGTAAACAACATCTAACCATGGCCTGAAGTGAATGTGAATTGTTTAAATTTCCCTTACCGTTGTAAAGTCGAAAGCCTGAGCCTCGTCCATTTCCTCGATCTCAATTGTAACCATGACTTCAGATATAACCGGCTCGTAATCACTATCATCGCTTTGTTTACGCTCCCTAGATAATAAAGTTCTTTTCTTTAGTTCAAACAAATTTTCATCTTCCGAAGAACTATCTGCAACTGCTGCACTGTCAGAGTCATCGTTTGTGGACCCCATGATTTTAAATTGGATTCTATGTATATTTTATGTTATAAAAACAAATAAATGGTACAGAACATCATATGGGAATCAACGCCATTTTACATTACTGTCAAGTGTCAACTCTCTCGTCTCCAGGGATGTAGATAGTGGCCCATAAATGCTGGTACAGAGATGTAGCTGAAAGTTGGTATTTGAAAAGAAAAAGCTGGTAATCACAAGCAAATAACAAATACTACTTAGTACTCTCGTCTACCGCCTAAAGGATCTTTTCTTAGCTCATTGTTGCACATAATTTAGAAAATGGCGGGGCTTTAGGGGGCGTCCATTAATTACGTGAGGAATATAGGGACGGAGAGGATCGGGCCAAATCTCACCAAAAGTCACATGTGGGAGAAAGGGGGTCTTGGCAAGTATCACGTAATTTTTTTTCTACAAGAAACTGTGTAAAGTTGAGAGAAAACTGAGTTAAACTAAGAACAACATATTTCTCCATTAAAATATGGCTAAATCCTATACAATCATATTTACCGCAGTAATATGCGAACGCCACAAAGTAACACAGTAACCCTACGATTGTTTTGCCGCTACCGGCCAGTGCCTACTGATTCAATCTGTGACCTCTATTGCCCACGTGTACGTGATGATCTGCTACTGAGCTTCTGCGTGTAAGTGACAACAATTTACAGTGGCTAAATCAGAGTGAGATTGAAGAAGTAGATGATTTTACTGAAAATCACATAGACATGTTGATTCCAGTAGTCACTATAAAAACCACAGATAAGTTTCCGTGAACTGAAATATAATGAATGTTTTTTACTAAATTTAGTAGTTCCTATTTAAGTTTTTTAATGTTCGATTTTTGGGATATAAATGATAAAGTATTTTAAGATTTTTGATGTGTAAACTTCTTTAGCCGCGTTGAGCTCTTTTAGGTAGGGGAAAATTTTATGGGTTCGCGTAACCGACATCCTAATGTTAATTGTACATGAAAACTCGATTAGCAGTGTTGAGCACTTTTTGGTTGGGAAAATCTTATGGTTTCGCGTCACCTTATGTTAATTGTATATCTATATTTATTAGTATATATATCTAAAGCACGTAATGCTCTGATATCAGACTGGGCATGCGCAGTGGCCTGTGTACACGAATATATATATATATATATATATATACGTCACGTAAAACACATCGTATTTACCTGACCAAGTGCTGTGTGCGTTAGTTTGTTATGTATGTGTTTATAGTATGTATGTATGTTTTGTAAATTTAAATACTATCCATAAATAATATGTTTGTATATTAATTGTTATTTCAGTTAAATTGTATTTATATTTTGTCATGATCTTGTAGAGCCGTAATATAATAAGTCTGTTTTTTAATTATTTTAAATATTCGTATTTACATTGGCGTTTGAAAATAGTTCTAAACTTTTCTCTTCTATCGGCACTCCCTATGACTGCCAATTTTTTTTTGTTACGCCAAAGAAGTATAACTTCTTAAGTACGTAAATAAGTACACACATATTATTGAAGTGAAACTTCTTATGCGAAATCCAACGCGTTAAACGTTTAACGCACATTATCGGTCTCTCCTCATTGTGTGAGCCAGAGCGAGAGAGCAAATGTCGGTGTGTATGTATAATGCACACTGTTTAATACTTGCTTGCATTTCAGCATTTAACGTGTGTTAGTATATGTGAAAAGTACGCGAGCTAATACTACTGTACACTGTATGTGGCTGCGTATTACAGCTTTTTAGTAAGAAGTCTTATATAACATATGTTAAATAAAATATCTTTTAAAATGAAGTTTCACTTCTATCGTGTGTGAATCGCACACACACCTTTTTTTTGACTAGCTATTTGAAGTAATTTTAAAGCACTGCATATAAAATTATAGCCCTTTTACACATTGTTATGATATTAGGAAATAGTTGGTATGTGTTTATGGAAAATGTTCATTTTGAAGTGAAACTTCTTATGCGACTTCCAAGCGTTAAACGTTAATCGTTTAACGCACATTATCGGTCTCTCCTCTTTGTGTGAGCCAGAGAGTAAATGTCGGTGTGTATGTATATTGCACACTGTTTAAATAATATAGAAAATGTATTTTAAAATGAAGTTTCACTTCTATCGTGTGTGAATCGCACACACAACTTTTTTTTTACTAATAAAGTGTCTTTTACTCCTTAGAACAAGTAAATATTTAGTATATTGGTATTAGAGTAGTATTCTTAATCTAAGTACACTGTCAATGTATAATCTGTTAAAATAGAAAAATAAAATTAGCTATGCTCCTGTCAATGAACCACTCGAAAAAAACCAACGCGCATCGCTTCTCTTTTGGGATTTATGGTACTGTAACAAGGCTTGCTTTTGTATTAGCAAGTTGAAAATTAACACGAAATCAACTAAAACGCGTAAACAATGCGCGATTAACATTAGATATCAACGACACGGTGTGAGTAAACGATTTTGAATGTAGTGCGCTAAATAATACAGATCAATATCGGAACAATGCATCCGTGATACAGCGTCACTGCGCCATAGGACCCAAATGGAGACGAAATCCGGAGCCGGAATACAAGATCACTGGATGAAAAGTATAATGGAACCGGCTGGCGGTGATAAAAACGATCGTTCGGTTAAACGCGAAAAAATGGCAGAGTTCAACGGGGAGACTGCGAATACTAATTATGACAGACAACAGCGTAATGACAGCAGATACCGGTGCGATGTATGTGATCTCACTTTCGAAGGTCTAGAGTACCTGATACTTCATCAAAAGTTTCATGGCAATGGTAAAGATCCTTTGGCTCCCACTATCGAGCCAGAGCCACAACCTGTCGTTAAAGATGGTCGTAAAAAACGTCGTAAGTTCAAATGCGACCAGTGCGATGTAAAAGTCAACTCTCAGTACCATCTAGATATACATAGAAGTAAGCATGAAGGTGCTGCTTCTAAGAAGTATTTATGTGAAGTGTGTGACCGTAGTTTTGTAGCAGCTCAATTTTTAAAAAGTCACATGCAAACTCACTCCTCGGTGAGCACGATAAACTGTGAGATATGCAGCAAAAGTTTCACCGGGCAGGCATATTTAAAACTACATATGCAATTGCATAACGATATAAAGAAATTCAAATGTTCTAAATGTGATGAAATGTTCCCAACGAAGAACTGCTTGAAAATTCATATGAAAAAGCATACAAAAGTGAAAAATTTCAAATGCGACTACTGTAATAAATTGTTTGTGTCGAAGATAACAATGGAACGTCACAGACAGAGTCATGAAGGCCAACCTATAGACTGTCAAGTTAAATGTACTCAGTGCGAGAGAACAATGCATTCATCACTTCTACGTACCCACATAACTCGAGCTCACTCTTCAACCGTTGATGATGATGTTAAACGACCACATAAATGTTCAACATGCGGGAAGAGTTTTATCGTTAAAATTAATCTCAATTTACACATACGAGTCTGTCATCCAGATTTAGCGGAACCAGAGGATGAAGATGAAGATGTAATGACGGATAACTCTTAGTTCTTATGCCTATATGCCTAAACACAATGTATTATTAGAAAATATAATAACTTTTGTATGCAAGATTTAGTTTTTTTTTTTATAATGACGATTGAATTACATTCTAAGTTTTTATTTAATTACTAGCAATATATTACCTATGAAATTGCCGTTTTGTATGAAAAAATTTAAACGATGTTTTTTCATGTATTTATTTGTATTAATTGAAGTAATCACCCATGCAATCAATGCATCTTTGCCAGCGCAGTGGCAGTTTATTGATGCCCTTCTTAAAGAAATCAGCTGGACGGGAGGCAACAAATTCTTCAAAGGCATTTTGTACTGCCTCTCGGGTATTGAAATTTTTCCCCGCCAAGGAGTTATCCAAATTCTGGAAAAAGTAGTAGTTTGTAGGCGCAAGGTCTGGTGAGTAGGGCGGATGACGGAGAACGTCCAGTTCTTGCAACTTGGAGACCGTCTGTTGTGCAGTATGAGGTCGCGCGTTTTCCTGCAGGAGCAGCGGAGACGAGCGATTGACCAATGCTGGTGCACATCTCGTGCCAGCTTCTCCATCATTGTGTTCAGTTCTTCACAGTACACATCTGCAGTAATGCTCACCCCGTTTGTTAAGAAGCTGTGATGAATCACACCGGCGCTAGACCACCAAACAGTGACCATCACTTTTCTAGGGGTAAGTTTTCGTTTAGGGCATTGTTTAGGTGCTGAACCAGGATCCAACCAACTTGCTGAGCGCTTGCGGTTATCAAACAGAATCCATTTTTCATCGCAGGTAACAATGCGGTTCAAAATTCCTTCATCTGTGTGACTGTTGAGCAGTGCAAGGCACGTCTCGACGCGTAATTCGCGCTGGCGATCATTGAGTTCGTGGGGCCCCATTTGTCAAGCTTTTTTACCTTGCCAATTCATAGGTAAAGACCTATTATATTATACATATATATTTTTTTGGATCTAACTATTCGCCGTAAGGGCTCTGAAGCCTCAGACGGCTTTTACAGCTTCATCTGGTTTGAAATATATAATTTAATAATCTATACTAATATAATAAAGCGGAAGAGTTTGTATGTTTGTTAAAACATGCTAATCTCTGGAACTATCAGTCAGATTCGAAAAATTCTTTCTGTATATGATAGCCAGATTTACGAGGAATAGTATAGTCTATCTAGCATTAGGCTACACCTCAGCTAGCCTTAAAAATTAATTTTTGTTAAGTAAGTCGGAACAAATAGCGCACCCTAACTGCTTTATCGGCGTGCGCTGGCATAATGGTTAGTGATATGTAAATACGATGTTCTACAAAAATAATGTTCCTTAGTACATTAAAAAAAAGTCCGTGTTACCATATGCCTATCTCTTATAAATATGCCACAATAAGGTATTTTGTGACAAAGTTTTATTAAAAAGTGATTTATGAGCATTATTATTACGCACGGCATATTAAACCTTACCAACGAAAATTACTTCATCATCAAGACAATTTTATGAAGATAAACATTGCCCTTTATAGCATGTTATTTGGAAGAATAGTTTGGGAGATAACGTAAAATTAAGATAATTTAATGCGTTTTTTTACATTCTATATGTTCATTTGGCCAAATCTTACCTGATGTTAAGTGATGATGTACCAAGATAATAACATGTTAAGCCTAGAGAGACTAGCTCTCAAGCGCAGTTGCCGGAACACAACTATATGTGCTTGGCGACAGATTTTCAACTTCAACCTACCATCATGCTATGGTTTTATCGTGATGTTTTTTCATCGAAATTTATCGATTAGATTTCACGTCGCCACGACTGACTATATAAAACCTAAATATTTATTTACGAACATACCCGGGTGAAGCTGTAAAAGCCGTTTGAGGCTTCAGGGCCCTTGTGGATAACAGTATAGTCAGTTCGAAAAAAAAGAGAAAAAAAAATTTACGAATATCATTCTACACTCGCAGGTTCGCGTGTTTGTACGAATTAATGGACCCGGTGCCATTAATCTACGGATCTAGATTTTAGCACAGATTATTTAAAAAAAAATGGCACGTGCGACGAGAACTTACTCTTTAAGAACGATTGTCTTGCAATATATTAAATTAATTTATTAATATATGACATATATTATTTATTAGTTCCGTATACAAGTAAGTTGAGTATGTGCGTTACACTCGTTCAGTATAAGATGCGCTTTACAAGAGAGGTAGGGCACAGAGAAATTTCTTTGGAGATTTCTCTCTACTTGGCGCAGACCGACTGGTGGAATACCTCCACTCTACAGAAGATCGTAGCCAAATAACCTTGCGTTATGTTCCTGCAGTAAGTAGGGTTTCCAGCACTCCTTAGGCTGGGGGGGTTCAAGGTCGGCAACGCGCTAGTGATACGTATGGTATTATCGAGCTGTATCCTTGTTTGCCACCTTTTGTAGCATATTTTTTTTTTTTGTTAATATTCAATTTTGCTCCCCATCCGATTTAATTCCGCGTGCAATCTTCTATACATATTATAAAACTCTATCTCTCTGTCTGTCTATCCGTTTATGTTCTTTTCACACAGAAACCACTTATCCGATTTACATGGTTTTTATTTTAATTCATAAATATATTATCTGGCCAGGTCATAGGACATATATTTGGTAAATTAATTTGAGAAAAAGGGCGCTTATATGGGCTTACGCTGAGTAAACCATAGCAGATATATCAAATTATAATCTACATAACCGTAAATCTTAAAAAGACCTACAAATAGCCAGTGATAGCATATGTCTATCTTCTAAGGATCACCCTCAATAAGTATTTTTGTCTTCCGCCTTTTGAGCGGGGGCAGTACGATTCACGCGCGCGCTCAACCGAAGGCATTCTGTAGGTCACGCGAGCGGAGCCGCGGGCACAGCTAGTATATGATAAACCGATTCTTAAGGACTAACTTCAAAAATGGAAAGAATTTTCTAAGATAATTGAAAATTATACATGTTTGAATTGGCAGGGGGGTTGACTCCTATGATCCACACCGCAGATCCGTCCCTAGGACTGGGTTTTAGTATCTACCACGATTATTAGCATATGTTTTAATCTAGATTCTAGAGTACCGATTTTTAGGTACTAAGTACACACGGGTTCACAATTATCTCATTTTTGTTTATACAGGGAAGTCTTAAATAATTGAAAGTTTTCTTACGTAATACTTGAACGCACTCAATATACATTTAAAAAAAAACATAATTGAAATATTTCAAACTATCGGATTTCCGAAATAATTTCATATCCGTATTATCATAGCCTATATTCAGATTCGAATTCTCCAGGCACGTCTCTAGTGGAAGACTGGCTCTCAAGTGCAGCTACCAGAACACACCTATTGGTGTTTGGTGACAGATTTTCAACTTGAGGGTGGTAGCTAGCCAGACGAGCATTAGAAAAAGCCCTACCACCATGCTGTGGTTTCCTCACGATGTTTTCCTTCACCGAAAGCTCAGGCTTGCAGGGATTCGAACTCACGTCATTGAACGCGAAGTCGTACACGCTACCACTGAGCTATCATCGCTTCAAAATTATTAATAATTAACTTATTAATAATTAACGATAAAAAAGTAGTTATAAATTCAACAAAAAAAATTTTTTAATTGTAAAGGATTGGAAATATGGAACTTTGAAATGCCAAAAAAAAATATGACTCGGTCCCTCAAAAGATAGTGACTACGTTTTTTTTTTCGATATTGGTGTATTTTTTTCATGTTGCGCATGAGAAGTAGAATAAATAAAAAAAGGCATTATTTAATTATTTTTTTTAAAACCGTTTAAATAATTTCAAACTTTTTTTATTCCTTGCCGTCCCGATAAAGTTAGGAGTACATATAGGAGTTACATATCTATCACAATTTTTCTCCAGGGAAAACTGCCATCCAATATTTTTTAACTATTTATCTCAAACGCCGCGCTGGAGAGAGAAGGCGCTACTATAAAGTTTCTACCCAGGTTCGAAAAAATCGTAGATTCTGAGCTGGAATTCTCATGGTAGATTACATTAGATAAACTGCATGCCGGCTTGCCACTTCATATTATTAAAAAAAGTATATGTCAGTTATATGTATTTAATTTTTGATTTAATAATTTTTATACAATTATTCATCTTTCTTGACGTCTGTTGGCTCTTCTTCTTTTTTCTGCGTTAATTCTTCTGCTTCTTTCGCCGCTTGCTGAGAATACAAGAATTTAGATAAAAAAATTCTGTTTAGTAACTTTAAAAAAATATTTGTAGAGTTGTAAATATCCCACCGATGCGAAATGAACACCCACAAAGTATTGACGATTAACAGACGCTCAAAAATATATTTTAGTTCC
The DNA here is from genome assembly GCA_947532125.1 of Saturnia pavonia. Lineage (NCBI taxonomy): Eukaryota > Metazoa > Arthropoda > Insecta > Lepidoptera > Saturniidae > Saturnia > Saturnia pavonia. The sequence continues at coordinate 6,989,788 of OX383922.1, forward strand.
ACAAGTTCTCACTAGATGGCGCTATTAATAGAACTTTTCTACAAGGTACCAGATTATTTTACGACTACGTTAAATTATTATTACACGAAAAATAAATTAAAACTCAATAAAATGAATTCACAATATTATCATTGATGGCTAACTTCAGCAGTTTATCGTCAACTAAACGTACCAAAAGAAGTTTACAACATCGATAAAAGGGCACAGAGAAATTTCTTTGGAGATTTCTCTCTCTACTTGGAGTAGCCGGACTGGTGATATACTGGCCAAATAACTTTGTGTTGTGTTCTTGCGGTGAGTAGGGTTTACAGAGCTCCTTGGAGAAAGAGGGTTAAAGGTCGGCAACGCGCTAGTGATAACTCTAGTAGTAGCGTTTATAGGCTACGGGAACCTCTTTACATCAGGCGGATCGTACGCTAGTTTGGCACCTTAACCTTGTAAAAAAAAATCTGTCACCAATAAGCCTACCTTTTGCATGTCTTCCTCTTTCTTCTTCTGTAAATCCTTACTGACTTCTCGAATGAGTTTCAACTCGTCTACAATCTTCTGTGACAAAGGCTCGAACACATTGACCGGTACTTTGTTGACGTCGTTCAATGCATCGCAAAATTGCTTGTATTTAGACGAGATCCTCTCATAATGTTCAGAGCTGACCAATATATACTTGTTATTTTTTGAAACCATCTTAATCACTGTAACATAAAATTAAATTAAATAATGAATAAATTAAATCGTAATGTTTTTTTACAAGTATAAATGACGTCACTGTCGCATAGTTCATCCCAAATACTGCAGCCACACTTGCGGACGAATGTTCGGGCGAATTCAAGCCAAGGTTCTGCCTCCGGCAATGGTTCTGTAAGGCATCTTTTCTTCTTTTTTGGCTAGTTAGTTTAGACCAAAATTGACAGATCACAAAATACATAAACGGATGTGTCTTCCCTGCTCCCCGAGGGCAGAAACGTGAAGCTTATATTAGCTTCACTTGTATCCTAACTAACAAACAATGTAATAAAATCTTAGAAGTAAATTTTAACCTACTTGTAATTGTCGTATCGAAATGAAACTTCGTATGTATATGTAGTTCGGATGACAACTCTATAATTTGGTATCTTGGAGCTGATCTGATGATGGAGCTAGGAGGTGGATAGTGGAACACTGCAGTGGCTACTAGCAGACCCCTCGAGTTTAGGCTCATATGATTCGTTTTAACAAGTCAAATAGATTGGGCTTGGTGACGAATTGTTATTATAAGACTAAAAGTTTTATAATTTTTAGTGCGTAATTAAAGCGTGTTTTTAGTTTTTTAAACTATATACGCTTATGTTTAGTTAGTTTAGATCGAATAACGGATAGGAAGTCACCCAGTTCGCGACTTATTTGCAACTACGGCAACAGTCTAAACCGAGGTTCGGCTACTTTGGCACCCTTGGAGCTTGTTTCCACGCTTTCTCGCGTGAGTGCCTTCTGTGTGAACCTGTAAAAGCCTTCAGAGGCTTCAGGGCCCTTAAAGATCGAAAAAAAAATCTGGCGAAAGTTCATGAATGTTTTCATGAGCACCGAACTTTATATGGCAGCGAACAATTATTTACTGTATTTTTACTATTTCAATAAAAAAAACTCTTTACAACTTACAGAAATAATAAAACAAATCTATATTAATATATGTATTGAATTATTGTATTAATTAATGCCCATCCAATGCCCATGGTGTTGCAGCTGCCCATAGATGACGGTAATCGTTTACCATCAGTTGGGCTTGCTTCTGTGGACAGGCTGCCTGTTTGCTACACTTTGGTATAAAAAAAACCTATACTAGTAAGTTTTTTTACATGTACATGCACAAAAACGTGTCATTATTTTATCTTTTAAAATTTTACTCTATTATTCGTAAATATTTTATAGATGACTGACCACGACTTCGACATTTCAAACTTTTTGTCTGTCTGTCTTTCCATTAGTATGACTGGATTTAACTGAAAAACGTCTTGACCGATTTTAATGAAATATAGTTGAAGGGAAATATGTAATTCACCAACTGATAGGATACATCCATTACTATTAAGGCATATCTAAATAGTTTTAAAATTACTTCTTTATTTATTATCAACTGATTTTAATGATTATTTTTTTATACTTAGAGTATATTTTATATCGAAATTGGTAAGCTATAAAAATCAATCTATATTACTTCCAAATTATCATAGAATAATTATTACGAGACGAAAATAATTATTAGGTAATAAATTTATGCAGAGCCGCAGGTACAGCTTGTTTTATATAAATAATCCATTTTTTTTTTTTTACATTCTTACTGAATTGCTAAAAACCTACCAATTTTCATAGATCTATCTTCGAAAATGGCGGATTTTTATAAAGACTTTCAACCCCTTAGGGGATGAATTTTCAAAAATTTCTTCATAGTGCACACTTACGTTATTTAAAGAACATTTGTGAAAAATTTCATACTTTTAGACCCAGCGGTTTCAGCTGTGCGTTGATCGATCGGTCAGAGTCAGTGAATCAGTCAGTTTGTTACTTTATATGTATATAGATAACATAAACAATAAACATATATGATAAATTGTAACATTAATTACATACTTCATAGGTATTTTGTTCCTGTCACTAAGTCGATAAAAAGTTCGCGAACATCTATCCACACATGTCGCGATAACGCAAACATTCGCCGAACAACGCATGTGTGGACGCACGCAAAATCAACAACGTCCACCGAGAGAAAAACATCCATCGCTGGCATGCAAGCCTCTGCATAGCTGGATACACTGGCTGATTCCGAAACGATTCCCAAAAGAGAGTCAGAACGAAGGGTTTATTCCCATGTGCACATTGGTCGTGATCCAGGCGGGTACTGACAACTAACTAGTACTGACGGTACTGATCCCGGATCGTGACACGCCTAAGCGTGTACACCTGGTGTATGGTAGACGTGATCCAGCTATTAACAATTGTCGTCAGTTTGATAAAGCCTTTAAAGTGAAAACTTCTTTATCATCGTTGTGTTTTGATACTTGATGAAACGAAACAAGGATACCCCGCCCGTACGCTTGCGGTCTTTTTCGACGTAGCTAAGGCCTTCGATAAGGTCTGGCATGCCGGACTAGTCCACAAGCTACATCAATTAGAAGTCCCGGATAGGTTAGTTCATCTAGTTCACGATTTTCTACGCGACCGCACCTTCCACTACCGAGTGGAAGGAGTACTATCTACCGCCCACCCTATACGCTCAGGCGTCCCGCAAGGTTCCATTCTGGCGCCTTGCCTTTTCAATCTGTACGTCAGCGACCTCCCGAAGCCCCCCGGGGTCGAGGTAGGGCTCTACGCTGACGACACAGTCATATATGCGTCAAACAGACACAGAAAAAATCTCGCCTGCGCAGTCCAACGTGCCGTAACCACTCTCGGGGAGTGGTTTCGAACGTGGCGAATAGCTATTAATCCGGTAAAGAGCGCCGCGATTATGTTCGAACCGCATACATGCAAACTACCACGCACGGTAGGACCCCTCTCATTATTCGGTACGAATATCCCTTGGGCCACCAAGACTAAATATCTGGGTGTCACCCTCGACTCGAAGCTTAACTTCAACGCACACGTTACTATAGTCAGGAATAGGGCCATCTGGATCCTTTCCCGCTTGCGACCCTTGCTCAGTTCGGTAAGCAAAATGTCCTTAAGACATAAGCTCACACTGTACAAGATGTGCGTCCGTCCGATCTTGACATATAGCTGCGCCGCGTTCGCACATATGTCCAAACATAACTTTGCCCGCATGCAAAGAGTCCAAAATCGGTTTCTCCGTCGCCTGCTTGACCCTCCAGCCTTCGTTAGGAACATGGACCTGCACAGGGACATGAGGCTTCCCTCGATAGAAGCCTATGTGAAATATCTCACCAGGAGATACTTCGATAGCGCTTCGAATCATCCCAACCCGCTCGTAAAATCCACCGTGAACTACGTCCCAGACAACTCGATCCCCGTTGCCAAACGTTATAAACGCCGTCCGCGAAATCTCTTTGTCGATCCCGATGACGACATCGAGAACGCTAACAATTTCTACGCGTCCGCTCCCGCAACATATGCGTGTTCGCGCCCACGCCCGCGAAACCACCGTTCCCTCCGCAGGGGACGTACGGTTAACTTCGCTCCCGCACACCCGCCACGACCGCCCTCCTCTGCGGCAACTCAAGCCTAGGTCCGATCCATCGGCATGGAGCCCTTGAGCCAAGCAGCCGCTCGCGCGATACAAGTGACTGTACAATCACTAGCTTTCACAGCCATACATGACACTGCATTATACACACATGCACAACACACATAGGTACATAGGTTCTGTAAGGGACCTTTTTTTTCTTTTTTTGCCTAGTTAGATTAGACAAAAATTTTCAGACCACTAAATACACATACACATGTTCCTTCCCTCCTCCCAGGGGGCAGAAACATGTATATATGTATAGTTAGTTTAGATCGAATTACGGATAGGGAATTAGTCAGATCGCGACTTAATTGCATACGCGCAACAGTCCGAGCCGAGGTTCGGCCACTTTGGCACCCTCGGATGTTGTTGCGTAGCTTTCGTGGCTGAGTGCCCTAAGCGCTCGCCCCCAAGCCCGGTAAAGCTGTAAAAGCCGTAAAGGCTCCAGGGCCCCTAAGGCTAACAGTATAGTCAGTTCGAAAAAAAAAAAAAAAAAAAAAAAAAAAAAGAAACAAGGATAGTAAAAGAGAAAGCTATATACATCAATAGGATTTAGCGTACGAGAGAATGTGATGGAATACATTTACATTATGCACGGTTAATGCAAGTCCTGATTTTCATGATTGTGATCGTCGCCGGATTGGCCTAGTGGTGTGAGACGACCAGACTTCATACGCAGTACGAACGAGTGGTTGATAGTTCAAATCCCGCTGATTTAAGTTGGTTGGGCAATTTTGAATGGTTAGCTATCACCCTTGAACTGAAAATCTGTCGCCAAGCACCTATAGTGTGTGCGGCTGATGCACTAGAGAGCCAGTTCTCTCACTAGGCTTAGTGTTACTATTTTAGTTGACATCGTCACTTAACATGAAGTGAAATTATAATTAAACGATAAATCTATAAACTTATAAAAAATATATTATATTACTTTTGAACTTAAGTAAATAAGTAATATTTAAGTAAGTATTAAAATACCTTTCCGACGTCTGGTTTCTTTAACTAATGAACATGGAATGACAATAACTATTGTATTTAGATTTTTTCCTTATAATTACATTAGCATGAGTAACCAACCTTTTCAATCGTAAAGCAATTTTTAAATTTAATTTGTATATTTTTATGATCGGGATTCTCATTTCTAATGGTGTTCTCGTTCTGTAGTTTTGTTATCCAATCTTTCTTTTATTGTTCGTACTTTTATCGTTTTGGTACTAAATAGTAACACGTATAGCCTAATGGGAGAACTAGCTCTCAAGTGCAGCTGCCGGAACAAACCTATTGGTGCTTGGCGGCAGATATCCAAGTTGGTTGATAGATTGTCAAGTGGGCATTAGAAAATGCCCTTCCACCATACTACGGTTTCATTACGGTGTTTTCTTTCATTGAAAGCTCAGGCTCATTGTTCATAGCTATGTAATCTGGCCAGGTTATATGATATATTTTGTAAGATAAAGTAACATATGAAATAAGCAGTGATGAAGATGATGGTGAATTAATTCGGAAAAAAGACGCTCTTGGGGTGCTTAAATGGCTTCCGCTTAGTAAACCCTAAGATAAATATTAAATTAATGTTCTATTTAATGTAGATAAAGAAAAATACTTACGAAAAAGTCAGCGCTAGCATATGTCTTAAGGGTCACTCACAATAAGCATTTTTATCTTTAAAGTAACCGGTGGGTGATCGCCGTGTGCGGTAACTGCCGTCTTACTCTTGACGCGTTCGAGTTCTGAATCGAATCGAATAAAATTTGATTTTTTGTTTAATTTGGCACTTTTGAAATCAAACCTACCGCACGATCGTGCTGTGCCTCGAATCGGTACTAATTTCGATCGATTTTTTTTGTTAGGATCGAAAAGTGTGTTGTTGGGTCCGCGTCACTTCCCTCGACTGAGGAGAGGGGGGGTGACGAGTACCCGGGAGGGGGACGGGCGAAATTTGTATTTGCCGGATGCCCGTCTCGTGACACCCCTACTAATGTACCGGCGACTCGAAGCCTCGAGGCGGAGATGAAGGGTCCGAGGAGAGGGGGGGGTGGTGCAATAGTGCACCTCAATATCCACCCGAAGCGACGACTCTTCAATGAAACACCAAAATCTTCTTAGTAGCGGAGCGTTCTTAGGCCGACCAATCTTCGTATTGCTACTATTGACATCTGTCGGATTGACATCTATCTATAGACGCTAAATCACATGCCCCAGTACAAAACTCGCGAGCTTAAGTACTCCGAGGCGTTACCTTAAAGAGAGCCCCTATCGCCTAGAGAGCTCGGTTCACTATTGTTATCTATTTTTACTTTGGTCGGCCTATTTCCCGCTCTATAATTCTTTATTTATAATCCTTACATACATGTATTATACATCATTATTTTCCTTATTCTATGCTCTATATAATGCAAATTAAATCTTATTCGTAAAAATTACCATTTTATAATAATTTACAAAAAACCTTAATTTCTATGGGCGAACCCGCCGTCCGGTCTATGTATTTTATATATTACTATTAAACTATTATAAATCTTATTATTATCTTTGTTGCATTCTATTCTGTATCTATAATTCCATAATATTAAACACAAATTCAATACATATTTCAATAATTAATGGTTACTTAAACCGATGAAACATACATCTCAAGAAAATCGTATTATCTAGTACCAACCCTATACATATTCCATACATTGTAAACAAAATATCAATATTCTATTTCTAAACACATTCTTAACATAATTATATCAAATATATCTATAATAATAACTTATTCGTATGTCTCTATTCAATAATTACATATTCGTATGTCGCCAACATCCTCCCCCTCGTGCGCAGCACCAACTCCAGTCATGGCGACATTGCTGAAGGCTGTCTGGTACCGGCGTCACGTTGCTCGTCGCTCGTCGCTGGAACCAGCAGCACCACCTTGGAGCTCGGTCTCTTCAGCATCCCGCCTGCGGTGCGCACTTCCACTATTCGGATGCGGCCGTCTGGTCCAGGGTGCGTTTGGGTTACCACACCCCTGGGCCACGTGTTTCGTGGCAGCGTGGAGTCCACGATCAGCACGGTGTCTCCACACTGCAGGTCCCTGTTGGAAGTCCCTCCATTGACCCTCCTGGTGAGTAAGGTGGGTAGGTACTCCTTGAGCCACCTGCTCCAGAAATGGTCAGCTATGCGTTGTGCTACTCTCCAGCTCCGTCGCCCGGCGAGGTCCTCGTCTGTGAAGCTCCCAATCCTTGGAGACCCGCAGGATCTCCCGATGAGAAAGTGATTTGGAGTCAGGGCTTCTTCGTTTTCATTTTCTTCCGTGGCGACGAGCGGTCTTGAGTTTACTATGTGTTCTGCTTCTAGCAGAAGCGTATGTAGTGTCTCTTCTTGTGGGCACCTCTCTTTCAGGGTAACGGCCAGGGCCGACTTGACTGACCGGACCAGGCGTTCCCATGCTCCTCCCATGTTTGGTGCTCCAGGTGGTATGAACTTCCACTTGACACCCATCTTTCCCGCAGCTGTAGCGAAATCTTCAGTCCTCAAGTCCTTGGCTGCTTCTTCTAACTCCTTGTTGCTCCCGACGAAGTTGGTACCGTTGTCGCTGTATATCACCTTGGGCATTCCTCGCCTTGCCGCCATGCGCCGGAGAGCTAGTATCATTGAGTCGGTCGATAGCGATGCCGTCAGTTCCAAATGCACGGCTCTTGTTGTGAGGCATGTGAACAACGCTCCCCATCTCTTCTCGTGGCGTCGTCCTACCGTGACCGTCATGGGGCCGAAGTAGTCGACGGCAGTGCACGTAAACGGAGGCTCGCCGAATCTCAACCGCTCCTTCGGAAGGTTTCCAGTAGGTGGCGTATGTGGTGCGCTTCGATATACTTTGCACCACTGACACTGATGCGCCACTGTCCGTACTGTTGACCGCAGCCCGAGAACCCAGTATCGCTGTCTCACCTCATTAATCACGGTGGCGTGGTTTCCGTGGTTGAATGCTGCGTGGTAGTGATGTATGAGCAGCTTCGTGATTTTATGCTTGCCATCCAGGATCACGGGACGTCGATATGCTCTTTCCATAAACGTAGCTGCGTCGATTCTTCCTTTTACTCTCAATAATCCGTCCTCCTCTATAATATCGAGTTTCTTCAATCTTCCTTGTCGATCGGAGGTCGTCGAACTTCCAAAACTTTCGTCTTGGCTTCTCTTCAATAATAGCTTCTCTGCCTTCTCTAAGTATGTCTTGTCTATAGGCAGGAACTTCTCTTTTCGTTTCAGCATCGTAGGCTTCATGTTACTCTTGATTTTCCTCTTCTTCGCCCTTCTCCAGGTTGGATCTTGTTTTTCCATCTTCCGGGAGATGCAGGTGAGCTCCTTCCGCTTACGGCACAGGTCGATGAATTGAAGCACTCTAGCTGTCGCCCTCCATAATCTTGTCCAGCTGGAGAACCGATCAGGCTCTGGCGTAGGTAGCTGTTCTCCTGGGGTCCTCGTAGCGCCGACAGTGTGCTTCTCTTTCTCTTCTCCTGTTGGTTCTGCCTTGAACGTTCGAGGTTCAGGCCAGCCAGTCTCTTCTAGACGCAGGAAAGCGGGCCCATTGAACCACCGATGATCCTTCCCGAAGTCTCGAGGCACTCCTCTTGTTGCGTCGTCCGCCGGGTTTTGGCTAGTCGGGACCCAGCGCCATTCTTGTGGTTTCGAGAGGTCTTCTATTTCTGCAAGCCGATGCGCCACGAACGGTTTGAAGGTTCTCGGATCCGACTTGATCCATGAGAGGACCGTGCTTGAATCAGTCCAATACGTCCATTTCTTGATCTTCAAGTCCAGTTCTTCTTCCACCGTCCGTGTCATCCGAGTGCCCAACAGCGCTGCCTGCAGTTCTAGCCGTGGGATGGATACCGGCTTCAGGGGAGTCACTCTTGCTTTGGCTGCCAGCAGTGCAACATGGTAGCCTCCATCTTCTTTGCGCACTCTATAATACACCGCGCAAGCGTAGGCAGTCTCGCTAGCGTCAGTAAACGTGTGCAGCTCCCCCTCGTCGCTTGAGTGCGTGAAGCATCTTGGAATGCGCAGAGTCTCTAGCACCTGAACATTCGCGAGATACTCCCTCCATGCTTCTTGATCACTTGCGGTGACTTCCTCGTCCCAGTCAATGCCGCTTCTCCATATGTTCTGTATGAGAACCTTCCCTTGTATGAGAACCGGTGATGCCACTCCCATAGGGTCGAAGGTGGCCATCACGGCGCTCGTCACTTCCCTCTTGGTAGGTCCTCTTCTTTGCTGGACATCTTCCTTAAATTTCCCTAGACACGTCCTGAATCCCAATTCGTCGTCCTCCGTGTACCAGCGTAAGCCCAGGGTCTTCTCCTCTTTCGGTCCGAGGTCGATCTCCATCTGCCCAGTTTCCTTGGTGAGGCTTCTTAACACGGAGGGACTGTTGGACGCCCATCCTCTCAGCTCAAATTTCGCCTTCTTGTGGATGATGTCCACCTCGTTGGCTATCTTGGTTGCTTCGTCGTCTGTATCGAAGCTCTGTAAATAGTCATCCATGTAATGGTTGTGCTCCACTGCACGAGCGGCCTCCGGGAACTGATCTCGATATTCAGCAGCGTTCTTGTTCTTGACGAAGATCGCAGCACTTGGAGAACAAGCGGCCCCAAATATGACTGATGTCATCCTGTATTCCTTGATGGGTCCACTAGCTTGCTCGCCCTTCCATAGGAACCTCAAGCTATCACGATCCTCTTCTCGTATTCGTATTTGCAGAAACATCTCTTTGATGTCAGCCACCACGGCGATTGGTTTCTGCCGGAACCGTAGCAGGACACCGAAGAGTGATTGCAGCAGGTCTGGCCCAGACAAGAGCAGGTCGTTCAGACTCTTCCCTCCTGTTTTGGCTGCAGCGTCGAACACCAGGCGTTTCTTCTTCTTCGTTGGATGCGTGACAGCAAAATGTGGCAGATACCACTTCCGTCTTGAGGTTGTATCTTGATCGGCTTCCTCTGCATATCCATTATTCACGAGGTTTTCTATTTGATTTTCGTATTCTTTCTTCAGTTCCGGATCCCTGTGCAGCTTCTTCAAAATTCCATGTAATCTCACTTCAGCGGCTTTGAAGTTGTCTGGCAGTTCCTCTTCATCATTCTTCCAGAGGAGTCCAACTTCGAAGCGTCCATCTTCCAAGCGCCGGCTGGTCTTCTCCAGAATGTCCAGTGCTCTCTGGTCCTGGTCTGTGCTTGGCAACTTCGGCAGGACCCCCAGTGACTCCACCGCGAAGTGATCCTTCATCAACTTCTCCAATGCCTCTTCACGGGCTGACACGTGTGCACATGTCATGAAGTTGACTGGTCGCGACGTGCCTCCATCGAAGCCATGCAGCACCCATCCGAGCTGAGTGAAGGATGCCACTGGCTGGTTCTTCTTTCCTTTGCGCGTCGCTCTCGATATGATGAGTTCCCAGTTGTCCTGTCCTATCAGCAACTTGGGGGAATCCTCTTCATAGTGCAGTTGCTTCATCAGCTTCTTAAGGTGAGCGCAGTTCTCTATGGTGCTCTTCTCCAGTCGCTGAGGCGTCAGGTTCATGTCGTCAATGGTGCGTGCCCCGGTGACTGTTCTCTTCTTTGACTGATGCAGTCCTCTTATCTGCATGTTGAGCTTCATCGAATCCTTCTTCACCATGGATTGCCCACCCACGGTTTCCAAATGAAGCGTCTCCTTGGGTCCCTCGAGGCCGACCTGCTCAGCTACTGTCGAGTCCAATAGGGTGACTGTTGACCCCTCATCCAGCAGAGCCAAGACCCTGGCTTCTCCTGCTGGTCCATAAACCTCGACAGGAATCATCTTCAGGTACGCTCTCGATGACCTGGTGCAGTTCACAGGAAGTCTCACGTTGTTGGCCACTTCTTTTTCTTGCTTCGTTTCTTCTCTTCTTTCTTCATGCAGCAAGCTATGGTGCCAACGTTTGCAGGTTGGGCATGGAGGGTGACGGCAGGTCTCCTTTCGATGTCGTCCGCTCAGGCACTTGTAGCATAACCGCGATTCCTTCGCGATATTCCATCGGTTCTTCACAGGTGCTTGACGGAACTTGGGACATTCATGTAGAAAATGTCCCTCGTGGCAATGTGGACATGCAGTCTTCTCTCTTCCTCCTTGATCAATCCCCTGCTTCTCTCTTCCTGGTCTCTCTTCTTTGATGTGATCAGTCGTCGTATGCGCAGCTTGCCTTCTTGGTATCTGCTTCCTCGTAGCAGCCTCTGGTGTGGCGTGTGGTCCGCATCGGTCCGCCATCCTGTTCAAGAACCTTGCCATCAGGTTCAGGTCAGGATCCCCTTCAGCCTTGTCCGCGACGTAGTCATACCAGCGGTACTTCAATATGGCTGGCATCTTGTCGGCGATGCTCCTCAGTATCTCTGGTGACTGGAGGTATTGTGGCTTCCGCAGTCCTCGTATCGCCGCCACGGTGTTGTTCACGTTGCTTGCGAGCAGGCACACGTCGTACGGGTTGTCGCTGATCGGTGGCAGCTTCCTTATTCTGTCCAGTTCTGCCAGAACCAGCGCGTCCGCTCTTCCATAACACCGCTTCAAGGCTTCCATCACTTCCCCCGGTGTGCTCTCGGAGTATAGTTGACTGCGGACTCCTTCTCTTGCTTCCCCTTTCAAGGCTCTTCTTAACCTTGCCATGTTCTGTACGTCGGAGAAGAGTGGGGCTGTGTCCTCGTAGACGGCTTTGAATGCCATCCACTCCCTTGAGTCACCATCGAAGAATGGCAGCTGATGCATGTAGTCCGGTTGCAGCACTTGACCTTGGATGTGAACGCTCTTCATTTCTTCAGCAATAGCCCTTGCGAGGTTCCTGTGACTCGTGTCCATATCTGCCTTAGTGTCGGGCTTGTCGGCGGAAGGTGGGGGAATCCCTATGCACCCCTCCTTGGATGCCTCCCCCTCGTGTCCCTTCTTGGAGAATCCTTCTGCAGACTGCTGGACCCTTTCCCTGACGTGGTCCACCCGGTCCAATGGCTCTTCTATAATTGAGTCTTCATCCTCTTCATTTTCGGCTTGTATGACTTCTAAGCGCAGCCTGGCGGCTACCGTGGCTGCTTGTGCTTCCCGAAGCTCCTTCTCGGCTAACTCGGCGCGGGCCTCCAGTTCCTTGCGTCTTCTTTGTGACTTCACTGATGCAGGGCGGTTCCTCCTCACGGTGGATGCTTCCTTGTCTTCATGACCCTGGGAAGTCGTCGTCGTGTCACGCGTCGTGCCGGTCATGGTGGTCTCGTATGAAGTGAACTCCGTAGTTCCTGAGCCGCTCTGCTGTGCTTGAGTCCCTGCCGCGATGGCTTCTGTGTTTTCAGGCGCCTGTTCCCTCGATGAACCCTTCTGGCTTCTTGTGACTGGCATCTCGTAGTGGTGTTGAGGATCCGGCTCGAAGGACCAACTGTTGGGTCCGCGTCACTTCCCTCGACTGAGGAGAGGGGGGGTGACGAGTACCCGGGAGGGGGACGGGCGAAATTTGTATTTGCCGGATGCCCGTCTCGTGACACCCCTACTAATGTACCGGCGACTCGAAGCCTCGAGGCGGAGATGAAGGGTCCGAGGAGAGGGGGGGGTGGTGCAATAGTGCACCTCAATATCCACCCGAAGCGACGACTCTTCAATGAAACACCAAAATCTTCTTAGTAGCGGAGCGTTCTTAGGCCGACCAATCTTCGTATTGCTACTATTGACATCTGTCGGATTGACATCTATCTATAGACGCTAAATCACATGCCCCAGTACAAAACTCGCGAGCTTAAGTACTCCGAGGCGTTACCTTAAAGAGAGCCCCTATCGCCTAGAGAGCTCGGTTCACTATTGTTATCTATTTTTACTTTGGTCGGCCCATTTCCCGCTCTATAATTCTTTATTTATAATCCTTACATACATGTATTATACATCATTATTTTCCTTATTCTATGCTCTATATAATGCAAATTAAATCTTATTCGTAAAAATTACCATTTTATAATAATTTACAAAAAACCTTAATTTCTATGGGCGAACCCGCCGTCCGGTCTATGTATTTTATATATTACTATTAAACTATTATAAATCTTATTATTATCTTTGTTGCATTCTATTCTGTATCTATAATTCCATAATATTAAACACAAATTCAATACATATTTAAATAATTAATGGTTACTTAAACCGATGAAACATACATCTCAAGAAAATCGTATTATCTAGTACCAACCCTATACATATTCCATACATTGTAAACAAAATATCAATATTCTATTTCGAAACACATTCTTAACATAATTATATCAAATATATCTATAATAATAACTTATTCGTATGTCTCTATTCAATAATTACATATTCGTATGTCGCCAACATGTGTACTCTTGACGCAATCTAACAGATATGAATCGACATGCTAAATAAAAAAAAAAAATCAAAATACATGATAACAAAACAAAAACGATTCGGTTTGGATCAAGAGTACGCTTGTAGGATTGATTTCGAATCAAAACTGAAATCGAATAAGAATCAAAACAAAATTCGAATCAGTTTCAAGAGTAACTCCGATGACATTCTGTAGTACACCCGAGCGGAGCCGCGGGCATAGCTAGTTATGAGATAAATTATAGGTACCTACCTATTTCTTGTTTTCTTATAGTATACAATCGTTTCACAGTGGATTTTACCCGATTGGTATGAAGCAATATGATTGAAGGCGTACAGCACGCTAGCTACAATAATAAAAAACGTGAGTCGGAAACATAGACAGCGAAGGAACTAGACAGATCGTGTAACCGGGTGTGAGAATGAGATAGCATTATTTTAGATTAGTATTAACATTTCATTCAGTTTCCTTAAAATTACCAAAATACTTCAATATCAGATGTAAAATAAAAAGTTAAATTACTTTACACGTTTAAAAAAAACACGACAAGACGCTCTCAACCTTGACAATTTTGGCAACTGTGACGGTTTTTGGCACGAAATAATAGTTATAACGATAGAGACAGAAAATCTATACCTAGCCCTTTCTCTTTTGTTCTTCATATTTTTGTATGTAGCTCTTTCGTTTCGTAGTGAAAGAGTAAGAAATGTCCCTAACTATTTTAGTTGTTCCCTATATTGTCGGAAATCTTATCTGTGAAATTCGGCCCGTCCACTGAAAAGGTTGGACACGCATGATTTACACCATACAGCGATCAATGTCTAAACATACTGAATAATGTAAAATGAAACATCAAAAGGTCAATTTAATGAATAATAGATGAATGATAATATAATTCATTTATTTAATGAATTAATTTACATGAATACATTACCATAATTATTACGAAATTTCATTGTCACATTTATACACTTCAAAGAGAATAAAATAAAATCAAAAAGATATTTATTCAATTCAGGCCCTAAGAAGACACTTATGAACGTCAAAAGACTACCATACACCCAGTCCACATCGAGAAAAACCGGCAAGAAATTATAATTATCATTTTCATTATATTTTTAAATTTCTGTACAAATAATATCTACAGTTAATAATCATATTACATAATTAATTAAATGGATGCAAAGAGAGGCAATCAATTCCAGACATCACTATCATTCACATAATGATCCACCCTATAATTACCTTTTGACAGTAAAACCGGCTTGACATGGTCCTTGAACAACTAGTTGTCCGGCAAATCGGTAAAGTGCTTAGGGGTCTTATTATAGAACCTAACACCATTACCTAGCATTACCTTAAGCTTTTTATTGGTTTTAGTGAGTCTAAAACATGGGATGACCAATTTGTGGTTACTATATCGATAGTAGTCAATTGTCTATCAATTGTTTTTTCAGTACGGAATACATATTATATTGAATATGTACGAGCCGATCGAGGAATGCCAGCCAAAAAAAGGTCATCGCGTGTCGCGAAGGTTTCCGTACTTTACTAAAGTACATAATTAATATAATTTGTAGGTTATTTGATTTTAAAAAGCCACCTCGATAAATCTCATCTGGTGATCCTGATACATATGACTGGGTAGTTTTTTGATAACATTAGAGCACTGTTCTTAATATTTTTACGTAGTTTAATAATACCATTGAGAAGCAATACATGGCATACTACGGTAATAACTGCTTCTTCTTCTTTATTTACTAGGCATTTATATTCCTGCATACTAATTTACATGTACGTACCTTATATTCAGGTTAAATGTTATATTTTACTATGCACATTTTTCAATCGCGTTTAAGCTTTAGGTACCTAAAATAAATAGAATCAATTAGTAAGCTTGTAGGTTGGGTTTACGACATAATATTTTGTTAATATAACCTTAAACTAATAAATAAATAGTTCCATTTTTATGAGGTTTTTAGTTCTAAATTGTATTTTTTTAATATAGATAATTCAGTAGGTACTCGTTTTGTTTGACTCAAGAACCATTCCCAATGTCAGAAAAACAATTTTAGACAAATTAAAGCAATTAACCTTAATAAATCCTTGTTCAGTTGCTAATATTTCTTGGGAATTTGGTTGTGATAACATGAAACTAGACAATTTAATAGTTTGAAGCCATAAAATAATCCAAAAACGGTGCAGTGACGTCATTCGCTCTGATTAACGTTTCATAAAACATGGCGGCTTGCTAATATTTTATGTTTTTATTTTAACAGATGTATGTTCATTTCACTTTAAATATAAATACATTTTTTGAGCCTTTGTAACTTATTTCATTATTAAAAAATAATATTTCAGTGATTCTTTGTTATAATCCTCATGCCTATACACGTTATTTAGGATTATTATACTGCTGTTATCAAGTTAGTATTTTTTTTTTGGGTCTAGCAAGGTAGCAAGGGATGATTGTCTAAATTCAATAAAAAAACATGCAAATTTTCACCTAATTTGTTACCAAAAATGCGTTTTTGTTGCACCATCCGATTTCCGAAAATCGCGATTACTGCTAGCTTCATATAAAGACGGCAGAAAAACTCATGAATTTCCAGAATTCATAGATATCTATCTAGTCGGCTGTTATGTAGTAATTTGTTGACTGTATACGTTCAAATAACACTTTTTATGTTGAAAATAATAACAGTGAATTAATATTTATGCATTATTATATACTTTTTAAAGGTTATACAAGAATATTTTTAAATCTAAATCAAAAACATGCCGCATATACGAGGCGTGATATCGCCATTTTAAATAAATAAAACTAAGGGTTTTTTATCAATAGACCAATATTAAATAATAATTAACTTTATTTTTAAACATATTGTCAACTTGCGGCTTATAAAAAGTCAAAGAGAGAATCGACACGTAATTCCCGTTGGACGCCATTAGCCTATTGTGTGAACCAAGGCGCGCATACCAGATAGTCTATATACATATAATAAAATTAAAGTGTCTGTTTGTAATGTCAAAATAATAGCTATTTACTAAATGCATATGAAAGTATACACGATACATATATAACAAAAAAACAATTTATAAATTTTTTGTCTGTTTGTCTGTCTGTCTGTTTGTTCTGGGTAATCTCCGAAACGGTTTTATCACTGGCAGAGAGTTGATATTATAAGGAATAACTTAAACCTAGGGTCACGCATAAAAAAATAAAAAACTTTTTTTGTAGTCCACGCGAGCGGAGCCGGGAGTACAGCTATTATTAAATAAATTATAATTTTCCCTTGAGGAACGGGGTTTCAAGGTCGGCAACGCGCTAGTGATATCTATGGTATTACAAAGGCCCATAGGCTACGGTAACCGCTTACCATAAGACGGGACGTACGCTTGTTTGCTACCTTAGTTGTATTTCCTTTTTTTGTGTCTTAAGATATCAGCCTTATTAACATATATTGTATAAAAGAAAATAACTGGATACCTATTATACGATTCTAGACACAGCCCTATGTACGGTGGATAACATCGGATTAGCAATAAGGTTCCGTATCAAGGTAACACTTAAAATAATAAACTCGCATTGCTTACATTAATTGCAATCAATTGGCAACTAAAGTCTAAAACGCGTATTTCTCATAATTGACATTGGCGAAAGTGCCTACATAGGCAGAAGTCATATTAAAAAAAAAATAGCAAGTAAATAATGTTAATTGTTTTAATATATAAAAAAACATTATATTTTATTATTTAAGTAATACGAGTATGTACATAGTAATTTAAATATAAGATGTTGTGACAAAAACATTCATATGAACATTATTTCGTGAAACGAAACGTAAATCCACCCCTTCGAAGGCTAATGACTCACACACCCCCGAACGAAAATCCCCGACGCGATCCGAGGAAAGCCGAGCGATCCCCGTACGGAGCACGCACGGAAAACATTTTCTTTATACATTATTATGTAACATAGTATATATTTTTTAAATAAAACTATATTTGTTAGAAATATGTGCGGTCGTTGCCAGTGTATTTCTTTTTAGTCGACGGCTAAGATATTGTTTAAGCAACGCGTGATGTTAAGACTGCTTTATATTGATTTTCCTGTGACGTACAAGTAACGTTGAATGCGGAATATACTTGTACAGTGTTATTATTGGTGCATGTTAAATAAATTAGTAAGTGTTTTTATTGTGCTGCGGATGTTTGTTGAACTAGCCTGAATGATTGAGGTATCAGTGCCGGATAAAAAAAATACATTTAAAAAAATTAAATCGATTTCTTCGGAGACGCATTCCAAATTTAAGTAATAAAAGAGCATTAATTTATATATGCCTATTTATCTTTGGTTTTTCGTAATTACTTTAAAATGAATGAATATTGTTTTATCATATATACCTACCTACCTATATATATTTTTTTATATTGACTTTGCTAGTCACTTCGCCCACGTGAAAAGCTATTTTTAAAATGGTATTGATTAACTTTTTACCAAATGAATATTATAAAAACATGTCTTCGGTATTTATCAAACATTTATTAGCTTCTATTAAGAGAAAGCGTGATATAATGTTATTTGATATTTGAAAATTACAATTAAACTTCGCTGCGTATAGTTTTTTACGTTACAAAAGTAATTTATAAATATGAAACATATATATTTTTTTATATTTAGTTACCACGGACTTTAAACTAGTGGTTTGTATCCCATACAATTATTAAACTGTTTCATTATTACAATACAAAATGAATGATGTTTTTTATGTGCACTTATTACACTTTTTTTTTTCAAGTTATAAAAAAAAATTGTCATCTGAATTATTATAAAATATGTAAGCACCTACTTATTGATATTCACCAAATTTATTTTATATATTTTCATTATGTTCATATGAAAACATAATTAGTTTAAATTATTTATTTATTTCTCGGTTGTTTTTAAAAACATCAGTGTTGCCGCATCGTATCAAAATGTGGTACTTGGTTGGTTTTATAAAAAGTAATCTGTACTCCGTATGCAAAACGTAAATCATCATCCATTATTTAGGGGAATTTTGTTGTTGTTTTCGTTAATTGTCAGTCGATAGCGTTATCAACTCTTGATAAAAGAATGCGGATTTTGAAAAACTCGCAAAACCAACATTCCCCTGGTCTAAACACTTTTATCAAAACTGATTTTTTATATTGTCTTACGCACGCTCCTATCTTGATTCGTTTCAAAAACCGTATATATGTAAATATCACATATTACTTTACTAGTGATCCTAACAGTACCTAATATAGAAAAAATATTGTGTGGTTTTATGAAACGACGATGCAAGTGAAACTTTAAAAATAAAAAATAATAATAACTTCATCTTCGCCTCGAGTCTCACAGTTCCCTACTCTACGGCTAGCTATAATAGGACATGCGATATATAAACGAAATTTTTTGGGGCGATAGTTTTTCTATGTTTCATTACTTTATTAGTTTCATGTTAATTATCAGTTAGCAACCTATAACGACCGGCCTCAGGATTGTGGTCCTTTTGAGGCTGATTATACTGTTATAATTAGCTAAAGGTTACAGTAATCGCTTATTATCAGATATACAGATAGTCTGCAATTTCATAACGTAGAAAAAAATACTTTTACATTTCATAAAACTTACAAAATTTATCGCAGACGCTGTACTGGTAAGCAAGTAGTAAATAACTTGGCCACAGCGTTCAGAGATAGCATCAATCCTTCTCCATGAAAAAAAGGTGTGTGTGCGATTCACACACGATAGAAGTGAAACTTCATTTTAAAAGACATTTTCTATTTTATTTAAACAGTGTGCAATATACATACACACCGACATTTACTCTCTCGCTCTGGCTCACGCAAAGAGGACAGACCGATAATATATTGTTCTCTCGCTCTGGCTCACACAAAGAAGAAAGACCGATAATGTGCGTTAAACGTTACGTTTAACGCTTGGAAGTCGCATAAGAAGTTTCACTTCAAAAACACTTAGGTCTGCCAATTTTCATGGTGATCGTTCAAACGGTCTTATAGTTTATCAATATTATATACCATACTTACATAGCGTATATATTTAACATGCACTTTATGTATGTCTTTTCTACAGCTTGCCAGATTGCATGACGTTAATGATTACTGCTCCGCTTTTTAGAATTCTAGCGTGAAGTTATATAGCCTTTATTTTTCCTATTTTTTTTTCTTTTCGAACTGACTATATTGTTAGCCATAAGGGCCCTGAAGCCTCAAACGGCTTTTACAGCTTCACCCGGGCTTGGAGGCGAGCGCTTAAGGCACTCAGCCACGAAAGCCATGCAACTAGTTCCGAGGGTGCCAAAGTGCCCGAACCTCGGCTCGGACTGTTGCAGTGATTGCAAGTCGCGATCTGTCCAAGTTCCCTATCACTCTATCTAAACTAATTATACATTTATACCTGTTTCTATCCTCTGGGAGGAGGGTAAGAGACAAGTGGATATGTATTTAGTAATCTTTCAATTTTGATCTACACTAACTAGCCTCAGAAAAAGAAAAAAAGGTCCCTTACAGTACATATAAAAAGGTCCCTTACAGTACCTATGTACCTGAGTGTAATGCATGTATAATTTATAACACAGTGTAATGAATGTGTGCTAGTAGCTAGTGAATGCGGTGTCACTGTATCGCGAGAGCGGCCGCTAGATTCAAGGGCTCCATGCCGGAGGATCGGACCTAGGCTTGACTGGCCGCAGGAGTATTATTCCTCATGAATCTGGATAGCATATATAGAAATAATTTTATAGAAGTTCTAGAGATTGGCGCGTTTGAATAAAGAACCAAAAAACTCTTTAGTTTCACAAAATCTTTTGTGTGTCTGTTCGTGATTTTATAACTTCTGAACGACTTGACCGAATTCATATTCACATAATATATTTGTTTTATCAAGACGATAGTTTATAGATTTAGAATCTCATAGATGGCGCTGTGGTCGAGCCATTTACTACCGGAATAGGGAGAACAACTCTTGTCGGTACAGCAAAGACAGTGAACAGAAGTGTAATCACAAACCAAATGTACCTACTCGTATTATAATCAATATTCATTCTTAATAAATTCACCAGTTCAAAATTATAAATTTAAATTTAAATTTGGATGTGCCTCCATTTGAAATAAATAAACGATTTTGGAATCGAAGTGGAAAATTTAATTGAAAATGTCGCTGGAATTTTTATATAGGTACAAAATGTTGTAGATAATATTATAACGTGTTCATCGGATTTCGTTGAATTTCGGAATGACCGTTATTGGAATTCGAAATTTGGATAAGCAAAATGGCGGTGAAAAATTGCTGCCGGGATGAGTTTTCCCGCGAGATATGACCTCTGGAGTTAACAGGAGCGATTAAATATGGAGACCGGGGGCTCTACGACGGCCACGGAGGCCTATCAGTACGTCGGCCCTTTCAGACTGGAGAAAACCCTTGGAAAAGGCCAGACAGGTAACTATTTTTTATATAACTAAAGTGGTAAACAAGCGTACGGTCTGCCTGATAGTAGGCGGTTACCGTAACCTATGGACGCTTGTAGTACCAGAAGTATCACTAATGTGTTGCTAACCTTCACCCCTCTCCTCAAAGTGCTCTGAAAACTCTATTAATTGGAGGAATACAACACAAGTTTATTTGATCGCGATGTTCTGTGGGATGAAGGTATTCCATCAGTTGGGCTGCTCCAAGTAGGGAGAGATTTCCAAAGATATGTCTCTGTGCCTTACCTCTTTTTTTGAACTCCTCCCAAGGTGCTCTTGAAACCATATTCACCGCAGGAACACAACACATGGTTATTTGATTAGTTATTTACACTGCGTATTATTTTTGTCTTAATTTGGCGTACAGATGGTTAACTTAAAAAAAGATGACATTGTTGATTTTGCTTTTTTAAAATTCCTTATAAGTTTTTTGTTATTTGTCTTGTTTTTTCCATTTCGCTTTCGAATTATCGTGACTCGCGATACGGTGATTTTTTAAATTTTTTCTTACTCATACTGAAACATTATTTTATCTGGCCAGATATCCTACAATATTTTTTTTTAAAGATAAAGTAACATACGAAATAAGCAGTGACGAACAACGTGTTTGGGGCGCTTAAATGGCTTACACCGAGTAAGCCATACGAGATATAACAAATTAATGTTCTACATAATTGTTGGCTTAGTCTATGTCTTTTGAACGAGAGCAGCACGATTCGCGCCTACGCTCGGCCGACGGCATTCTGTAGTCCATGTGAGTGGAGCCGCGGGAACAGCTAGTACATCATAAAATGGAATATATATTCATTATCGTTCAGTCTTTACCATAAGGTCACACGCGGCATGTGTCCAGGCACCCCGTCAACACGAGGGCTGCGATTTTACATATTTGTTTACATGGAAAGTAGGGAACTTAAATATTCAAAAGAGAAAACTAATTAATAAATCATAAACACTATTGCTTGGAGTTTCTCTGTGTTGTCGAATCAGAAATAAGGAGATCCGCAGAAGAACCAAAGTCACTGACAAAGCCCTAGGAATAGCTAGACTTAAGTGGCAGTGGGCGGGGCACGTAGCTCGTAGAACGGGTGGCCGATGAGGCGAAGGAGTTCTCGAGTGGCGGCCACGTACCGGAAGACGGGAAACCGCTGGATGTCGACAGCACAGGACCAGTCGTGGCAATCTTTGGAGGAGGCCTATGTTCAGTAGTGAATGTCATTCAGAAGTTGAAACTGGAATCGTATTTATTAACGTAAGTTACATTATTAAAACATTAATCACGTGTACTTTAGATCTATTAAGTTAACCAATAGGGTCATGAAATAAAAGTACCTATGTTATTTTTTATCATTCACAGTTTATTTCTTATTATTATAGGGGTTCCTGCCCAAAAAAGCCTGTGCGTTCTTCAATAATATAAATCGGTTAGGCTTGCAACGATATTTCGAAAAACCGATTATACTAACCGAACATTATCGATAATTACTCGTATATCGTATTCGTGTATCAGATAAAAGACAATAAAAAATCCAGAAATACATATGTATTAAAATTTAATTTATTAAATTAATATTAGGCGACGTCCCTATATCTCTGAACGCGTTTCTTGTGGTCAGAATCATCAGTCAGCGCTTGCAATAGAGAGTTCGTTAAGAGCGGATCTGAAAACAAATTAAATAATTATTTATGATAATAATATCTGATTATAATTAGTTACTTATATCTAATAAGTTTAAATAGTTTAAAAAACTAAAAATTATAAAACTTTTTAATCTAAATAACATCTCGTTATCAAGCTCAGTCTATTTATTTGACTAGTTATCCAAATCATATGAGCCCAAACTCGAGCTGTTTACTAGTAGACACTGAAGTGTTCCACTATCCCTCTCCTGGCTTCATTATCAGAACAGGTCCAAGATACCAAATTATAGTGTTGTCATCCGAACTACATTATACATACAAAATTTCATTTCGATACGACAATTAAAAGTAGGTTAAAATTGACTTCTAAGACTTTATTACATTGTTAGTTAGTTTTACAAGTGAAGCTAATATAAGCGTGTTATAAATAAACATACTTTTAAAAACATTTATTTGAATCTAATATAGAAGAAACTTTCGTAGTTAAATTAAAATATTAAGGGCCGATTTTTCAATCAACAGATAGCTTTTTAAGGACCGTTCCCAGAAAAAGAACTGTACTGCTAAGTCCTACGTTTTAAGGGCTGTATCTTTTGGACCGTAATAGGTATCCAATTTCACATATCGTACAAACTGTGCCCGCGGTTCCGCTCGCGTGGTCTACAGAATGCTGTTGGTCAAGCGCACGCGCGAATTGTGCTGCCTCAAAAATGCTTATTGTGCGTGATCCTTAGAAGTTACACGTTACGTTGTCAGCATTTTGTAGGTATTTTCATTTCTGACATCCCAACTAATAAAATTGCAATGAAATTATAAAAAGTTTGAAAAAAAACAGCATCGATTTCGACCAACCGAAAGCACTTACCGATATTAATAAAACTTCCACCATTTCTCACGATGATCGGTGAAATTGATACGTTAGGTGGGACTGCTTGTATCGCGGCGGACTGCTTCATCACCGGGTGGCAATCCGATAAAGGCAACAGTATTACTAGCAATATTGTCCTGGAATTATTATTGCTTATAAAACTAAGGTGACAAAAAGCGTAAGGCCAGCCTGACTAGCGCGTTGCCGACCTTAAACCCGAAGGGGGTTTATAAACCCTACTCACCGCAGGAACACAACACAAGGTTATTTGACTGCAATCTTCTGTAAAATGGGGGTATTCTACCAATAGGGTTGCCCCAAATGAGAGAAATTTTAAAAGATATTTTTCTGTACCCTACCTCTTTACATTACGCATGGTTACCCTAACTCTTTTATATTTTTACTAGCTGTGCCCGCAGCTCCGTTCGCGTGGACTTCACAATGCTGTCGATCGAGCGCACGCGCGAATCGTGTTATCCTCGCTCAAAAGACGCAAGACAAAAATGCTTATTATGGATGATCCTTAGAAGATAGATATATACTATCGCTGACTTTTTTGTAGGTCTTTTAAGATCTACAATTATGTAGTATATAAATTTGATATAACTCTTATGGTTTACTCAGCGTGAGCTATTTAGGCGCCCCAAAAGCGTCTTTTTTCTGAATGGATTCACCATTATAGTCACTGCTTATTTCTTGTATTACTTTATATAACAGAATATATCCTATAACCTGGCCAGATAATATAGCTCTATGAATTAAAAAAGAACATGTAAATCGGATAAGTGGTATAAGCGTGAAAATAACATAAACGGACAGACAGACGGAGAGATATTGAGTTTTATAATATGTATGGAAGGATGATTGTCATCTATACTATACTAATATACTTAAGTTGAAGAGTTTTTTGATTAATTGTTTTGTTTAAACACGCATATCTTTGGAATTACGACCCCGATATACGATATATCATAGCCAGATTCACGAGGAATAGAATAGGCTATTTAACATCACGCTACAACCATAAGAAGCGGAGCAGTAACTTTGAACGTCAAGCAATCCGGCAAGTTGTAAGCAAGTACGGGATATGGAAAAACGATAGGGCTCACGGGCGTGTTGGCGGTGAGGCCGCCGATGTGAAGAGTTAGTAAAAAAAAATTAACACGGGTGAAGCCGTGGGGCACAGGGAATATGTATATACAACAAGCAAAGTAAAATTGTTAATACATTTACATATTATATTATTATTTCCGTATACAAGTAACATATACATAATATGTATGTATATACACGCATTAAATATAGTGGCCACAATCTGGCTCTCAAGTGCAGCTGCCGGAACACAGGCTGGTGCTTGGCTTGGCTTGGTGCTTGGCGACAGATTTTCAACTTGAGGGTGGTAGCTAGCCAGGCGGGTTTTAGAAAAATGCTCTACCACCATGCTATGGTTCTTCACGATGTTTTCCTCCACCGAAAGCTCAGACTCGTTGCAGGGATTCGAACTCACGTCAATAGACGCAAAGTCGTACAAGCTACCACTGAGTCATGATTGTTTGAGATGCGCGAATATGTTGCACGGAGGGACAATATAACTACTTCACTTATTGTTAATACTCGATTTTACTCTCCATATAATTTACGTACCGCGAGCTATATGAAAATCGATTCTTAAGGAGTATACTCCAAAAAGCTTGTAGTAATGTCCAATAAAAAGGATTTTCTGACACAAGTAAAGAAAAAAAAGATGTTCAAATGTATGTTTACCTTAAAATATGGCGGTTGCGGTGTAAAGTCATGTTATAACTTCACACCTCGCCGTAATGCGAGTATATTATGTTCCTTGGTTCACACGCTGTCGACAAATGTCGACTCGTAAATGAAAGGTGTCGAACCAATCTAAATTAAATTTCTCAGTAAACGAACGCTCGAGTTACTGAATAACTTTGAATTTATACAGAGTTGTTATTGAAGTAGAATTTTCTTTAGACGCCATTGGAGAGTTCAGTAAAATCTGTAGTCAAAATTGGTTCTATTAATTCTTCTATAATTCAATACTAATAATAATAATAATGTTATTACTAATAATTTTATCTATAAACATATTATAAAACTCAACGTCTATCTGTCCGTTTATGTTCTTTTCACACGAAAACCGCTTATCCGATTTACATGTTTTTTTAAATTTTAATTCATAGATAAGTTATCTGGCCAGGTTATAGGATATATTTTGTTAGATAAAGTGCCATACAAAATAAGCAGTGACGATAATAGTAAATAAATTCGAAAAAAGACACTTTTTGGGCGCTTAAATGGCTTACGCTGTATAAAACATAAGAGATATATGAAATTAATGGACTACATAATTCTAGATCTTAAACTGATATTTGAAAATCTGTCGCCAAGCACCAATAGGTGTATTCCGGCAGCTGCATTTGAGAGCCAGTCTTCCACTGAGGTTTAGCGTATTATCACCTTGGGTAATCTTGGTAAACGTATAACGATAAAAAAGATTTTAGAAATTATCCTACCTATATTAGAAATGAAACAAATTTTTTTTAGTAGCATGGGTAAGTAACGGCACTGTTCCTGATGGTAAGCACAATAAAATTCTGAATCAGCGGCGACCACCGTGAGATAAATGATCCATCGTCGGTCGACGCTCTCATGTCGACCTACGTAAATAGAAATAATCGACCATTTATTTTATGTACTACAAATGTGGTAAACAAGCATACGGCCCATCTGCTACCGTAGCCTATGGACGCCTGTAATACCATAGGTATCACTAACGCGTTACCGACCTTGAACCCCCCTACCGCAAGGAGCTCTGGAAACACTAATTACCGCAGGAACATAACATAAGGTTATTTGGCTGCGATCTTCTGTAGGGTGGAGGTATTCCACCAGTCGGGCTACTCCAAGTAGATTGAAATCTCCAAAGAAATTTCTCTGTGCCTTACCTCTTTTATAATCCTATTGGTTTAGAATCAGCCGACTTGTACAGTCCTTCCACCTCGCTATTGCCATTTACTTGTTCGTTACTTAGCAGGGTGTACCACGTGCTGGTGAGGTTGGGTCGGGTGTGTCAAATCTTAAGATCCTATTTGACCCAGTACACTCTGACGTTTTTTATTTTAATTTTTAGACTTTATAATATTAGTGGAGGTATAAATTAGCATAACAAAATTTGTATTAACTCTCTAGAGTTACACGTGAATGTTACAAGGAAATTGTGAAAGATGATACGTATTTTTCATACGAACGAGAACATAATGATACATCATTACGCCGTGACACTAACGGGGTCGACAGACAAAGATCATATTAAGATTGATTGGACTGCAGGATTTCTAGATATCCGATATTTATTATAATCTTGCTGTGCCCGCGATTCCACTCCCATGGACTAGAATACCGTCGGTCGAGCTCACCCGCAAATCGTGCTGGCCCCGTTCAAAAGACGGAAGACAAAAATGCTTATTGTGGGTGATCCTTAGAAGATAGATATATGCTATCGCTGACTGTTTTGTAAATTTTTTCAAGATCTATAATTATATAGAACATTCTTTCATATATCTCGTATGGTTTACTCAGCGTAAGCCATTTAAGCGCCTCAAATGCGTCTTTTTTCCGAATTGATTCACCATTATCGTCACTGCTTATTTCGTATAGTACTGTATCTAACAAAATATATCTTATATCCAGGCCAAATGACATAGCTATGAATTAAAATAAAAAAACATGTACTTACCTAAATCAGATAAGTGGTTTTCACGTGAAAGAACATAAAGGGACGGAGAGACAGAGAGACTTTGAATTTTACAGTATGTATTGACTAGCGGTGCCCCGCAGCTCCGTAGGCGTTTATTACGCAGTAATTATATTCATCCTGTAATCAGAATTTACTCATATGATTGACAATTGCGTTTTGATTCTTTTTTTGTGATGATCGGAAAGATCATATATAAGTTTTACAACAAACTAATTTTTTTTCGCAATATTTCAAAAGTTATATCAAAATAAAAATTAATTTTCGAATCAGTACCGAAAACGCGCCGATCGTTTACGAATAAATCCGAGCGCGTGTGACGTCACAATGTTAATTTGTGCTGTTAAATTGTAGCACACAGCTGATACAGTGCTTTGACTCTTAATCGATGAAATTCCTTTAACATTATGACGTCACATACCTGGCGATCAATCGTAGCGCGTTCGGTAGTCATGTGATTCTTTTTAAAATATAACAATTTTCAATTGTTTAGTATTAATAAAAAAAAATGTTTTAAGAGTTTTTCCAATTGACTATTATCATAATTATGATGAAGCTTTAAAATACATAAAAAAATCTTTATTCTTTTTTTTTTCAAATACTCAATTCATATAGCATATTAATTGAGAAAATTACATGGACTTCCCATGTACAAATTCAATGTCATATTTGTGATCAGTGTCCATCATATAGGATGTCTATCGGAAAATTTTGAATATAAACCCGTACAGAGAGATCTATAGATTTATTAATATAGATATAATTAAACAGAGTACTCTTAACCGACGAGCATGCATGAAAAGATTGATGAATGTTGAAGAAACGAAAGATGTATGTCAGGATCGTAGCAAGTGAAGGACGTGGTCTCTGCCTACCCCGTCGTGAAAGAGGCGTAATTTATATATGTATGTATATAATTGAATAATAACTAAATACATAAACGTATATTCAAATGCTACGTAACATCTCCTCGTCCGAGTTACCGCAGTGTCTTAAGACAAAAAAATCTTTAACTAATGTGTTGCCAGTGATGACTTATGGTACTGAGACGTGGTCGTCACTTACGATGGGTTTGATGAGAAAGCTCAATGTCACTCAAAGTGGTACGGAGAAGTCTATGCTCGAAGTTTCTCTGCGTGATACAATCAGAAACGAGATCTGCAGAAGAACCAAAGTCATCGACTTGGCTCTCAGAATTGCTAGACTTAAGTGGCAGTGAGCGGGGCACATCGCACGTAGAATGGTTAGTTGATGGGGCCGTAGAGTTCTCGAGTGGCGGCCACGCACTGAAAGACGCTGTCCTGCAGACCTGCCATAAGGTGGACCATCGATCTGGTGAAGATTTCGGGAACCCGCTGGATGCGATCGGCACAGGACAGGTCATTGTGACGATCTTTTGGGGAGGCCTATGACCAGCAGTGGACGTCTTTGGCGTAAATGGATGCATGGATGTATATTAAAATCAATGTATAATTACAGTCTAGTAACTAATGCAATTCCCTATGGATTTCTTTGTCCGACTTCGAGTGTTCATGTAATATTACCTAATACTAACGATGTACCAAGTACTTATACATATTCTAGTAATATTCATTATTCGGCGCCTTTTCTATTATTCTGTCGAATAATTCTAATACTACTTGATCCAATATTTTCTGATCCAGTTCTTCCTAGATTACTTTTTAAGAGTAAATATACTATAAGATGTATTTTTACATACTTGTAAATGTATAAAAAAAATCTTTGTCGTTATTTATTTTAATTTTACGTTACATAACTGAAGAATTTATTTTATATCACTTGGGTACAAAGGATATATTATTGAATATTTTTTTTTGTGTAGGTACTATTCAATCGTAAATCAACAATAATGTTTCCTTCAGCCTGTTTGAACGGATAGCCGAAAAATTCAACGTAAATTTCGGTATACATCATAATGCCGAATTAATTATTGTTTCCACCACTCCTGTGCGTTTCTCACCACCTTGCGAAGTTATTCAAACTCTTCTAATAAAGAGACAACCGATAATATAGTACAAGCGGGACAAAATTTATCCACTATTTTTTTTTGTTACAGGTCTAGTAAAACTCGGTGTTCACTGTGTCACGGGGAAGAAGGTGGCCATTAAAATAATAAATAGGGAAAAGCTCAGCGAATCGGTTCTAATGAAGGTACATTTTATTTTCATTAAATATTGACATCTAGCGGTGTTAATATAATTATTTTAATTTTTCATAAACAATAATAGTTTCAACTTGTAACAATAGATGGAGCTTATTCGCAATATTAAATCGTAATGTTTAAAATGTTAATTTTAGAAGCCTATATTTTTTTTATTATATTTTAATATTTTTGATTATTTGAAGGTCGAACGAGAAATTGCAATAATGAAGTTGATAGAACACCCACATGTGCTAGGACTGTCAGATGTATATGAAAATAAGAAATATTTGTAAGTATAAATGCTATGTACCTAATCTATATTGTAAATAAAAAATTAAAAGATTTTACGTTTTTTTGAATTGCTGATAAGTTTTTATTAAAAAATATGAAATCTATACATATAATATTATTGAGGTATCTGTTTGTAATGTCAAAATTCCAGCTTTTTACTAAATGCATATGAAAGTATACACGGTAACTATAACAAAAAACCCATTTTTAAATTTATGGCTTTCTGTCTGTTTGTTCCGGGTAATCTCCGAAACGGTTGGACCGATTTTGACGGGACTTTTACTGGCAGATACCTGATGTTATAAGGCATAACTTTTATTTTAGAAAAATAATTAGGGTTCTGCACAAAATAATAAAAAATGTTTTTTAGAAGTCCACGCGAGAAAAGCCGCGGGCACAGCTAGTCTTTTATGAAATCTTAAATCCTTGATACTGCATTATAATATGTATTACATATTCAGTATATATTGAATACTGCTTAATATAATAAACCGGAAGAATATTTTTGTTTGTTTAAACATGCTAATCTCTGGAACTACCGATATATATAGGAAGAGGATTAGAATAGGATTCGAAAACTTATTTTAGTAAAATTCACGTGGAATAGTATAGGCTATTTAGAATTAGGTTACATCTCTCGACTAGACTTAAATATTGGTTTTTCTTAAATAAGTCGGAAGAACCCACGCACCCGAAAAGCTTTATCCTCGTGCGCTGGCGTAATTGTTAGTGATACGTAAATACAATTTTCTAGAAAAATATTGTTCCTTAGTACATCTAAATAAGTCTGCGGTACCTACCTCTTATGCATAAGCTACAATAAGGTATTATGTTAAAATGTTTTATTAAAAATTTAAAACGTGATTTATGAGCATTGATATTATGCATGGCATATTAATCCTTACGAACGAATGTTACTTCATCATCAAGAAATTTTATGAAGATAAAGTTTGCCTTTTATAGCTTGTTATTTGGACGAATAGTTTGGGAGATAATGTAAAATTAAAATAATTCAACACTTGGCTCGGGTCTATGACTATGGCGCGAACGAGCTGTGTGAATTGTTACGTATAACCCTGGCCGCCCAATAAAAATATTGTCTATACTGAGGTATTATAAATTATCAATCAGCAATTTCTTTTCAATTATACGCAGGTGATACCGCGGGGCACTAAATGTAAGTGAAGCTATAGGCAAATATTGTATATAAATAGCATTCTATTGTTTTACTAAAAGCTTTACAACATTTGAATCTCTTGTCACATAATGTATAAATTATAAAATTTTCAGGTATTTAGTACTAGAACACGTAAGCGGTGGAGAATTATTCGATTATTTAGTAAAGAAAGGACGGTTAACACCAAAAGAGGCAAGACGTTTCTTTAGACAAATTATATCTGCTTTGGACTTCTGTCACAGTCATTCCATATGGTAAGTTTATTTTAAAATAAATCAGGACACACACGCTACGGTCTACTTGTGCAGGTTGAACGTAGCTTGTATTGGAATACACCTGTGCAGGTTTTTAAACGTGCGCAACAAATCGGTGCAAAATCTAAAATAAATTTCACACCGTACGGCGAACCAGGAGGTTACTCTTGAAACTTATCCGAATTTGATTCTGATTTCGAATTCTATGCTTACCCATACACTCTTAAAGGCTACGATATGCAGATGACATGCGCACGCATACCTACAGAGTTAAACTTAGTTCGTAACGTGTGCACTTAACTTTTTATATGATTAAGAGATATCTATTGCATAATAGTATGAAATAAATTATTGTCATTCAAGAAAACCATCAATTAAAACAAGTAGCTTGAATTCAAAATAAAAATCGGAATTTTTACATTTTAAAATTAATATTTTTACAGCCACAGGGACTTAAAACCAGAAAACTTACTACTGGACGAACGGAACAATATCAAAATAGCCGACTTCGGTATGGCGTCGCTTCAGCCAGCTGGCTCGCTACTGGAGACATCTTGCGGTAGTCCTCACTACGCGTGCCCTGAAGTTATACGGGTATGTTTTTTACTCTTAATTTGCTTTGTTAATTCAGAAAAACGCCATCTCTTGACAAGATTTGGAAAATAAATAATTAACGGAATTAACCTACAAATAATTAAACTCGACGTTGAAATGCATCATTATCTCACAATAAATTAATGAGAAATTGCTTTGCTTTTTACAAATGAAACTATATGGATTCGGGTTACCCAAAAAACGATTTTTTTACTTTTCTAAAGAAAATATGTTAAGAATTGAAACACCAATATGAAATTAACTTAATAAAAAGTAAATATGATATTGACGACGCGCGGATATAAATGGACTGGGCGCTGTCGGGATGAAATTACAACTTCTTGAGTCTTAAAGTCTAGAGGCTTCTTACTCATAGCCTTGCGATTGAAATTCTTCGTGCAGTTTCCGGCGCTATACTTATAGGGCCGTGTGAGCGTGACAGCGTTAGCGGAATCTGACCCCATCTTTATCTACGCATATGTACTGTACACGTTTTCTAACTAAAATCCTATTAGAATCTAATTGGTGTAACACAATTCTTACACATAAATAACAACAACCAATTCGAATATACGTCATAAAAGATTTCAACACAAAGAATCGTTATATACATACATGTATCTGTTCTACTCTAACATTATAACGCTAGTACATAAGCCATATTCAACGTAATACAATTGTCACATAGTCGTATTTGTTATTAAATCACAAAAAACTATATAAAACACTCACAAATATAAAATTATGCAGCAATACTTGTAATCTTTATCGAATTATGCGTATAAATGTGATTATATTAATTAATATTATACTAATTAGAAGTTTAGAACAACCTACTATATATCTTTACCTATTTACTACAGACAAATATTATAACTAAACCTAAGAACTACCTAAACCCAAAGCTATGCATCGCTAACTGTCCAGTTGACATTATAGGTATTCTGAAAAAAAAAGGTGTGCGATTCACACACGATAGAAGTGAAACTTCATTTTAAAAGATATTTCATATTTTATTTAAACAGTGTGCAATATACTTACACACCGACATTTGCTCTCTCGCTCTGGCTCACACAAAGAGGAGAGACCGATAATGTGCGTTAAACGTTTAACGTTTAAGTGGCATAAGAAGTTTCACTTCAAAAACTTGATCTCAAATATTACTTATTAGCGTAAAAAGAAATGTCAACAAATGAATGTATACACGGCAATCGTGGAAAAAAATTTGTTTATTTAAAATAAACATACATTTTTGATTTGAATAACCAACGGCCAGGATCAGGGTCAAATGTATCAAGAGATACTCTACACTCATTCGATGTCCGCAAAAGCATAAAGGGGCCTTTATTACTTAAGTGAGCGTTTCAATTGGTCCGTTGTACTACTGACAATCATCTCGTTGACCCCTATTTCCAGTTCAAGCAATAAGCCGACGCATTCGACTATAATTTTAATTTTTTTTATACAACTATTACTAAGGTGACAATAAAGTGTACTGCCTGCCTGTTGGTAAGTGGTTACCGTAGCCCATGGATGCTAATACCTCCAGAGGTATCACTAGCTCGTTACCGACCTTGAACCCCTCTTCCCGAAGAAGCTCTGAAAACCCTACTCACCGCAGGAACACAACACAAGATAATTGGCTGTAGGGTGGAGGTATTCCACCAGTCCGGCTGCCCCAAGTGGAGAGAAAACTACAAAGATATGCCTAGTACTATAATAATCGAAAACTTGGGCCATTTTTGTTTAATTTAAATAAAAGTTAACATTGCTACATATGAAGAACATTCGCGCCTAAAGCAATTATTTATTTAAATCTTCAATAAATTTCTTTGGATATTTCTCTTTATTTGGGGCAGGCCGACTGGTAGAATACCCTGGAATACCCTACAGAAGATCGCAACCAAATAACCTAATGTTATGCTCCTGCGGTGAATAGGGCTTCCAGAGCTCTTTAGGGTAGGGTATTACAGGCGTCCATAGGCTACGGTAGCCACTTACCATCAGGCGGGCCGTATGCCTGTTTGCGATCTTTGTAGTATTAAAAAAAACTATAACGTTTAATCCCTTTTATCATATTATCAACGGAATTAAAAATCTCAATTCATGAAGTGTAAACCCAATTAAGTACTTTAATTAATCAGGAAGTATTTGTTAAGCTTTGTAAGAGGATTTCCCATTTAAAATGATTAATGTTTTTGAAGCTAGTAAAACTTAATCACGAATTTTGATCAATTGGATGCAATGTTAGTTGGATACGATTTTAAATAGTTTAGTAAACTGATCAACTTATTTACCGTTGCTGCCTGGCTCTTGTCATTAAAAGTGTAATCAACTATTTTTTATTATTTTAATTTATAATGATAAGGGGATGACGACTCAGTGGTAGCGTGTACGACTTCGCATCGATTGACGTGAGTTCGAATCCTTACAATGAGCCCGAGCTATCGCTGAAGGAAAACAACGTGAGGAAACCAGAGAATTGTGGTAGGGCATTTTCTAATGCCCGCCTGTCTAACTACCACCCTCAAGTCGAAAATCTGTCGCCAAGCACCAATAGATGTGTTCTGGCAGCTGTACTTGACAGCCACTCTTCCACAGAGTTTAGCGTATAATTATCTTGGGCCAAATTGTCACTTAACATCAGGTGAGATTGTGGCCACCATGACAAAACCTATAACGATAAAAAAAGACAACTAATACAAATAAATGTATTTTTAATGCCTCATAATCACAAAATGAGATTAATACAAAATTAATTTTTAATTTGTTACAATTGTTTACATTAAAAAATAAACTAAGTCTATGAAATTATATTATAAATTAAGTACTTGTTAACTCAGGTATCTACTATGTACCATAGAAATATCTAGAATTGGTTTTTAATAATATGTATGTAGATTAAGAATATGAATAATTTTGTAGGTATAGTATTTATTTCAATAACAATATTAACCTATTATTGGAAAATCATTAGTTTTTATCACAATGATTGTTATTGTTTTTCTCCTTTAAAGTATAACGTAATGGTATACAGTCCATTCACTGCAACCTTCATATAGAACCTAAATAAAGCCTGATAATAATCTGTTAATTATTTTATATGTGTAGTATGAAATATATGTTAATTTAGTATAAAATTTTTTTTTTTTTAAATCTAAGCTTTTGTGATGTATGGTATTTGTATTATTATTTAAGCCAGATATTTCCAAAGCACATTGATATATATACATATGTATATTTCTTATTTTAATTAAGATAAAGGTGATAGCATACCACTGCACACAACATAGAATACACAAAAATTGTGTCTGATCTTACAAACTGCACTAATAAATTGGACAAATAAGGGTGAAAATTTGAATACATTTAAATAAAAGCTGATATTAAATTAAGTGGGATAATTTTTGGTTTATGAGCAGCATTGTACACTATTACCTTTTTGTAATTAACCTTTAATAATCCAGGAATGTCAGATCTTACAAATGTTACGTTTGCAACTAAATAACTATACATATTAATCTTAAAAAATAATTCACAAACACATGGTCCTTCTATGAGCAGTTTTCATAATCACAGTCAAAATAAAAGAAATAATGTTATATGAGAAAAAAAATCACCAGCCCATTTTAAGCGTTCTGTTATCATTTAACAAAAGGAAAAGTGTGATGTACTCACAGAGTTTATGGCTCAGAAAAATATGAAAAAAACATTATCTATGGTCAATACATTTCCTATTCGGGTGTTTCCTTTGATATGTCACAATGTCCTCAGTTTTTTTTTATTATAAGTTATTTGGTAAAAGTAATTAATAAAGTTTACAACAAGTTTATTACATTGAAAGTACTATCTTTTATTTTGGTGTGCCAAGGCCGGGTACACAACAGAATAAAGGTTTTAAGTTGCAATAATGTAAATAAACAAATATAAATCTTAGCAATAATGTTAAGAAACGAAAATAAATCTTAGCAATAATGTAAGGACATAAGTATGACAACGAAATGACATTACAAATAATACTCAGACTACTTCATTACAGTCATACTCAACTTATCAGTCATATGAAACTCTTAAAGTAATTTTGCTGCCATACTTCCTTATTTTTAGTAACATTAAAGAGAAATTTCTGAAACTACTGTCTCTATAATCCCCCCCCCCCCCACTTTAAGATATTTATTCTAGTGAATATAAAGATGATAAATTTTTAAATTTTTATATAATAAATTATTATATACCACCAGCTAAAAGTACATTTGAAAGAAAAGCTCCTAGAAGCGTATTTATGGTAATGGAATGACTGATAAATCAATAGTTGTGGTATGACGGTTAAATGGAAGTCTATATGATTGTGGCAAAATTTATATCCTTTAGGATAAAATGTGACTTTCTTCTGTAATAATATCAGTGAAATTGGCGGTAATATTCACAATCCGCGAGTTGACAATATGTTTAAAAAGTTAAAGTAAATTATTTAATTATATTGGTTTATGGTTTATTGATAACAAACCAATACGAATCTGTAAAAAAAATTTGCATTAATTAATTTTCCCTTGAAAACACTGAGATTTTTTGTCTGGAAGTCACATGATTAGAAATACCAATCAGAAAACTTGACATCATCATACAATATTTAATACATGACAGTCGAATTTTATTCTTATTGGGCTGTCTTGTGACCATTGACCGAAAAATGAACGAAATTCTTGTTTTTTTTTTCAAATAAAATATATTATTCTATTACTTTTAAAGATGTAATAATGAATAAATATTAATTCATGGGTATTACTTTCAACATATAGTGTTTAAAAATTTTGTACACCCGGATTCTGTTTCATTTTAGTTTTAATGAATTATGAATATTAATTTAAATACTCATTAATATCCAGTCAAACTAAGGAGTAGGTAGCACTCCACTTTGACTGGATATTAAAAATATAAAGAATCCCTTCACATAAAGATAATTATATTTTTAAAACAGAGAAAGGACAATACCCATTGTAAATATTTTTATCAATAAATAATATTTAATTACGAAAGCAGAAAAAGTATGCCAGTTTTAATGTTTAATTTAGTAATTTTGAGTGTCAAAATCAAGTGTAATAAGAAATGTAATTCCGCAAGTTGACAGTATGTTTAAAATTTAAAGTTAGTTATTTTTATAATATTGGTCTATTGATAAATAATTGATAATTTATTTAATGTTTGCTTCAGTTTTTTTTTTCTATGTGAGCCATGTTATAGGACATTTAGTTTTTGTATTACTTTTAAAGGTGTAAATATTAATTTCAGGGATATTATTTTTATCATATTATAAACTTATTAAAACAATTTTCCAAAAGTTGTCTTCTCTCCGATTATAAACTAATATATAATTAATTTATTTTTCCCCTTTAAACAACATATACTACCGAAACGTATCATATATTTAAGCTATTATTTCCCAACCTATTCCCTATACATATATGGGTATTGTTCTTCCTATTCTCCTAACAACCAGGTTAGAAGTCAATCGTCGTCGACTCTTTGTTTCTTACTTGTATTTGATGGTGTTTGTGGCGGTGAAGAAGCAGTGTCGCGCCTTTTTCCCGAATGCCTCGCGCACGCTGTTGCAGAGAGTCGATTCGACTGAGATTCTCGATTCGGTGAGAATTGTTTGAGCATTTCCACATCATTGAATATAACCTGAGCACCACCACCGCACGTCGGGACCACATCACCTTTGTACAATTTCGTTTCCAACTCACCATCAGTGTCCTGCTCTTGTGAAATGAGACAGTATTTTGATGTTTTCGAATTCGCAATATCTTTAACACTAGTTAATTTGCTAACCACTTTACTGTTAACTATGTTTGGTTTCATAACTGTACCCATAGGAACTATTTTGTTCGGTGCGTGTTCGACCCATTCTCGTCCATCGGCGGACAAGGATCTTTGATGGCGCGGATTTGCAATCGCAACTCCTCTACGTGATAAAGGTGTGTCTTTGCTTTCTCGTATTTGATGGGCCGAACTGAACGGCGTTAGTAGATGGGCAGGCAAGGCTCTAGGGGTTGATCCTGGCGTAAACTCTCTGTTACTCTGTACTGCGATTTCATTATTTCTTGGGTAAGAGTCGACGTGATCTCCTCTATCAGGGTTGACGGCTTCCGCGATTATGCGAAGTCGATTCTCTTTCTCTTCTATAAGGTTACGTAACCGTTCCTTCTCTGAGTTAATTTCCTTTGCTTTTTCATGTTCTGCTGCTATTTTATGATTGAATTTCTTTTCGAGAATCTTCTTTTGCTTCTCCTTGTCTAATCTGTTCTGGCTTATCAGCAGCTCCTTCTCTTGCAATTCTCTTTTTAATGTTGATGTATATTCTGTCAGTTCTGCTAGTTTTCTCTGATGAGTAAGTGATACATTTTCGGTTGTTGTTAACTTTTCTTCTAAAGCTCTG
This sequence comes from Saturnia pavonia, assembly GCA_947532125.1. Classification (NCBI taxonomy): domain Eukaryota; kingdom Metazoa; phylum Arthropoda; class Insecta; order Lepidoptera; family Saturniidae; genus Saturnia; species Saturnia pavonia. Next base: position 7,028,068 of record OX383922.1, read on the forward strand.
ATTCTTCGTTCAGCTGACACTAACTGACTTTTCAAGGAGCTGTTTTCACTTTTAACTTCTAAAGACTCTTTCTCCAAATCCAATAATGCCGATCTCAACTTTTCATCCCTAATAGCTTTACTTCTTTTCAATGTTTCTCTTCGACTCATTCGCATTTCTAAATGTGCCATTAATTCTTTAATAATATGAGCAGCTTGAGGACTGTTCAGTTCTAAACTCGGGAAATCTGGTCCAAGACTGTAAACCAAACCTAAATCTAAATCTAGATCTCTAGCTTCTGGTCTAGCTAAGTTGTCTCGGGCTGTAGTGAAGAGCCTGTTTGCTTTGCGTCGCCCAGATGTTAGTCCAATTGCTGCAGCTACATCTATGACTTGAGGCTTAGCTACCTCAACCTCAGCAGCCATCTCAGCAAACCGCATAACTTGCAAAGTCTCGTCATAATCTTCAGCCCTTGAATTAACACACACAATCATACGTACTTGCCCTTCACCTTCAAAGAAGTTTTTAAATAAATGTGTTATTTTTGATTCACGATATGGGACCATATTGTTAGTTCCATTGATTTGATTCTCCCTCAATGCTTCCAAACATGTTCTTAGTGTCATCAAGGATTTGTTAATATTACCAGCTTCACGGAGACGTTCCCCTGTGTTTTTAGTTCTGTTTGTTCGTTCGCTGCCAGCTAAATCAACTAAACTCAACTGGCTGACGGATAAGAGATTCTTATTCTGAATCACTGTTTCACCCATCTCATCTACTGGTGCCTGCACAAGACGTATAGTAAAAACGGAATGACTTCTACTTGACTCTGCATTCAGAGACGTGTGAGCCATACGTTTCCTTTTCAAACCCAAATAAAAAGCTGTGAATGCTTCTTCTGCAGATTTAATTTCGATCTCTGTTACTCCATGCACATACATATTGTGTGCTGCATCTTCTCTTATAATTTTCACAGGTAAGTTCCTACTCATGGGTGGTGTATCTTCAAGCAAATCAAAAACACTATTATTGTAAATCTCAACATAAGTAACGAACACTGCATACTGGTTGTCCTCATTGATACCACTAATTTTGGTGATATCTGTAGATGACATTGCCAAGTCAGGATTGGAATTGTTTTTTTTACCAGATTTAAATCCGTGTAGCTCTTGTTGGCGTTCCAGCATAGCCTCAGCTTCCGTCTGGACATCAAACATGTTCATTTTGTCAGGTTTAAATAGATATTTGTGAGCTTGATAATCGTTAATAGTTTTAAATATAATATTCAAACATCTAGGTAGGATACCACAGTTTTGCGGTTCACCGGTCATGGTAAAGGTTTTACCGCTCCCAGTCACACCGTAAGTAAATAGAAGACCATTTTTACCTTTGATCAGGCCTTCCACTAACGGTAAGGCGACTTTATCGAAGACTTCTTGCTGTGAAGCGGTAGGCGGGAAAACTTCTTTGAAAGTATATTTCATTGTTTTGCTGTTTTCATTCCGGTAGCTTAGCGCGTTCGCCGGTGGTATAAGTAAAATCGTAGTTGGTGACAATATCTTCAAGCACGATGCATCATTATCTCTTTGCATGGGGCGTAAACGGCAGAAAACCTGTACCGGATCGCGTTCTTGAGCGAGATTTTGTTTACTTCGTGCAGGCGTTCTAAAATCATTTAGCCTATTTTTGGATTTAGCAGACTTCATTTTTATATAATTTAAGCACTTATATACACTTTTATATCGTTTGTTGTGAAATAACTTTTTAACGGATTCTCGATAAATCAAAGCAACGGTCGTCCATAGATTTTATATTATCAATATTAATCGTAAGATTTCAATATTTCTACTATGCGCAACTGTCTCGTTCGCGCTTAACGTACATTGTATTGTGGTTTCTCTAACGGCTGACAGTGTCTATCCTTACAAATTAGTCGGTTAATAATTACCCGTTTGTGGGAATGTTGACATATCTATATGTCAAAAGTTGCCATTCGTTAGAATAAATTACCCATTGTATGCGATATTCATTTAATATAATGCAAAATTAAAAATCACGTTAGATTGTTCAAAATATTATTTTATCAACTTTCTTTAAAACGTGCGAATTGAATAATTTACTTTAAAGGTAATAAACTGACTATTTATTTATATATTATTCTGTTAATAATAGTATACCTCGCGCCAAACTTTATGATCGCTGTGAGCATAGGCGCGTTAAGATGCGTAAAACACAAATAGAGGTACAATTAAAATTATAAAAGATATTTAAATCTATATATATATAAAATGAAGCGGTTTTTTTTGTTTAATCACGCTAATCTCAGAAAGTGTGAGTCGGATTCGAAAAAATATTTTTGTATATGATAGTCAGATTCACGAGGAATAGTACAGGTTATCTAGCATTAGGCTACACCTCTCAGCTAGCCTTAAATATTGGTTTTTGTTAATTAATTCGGAAAAAATAGCGCACCCTTACTGCTTTATCCGCGTGCGCTAGCGTTATGGTTAGTGATATGTAAACACAATGTTTTACAAAAGTATTGTTCCTTAGTACATCTAAAAAAAGTCCCCGATACCATATTCTTATCTCTTCTACATAAGCCACAGTATGGTATTTTGTGACAAAGTTTTATTGAAAATTGATTTATGAGCATTATTATTAGGCATGGTATATTAATCCTTACGAATGAAACCTAATCACCTAAGTGTTACCTAATCACCAAGACAATTTTATGTAGATAAACTTTATATATCATGTTATTTGCACGAATAGTTTGGGACATTATTTTTAAATTAAAATAATTCACCACTCTGCTTGGGTCTATGACTATAGTGTAGATGGGTGTAGTGGCGCGAATAAGTCGTCTAAGTATGACAAATAAGTCTGGCCGCCCGATAAAAATATTGTCTAAACTGAAGTATTATAAAAAATCGAACAGCGATTTCTTTTAAATTATACGCGGGTGAAAACTACAACATCAAGTAAATTATATTTCATAAAAAAATTACAAGATAATGATTATCTTAAAGCTAGATAATACAATTACGTTATTTATTCCATTATAAAACGCGTAAGTTCGGACTTGTCACTATGTTTAGACAGGCAATATAAAAAGTTTGGCGCGAGTTATACTTAATTAATAAGTGCTAATACACATTATGCTATAGGTTTTTTTTTTATCCGCCGCCTTAACGAGGCGACGCAGGACCGCTGGAAGCATACTACCGCGTCGCCCCGGCGGCAAGCCAAGCAAATTGCCCAGCCCCCGGCATTAAAGGGAGACAGTTCGGTCCTAACTGTCTCCCCCGTACACCGAACCAGTGCAATGGAAGGACAGGCCCCCCGACCCGTCCTCCCTGGTTCGGCTAGGGCGGCGGGAGAAGGCGAGCAAATCGCCTCCTCCTACCACCCGCTCGTCTGTTTTGGAGAGGGCCGCTAAGAGGATCCTCCTCGGGAGCCCTCCCCGCGGTCTCCTTCTGCGAGATTACATTCTCGCAGAAGGCGACCATCGCAGTCCATGACCCCCCACTGTCGAGCATGGCTTTGCCACACTCGGCAGCGAGAGGTCCTCTCCCACCACCGCAGCCAGAGCACGGCGCTGACCATCCCACGCAGCACACTCAGAGAGAGTGTGCTGCGCCCTATCCTCCACAGCACCGCACTCATGGCATGCGGTTGTGGGCTCCCTATGAGCTATTCGGTGCAGGTACCATCCGAAGCAACCATGTCCGGACAGCACCTGCACAAGCCTAAACGTCAGGGAGCCCTGCTCCCTGGCACACCACCTTTCGAGGACCGGGCGGACGGCGTCTATAGTATAACGGCCACAGCGCGCATCCGCCAGGTCCTCCTTCCATCGCCGCAACACTTCTGCCTGCCCCTCCCATCTAATTTTTGCAATCTCTGTGGGAGCTGGTGGCTCTCCAATTTCCTTCCTCGCCACCGTGAACTGATACACGGCGGCGAGCACCTCCGCCTCCAGCTCCCACGGCACACAGGCCACCCCCGCGGACACCGTTCGGTATCCCCGGATCACCCTTAACGCAACAACACGCTGCGCTGCACGCAGCACTCGCTTGTTATGGGCGCTAAGGGCGTCTACCATATCGGTGCCCCGTAGACGGCCATGCTCCGCACGACCCCCGCATAAAGGCGTCGGCAGCTCGCACCCGGCCCTCCCGTATTCGGAAGGAGCCGACCGAGAGCCGCCGCCGCTCCCACTATCCGCGGTCCGAGTCCCTTAAAATGGGACTCGAACCGCCATCTCCCGTCCAGGGTGAGGCCCAGATACTTCATCTGGGTCCCAACCTGGACCCTGTACCCTTCAATAATTATATGGGCCCCAGAAGGCGGCCCGCAACGAGGCCCGTGGAGCAGCAGAGCCTGGGTTTTCTCGGCCGTCACTCTGAGGCCCAATAGCCCACTTCCCCCTACGCTATACACAAATAACTATATTTATTTTTGCTATCCAATATAGAAAAAACTTGCTTGGATTTTACTGTTGGTTTAACTATTTTTATTCGTATTTTTATCCCTTTCTTTTAAAAGATTTGACACCATCTCTAGGTTTTAGTCGTCAGAATATTATTGTTTAGTTGTGAGAATATTATTCACTATGAAGGATGGTTTGACTTTGCTGGTTTGATTTCCGTAATCATTTAGTGTATTTATAAATAATGTATATGCAAATCATTCTTCTAGGTCAAAAACAAACAACAAAAAAACCATCTTGACTAAACTGTATAATGTGATATAAATTAAAAAGAACCTTGTTTTCGGGTATTTTAAAGTATAACAAGTTAACGGGTAACAACATAACCGTCAAAACGTTCCGTTTTAAATAGTTTGTTAAAGCTATCCTTAATTATTGTTATATTAAGAAATCTTATTTTGTACTAAAATAATTTGTAATTGATAGCAAATTAAATATTGTATGTAAAAATGTTATACAATTTTCTGAATAACCAATAATTTATCTTGTTTTATAAAATATTTTTCACTAACAAACTCTGTGTTAACGGAACAAAAATGCCAAAAACAAACACCAACCAATCGGTTTCCAAACTTTTCAAAACACTAAACAGTTGTTACTTGTCAAATGTAAACAAATTTACATACATGAAAGAAATATTATTTATATCATTTTCTAGGGTGAAAAGTATGATGGAAGACGCGCTGATGTATGGTCTTGTGGAGTTATATTGTATGCTTTGCTTGTCGGTGCGTTGCCTTTCGACGATGACAATCTACGACAGCTACTCGAAAAGGTAAACAATACATTTATATCTTATATTTTTAGGATCTTGACTAAATAATTGATCTAGGTAAAGCCAGAACAATGATTTATAATATTCACTATGTCATAAAATTCATAACTTAAAGTATTTCTTATACATGATAAATGATACTTTTGTTGAACAAATTCTACATGAAGTGACTAGCCGTCCGCTAATCGGATGAATAAAATTAATTATTCGTCCGCTAAACGGGTGAATAATATAATTGGTTAGGTTAGATTTGAACTGTGATCATAATAATAATGAAGTGTTTAGCCGTCCGCTAATCGGATGAATAAAATTTTTTATTCGTCTGCTAAACGGGTGAATAGTAAAATTAGTTAGGTTAGGTTTGAACTGTGATCATAATAATTACAGAAAATTTCTAGATAAACCTAACCTCAAAAATTAAAAAAATATATATCTCAAAAACTACTCATTTCTGCACTTTTTCCTTCACAGAGAAGTTAATTTTTACCCTCCCCATATTTCCGCCCGCTAAACAGGTGAATAATTAATTTTATTCATCCGTTAGGAGATGACTAGCAACAGCCAATTCTATTTTGTTTATACATATAAGATAATTCATCATATTTCATAGGTGAAACGTGGAGTGTTCCACGTACCACATTTTGTTCCACCCGATTGCCAGCAACTGCTCCGTGGGATGATAGAAGTCAATCCGGAGAAGAGAATGACGGTAATGAATCAGGGGTTTTCTTTTTGTCTTCCACTATTTCCTTTTTACGACCTCAGTTGAAATGATTATTTGGTTATAGCGATTTAACATTTAAGTCCTTTTAATTTAAAGTATACTTTTAATGGAAAATAATTCAGCTAATAAGTCGCTATGACTTAGAATGTAACGCCGATTACATACATATAAATACATTATGCAGTATTTGTCGCAAACAGAAGTGATCTCATTTTGTAATAAAATTTCATCTACTTGCATTTCTTTCTAAAAATAATTTGTGGTCCAGTCGGAGATCATCCATATGAATCGAAATAATGTCCGAAATCATATACATAAATGTATATAGCTATCCAGTGAGACAGTTTTGTATCTGGATCTAAATTACTTATAACATATGTTGGAGCTTGCATTTGTATCGGTAATCGATTGGCGGCATATACATTACTTTTTAAGTTTGGATGTATATTACTTAAATGTTTTTGTATTTGTAATGTATTCATAGTTGACTCATACAGTCACAATAATTACTTCATAGTACAATAGCTCATAACCAAGTATGATATTATAAGTTATAGTTGGATATTTATATTTATAACTGGTTATAACAAAAATCTTTATTATTAAATTGACATTACAGGACTAGCATTTAGTGACAAAATCTTTATCATTAAATTGACATTACAGGGCTAGCTCAGGGCTAGCTTTTAATGACAAAAATCTTTACTATTAAATTGACATTACAGGGCTAGCTTTTAACAACAAAAATCTTAATATTAAATTGACATTACAGGGCTAGCTTTTAGAGACAAAAATCTTTATCATTAAATTGACATTACAGGGCTAGCTTTAGCTTTTAAACAATTAGACACTCCAATATACAATAAATTGTATGAAGTTTGAACTGATGAGGCTAGAAGAAGATCAGTACAATGCCTAAGATGTTATAACCCTTTGTCCAGTTGGCGGAGATAACCCGACATCCATGGGTCACTGCTGGTGGGAGAGGAGAGTTGGAGCAAGAGTTACCCATGATGGAGGTGGTGCAGACAAGAGTTCTGCCATCATCGGAAGCAGTGGACCCCGATGTCTTACAAGTAAGATTATTTATGTCCTTGTGTAATGCAGGAGTAGACTTCTTTTGGAAAAGTGTTTTAAACACTCTATATGTTGAAAATAATACCCGTGAATAATAAATAATATATTAATAAATAACATGCCGCCAAAACGCGGAGTGATTTCGTCATTCAACAAATAAAACAGGTTTAATGTTTATATGCAAAGTTGACTTTTGTAGAATTTCAGTTAGGAAATTTCTTCAGCGAATATAATTTTAAAGCCACTATTTCAATGCTTAGTAATAATGACTTTAGAGTCATTTATTACAAGATAACACTCTACTATGTATATTCATTGAACAATGATGTCACATTTTCTATGTGGCGTTCCGATCACGTGGCTCGCAGATAAAATATAATCATTTTCGGAAGCAAAAATGAAATAAATAAACAATTAGTATTAATAAACAATTATATTTTTAACCAGCACCATTAGCAGCTTTACCTTGTACTGTGCCTAGTTGATTTTTTGTTTTTTTTTTCAGGCAATGTGCAGTTTGGGTTGTTTCAAGCAAAGAGATAAGTTGATACAGGAACTTCTGAGTCAACAGTAAGTTAACTTTGAATACTATAGATTCCTTCTTCCCTTGCCAGTCATTACCCCTATTTGTGGGGAAAGTGACTCTCCATAATATGTGCCTTCTTGGCCTAAATTATCTGACCAATTATTATTTGAAAAGATGACAGCTTAGTGGTAGCTCGTTTAGATACCGCATTAATGGATGTAGGTTGAATACCATTTTTAGGCTGGGCTTTCGGTGAAGGATAACATCATGATGAAACCACACAGCATGGTGGTAGGGAATTTTCTAATTAGCAAGTTGAAAATCTCTCAACAAACACAAACATAGGTGTTTTACGGCAGCTGCACTTGAGAGCTAGACCTCCCATTAGGGTAAGCGTGTTACCGTTTCGAGACACATAGTCACTTAACATCAGGTGAGACTGTGGTCATACGTTTAACGCACGTAAGAAGCAATTCAAAATAACTCAAAAAAATGTTATCCCGTGTACGAACAACACGATGAAGTGAGCCATTGATGACAATAATATAAATTCATAATACTGACTTTTTTTTTATTTAACTGAATTCACATTATCGTCACTGATACCGTGTATGTCCGTGCACACACGCCTCCCCGCGACCCGCTAACGATCTGGTGGATCTCGCTTACAGCGGTCGGCCTATAAACGCATCAAAAGAAGTAAAATAAAAATAATATATGTATTGTAAATAAAGTAATACATATTATATTTGATTAAAGTCACAACACGGAGAAGGTGATATACTTCTTGCTGTTGGAGCGTAAGCGGCGGAGGCCCGCGCGCGACGACGAGCCCCGGCCGGGCGCCGTCGCGACCCTCGCTGCCCACTCCGCCCCTGCCTCGACTACGGACCCGCCCAGGAAGCGGCTCGACACTTGCCGGGTGAGTTAGACCGATGTGTCACACACTTCTTACACCTACTATGTGACGTATGTGAGACGGCACTGTCACACACTTCTTACACCTACTGTGACGTATGTGAGACGGCACTGTCACACACTTCTTACACCTACTGTGACGTATGTGAGACGGCACTGTCACACACTTCTTACAGCTACTGTGACGTATGTGAGACGGCACTGACACACACTTCTTACACCTACTGTGACGTATGTGAGACGGCACTGACACACACTTCTTACACCTACTGTGACGTATGTGAGACGGCACTGTCACACACTTCTTACAGCTACTGTGACGTATGTGAGACGGCACTGTCACACACTTCTTACATCTACTGTGACGTATGTGAGACGGCACTGTTACACACTTCTTACATCTACTGTGACGTATGTGAGACGGCACTGTCACACACTTCTTACAGCTACTGTGACGTATGTGAGACGGCACTGTCACACACTTCTTACATCTACTGTGACGTATGTGAGACGGCACTGTCACACACTTCTTACATCTACTGTGACGTATGTGAGACGGCACTGTCACACACATCTTACATCTACTGTGACGTATGTGAGACGGCACTGTCACACACTTCTTACATCTACTGTGACGTATGTGAGACGGCCCTGTTACACACTTCTTACATCTACTGTGACGTATGTGAGACGGCACTGTTACACACTTCTTACATCTACTGTGACGTATGTGAGACGGCACTGTCACACACTTCTTACATCTACTGTGACGTATGTGAGACGGCACTGTCACACACTTCTTACATCTACTGTGACGTATGTGAGACGGCACTGTCACACACTTCTTACATCTACTGTGACGTATGTGAGACGGCACTGTCACACACTTCTTACATCTACTGTGACGTATGTGAGACGGCACTGTCACACACATCTTACATCTACTGTGACGTATGTGAGACGGCACTGTCACACACTTCTTACATCTACTGTGACGTATGTGAGACGGCACTGTCACACACTTCTTACATCTACTGTGACGTATGTGAGACGGCACTGTCACACACTTCTTACATCTACTGTGACGTATGTGAGACGGCACTGTCACACACTTCTTACATCTACTGTGACGTATGTGAGACGGCACTGTCACACACTTCTTACATCTACTGTGACGTATGTGAGACGGCACTGTTACACACTTCTTACATCTACTGTGACGTATGTGAGACGGCACTGTCACACACTTCTTACATCTACTGTGACGTATGTGAGACGGCACTGTCACACACTTCTTACATCTACTGTGACGTATGTGAGACGGCACTGTCACACACTTCTTACATCTACTGTGACGTATGTGAGACGGCACTGTCACACACTTCTTACATCTACTGTGACGTATGTGAGACGGCACTGTCACACACTTCTTACATCTACTGTGACGTATGTGAGACGGCACTGTCACACACTTCTTACATCTACTGTGACGTATGTGAGACGGCACTGTCACACACATCTTACATCTACTGTGACGTATGTGAGACGGCACTGTCACACACTTCTTACATCTACTGTGACGTATGTGAGACGGCACTGTCACACACTTCTTACATCTACTGTGACGTATGTGAGACGGCACTGTCACACACTTCTTACATCTACTGTGACGTATGTGAGACGGCACTGTCACACACTTCTTACATCTACTGTGACGTATGTGAGACGGCACTGTCACACACTTCTTACATCTACTGTGACGTATGTGAGACGGCACTGTTACACACTTCTTACATCTACTGTGACGTATGTGAGACGGCACTGTCACACACTTCTTACATCTACTGTGACGTATGTGAGACGGCACTGTCACACACTTCTTACATCTACTGTGACGTATGTGAGACGGCACTGTCACACACTTCTTACATCTACTGTGACGTATGTGAGACGGCACTGTCACACACTTCTTACATCTACTGTGACGTATGTGAGACGGCACTGTCACACACTTCTTACATCTACTGTGACGTATGTGAGACGGCACTGTCACACACTACTTACATCTACTGTGACGTATGTGAGACGGCACTGTTACTCACTTCTTACATCTACTGTGACGTATGTGAGACGGCACTGTCACACACTTCTTACATCTACTGTGACGTATGTGAGACGGCACTGTTACACACTTCTTACATCTACTGTGACGTATGTGAGACGGCACTGTCACACACTTCTTACATCTACTGTGACGTATGTGAGACGGCACTGTTACACACTTCTTACATCTACTGCGACGTATGTGAGACGGCACTGTCACACACTTCTTACATCTACTGTGACGTATGTGAGACGGCACTGTCACACACTTCTTTGTTCGCGTCCGGACGTTCGTTGAACCGAGCATCAGCTGTTTAGAATGTGCGTTTCATTGCTGCTTTTTTGTTTAAGTAAAGTTATGTGTTTTTATGATACAATCGCTTCATTAAGCTGTACTAACATGATGGAGCGTAAATAGTGCTAATAAAACGTTTTAAAAATATGTTTCTTTTTTAAAATCAGGATCGATTTTTTTCCGTGCCATCATCAAAGGTGTCATTAGTGCTGTCGTCTGTTTTCGTTTTCAGAAGCGGTCTTCTAACACCCTGTATACTCTCCAATTGAATAATCCAGCTTTTTAAAATTCTTTACTTGAATTAAATTAATGGATTAAATCTGTGTTGTATAGTATAGGTAGTCTAAGAAATCTTAATTTTTTTACTAGATATATTTTCAACCTGTATATATTCTTATTATTTTATCTATTTGGTAGGTGTTGTTATAATATCCTTTGCTATGATAGGCGTTGCCATGGTAACCGTTGTCTTTTCAGTAATAATATACTAAAGTCCGTCTTTTTAATTCTGTGTTGTTTTTATGTCCGGATTTAAGTCAAAATCGGTCAAGATTGTTATGAAATTTTGTACACGGTAAGCTTATGCTATTGGTCAGTAGATAGGTCATAAGAATTTTCAATAATACTTTTAGAAATTGTAAAAAATATTTTTAATTAATTCTTAACCGATTTTGATGAGTATTGTACACGGGAAGTATATGTCATTTCTCAATTGATAGGCTATATGAATTGTCAATAATATGAGTTAGTAAAACTTCGGGATAAAATAAGTACTGTTTAACAAACGAGAGTTAGAGCACAGAGAAATTTCTTTGGAGATTTCTCTCTACTTGGGGCAGACCGACTGGTGGAATACCTCCATCCTACAGAAGACCACAACCAAATAACCTTATGTTTTGTTTCTGCGGTGAGTTTAGTTTCCAGAGCTCCTTGGGTAGAGGGGTTCAAGGTCGGCAACGCGCTTTTGATACCTATGGTAATGCAGGCGTTCATAGGCTACGGTAGCCGCTTACCATCAGGCGGGCCGTATGCCTGTTTGCCACCATTGTAGTACAAAAAAAATGCGTGCGAAGCCGCAGGCGCCCGCTAGTTCTTACATAATTGTACACATTATTTACAAAGTAAAAAAATTATAATAATTGATTGACTTGATCGAGTTTCTTGCCAGCTCTTTTCGATGACTGGGATGTTTTCCAAACCGCTGCTAGTGTGCCCTAAGTGTGCCTTTTTAGGGCCTAAATTGAATAAAGTATTTTTGTTTTTGAATAAACGTTGCAGGTGAACGGACAGTCGGCGCACTTTGGACAGATCAGCGAAGGTTCCCCCATCACTCCTAGAAGGTCACAGTTCAGGTAATTTACAGCATAGGTACTTTTTTATCAGAGTTACTGAACTGTCTGGAAGACTGGTACTTCTATGTATGTTCAACATAAACCTTTCACTTTTGCACTTTTAGTACGTACTTTGGAAAGAACCACAGAATCCGGGAGTAGATAAGTTTTGGAAAATTGTTTTAAACACTATATGTTGAAAATAATCGTGTCTGAAAAAAAGCGCACATGAAATAACCGCAGAGGAAATAACCGCACAAAAAAAGTGCAATGTTACATGAGCCCACAAGAAATATCTGCGCGTGCAAAATTGCGCACATGGATTTAATCGCACACGGGAAATACCTCACTTGTATACAAATGCACACATAGAAAAAAACGCAATGTTACATGAGCCCACAAGAAATATCCGCGCGTGCAAAATTGCGCACATGGATTTAATCGCACACGGGAAATACCTCACTTGTATACAAATGCACACATAGAAAAAAACGCAATGTTACATGAGCCCACAAGAAATATCTGCGCGTGCAAAATTGCGCACATGGATTTAATCGCACACGGGAAATACCTCACTTGTATACAAATGCACACATAGAAAAAAACGCAATGTTACATGAGCCCACAAGAAATATCCGCGCGTGCTAAATTGTGCACATGGATATAATCGCACACGTGAAATATCTCACTTGTATACAAATGCACACATAGAAAAAAAACGCTATGTTGTTTTAAATATACCTGCTTTATTTATTGGCTATTAGTAATTGAGTTTTTAATACTAAATTACTCAAAACAAATAAGTAGCGAGGAGCGCGACGAGCGTGTTAGGTTTCTTGCGATGCGGCGCCGGCCGGCAAATTCCTACTCCAAAATTCGTCACTTATTAGGTTATATATTATTTCTAGAAGTTTCAAATCGCCAATATGTCGTAGACAAGCGTGGTCTTTAAACCCATGCCCTCCGAGAAGAGGTGTTTGCCCAACTGTGGGACAGAGACTGGTATTATATATTCGAATACTATCGAAAATGATTGAAGTTCCGGTAAAAATGAGAGAATTAACACTGAGCTATATATTTTATATATGCAATGATGGCTCAGTGGTAGCGACACGCGTCGTGGTACGGACATTGCGTCGATGGACGTGAGTTCGAATCCCCGCCATGAGCCTGAGCCTGGCTAGTTGCCACCCTCAAGTTGAAAATCTGTCGCCAAGCTCCAATAGGCGTTTTCCGACAGCTGCACTTGAGATCCAGTCTTCCACTAGGTTTAGCGTGTTCCATCTTGGGCCACATCTTCACTTAACATCAGATAAGATTGCGGCCACAACGCTAAAACCATAACAATAAAAAAAGAATCTGGGTACCCCCGACGCAGGGGTATTATAAGTGTAACGTGTGTATCTGTGTATCTGTTTATCCGTGTGTCTGTGTGTCTTAGCTCCCAAATGGCTGCACCGATTATGATTTAGTTTTTTGTTGGTTTCTAAAGTGACTTGATCGAGAGTTTTTTTAGTTATGATTCAAGGAAATCTGTTCAGCCGTTTGAAGATTATCAGCATCTTCCACAGATCTGACAAGAGTCGAAATATGATATTAGGAACATGGTAACTTTGACCTGATGCTACAGCACCGTCTGAAATCTGGAGGACACCTAACTCTTCACCAATTTCCAGCAGAGATATCATGTTTGGAATGGTTTCATTGAATAGGATACTTGTGTCGAGGGGATTTTGAATTTTAAAATTACTTAGTTTAAACATATGTCACGCATTGTAATTAATTACTTTAAACGGGATCTAATTATATTATTGACGCTGATAAATACAATTTCATAGGAATGTTTTACGCAGTGCTTTTAATAAAATGTTTCGTTCATACAGATCTTCCTCTAGTCGACGGACAGAGGGTCGCAATTCGCCACAGCTCTCTGCCAGCCCTCCAGGTATTTATTTCATTCTAAAAATATATCTCATGCCATATTTTTAAACCACGCTCACATTGTCGACAGATACTGTTAAAGCAGAATTTTAGTAAAACTATGTCATCCAATGCATATTGGGGTAATTTTATAATAACCTGTGGCAACACTATTGGCCATAAACAGGCCCAGATGAAGGTAGGGGCAAACTGGGTACTTATTCCGAGCAGCAATTTACCGAAGAGTCAATTTTTTTTTTTAATTTTATTGGGTACACCATCGTATCTATGGTTTGAAAATAACTCGACATTGACGGCAAACAACCACAGCGCCAACTATCACGTTCAGGGATAGCATAAAAAACCTTCTCCATGGAAAAATACTTAGATCTACCAACTTTCATGGTGATCGATAAAACAGTTTTCGAGCTTATCAATCTCTAAATATACCAACATCCATTTTAGTATTAAAATTATTGTATATTATATCAAAAGATGGAAGACAAAAAATGCTTACTGTGGGTGATCCTTACAAGATAAATATATGCTATCGCTGACTTTTTTGTAGGTCTTTGTAATATCTACAATTATGTAGAACATTATTTTAATATATCTCGTATGGTTTACTCAGGGTAAGCCATTTAAGCGCCCTAAATGCGTCTTTTTTTCCGAATTGATTCACCATTATCGTCATTGCTTATTTCGTATGTTACTTTATCTTTCAAAATGTATCCTTTAACGTGGAAAGAAGACATATGTAAATCGGATAAGTAGTTTTTGCGTAAAAACAACCTGAATGGATAGACAAACAGGGAGATATTGAGTTTTATAATAACATTTACCCATAATCACACCTGATATTAAGTAACGACGTGGTCTAACTTCGTAATACACGAATCCTAGTGGGACTTACTCTCAAGTACATCTGCCGGAACAGTCATGTAGTTGTCTGGTGACAGATTTTCAACTTAAAGGTGGTAGCTAGCCAGTAGGGCGTTAGAAAATGCCTTATCATGGTTTCATCACAATGGTTGCCATCACCGAAAGCTTAGGCTCTAGCGGGTTACCGCTGATCAAACAACACTTATAAAATGGCGATGATGTTCTTTCCACAGCCGTGCACACACCACATCGGGTTTCATCACTAGGAGGCACACCAGCTACTCCTGGGTCACCACTAGGTAACCAGATTTCAGAAGCATCTTGTTACTACCTGAATTTATAAAATAAAAACTGATCGAAATATTTGGAAACGTCTAGAAACTATTACAAATATCGCGTATGTATTCGTAAGAAAAAGCATCATGGTTCAAACACACATTCAAAGTTTATCGGTCCGATTACGAAACAATGTCTAAATATAGAACACTTCCCCTTCTTTTAAACGTTGTCATATACTAGAGATAAATAGATAGAAGTTACTCTAGTAATTTCGAGCTCTCGTTTTATTTAGGTATATAAGCGAGCCGTTTTCCGAGCGAGGACAGTTCTGTTTGGGACAATAAATCGGAAACAATAAGCGATAAAAGGAAGAAGTCTTGATATAACGATATAGGTATAACGTGGCCGAGACCGGCATCGTGACGTAACTCAGGAACTATGTTTATTTACAGTTAACTTAATAACTGCAGGTCTTCACTATCCAACAACTCTTACTAGAATGTTACTCTTCCACGGATGAAGTTAGAATGCCCTTAAGTCCGTATGAACGACTTACGGCTTATAAAACGTGTGCGGTCACAGAGCACACCTTTTGCTATCGCGCTCAGCCAATAGTGATAAAGTCAATAGTACGGAGACTAAGTCATTAGTACTGTTTCCATAATTTCATCGACGATTCTCCGACATATTATATTAAATAGTATATTATTTGATATGACGTGTAGGTACAGGAAGCCAGTCCTTGTAACATACGTTCTCGTTGTACCTAAGAAATTTCCCTTCAGAATCCTGATGGATGGTCACCGTTCTGACCATCAGGAGCGCTCGAAATCTCAATCAATATTGTAAATGAGGGATTTCTTGGTATGGTCAGTTGTTGTTGTTGTTTTAGCATCACCATCAGTACGGGAACATCACCACCAGAGGGCGAATTCTACTGGGCCCACGATCAGCTTGAACATAAGTGAGTATTCATCAGGAAGGTTTTAGAGATGTTAGGGATCCCGAATAGCGTCTCGAGGGAATAGGAGAGAGTTTCAAGAGCGGGTTGTTTGTACATTTACGAACACGGCCACCATACATACAGTGAAAAACCGTTCGCTGTGAATGTTTCAGTTTGCAAGCCTGTGTTGTACCCAGTTACGGAGTTTTTTTAAGTGGAAACTCCTTTAGCACTGTTGTGATTTGATAGTCGATGAAACGAAAAAGCGACAGTAAAAAGAGACAACCATATACATCTATAGGATTTAGTCTACGAGAGAATGAGATAGAATACATTAACGTTATGCTCGGTTAATGCAAGTCGGATTGTGCTAGTGGTGTGAGACCAGACTTAATACGCAGTACGCACAAGTGGTCGATAGTTCGAATCCATTTGATTTGAGATATTTAAAAAGGATTTTTAAAGTACATATTTCTTATTATTTTTTTCTGTAGGTTTGTCTTCTGACACTAGTGAACTGCATAAATATATATTTTTTAAATCTTAACACGTCGAAGTGTTAGGCGAAATACAATTCGAAAACAACGGCGACCATTGAAAGATCGATAGTCCATCGACGGTAGTCGCTGTCAAGTCGCTTCAGCGAACCTCTTGGAAACGCTGGCTGATACCGAAACGTGGCAAATTAAAAGAAAGCCACTATGATGAGTTTATCACCGCGTGTATGGTGATTGCGACCCAGTCGGGTAACATTGACTGATCCCGGAACGTGACATGTCTAAAAGTGACATAATGGCGATGGTTGCACCCGGTGTATGGTGGTCGCGATCCACTCCGGGCATAACTGTGTCCTAACATCCAGCGTAATGGTAGATGTATAAGCTTGCAAGACGTCTGTATCTTCATCATTTAGCGGTTTAGGAGGTAGGCAGGTTTATTGAAGTAATTTTATCGACATTGGAATTTAAAAAAAAATAACTCATAGGTGGTGAACCCGGTGAAGCGGTGATAATTATTAACGAGGCGCCGGTCGTCGGGTCCACGGTCTCTGCCAGGCCCCATAGTCCTTCCCACACGCATAGAGGTAATGTAAAAAAATATGGAAAAAATCTATATGAGTCGATATAACATTTAATGGGGGATATACAGAAATGTCGATTTATCGACTTTTTAAATGGGCTCTACGCCGTGAGGTGGCGCGGTAGAAGCGCGAGCCTTCGCCTGAGAAATGCTTCTTGCCCAGCTGTGGGATTTGTATATTTGTAGAATTATTTCATGGCAACTGTATATTTTTTATTTTAGAGATGTGTCAAACTGATATCGAAAGTTGGTTTTACAATTATCGATTATTTTTAAAGCTGAATTTATATGGATAATGATTAAAAAAATTAAGCTGTGTGTAGATATGAAAACATTGAGATCGCCGAGAATGTCTACGAACAACAATCAATATATTTCGTCTCGTATTGCTTTAGTATAAATGTAGGAATTACGAAAACATACATTATTTTTCGAAAGAAAAAAAGACTAATATATTAGATGTAAAAAGGTATTCAATTAATTTTGGAATTGTCTATTTCACGATTTGTTATTTTCATCAACTGTAATTTTAAACATCACATAATGTAAAACTGCTTTTTTTTCATAAAAAAATTTATATATCAAGTTACATGGGATTTTACAATGTAAAATATTTTTGCAACGTTTAACAGTATCATATTTTTTTATATTATCGAAATACATGTTTTTAGGTTATTTCAAAATGTGCACGACGTAACAGTTTACATTCTAAGGATATGTTGATTCTCAATTATTATAGTGATTAAAGCTTAACTATTTTGTTGATGGTATACAGTGTGGTGCTACAATGGGGATATTAAATGAACACACATATCTGGTATTTTACCGGTTACACATTTTCAGATTTTAATATTATTTAACTAAATTATTTATTGAATTAAGTACAATTTTCTAAATTTTCTTTTTGAAACAACCTGTGAATTTAGCGCACAGGTCATATTCGGGTCACGGATTTTAACAATACATCAATGAATATGAATACAATAGGCTACTTGCCTCATATCAAATTTGGCGCAATAAATAAATATTTTCTATAATATTTGACTTAAGAAACCAATATTTATCGATTTCAGATATGAACAGTTTAAGATGACTACATATTTACAATTATTTGTTTTTTCATTTTTAATTTTGAACTCTGAAAACGCTGACTGGTGTGTTTTCGCCCCGTATGACGTCACAGCAAAGATAATATATATACTAATATGGCTGTCAGCGTTTTCGCCTGTTTACGTAAAGTAAACTTCTAAAATAAAGTTTTGCAGTTTTCTATATACTAAAAAATATGGTACTATTTATTTTCCTCTAATCAGACAATAATTCATAATTTAAGATTTATTTAAAAAAAGAGTCAACTAGCCTATTAGAATGAGACAATTGATACTTCCACGTAATGCTGGAAAGAGATAGCAACATGTCGGCGACGCTCCGAGTAGGTTATACTAGTAATGAATCGGTTGCATAGACTGATGCGAACTTGATTACTTAATTTATTATTTACTTTGTATGGAAACTGTTTTTATTTTATTTTATGAATTGTTTTATTTAATTTTTATTTCCATGGTTACTGACCACTACTCCAACCCCGTGTGTTTAATTAATGTCGTCATTATAGCGCCGCGTTTTTTTGAAGTGAAACTTCTTATGCGACTTTCAACACGTTAAACGTTTAACGCACATTATCGGTCTCTCCTCTTTGTGTGAGCCAGAGCGAGAGAGTAATATATTATCGGTCTCTCCTCTTTGTGTGAGCCAGAGTGAGAGAGCAATATATTATCGGTCTCTCCTCTTTGTGTGAGCCAGAGCGAGAAAGCAAATGTCGGTGTGTATGTATATTGCAGACTGTTTAAATAAAATAGAAAATATCTTTTAAAATGAAGTTTCACTTCTATCGTGTGTGAATTGCACACACACACTTTTTTTTAAATCTAGTTAAGTGTTCATTTTGATATTTTCAGTACGTGAAAGGTCCTCCCTCCCCGGTCCCCCGGGCGGCGCGCAGTCCCCCGCGCAGCCCGCGCTCTTCCCCAACCTGGGGACCATCACAGGTATATAGACCTTTCCAAATTAAACAGGCACTTGTTTAACTAAACTTATATAGCCCCTGGAGCGTATAATCCACTTCAGAAATAATTCAATCCGGAGACTAGTAACTGAGTTTAATAGGGTTCCTGTGCAAATTTTTATCCTCATTTACTACCCTATAAGTAAAAAAAGAGCCTTGTGTCCTATTTTTGTTTAATAAAACTAAGGTGACGAGCAAGTACACGGCCTACCTGACGGTAAGCGGCTACCGCAGCCTATGAACTTTTGCAATACCATAGATATCATTAGCACGTTGTCGACTTTGAACTCCTCCACCTCAAAGAGCTCTGGAAACCTAATTCACCGCAGGAACACAACATAAGGTGATTTGTTTGCGATCTTCTGTAGGGTGGAGGTATCCCACCAGTCGGGCCCACTCAGGTACTGTAAGGGACTTTTTTTGGCTAGTTTAGACCACAACAGACAGATTACTAAATACATACACACATGTTCCTTCCCTCCTCCCAGGGGGCAGAAACATGTATATTTGTATAGTTAGTTTAGATCGAATGATAGGGAATTAGACAGATCGCGACTTCTATGTATACGCGGCAACAGTCCGAGCCGAGGTTCGGCCACTTTGGCACCCTCGGATGTTGTTGCTTAGCTTTCCCGGCTGAGTGCTTTAAGCGCTCGCCCCCAAGTCTGGTGAAGCTGTAAAAGCCGCAAGACTCCAGGGCCCCTAAGTGTAACAGTAGTCAGTTCGAAAAAAAAACAAAAAACCAGTCGAACTGCCACAAGTAGAGGGAAACCTTTAAAGACATATACCCTACCTCTGTCTAATGGTATGTTTGTAATTTGCACTGAGGGTTTCTTCTGATATATGTATGTGCTAGTTGATCAGTGCAAATATTTGCACATTATCAGATGTAAACAATGTAATAGCTGTCATGTTGGTTAAACAGATTGTTAATAGATAGCGCCTTTTACATGTCAGTTGAATATATTTTAAGAATCTTTTTAATAATTTTTTAAACGTAGTCATTAGTTTCTTACTATTTTTCGTCAATAGCTGGGTTTATAACCTTTGAAATAATGTTCGAATCATTAATTCTGATGAAGAATTACCGGAGATATGGCGCTGTCATAAGAAACCTCCTTTGAGGAATAACATATATAGAGATATTATATATGGATTGTTGTGTTTGTTTATGACAGGCGTGCCCACCGGTGGGGTGGCGGGCGTGTCCGCGCCGTGGCGCGTGCGTCTCGCCACGATCAAAAACTCGTTCCTCGGCTCCCCGAGGTTCCACAGGCGGAAAATGCAGAGTGAGTTGACCAATCACCGTTCTTACACCCAATATCGATATCGATAAACTTTTAAAACCCTAATCACATTAATCACAAGCGCGACTCTCCTAATGGTCTGCGGGACGCGGGAGGGGAACAACACCGGCCCATAAGCTAGTCTGTTGCCGGCCGCCGGCAGCGATAGACGTTTGACAAATGGGCTTACGCGGTTTTATTTTTGTGACTGCTACACATGAGATTATTTTACCAAGATTAAATTACGGGCGTATCGTTCAAAAAGACTGTACAGTCTATCCAAAGTAATGCTTTAACGCGTTTTTATTGAAGTGAAACTTCTTATGCGACTTCCAAGCGTTAAACGTTCAATGTTAAACATTTAACGCACATTATCGGTCTCTCCTCTTTGTGTGAGCCAGAACGAGAGAGTAAATGTCGGTGTGTATGTATATTGGACACTGTTTAAATAAAATAGAAAATGTCCTTTAAAATGAAGTTTCACTTCTACACTGAAAAAAATGAATAGCTGAACTGTTTGACTAATCAGAAAATAGCATAAATTTACTTCTTAGTAACCAAACTTTTGTTAAAATAGCTAAACTGGTTTTGCTGCATTTCCCAAACTAGTTAAGAGTTTGGTTACTAGTAGGCCTCAGTTTAGTAGTCCCCCGAATTTTGTAACTAATAGGTAAAATTTGAGCTACTCTTAACAAAACTTTTTTTTCAGTGTATCGTGTGTGAATCGCACACACACCTTTTTTCATTTATATTGTCAGTATATACTATTAAATTCACTTCAACTGCGTGTACAAGTTACACGTACAATTATTTTTTTCAACATAGTAGTACTTCTTTTTGTATATGATAGCCAGATTAACATGTAATAGTATAGGCTATCTAGCATTAGGCTACACTTCTCAGCTAGCCTTAAATATTGATTTTTGTTAAGTAACTCGGAAGAAATATCGCACCCCAACTGCTTCATCCGCGTGCGCTGGCGTAATGGTTAGTGATACGTAAATACAATGTTCTAGAAAAATATTGTTCCTTAGTATATCTAAAAAAAAGTCCGCGATACTATATGCTTATCGCTTATATATAAACCACAATAACGTACTTTGTGACAAAAGTTTTATTGCAAATTTAAAAGTGATTTATAAGCATTATTATTAGGCATGGCATATTGTTCCTTACGAGGGAAAGTTACTTCATCATCAAGGCAATTTTATGTAGATAAACTTTGCCCTTTATAGCATGTTATTTGGACGAATACTTTGAGAGATAATATAAAATTAAAATAATTCAACACTCGGCTCGGGTCTATGAGTATAGGTGTAGTGGCGCGAACGAGCCGTGTGAGTTGTGACGCATAATCCTGGCCGACTGATAAAGATATTGTCTACAATATAAAGTATTATAAATCATCAATCAGCGATTTCTTTTAAATTATACGCGGGTGAAACCGCGTGGCACAGCTAGTAATAATATAATGGAAATTTATTTTACTGACTTTAATTGTGTAAATGTAAATAATACTTTAATCAAATTGTAATGTTTATTTTTCATCGATGACTAATTTCATTATATTGTTGGAACTCGGGTGATTTTTTTTTAATGAGTCTTAGTTCTTACCCACCATCTTACGTAATGTTAAGTGACGATGTGGTGTGTGTGAACATACACACAGGTGCCCGGCGACAGTTCATCTTGAGGGTGGTAGCTAGCCAGGCGGGGAATAGCACAAGCCCTACCACCATGCTATGGTTTCCTCACGATGTTTTCCGTCACCGAAAGCTCAGCCTCATTGCAGGGATTCGAACTCAAGTCAATCAAAGCGGTTCCCGTATACGCTACCACTGAGCCATCAGCGAGATAACTTATATATGTTTAGTTAAAATTCATCGACTTTTGTAACGTAAAAATCTCTGCTCGATATATGGACAGCTTCATCGGAGGAGGTGCACCTGACTCCTGAATCATCACCCGAGCTGACGAAACGGTCGTGGTTCGGCTCTCTGCTCCTGTCGGCTGATAAGGAAGAGACCTTCACCGCTCTCGTGAAGGGGAAACCTCTGGCCACAGTCAAAGCGGACCTCATACATGCCTTCCTTAGTGTTAGTAGTCCATTTTTTTTTCTTTACTGGTAATTTTAATCCCTCTGTGTTGCCATTATCGGTGCTACTAGCAATATAAAATGCAACGTTTCAGTGATTGATACCATAATATGTTGCTAACATAATGTTTCCAATCGACGGTGACCATCGAGAAGGTAATATAACTTGACAGTCGTTATCGTTTGCCGATTCTCCTGGATATATTCCCTAAGCAATTTGATATTCATTTATATAACCGATCACCGTGACCTAGATAAGGAAATTGTACGAAAAACACGCAGACGAAGTCGCTGGGAACAGCTAGTAATAATATACAGACTAACCCCGAAATTAGACACTTGGAATCGAGTCACTATGTCAGATATTTTCGATTCGACACTTAAAAAATGTAGTATCTCTATGGAGAAGTTTCGAGACAAATAAGTTTAATAATATATCCAATAGTAAATATACTTGATACAAGGTAAATTGAAAATTTAAGAAACCTTGAGACAAGTAACGTATTCATTGAGCCCTCCACTCCAATGAGCTTAAACACGACTACTGTAAGTTGGTGGGTATCAAGATGATGCAGCATCAGCTCAATGTTGCCATGTTCTTCTGGTTCTTGGTTCATAGAAGTAACTGTTGGAATTTGGTTGAAATTGTAAAAGACAATAATGATTACAATAGACAAATGTTCACACAATACGTCAATTCGAGAGAGAGCTGTCAGTTTTTGGCGGGATCTCAGCCTGTCATGTAGTGCTCTTATGTTTTTTATTCATAAAATTGTGTTTTTGGACCCTGTATTGTGTAAATTAGGTGGCATTCCGCATAATAAAGCTTGGTTATTGTATACAAGTGAAGTGGATTGAAAATAATAACATAGGACATGAACTCTGAGATGCCACAAAACTCCCTCGAAAGTTCTAACAAGGGAGCCGCCATCTTGTTAGGATTCTGAATTCGTCATAACACTTGAGACGTTTTTAGATATGAAATTATTCTGATTTGGTTTTGTTCAATTCTCGGGTACGGTTTAATTATTTTAATTCGCGTTATACGTTTCCCTCGCTTTGTTGACAAAATGTAAAATACTTGACACTGGCCCAATGCACGAATGGTTCCGAGCCATAATTAAGAAGAAGAGAGAGCTGTCAAAAAAGAAATGTCAAGCATGACATTTTCTAAGACGTTTACAAAGCTACCTATCATGTTATTCTTACATTATAATAATATATCATTGCGTTTACAAAGAAACAGTAACAGTAACAGAATACTAAATTTCGAGTCTATTAGACAACACTCGACCTGCGCTTAATAATATTACTAGCATGTAAATGTCCCACTGCTGGGTATTCGATTAACGGGTTACGGTGGCAGTGGAGGTTGGGTTTTCGAAATGCGTAAATACGTTCCCGGTCAGCGTACTCCTCCTTACGATATCGGGTCCTTCAAACGAGACGTTCTGGGGGTCGGAGTGACGCCGACGAGTTCCAATGGCATTTGCCGCTCACGGTCACCATTGTTTCTGGACGGTACCGTCCTTCCTTATGCAGTAATTTGTCGAGCCAGTATATAAAAAAATGTGTGCAGCAGTTCACACGTGTCAGAAGTGAAACCTTCAGAAAATATGTTCTTTAAAAAATATTTTTAAATATCGTAAACAAGCGGGATTCGAACTATCGACCACTCGTGCGTACTGCGTATGAAGTCTCGTCGTCTCACACCACTAGGCCAATCCGACGACGATCACACTCATGAAAATTGGGACTTGCATAATGTAAATGTATTCTATGTCATTCTTTCGTAGGCTAAATTCTATACATGTATATGGTTGTCTCTTTTTACTGTCGCTTTTTCGTTTCATCGAGTTTCAAATCACAACGGCGCTAAAGAAGTTCCCACTTCAAAAAGGAATCTGAAATCAATCAATAACAGTAACGTTGAAATATCATCTCTAAATAATTGACACATTGTCTAAAGTTTGTCTCTTTGCACATACATAATATTATATCGATGTCGATAAAATCATGCACCGCCCCGTCTCTAGTTCACCGTTACTTGGTTGCAACAAAGTCGCGCGATGTTTACCCACATTGGTCAAGATGTCTAACTGATATTGTCTACCATTGTTTTATTCTACCTTCTTTATATTTTTCTACTAATTAACTTTGGTTAATCTTATACATTTTATTTACTATTTACCTGCTAAAAATGTATCTTCTAGTTTTAATGAGATACGCAAATATTACTTTTTTTTACATTGTTAAATTGATCCAATTGTTATTGTCTTAAAAAGTTTAACATTATTTTATAAGTTTGAAAAAGGCGTTGTTAGCCTAATAAACATTTAATATGTTTAAGATTCTGATGTCTAGATTAAGTTCTTTGCTTTAAGAAATTTGTACTTTTGATTAATTAAATGATTTAAATAAAAATAAAAAAACTTCAAAAAGGACCAGAACAGTCGTATATATTTGTATAGGACCAAAACAATAGTATATATGTATTTGTATATCGTTACAGATAGCGGAGCTGTCTCACAGTGTGCTGAGTCCGATGTCGTTTCGCGTTGAATACAAACGCGGCTCGAACGCGCCGGCCATGTTCCAGAGGCACGTACGATTTCAGGTAATTACAATTAAAATAAACTAGCTGTTAAGATAAACAAATGCTATCGCTGACTTTTTTGTAGCTCTTTTTAAGATCTACGATTATGTAGAACATTAATTTGATATATCTCGTATAGTTTACTCAGGGTAAGCCGTTTAAGCGCCTCAAATGCGTCTTTGTGTATTTTTATGAATTGTAGTACCATAACAGCTTTATACTAAATGCATATGAACGCATATTATAAACGGTACTTATAACAAAAAAACATAGTTTTTTTTTTCAATCTGTCTGTCTGTTTCTTTTGAGTAATCTCCGAAACGGTTTTGACGGAACTTAGCTCACTGGAAGATAGCTGATGTTATCTAACCTACGCGAGCAGAGCCGCAGGCAAAGCTAGTTTTCTATATACTAATTAATATATTCGGCAATTTGGCATAGTTAAAATGTATATATAAATGTATAATGCTTTGCAAATACAATAAAAGTTGATTGTTTACGTTCATACTGGCAAAACCAAATACATTGTAAAAAAATTGTACATCTTTATACGCTATGACAAAACAACCCCAAAAACGTTCAAAATAAAAAAAATAAAAAACGTTAATTACAGTGGAATTTCGACTTACCATTTTACGAATGACCACTGACATAACAATGTTTATCATAACAAGGCTTGCATAAATTGTCTTTCGACAGCCGTAAGCGCGACCCTCCTAATGGTCTGCGGGACGCGGGAGGGGAACAAAACCGACCAATAAACTAGTCTTTTATGTAATACATGTGTGAATGGGCCTACACGGTTTTATTTTTGCGACTGTTACACATGATATTATTTTACTAAGATGGAATTACGGACGCTACATTTTAAAAAACTATAATACAGTCAAGCAAAAGTATTGCTTTAACGCGTTTTTATTCAATTATATGTTCAATATGTACTATTAAACACATAGATATATCACTTAAATTACGTGTAAAGGTTAGACGCACATTTTTTTTTTAAACATAGTAGTTATTTGATTCGCTTTTTAATAAAGACAACAATATTATGTACACTAAATCTATTATTTATCTTAACATACGTGTCCCAGTTGCAATAACATTCATAAACTATTGATTTTAAGATATAGTGTATCATCTCAATACCGTGTATATCCGTGCACACCCGTCGCCCCACGTCCCGCAAACCATCTGAAGGGTCGCGCCTACAGCGGTCGGTTTATAGGTCGTGCAAATTACGACATAATCTAGAAACATGCATTTCGAGTATTAATTATCATAATAAAAAAATATGATACTGATAAACGTTATAAGAACATTTTGCACGACAAGATCCTAAATAACTTCTATGTGAATTACTTATTACTGCGTGCATCGTTACTTTCTGTGGTATTTAAAACTAGAGTAGACCAAAATAATAAAATCAATCAATCGAAAATTAATCGTAAGAATCAAAAATGAATCGAAAGCTTTTGTATATTTAATTTAATAGTTGCTTTTTTAATAACAAATAAAAAGACATATTTACTGCAGCAACAAGCACGAAGAATATTGACTTGAATAATTAATCTTATTGTTTGGAGTCAGGCATTCAATAATTCAAGTGTTCCAGATTGCGATCTCAATTGTTGTTGTAGTTCATTTTTGTTATTTAATTTAAATAGCATATACAGCAATCAAATTAATTAAAGCATAATCGTATTATCGATTATATTTTGCTCTAAAATAGAATTGATAATCGTAAAATCAACTTACAATTAAAGTTGTGCTACATCTCTAAAATTGACATTTGACATGTGTCACGCAAGCCTTCTTATGATGAATTAAGTATATTCTGTATAAATAATTAAACATGAGTGGTTTAAATTTGAAGGTCGACATATCAACGATAACGAAGGCGCCCGGGGAGAACGGGAAAGAATATCTATATGCTATCACATTCACTCTTTTGTCAGGTGAGTTCGACAGTAAAATGAGGGACTCCTCAGGTGCAGCTTTCGGAACACATCTATAGGTCTTTGGGGGAAGGTTTTCAGCTTGAGGGTGGTAGCTCGCTAGACTTTTGGACTGCACCTTTATTGACTATAAGACGAGATATAATTATTTATGGTGCCTTTTTTAATACCAAGGAGTAACTTGACAACCACTAATGTCAAATTTGAAAATAATGTTGCCATATTTAATTTTGTAGTGTTCTTCTTCTTCTTTTTCCTGACTTGGCAACCGGTCCTCTTTATTGAAGACCATTAATCTCATTATCGAGTGTATATAGTTTCCAGTGTTATGACGATTTGTGTATTCTAACAAGATGGTGGCTCCCTTGTTAGAACTTTCTAGGGAGTTTTTGTGGCATCTCAGAATTCATGATCTATTGTATTATTTCTAATTTACTTCACTTGTGCATAATAACCAAACTTTATTGTGCAAAACGCCACCTGTATTACACAACATAGGGTCAAATAACACAAATTTATGAATAAAAAATAAAAATCACTACATGACAGTTTAAGATACCGACAAAAACTCCTATTTTAATGTTGTGCTACCGTATATTGTACGGTACAATTATCTGAATTATAAGATTTTAAATACTGAATTTGATGGTTGTTATTTATTTATTGAAATATTTTATGTTATTCAACATAACCGATAATTAATTATTATCATTACATAACCCTGGAAACTATAGAGTGTAAATATGGAGAACAAATTTAAAAAAAACTCTTCGTTTGGTCTCCGATTTTATCTGCCTTATTCGGCTTTCACATATGAGGGGTCAATGAGGCACATAGGAGGGTTTTTTCAAAAAATCTTGTCAAGAGGGATAATTCGTAAGGTTCTCGTAAGGTTTTACGAGTATTCCCGGTTGGTGACTTCACTATTTTAAGAACAATGAACTAGCAACTCACGAAATGTCATTTTACTCCGTGGGAATAAAAACCGCACCATAGTAAAAATATGAATCGACGCTGAAGCGAACGACTGCTATTGAATTTTTTGAGGTTGATTTTGAAGCGATGGTTGTATCGAAGGACGTAAGTTCGAATCCCTGAAATGAACCTGAATTTTCAGTAAAGGAAAACATCGTGATGAAACCACAATATGGTTGTAGGGCATTCTCTAATGTCCGCCTGGCTAGCTACCACCCCTTCTTGCTCGGTAATTTAAAAAGACGTTTTCTTCCTCTAAATTTTTTAACGAGGATTTAGCCCTCAGGCTCTAAGTGATCCTCCGGGATAAATGGTTAGAAAGGTTTTACTAGGCGATGAAGCCTAGGCTCTCAGTAACAGTCTGAGCAGACGAATACACTTCTGGGATTAGAAGATAGTCGACAGGGGTAAGGAAGAAACAAGTCTGTCACCCTCCTTTGATAAGCAGAGCGGTACAGGGAGGAGTGTCGCTCCACGAGCAGGTTCCCAGACATTACACCAGCTAGCTGCCATCGTCAAGTTGATCTAGTGGTGTGTCCCGGCAGCTGCACTGGAGATCCAGTCGCTTTAGGCTATGCTACCATTTTCGTTCCTATCGTCATTTACATCAAGTGAGATTGTCGTAAAACGCTAAAATAATAAAGTACAAAACATATCATAGGTAACATACGTCGGTTCCGACGCGTGTGTGAGGTGGTACAGGCGGCCGTGTGCAGAGCCCCGGGAACTGGCAGGGCTCCGCCCCAACCCTCGCAGCACCAGCACCAGCACCCGCCCTCGCCGCGCGCGCAACGTAGGAACATACACCCTCACGGTAACTACCACTTAGGATTACCACGTGACTTGTCTTTTTCCAATACTTTGTCGTTGTGGTTTTTATTTAATGACAAGTTTGTTATTTATCCACAATTCTGCTAACGTTGAGTGAATAGAAAAAAATTGTAATTATTCTTGTAGTCATCAAACATAATTCTAACAAGATGGTGTCTGGATGTTAAAACTGTCCAGGGAGTTTTCATGGCAAATTAAAATGATAGATTCCTTGTTCGTCATACGAAGACTTGTATGACATATCCACAGAACGTAAATTGTTGTCGTGCAAATTATGACATAACCTAAAAACATGCATTTCGATTATCAATCATCATTAAAACATATTATGATACTGTTGAACTTTATAAAAACATTTTGCACGACGAAATCTTAAATATCTACCTCTCGACAATGATTGTGAATTTTCGTATTTTTTTTCATACTAAGTGCAGCGTTACTTTCTATGTGACATACATCTAATGTAGACCAAAATGATAATACATCGAAAATTAATCGCAACAATCGTACTAATCAATAATTAAACTGTGTTCCATATTGCGATCTCAATTGTTATTATAGTTTTGTTATTTTTGTTACATGGCTCACAATTGATTTAAAGCATAATCGTATTATCGATTATATTTAGCTCTAAAAATAATCGGTAATCGCAAAATCAACTTCCAATTTAAATTATGGTACATCTCTAAAATAAACATTTGACATGTGTCGTGCAAGTCTTCTTACTGTGAATCAATAACAGTTCTTATTTATAATCAACTTTACTTGTGCAATAACCAAATTACATCACGTAAAATATCGCCAAAATTACATAATATAGGGCGATTACAAAAACATCGTGAGGAAACCATAGCATGGTGGTAGAGCTTTTTCTGATGCGCGCCTGGCTAGCTACCACCCTCTAGATGATAACTTGTCGCCAAGCACCAATAGGTGTGTTCCGGCAGCTGCACTTGAGAGCCAGTCGACCCACTAGGTTTAGCGTGTTATCATCTTGGGCCACATCATCACTTAACATCAGGTGAGATTGTGGCCTCTACGCCAAACCTATAACGACAACAAAAAAAAGTTACTGAAATAAAATAAAAACTACCACATGACAGATCAAGATCCCGCTTAAAACTTAATAAGAAATGTACATCGTGTCTAAAGAAGTACAATTTGTATACGGCAGCCGGCAACGAGATCCCGGACAGTCCGGAGAACCCTCACCAGCAGTCCGACCACGACAGCGACTCCTCGGTCTTCGATACGGTAAAGAGTCCCACCAGTCACACCTCGATAGACCAACTCGATCAGGTACTCCTTAACTGCCATCTATTACGACATATTTCGATAAAACCTATCGATAAATCTCCTTAACTCTACTTTAATTCTGATTGTCGGTAGTTCAGTATTTTTTAGTAGCACGGCAATGTGACTGCACTTCAATCCATATTACTTTATATGACATCTCTTACCAGGTAATTCGATAAAAAAATCGATAAACTTTCATAATTCTGATTATCGCCAGTTGAGTATTTTTAATAGCACGGCAGTGTGACTGCACTCCAATCCACATTGCTTAAACTATCATAGTTTACGAGATATTTCGATAAAAAATTTCGATATAAACTTTCTTAATTCCTCCTTAATTCTGATTATCGATAATTAAGTTTTTTTAATAGCACGGTAATACGATTGCACTCCGTAGAACTATCCGTAAAATTTTAACTGCCATCGTTTTCAAGATATTTCATTAAAAATTATCGTTAAACTTCCTTAATCCTCCCTTATTCTGTTTATCGATAGTTTAGTTTGTTTATACAGTAACACATAGCAATGTGCCTGATAGTGAGCATGGTATAATCCAAAAATAATACTACACTAACACTGACATAAATCCATCACCGGTCCCTGTTGTTCCGCTCTGCAAACGTCTCTCTCGGTAGCTGGATATATATTGGGTTATTCCGAAACGCAACAATCCGTAATAAAGTCACTAAGACGAGTTTGTTACCATATATACAGCACTTGTAACCCAGTCTCTGCCATACACCGGCTGTTCCCAGAATGCGACTTGAAGAGTGTATGGTGGTCGCAATCGAGTACCCCTTCCCCCTTCTGAGTACCTGACACCCCCTTAGTATATTATTTCTACCTACAAGATTAATTGAGTATTTTTCTATTGAATTTGTTAATCGATTAAAAACATCGTTTACGGAATCGATTGATTTAAATATCGATTAGGAAAGGATTAACAAGAATCCCGAATCGAATAGTATTTGAAGGAAAAACATGTCTGTTCTAGAACGGCACGCATCCCCTAGGGTCCAGTTCTTCGGTTACCAGCGCTTCCAGCGGTTACAAGGTTTGGATCCTTATTATACTTATTTACGTCACAAATCGGAGTAATATTTTTTATCTTCTTCTATATGTATATTAATAAATGTATAATTTTGTCTGTACATGTGTTTCCTCTCAAAGCTGATAGACGTCTAGAATATGGGAATCTAAACACGAATATGACTTTCTTTCTGTCCGGATTGAACCCAAAAAAAAGTTTTTCAGATTCTTATGTAATTGAAAAAACAGAAAGCTTTATGTCATTCCTCAATTGAATTGTTAAGAATTGTCAATAATATTCTTAGCGGTGAACGCGCAAACTTGCGTATTGGTGCTGGTCTTGGTTTCACCAGTGTTGCCTACAACTTGCCAGGTTACTCTCCGTTCATAGTTACTACTCTGTTCCTTAGGGTCATAGCGTGAAGTTATGTAGCCTATAACGTTGCACAATAAATAGGCTATACAATGTAAAAAGATTCCTGATGTTTCTTTATAATATAGACAGATTCTGTTTGTATGACAGCAAGGCGGAAGGCGGCGGATTGCCGAGCCGGCTTCAGCGTCTCTCGACCACGAAATCATGAGCTGCGGACGAGACTTACCAGGTAAGTGGTACTTCTCCACGAGAAGCGACTGCCCTGGACCTGATGATGAATATCGACATGAAACCGGTTCCCTGTAACCAATGCCAAGTCCAGAAGTTCCCTATAATTTTCATGCGTCACAGGATTGATTCTTATCCATTCTACCTACACTGCACATCCATCTTAACATTTGCATCTCTGTCTCGTTTCTTCTTTCATCCTCTTTATTCCTCTTTTGTTGTTCAACACTCATTCATATCTATACATCAAGACAGGTTTCATAAATAATGTTGAAATATGTAAATAGGAAGTAATAAAATAAATATATGTGTGTAGCAGTTCACACGAGTCGGAAGTGAAACCTTCAGAAAAAAAAAATGTTCTTTAAAAATCTTTTTAAATATCTCAAATCAGATGGATACGAACTATCGACCACTCGTGCGTACTGCGTATGAAGTCTGGTCTCACACCACTAGGCCAATCCGACTTGCATTAACCGTGCATAATGTTAATGTATTCTATCTCATAGGCTAAATCATATAGTATATGGTTATTTGTCGCTTTTTGTTTTATCGCGTTTTAAATCACAACGGTGCTAAAGAAGTTCTCAATTCAAATTTAAAAAATAAACAAACTTGCCGAAAAAATTTATATCGAATATTTAAAAAAATATGCAGCTAACAATGTAGTACTGAGAATCAGCGGATAGGTGGCGCTGAAAACAAATCTGACGGTTACGTGACGGCTTGTACCGTCGGTTTAACTCCAAATGAAACCACTAAATGACAGGCTAAGATTTTGACCTGTCATTTGGCCGTATATTGTGTAATTTAAGTCGCATTTTACGTGATTTAGTTTGGTTACAACTGAAGTGGATTATAGATAATAAGTGGGACATTTTAAGGTGCCGCAAAAACTCCTTGGACAGTTTTAACAAGGGAACCGCCATCTTGTTACAGCTACCTACGTTTGAATGAACACAATTACCATTTTTCTAATGAATTAATTTTTTTTAAGAAAGCGTATAAATTCAATAGTGGTGTTATTTTCAGGTACGAACACGAAAAGATCGTCATCGGAATGTCGAGAAACAACGTCATCCCCTCGGCGTGGGCTCGAGTCGCGCGACAACTCCATCAAGGACAACTTGCGGCGCAACAACTCGTTGCGCGACAGTCGCCGCGACCGGGACCCAGCGCCCCCCGCTACCACTATCGCGTGAGGCTGCAAGTGCAGGGACTCACCCGTCTACTTTATCGATAATCTATACTCGAAAATGTCGATTGTTATTTATCGACAATTGATCAGTGTTCGACACTAGATAATGCATCAATCGTGAAATGTACCGGTATGCTCGTCCGTAGTTGACGCGCTTCTGGATTTATACGTTTCGTCTACCTTATCGATACTCTATAGTCAAAAATATCGATTGTTATTTGTCGATAATGTTCGACACTAGATAATGAATCATCGTGGAATGCTCCGCTATGATCGCCCGTTGCTGACGCGCGTCTGAAATTATATGTTCGTCTATCTTATCGATACTCTATAGTGGAATAATATTGATTGTTATTTATCGACAATCGATTAAAGTTCTAAACTAGATAATAAATCAATCGTGGAATGTTGCCCGTTGTTGGCGCGCGTCTGAAGATATACGTTTCCACAGATAAGGCGATATGAGTTTTCTAGAAGTATCGAGTCTCCACTCGGGAATAAAAGAGAAAATACACACGATACTGTTCAAGTTATACTTATATCAGCTTGTAATTGTTCCAACGTATTATTATAGCTATAGTCCACGTTGTTTTGGCGATTCCAAACGCCAAGGAAACTAGTTCTAAATACTTTCTGAAACTACCTGGACATAGTGGGTTCCTTTTGGAATTGGAGTTTCGAAACTTTCAAAATTTATCACGATTTAACTATATATATATATATATATATATACAATTATATGTATATTAAATATCGGGAAGCCGACTGTACAGTAGACGCTATCTGATCCGATATCGTTTTTATCATATACAGCACTTTAATAATATACATGGTTCCCCATAAGATTAAAATTACAATATTTTTTTATGTAAATAAATTATTAAATGTACTCTTTCGATGTTGTTATTGATCACACTCGGCTAGTGATGCTTTGTTATCGATAGATCGGTGCGCCAGAATCGATGTGAGTATCGGGGCCGGATTTTAAGGTTTAACAGGGCAATGAAGAATGTGTATATTTTGAGATGTTTAAAACAATGCGTTGTTGTTATTTGTTTTTATTTAAAAAAAAAACCTATTATTTAGTATTTTGTCATTTTAAGTTTTGAAAACTTTATTTATGCTTTTATATTTCTGGTAAAAATGGCAACCCCAAATGGTGTGACGGGCAGCCATTTTGTGATGCTAAAACAGTCGTCTGTTGTCACAGACGTAAGGAATACATTCTCTCAGCAGCCGAAATATAAAGGCTACTTACCATGTGTGGACTAAATCCACTGTTTCTCTGTTGCCCTCTTTTAAATACGGCCCTGAAGTGTACTAAGGAATCACTCCGGTTATCTGTACATACGAACCGTCGGAGAATTGATTTATGTCTGAAATTTTTCCAATAAATCCATGGTTACACTAAATAGTCACTTTAATATTGTAGGTAGTTCCAAAAAACTGCCTTAATTTGCGCGAAATTTAATATGTACAGCGTTAAATGAAATGATTAATTCAATTTAATCCCCTAATCGGAAAAAGTAAAGTTAGTCACAGTGGTTGACGCTTTCCGATTACGATCAAAATTCCGGATATAGTGACGTATACTCTACCTTCTCACGGATTAACAACTAGAAAACATAATCGATGACAAATTAACAAAAAAAAAAAACAATCATTTAGAAAGCTGTAGTATCCGTCAATTCAAATCATATTGCTTGAATCTACATTTGTATGAAGCACAAATTCATTTTGGTCCTTCGAGCCACCTAAAGAAGTTTTGGTCATAAAAATACCCTTTACACGTAGCATCCAGTAGTGTCGCATCTCGTACATAAATAAAACCTAGAGCTAACATGAATTTCTATTTTAGCCCCTCTCAGAATGATGACCGGAGCTCATTTTAGCTTCTGTCAGAATGATGACCAGGGCTCATTTTAGTCCCTCTCAGAATGATGATCGGAACTCATTTTAACGCCTCTCAGAATGATGACCTGAAACTCATTTTAGCCCCTCTTAGAATGATCGCAGCTCATTAATTTTAGCTTCTGTCAGAATGATAACCGGGACTCATTTTAGCCCCTCTCAGAATGATGATCGGAACTCATTTTAACGCCTCTCAGAATGATGACCGGAACTCTAGCCTCTCTTAGAATGATCGCAGCTCATTTTAGCCACTCTTAGAATGATCGCAGCGCATTTTAACGCCTCTCAGAATG
The DNA here is from genome assembly GCA_947532125.1 of Saturnia pavonia. Taxonomy (NCBI): domain Eukaryota; kingdom Metazoa; phylum Arthropoda; class Insecta; order Lepidoptera; family Saturniidae; genus Saturnia; species Saturnia pavonia. Next base: position 7,063,532 of record OX383922.1, read on the forward strand.
ATGACCGGAGCTCACTTTATCTTCTGTCAGAATGATGACCGGGGCTCCTTTTAGCCCCTCTCAGAATGATGATCGGAACTCATTTTAACGCCTCTCAGAATGATGACCGGAACTCTAGCCCCTCTTAGAATGATCGGAGCTCATTTTAGCCACTCTTAGAATGATCGCAGCGCATTTTAACGCCTCTCAGAACGATGACCGGAGCTCATTTTATCTTCTGTCAGAATGATGACCGGGGCTCATTTTAGCCCCTCTCAGAATGATGATCGGAACTTATTTTAACGCCTCTCAGAATGATGACCGGAGCTCACTTTATCTTCTGTCAGAATGATGACCGGGGCTCATTTTAGCCCCTCTCAGAATGATGATCGGAACTCATTTTAACGCCTCTCAGAATGATGACCGGAACTCTAGCCCCTCTTAGAATGATCGGAGCTCATTTTAGCCACTCTTAGAATGATCGCAGCACATTTTAACGCCTCTCAGAATGATGACCGGAGCTCATTTTAGCTTCTGCTAGAATGATGACCAGGGCTCATTTTAGTCCCTCTCAGAATGATGATCGGAACTCATTTTAACGCCTCTCAGAATGATGACCTGAAAATCATTTTAGCCCCTCTTAGAATGATCGCAGCTCATTAATTTTAGCTTCTGTCAGAATGATAACCGGGACTCATTTTAGCCCCTCTCAGAATGATGATCGGAACTCATTTTAACGCCTCTCAGAATGATGACAGGAACTCTAGCCTCTCTTAGAATGATCGCAGCTCATTTTAGCCACTCTTAGAATGATCGCAGCTCATTAATTTTAGCTTCTGTCAGAATGATAACCGGGACTCATTTTAGCCCCTCTCAGAATGATGATCGGAACTCATTTTAACGCCTCTCAGAATGATGACCGGAACTCTAGCCCCTCTTAGAATGATCGGAGCTCATTTTAGCCACTCTTAGAATGATCGCAGCGCATTTTAACGCCTCTCAGAATGATGACCGGAGCTCATTTTATCTTCTGTCAGAATGATGACCGGGGCTCATTTTAGCCCCTCTCAGAATGATAATCGGAACTCATTTTAGCCCTTCTTAGAAAGATTGGAGCTCATTTTAACGCCTCTCAGAATGATGACCGGAGCTTATACAAAATGTAGACAATACGGCAATTGTGCTAAAATTCCGGCTGGAATTACATACCGATCTTCTAAAAATACTCTTTAAAAGTAAAATAGGCGTATATATAAAAATTGGGTATACTGTCTGTCATATGTTCATGAATAATAAACATCCTTATCCATATTAAAACATAAAAAATCATGGGGGCGTTGTAGAGAAAAAAAATCTAAAACTTTAGAAGAAAATCACTGATATTTAAATGAGAAAATACCGATAATTTAAAATAATTAACTGTTTTAGGATATTAGATAAAAAAAGTTGGAAAAAAATAGGTAAAATATTCAGCACTATCAAAAAAAAAATTTCGTATATAAAAAAACACTGATATCAGTAAAAAAATAAATATGAATGGGTATAAAAATCCTTTTTTATCCCCTTTATATAAATTATAAATATATATATAAATAGCTGTACTAATATGCCTATGTATGTGTTAATTTAACAAAAAAAAAGGTATTTTTTAAATAGTGAAAAAAATATTAATAATAATGAAACCGGCCATGTATTTTAAATAGCTTACCGCGTGTACTGAATATATAGCTAAAGTATAGTTTATAAGTTTTTATTTAAAATTAAAATAAATTAAATTAAATAAGAATGGTTTGTATATCGCTGTATTTTTGCAAAACACATAATTATATATAAATAAATATTACTGATATTTATACAATACGATATAATATCCTCGGTCCTTTTTTCAAGATTTCTTCGTCTTTTTTTTTTTCTTTTACCGTATTTCCTACGGTGTCTGCGTACGTTCTTATGTAAGTTATAACTTAGCCACGTTTACCAGATTGGGAATATGTTTTACGATATGGCAATGAACAAACAAGTTCACAAACTCGAAACTTTCAGGCGACAGGTTACGTTATCAGGTGAGATATCAGTTTTTAAACAAAGCGCCATCTATACTTTTGTGTAACTAATATTTTCTTTAAATTACGTTGCGATATCTTTGTTACATTATATTATTTATGTTACGTTATATTTAAAGTACTTTATCAAATACGATTTATCGATAATCTTACAGAGCCATCTATTGAGATAAGACGATACCAAACTAAATGTCTTTATTAGCGCCATCTTTGGAGTCGTGTCTGTACTTTTAGCGGCTAACAGACTGTTAGGATGCCATTATAATACGAATTGAGATCGTGAGATGCTCGTGAGATCGCTAAAGCCGAACGAAGTTGTGTAGTTCAAAATAGAAGGACCCAGTTTAACATTAGGAAAAAAAATTGAGTTTATTATTAGTTTATCAAAATCAAATACTAATATATGTAGGACTGCGTTCACAGTCAGGAATAGTGAAGAAAATTATAGATGAAACAATTGTCGATATACATTACATATAATACTATTTCACCTGAAGTCTTATAACCTCAAGTGTGCAATGTGGCCTAAGATGGTACCACGCTAAGCCTACAAGAACCTGCTCTTAAGTACAACTGCCAGCACACATACATAAGTGCTTGGCGACAGATATTCAACTTGAGGGCGGCAGTTGGCCAGGAGAGTTCTGGAAGATTCCATCATGAAACCTTTGCTTTGAAAGGGAACTTAAACATAAAGGCTCAATGTCAGATATTTTGATTTTAGATTTTTTGCGATACGGTCTGTATTAAATGCGTTTATGTTTACAGTACGCTCATGTAATTTTGTTTAATTAAAATTGAATTTGATATAATTTCCAATGTCGAAAGCTAATGGATACCTCTAGCCTCTGAACTGCTTTTTTAGGATATTTTGTTATAGTTTTGTTTCGATGTGAAACATCTAATGGCGCAGTTGGGATTAAAATCACATGAACATGCAGTCATGATCAGAATTGTTTTTAACGCCATCTGTCGCTCTTTCTTCGTACTACATTGTTAGCTGTGCATGTTTTGTTTTACTTTCTATTCTCTTTTTTCAATATCAATCAAAACATTTTTACTTACTATTCTCTTCTTTCAATATCAATCAATTTCGATGTTTCATATTATTCTGCGAGTCGTTTCATGACGGTTCACTTTTTTTGTTGTTGTTAATTGTTGTGAATATATGGGTATATTTTGATAAAAAGTTAAAAAGAAATCAATAAAATATAGGTAATGTAAAATTTTACTTGTTGTAACCGGTTTTTAATTCTGTATAAACGGTGAAATGTAGATTTGGAATTGTATTTGAGCCCCATGTAACGCGCCGTAACATTTTTCTGTATGGGGGATACAGAGTTAGTCCCCTCCTTAATAGTTACGTAACCAAGTGACAATTTTTACCTAAAAGACATAATAATGTTGGGCAAAGCATTGGCGCAAACATAAACGAAAAGGGCAACCCTTTTTTAAGGCAACCCTAACTTTGGAGAACAAAATAAATATGACGTACAATAAAATCGAGGGATTCCCCGTTAAACATTAATGAAAAGGGTTGCGAAATTGGGAAATTTGAATTACAGAGTTTTTCATTTAAATTAAAAAAAAAAACAATGTTACGTAACGTGTTGTTCGAACCTTAATGTCGAGGCCAACAGAACTCGGATAAACCGCTTTACACAGATTAATAAGACACTGATGCTTGGTTACCACCTAACATTAATTGCTATAAAAATATTATGTCCAACCGCTGATTAATACAAAAATGACAATCACACGCGCTGGGATCCGGAGCTACAGCTTTACGAGCAAAAAAAGTTCGCCACGGCATATTTTACAGTATTGTGAAGCTGTGGAACCGTCTTCCAGCCAGTGTGTTCCCTCCTTCCTACAACATGGAGCCCTTCAAACATAACGTGCAGAGACATTCGAGCAGGCCGGCATCACAGTGACGACTGACGATGTATTGTAAATCCCACGGTAGTCGCCGATGTTATGGGATTGCACTGTGCTCACCATCAGGTACAGTCAGTGCAGTACACAGATACAATGCACTCAGCCGTAGCACGATTAAAAAAAAACTGGTATGAAACTGATGGTTTTTAAAAATCGTTTAATTGTTTAAGACTGTTTTAGTTATCTGATCGTATATGTTTTTTTCTGTAAATTATGAGATTTAACTATAGATTGTTTGTGTATAGCTTTTAATCGTCTCTCTTGAAGTTTGAAAGAATATTGTCCGACGTCTTATTATTTACTTCCCAAGTTCATTGTCATCCGAATGAAAATTTGACTGCTTTTAAGTTAAAGAAAAAAATTCAACAGTCATCCTATTTGATCCCTTATCCGATCACTTGTATGTAATCACGTCGGCGATGGTCCGGGAACGTGATCGGTACGCAATGTTTGACACATACGGTGGACCCCACCGACCGCTATGTAACGAGTGTCAATTTTATTACTGGCAACATTCGAGAGTGCGGTGAGGACCTAATAAAAATAACATTTCAAAACTCGTATTCAATAAGAAAAAAGTATAAAAATTAATGTTTATGTAGGTTTTAAGCGCACAGTATTTTTTACTTCAGGTGTGTGGTGGGAGACGAGTAGAATGTTGCCAACTCTTTAAAAATAAAATACTCGTGGAAGAAACCATTTTTCTTTCTAAAAAAAGGTTGCCAGAATCATTTAAGCAGCTATAAAAAACTAATCCAAAGACATTTCTAATTGAAGAGGCACGAAATAGTTAGGAATTTAGGAGTATGGCAGTGGTAAAGTGTTGTGAATATGAAGATTCGGTCCTTCGAACCTTGCGTTAAATAAGCTTGTAATTTATTTAAAAAAATATTCGTATTAGGAAATTATGCTGAACTTTTTTGTATGTTTTGTAATAAAGTTGACACCCGGTTAAGTTGTATGTAATAATCACACCTGATATTATTAATATGTTAATAAATATTGTATGATATAAGTAATTATTATGGTCTATGCGGGTAAGTGTTAATTGTCCATAACGTATGCATAAGCTTCGTGTTATTCGCGAGACCAGAACCTGTATATTGTACTGATTAATTGCTACGCCATTTATTAATAATCGCTTAAGATAATCTACTGGTTAATGATGAATGAATACATTGAAAAATATTTTTTTTTGTTTTATTAAAAAATATCCTAAAGGTGAATTCACACTCTTCGTTTATGATTTGCGAGAGTTAATTCAAGTCTGTAATTTTAACGATTTTTGGTCGAAATGTAATTGGACGTAGTTAAGCAGAAAGGACTCAACCCACAATTTGGTCAAAAATGAGTTGTTGATGCCAAGAAGGTATTTTAGGTAAGATCTTTCATTCAGCAAAAAAGATCTGCGAATAAGACAAAGGAATTTTACATTTAGTGGCATGGCCACAAATATCGTGAGGATAATATTTTAATTTACTACAACGATCTAATCTGTTTGAATCCTTTGTAATAAAATATTTTTACTGAAACGGGTCTATTAAAAAAGAGCTAAATAGATTCAAACCTTTTGGATCGTTTTAGATATATTTTCTTCAAACGAAAAAAGCAAAATATACATTTATTTAAAAGGAACTGAACGTTTTAGGTTATTTTTGAGAAAATAATATATAAAGAAGTAAATTATATTCTTCGTTAAAAGGAACTAGACTCTCTTAAGTCCTTTTTAAGAAATTCGATTTCAATTAAAAAACTACTTTTATATTTAACTAAACAAACTCAATCCACGTAAGTCTTTCCTGACAAACTGAATAGATAGGTAAAAACTAATTTTACATTAAATTCAAAATATTTCAAGTGTAGGTCATTTTTGATTAATTAATAAATTTAAAAAAACAACATAACAGACATGATTTCTTAATTTTTGCTCTGCTGGATCTTTTTTGAGGAATAACTAAAATTTTATGAAAAAGGACTCAACCCCTTATGTTTCTTAATATTTTATGATAAACCGATTATAAAATCGATTATGATAAAATATTTATTTATCTATCGATATGTAAAAAAAGGTTTAATAAAATTTCTACAAAGCATCATAAAATAATACACGTATGAACTTTAAACGTCAGTAACTCGAAAGTGTTTATATTGGTTGAGTTCTTTCTGCTTAAAACGTCGTATTGGGATGTTCTCGTTTGTGTCCTGGAAAATTATCTTCACTGATTGCGTTTCCACCAATTTGCGAGGTAGCTAGGTGTGCGCGAGGCAAAACTCCACCTATAGGATTACTTCATTTTAGCACAGCTTAGCGCACCTCTGGTGGAAAAGAGCTAACGGAGCTAGGTATTAAAGATATAAAGCGAGAGATGTGTGCAAAACGGTTTGGGACTGGAGCTACTGAGTTACAGTTGTAGCAACCCGCTTGTGCACAGCTGAGGAGCTATTAACCAGAGATAAGTGTCTTAAGCCGCATCGCATCACCGCTTACGGCTTTGCAACTCCAATTAGGTGCTACAAGCGACGCGCCTTGTAATATATGCAAAGGGCTAATACTAAAAAAAATATTGAGTAGTTTTATGAAACCACGATGCAAGTAAAACTTTTTTCGGTTTGCAAGCATTAAACAACACTTTTGGAATATTATTTGATTTCGTGCATTAAAATTGCGTTTTTAATCTTAACTTAATTATTGAAAAATGGGAATGATAATGGGAAATCAATAGTAGTCAAAATATTCAATTATAAAATATAATTTCAATTTGAGTACGAAATACATAATTTTATTAATACAATCATTTAGATGATAGACGCATATTAAAAATTAAGAGCAATATTTATTTAAATCATTGAATCGTTGTCAACTTCAATTATTCTATCAATAGAATCGCCTCGAGTCTCACAGTTCCCTACTCCACGACCAGCTGTAATGCGACATGCGATATATGAACGAAAATTTTTGGGGCGATAGAATAAAAGTTTCACTTTAATAGTGAATCAATGATTCATTTGGGGTGCTTAAATTGCTTACGCTTCACTCGACGGCGCCCTTTGTGTAGTCATGATCAGAATTGTTTTTAACGCCATCTGTCGCTCTTTCTTCGTACTACATTGTTAGCTGTGCATGTTTTGTTTTACTTTCTATTCTCTTTTTTCAATATCAATCAAAACATTTTTACTTACTATTCTCTTCTTTCAATATCAATCAAAACATTTTTACTTACTATTCTCTTCTTTCAATATCAATCAATTGCGATGTTTCATATTATTCTGCGAGTCGTTTCATGACGGTTCACTTTTTTTTGTTGTTGTTAATTGTTGTGAATATATGGGTATATTTTGATAAAATGTAAAAAAGAAATCAATAAAATATAGGTAATGTAAAATTTTACTTGTTGTAACCGGTTTTTAATTCTGTATAAACGGTGAAATGTAGATTTGGAATTGTATTTGAGCCCCATGTAACGCGCCGTAACATTTTTCTGTATGGGGGATACAGAGTTAGTCCCCTCCTTAAAAGTTACGTAACCAAGTGACAATTTTTACCTAAAAGTCATAATAATGTTAGGCAAAGCATTGGCGCAAACATAAACGAAAAGGGCAACCCTTTTTTTAAGGCAACCCTTTTTTTTAAGGCAACCCTAACTTTGGAGAACAAAATAAATATGACGTACAATAAAATCGAGGGATTCCCCGTTAAACATTAATGAAAAGGGTTGCGAAATTGGGAAATTTGAATTACAATTTTTCATTTAAATTAAAAAAAAAAACAATGTTACGTAACGTGTTGTACGAACCCCCTCCCGCCTGTTTAACGCATCGTAACGTTTTACAAGACCCCCTCCCCCACATTGCGTTACGTTTAAACTCCAACCTTAATGTCGAGGCCAACAGAACTCGGGTAAACTGCTTTACACAGATTTATAAGACACTGATGCTTGGTTACCACCTAACATTAATTGCTATAAAAATATTATGTCCAACCGCTGATTAATACAAAAATAACAATCACACGCGCTGGGATCCGGAGCTACAGCTTTACAAGCAAAAAAAGTTCGCCACGGCATATTTTACAGTATTGTGAAGCTGTGGAACCATCTTCCAGCCAGTGTGTTCCCTCCTTCCTACAACATGGAGCCCTTCAAACATAACGTGCAGAGACATTCGAGCAGGCCGGCATCACAGTGACGACTGACGATGTATTGTAAATCCCACGGTAGTCGCCGATGTTATGGGATTGCACTGTACTCACCATCAGGTACAGTCAGTGCAGTACACAGATACAATGCACTCAGCCGTAGCACGATTAAAAAAAAACTGGTATGAAACTGATGGTTTTTAAAAATCGTTTAATTGTTTATGACTGTTTTAGTTATCTGGTCGTATATGTTTTTTTCTGTAAATTATGAGATTTAACTATAGATTGTTTGTGTATAGCTTTTAATCGTCTCTCTTGAAGTTTGAAAGAATATTGTCCGACGTCTTATTATTTACTTCCCAAATTCATTGTCATCCGAATGAAAATTTGACTGCTTTTAAGTTAAAGAAAAAAAATTCAACAATCATCCTCTTTTGATCCCTTATCCGATCACTTGTATGTAATCACGTCGGCGATGGTCCGGGAACGTGATCGGTACGCAATGTTTGACACATACGGTGGACCCCACCGACCGTCTATGTAACGAGTGTCAATTTTATTACTGGCAACATTCGAGAGTGCGGTGAGAACCTAATAAAAATAACATTTCAAAACTCGTACTCAATAAGAAAAAAGTATAAAAATTAATGTTTATGTAGGTTTTAAGCGCACAGTATTTTTTACTTCAGGTGTGTGGTGGGAGACGAGTAGAATGTTGCCAACTCTTTAAAAATAAAATACTCGTGGAAGAAACCATTGTTCTTTCTAAAAAAAGGTGGCCAGAATCGTTTAAGCAGCTATAAAAAACTAATCCAAAGACATTTCTAATTGAAGAGGCACGAAATAGTTAGGAATTTAGGAGTATGGCAGTGGTAAAGTGTTGTGAATATGAAGATTCGGTCCTTCGAACCTTGCGTTAAATAAGCTTGTAATTTATTTAAAAAAATATTCGTATTAGGAAATTATGCTGAACTTTTTTGTATGTTTTGTAATAAAGTTGATAGATATATATATATTTAAGTTAGTATTATATATTATATAAGTTGATAGATAAATAGATATTTTTATTGAAACAGGCCCATTAAAAAAGAGCTAAATAGATTCAAACCTTTTGGATCGTTTTAGATATATTTTCTTCAAACGAAAAAAGCAAAATATACATTTATTTAAAAAGAACTGAACGTTTTAGGTTATTTTTGAGAAAATAATATATAAAGAAGTAAATTATATTCTTCGTTAAAAGGAACTAGACTCTCTTAAGTCCTTTTTAAGAAATTCGATTTCAATTAAAAAATTACTTTTATATTTAACTAAACAAACTCAATCCACGTAAGTCATTCCTGACAAACTGAATATATAGGTAAAAACTAATTTTACATTAAATTCAAAATATTTCAAATGTAGGTCATTTTTGTTTAATTATTAAATAAAAAAAAAACAACATAACAGACATGATTTCTTAATTTTTGCTCTGCTGGATCTTTTTTGAGGAATAACTAAAATTTTATGAAAAAGGACTCAACCCCTTATGTTTCTTAATATTTTATGATAAACCGATTATAAAATCGATTATGATAAAATATTTATTTATCTATCGATATGTAAAAAAAGGTTTAATAAAATTTCTACAAAGCATCATAAAATAATACACGTTTGAACTTTAAACGTCAATAACTCGAAAGTGTTTATATTGGTTGAGTTCTTTCTGCTTAAAACGTCGTATTGGGATGTTCTCGTTTGTGTCCTGGAAAATTATCTTCACTGATTGCGTTTCCACCAATTTGCGAGGTAGCTAGGTGTGCGCGAGGCAAAACTCCACTTATAGAATTACTTCATATTAGCACAGCTTAGCGCAGCTCTGGTGGAAAAGAGCTAACGGAGCTAGGTATTAAAGATATAAAGCGAGAGATGTGTGCAAAACGGTTTGGGACTGGAGCTACTGAGTTACAGTTGTAGCAACCCGCTTGTGCACAGCTGAAGAGCTATTAACCAGACTTAAAGTAAGTATGCAACTATAGAAGTGTTGTAAGCCGCATGTAACGCATCACCGCTTACGGCTTTGGGGAGACCGATCACGACCGCCGGCGGGAACGGACGTGTTTACGACCGCTCTCTGCCGCCTTTGTGAAGTTTTACGACCGACCGGCTTTGCTGCACACCTGCATCGCACCTGCGCCGCACCTGCGTATCGCCGTCTCGCTCGCACCCATTGTGTCGCGCTGCACTACCATAAAACTGCTCTTTTAAGAGCAAATTGTTTCTATTCGACGAAATCCACACTTTAGTGGTCACTTGCCTGATACCTGACGGTGCCAACTAAAGCAAGTGGGTGCGTGACCCAAGCGCCCCTCGGTTGCCTCCTTCAGAGGCAAACGATAGTACTTGGTCGGGCTCAGGAATCTTGGCCCTTGATAGAGTCATAGTCAAGCCCTGAGTGTCTCCTTCCCACCCTTCCGATCCTGCTACACATCCATCCCCGAGTGTCTGTTTGGGCGTAGCTAGGTATTTATACCGGCTGCGTTCTCTGCCTCGGGATTGATAGGGACCTCCACGTAGGGCCCGGTAGGTTCTTTCCTGCGAGTCATTACACCGTGACCCGCAGGTCCCTTTACACGGCTCGGGATAGCCGTTTAAATTCACTCGGCGCACCCCCCTGCCTCTCCGGCAGGGAGGTTTAACTTCACCCCCGCCCGCCCAACCGCCGCCGCCGGAATGGCAGACTTGGAAAGCTTCGTTGCGTTCGCAACAAGCCTACACCCGTCGATATGGACGGATTTCAATAGGGCCATCGCGGCCGCGCAACCCGCCATTGCTGTCGCACAGGCCACCGAGGCCACCAGCGACCCCGCCGCGCCCCACGCGACGGACAAGAAGCCCGTCTCGCGCTCCCGCTCAACGGCACCCCGCGCTCACCGTCAGACGCCGTACAAACGGCCGTCATCGCGCTCGCGTTCCCCGGGCAATCAAGTCACGATCCCAGCGCCCTCTGCGCTGCCGATCAAGAACTCTTTCGCGTCGTTAGTTCCCGAAGCGGACACGCCGACGCTAGTAGCTACGAACAATAGCTACTCGCCCACTAATCCGGATCCCGAACCCGAGTCCAACGAAATGGACACGGCGATAGTCACAGATAACGAGGGCTTCACCCTCGTTCAAAAAAACAAGCCCGCCAAACGGGCATCGCGTTCGCGTCCCGAGTCTCCGGAGACTCAGTCCCGCCCACAAAAGGCGCAGAAAACTGGGCTAAACAGCCACGCCCCCCGCTCCGCAGCGCCCTCAGCGCCTGCCGGTACTTTTGCCGGCAGAAAGGCGCGTCGCCCACCGCCGGTAGTAGTCCAAAACAAGGCGGTCTGGACTAAGCTCGCGGACAAGCTTAGAGACTTAAAAATTAATTATACCTCGGCCAGTAACACGGCCAACGGTATCCGCGTACAAGTAACCACTTCTGACGAACACCGTCAGTTCACAAAGTTGCTCCGAGCAAGCAACCTACACTACTACTCATACACCCTAGACGATGAGCGTCACCTCCGGGTTGTAATCCGCCGCATCCCGGTGGAAATCACGCCCGAGGAGGTCAAAACTGACCTCTTAGCGAAGGCCCTCCCTGTCCGCGAAGTGCATAGAATGCACGGCGGACAATCCAAAAACCGACCATTAGATATGGTCGTAGTTATCTTGGATCTGACCCCCGAGGGCAGAGCCATCTTTAATGTCAGGAAAGTGTGCGAGCTCTCCGGAATAGCCGTAGAGCCCCCACACAAAAACCGCAGCCCTCCGCAGTGCCACAACTGCCAGCTGTACGGACATTCGGCCCGTAACTGCCATTTACGTCCCAGGTGCGTTAAGTGCCTCGGGGACCACGCGACAAGCGAGTGCACGCGCACTCGCGAGTCGTCTACCCCTCCGAGCTGCGTGCTATGCGGCAACGCGGGTCACCCCGCGAACTATCGCGGCTGTCCCCGTGCCCCGCGTCCCACGCGCCCTATGCGCCCTACGCGCCCAAGGCAAGAGCGACACACCCCTCCTCAGAGGGCACGTCCCGCCGCCAATAGTCAACCCATGCCTCTGCTCACGCCAGAAGCCTTTCCCAGCCTCCCGGGCGCTTCCCGCGCCCCGGTGGCGGCCACCCCCGCACCCCGCGCACCCCCTCCGGCCACGCGAGCCCCTCAGGCAGCATGGGTCTCTACTCCCCGCCCTCAGCCTCCTAAGGCTCAGGCCTCCCCGCCCGTTAGCACGCGCCGCGGCGTTGACTACATGGTCATGCTCTTCCGCGAGCATGACCCTCAGGAAGTACTGGCATACGACCAGTGCGTCGCTGAGTACGGCCCCGCCGAATCCATCAGGCGTTTTCCCCTGATGACAGCGACGCTAATGCGCCTGGCCCGTGCCGGGAAATAGATAACGGTTATAAATGGCTCGCATTAAACCTAGGAGTCTCAACATCTCTTTCTTTAACGCGCGAAACCTCCTTCCACAACGGGACCTAGTATCCACCTTTCTTAGGGAACGGGAGATAGACGTATTTCTAGTACAAGAAACACTTCTAAAACCCAGTAGGCGCGACCCTAAGATAGCAAATTACAATATAGTCAGAAATGACCGTGCCACCCGAGGAGGCGGCACGCTCATCTACTACAAGCGTTCCCTCTATTGCATGCCAATAGACCCTCCCGCACTTACCAATATGGAAGTGTCCATCTGTAGAATAGGCATGACTGGCCATCCGTCAATCACGCTTGTCTCTGCATATCTCTCCCCGAGTAAAAGACTCCTTCAGTCCGATCTGGAGGCGCTACTTTCACTCGGTCAATCCGTAATAATAGCAGGCGACCTCAATAGCGGTCACACCCATTTCAACAACTCGCGTAACACCCCTAACGGGGTTATTCTCGACCTACTATGCGATGTGCTCGGCTTTGACGTCATAGCACCGCTAGAGCCCACGCACTTTCAAGATAACTGTCAACCGACAGTACTTGACATAGCCCTCCTCAAAGGTGTCTCACTTCGGTTACGACTTATAGAAGTCGTACACGAACTGGACTCCGATCACCGCCCGGTTATCTTACAACTCGGGCAACCGTTCGACCCCAGTCCGCCAAAAGTCAAAGTAGTTGACTACGCGATATTAAATCGTTACCTAACCGATAATGCTACCCCGTCCAGCTTAGCTAGGATCCCCGACGTATTAGAGTCAACAGCAGACGCCGACTTAGCGATCGATTCCCTGGTCGACTACCTCCAAACCGGTGTAAGGGAGGCCTCGAGAGAGGTGCAAGCGGCAAACGAACGCCGTTTTATACTCCCCCCCGGCTTACGAGCGTTAATCACTGAAAAGAACGCCGCGACACGTGCACACGATTCTTATCCGACGAGGGATAACACCTGTAGGTTACGGCGACTTCAGAGAGAGGTTAGAACTCGCATCGGCGAGTACAGAGGTCACCGGTGGGATAACCTCCTAGAGGGTCTCAAGCCGTCCCATCTGGCTTACTGGAACCTCGCCCGCTCTCTGAAGTTAGAAGCTTCCGCCCTGATGCCGCCCCTCGAAAGGGGCCCCGATCTCCCACCCGCGTTCGATAGTGACGATAAGGCAGAATGCCTTGCCGCAAGCTTGGAGAGCCAGTGCTCTCCAAACTGCGACAACGTAGACACTGCCCACATCGAAACCATCGAGACCGCCGTTCAGGAACTAACGACGATTCCCCCCGCGGAAACGTTAAACCCGGTCACGCATGACGAGATTTGTTCTGTTATTAAAGGCCTTAAGCCTAGAAAGTCCCCAGGCCCCGACGGTATCAGGAATGAAGTACTTAAACTTCTTCCCGATCACCTCATAGCTCTTTTGGTTTGCATCTTCAATGTAGCCATAGCCCACTGCTATTTTCCAGCCGTCTGGAAAAAAGCTATAGTTATAGGTATTCACAAGCCCGGCAAAAAAGCTTCGCTTCCCGATAGCTATCGCCCGATCAGCCTTTTAAACACACTAGGGAAACTTTACGAGCGGCTCCTTCTGAACCGTCTCAAAACCGTTATAGATATTAAAAATCTATACCCTCCCGAACAGTTCGGTTTTCGCGCCCGACACTCGTGTACACATCAAGTGCACCGCCTCACGGAGCACATCACGAGCAACTTTGCCAAAAGTAGTATCGCCCCCGCCCGTACGCTTGCGGTCTTTTTCGACGTAGCTAAGGCCTTCGATAAGGTCTGGCATGCCGGACTAGTCCACAAGCTACATCAATTAGAAGTCCCGGATAGGTTAGTTCATCTAGTTCACGATTTTCTACGCGACCGCACCTTCCACTACCGAGTGGAAGGAGTACTATCTACCGCCCACCCTATACGCTCAGGCGTCCCGCAAGGTTCCATTCTGGCGCCTTGCCTTTTCAATCTGTACGTCAGCGACCTCCCGAAGCCCCCCGGGGTCGAGGTAGGGCTCTACGCTGACGACACAGTCATATATGCGTCAAACAGACACAGAAAAAATCTCGCCTGCGCAGTCCAACGTGCCGTAACCACTCTCGGGGAGTGGTTTCGAACGTGGCGAATAGCTGTTAATCCGGTAAAGAGCGCCGCGATTATGTTCGAACCGCATACATGCAAACTACCACGCACGGTAGGACCCCTCTCATTATTCGGTACGAATATCCCTTGGGCCACCAAGACTAAATATCTGGGTGTCACCCTCGACTCGAAGCTTAACTTCAACGCACACGTTACTATAGTCAGGAATAGGGCCATCTGGATCCTTTCCCGCTTGCGACCCTTGCTCAGTTCGGTAAGCAAAATGTCCTTAAGACATAAGCTCACACTGTACAAGATGTGCGTCCGTCCGATCTTGACATATAGCTGCGCCGCGTTCGCACATATGTCCAAACATAACTTTGCCCGCATGCAAAGAGTCCAAAATCGGTTTCTCCGTCGCCTGCTTGACCCTCCAGCCTTCGTTAGGAACATGGACCTGCACAGGGACATGAGGCTTCCCTCGATAGAAGCCTATGTGAAATATCTCACCAGGAGATACTTCGATAGCGCTTCGAATCATCCCAACCCGCTCGTAAAATCCACCGTGAACTACGTCCCAGACAACTCGATCCCCGTTGCCAAACGTTATAAACGCCGTCCGCGAAATCTCTTTGTCGATCCCGATGACGACATCGAGAACGCTAACAATTTCTACGCGTCCGCTCCCGCAACATATGCGTGCTCGCGCCCACGCCCGCGAAACCACCGTTCCCTCCGCAGGGGACGTACGGTTAACTTCGCTCCCGCACACCCGCCACGACCGCCCTCCTCTGCGGCAACTCAAGCCTAGGTCCGATCCATCGGCATGGAGCCCTTGAGCCAAGCAGCCGCTCGCGCGATACAAGTGACTCTACAATCACTAGCTTTCACAGCCATACATGACACTGCATTATACACACATGCACAACACACATAGGTACATAGGTTCTGTAAGGGACCTTTTTTTTTCTTTTTTTGCCTAGTTAGATTAGACAAAAAATTTCAGACCACTAAATACACATACACATGTTCCTTCCCTCCTCCCAGGGGGCAGAAACATGTATATATGTATAGTTAGTTTAGATCGAATTACGGATAGGGAATTAGTCAGATCGCGACTTAATTGCATACGCGCAACAGTCCGAGCCGAGGTTCGGCCACTTTGGCACCCTCGGATGTTGTTGCTTAGCTTTCGTGGCTGAGTGCCCTAAGCGCTCGCCCCCAAGCCCGGTAAAGCTGTAAAAGCCGTAAAGGCTCCAGGGCCCCTAAGGCTAACAGTATAGTCAGTTCAAAAAAAAAAAAAAAAAAAAAAAAAAAAAAAAAAAAAAAAAAAAAAAAAAAAAAAAAAAAAAAAAAAAAAAAAAAATTACGGCTTTGCATCTCCAAGTAGGAGCTACAAGCGACGCGCCTTGTAATATGTGCAAAAGGATAATACAAAAAAAATTATTGGTTTTATGAAACCACGATGCAAGTGAAACTTTTTTCGGTTTGTAGACATTAAACTAAACATTTTTAGAAAATGATTTGATTTAGTGTATTAAAATTGCTATTTTAATCTTAACCTAATTATTGAAAAAGGGAATGATAATGGGAAATCAATAGTAGACAAAATATTCAATTATAAAATATAATTTCAATTTGAGTACGAAATACATAATTAATACAATCGTTTAGATGATAGACGCATATTAAAAACTAAGAGCAATATTTATTTAAATCATTGAATCGTTGTCAACTTCAATTATTCTATCAATAGCTTCATCTTCGCCTCGAGTCTCACAGTTCCCTACTCCACGACCAGCTGTAATGCGACATGCGATATATGAACGAAAATTTTTGAGGCGATAGAATACAAGTTTCACTTTAATAGTGAATCAATGATTCATTTGGGGGTGCTTAAATTGCTTACGCTTCACTCGACGGCGCCCTTTGATTAGAATAAACAAAAAAAAATTAATTGGAAAAGTTATTTTAATCCTATGTGGTATATTAATTAGTTGGTTGACCCATAAATTGAATGAAAGACAACATTTTATTTTTTAAATATATTTCAGTAATCAAAATATAATAATAGGCTTACATATTAATAGTTACAAATCGTATCTCGTGGCGTGATCAATTGATTTACAAAATAAAATTATATATATATAAAATAAAGTTTTTTTTTCAAAACGAAACGCTGCCCGCGATGTTTATCACAAAAATCTATCGCTGTAAAATAATATAAAAATTATTTACAAGCCATAAAAATACAATTCCGAGAGAGTATTTTACAATAAATATATATGTATTTATTTATTTTTACATAATTCATATCAGTGCACTTTATTCACATCGTGTAAATTATTATCCTTAAATATTACACAAAAAAAATTATTATAATCTTAAAACCTCCAAAAAAGCTGCCTTAAACGCTAAGTGTGTAACTTCATAACATTTAGTGCAACACATTTTTATCAACGAATTAAAAGTAGCCGTTTGAACTAAGCTTCTGCAAAGTTATCGGACATATTTTTCTGATCACCAATTATGACCATTTTCCCGCTAATATAGTCTTGCTTAAAGATGACTTGAATAGAATTACAAAAGAAAAACCATATTACAGTTTTTCTTAGAGAATTACTTTACACAGTTTTAGGCAATATTTATTCGAAATATAATATACTAGCTGTGTTCGCGGCTCCGCTCGCTTGGCCTACAGAATACCAACGGTCGAGCGCACGAGCGAAACGTACCGCCCCCGTTCAAAAGACGGAAGACAAAAATGCTTATTGTAGGTCATCCTTAGAAGATAAATATATGCTTTCGCTGACTTTTTTGTAAGTGTTTTTAAGATCTACAATTATGTAGAACATTAATTTGATATATCTCGTATGGTTTACTCGGCGTAAGTGATTTGAGCGACCCAAATGCGTATTTTTTCCCGAATCAATTCACCGTTATCGTCACTACTTATTTCGTATATTACTTTATCTTACGAAATATAACCTATATCCTGGCCAGATAACACAGCTATGAATTAAAATAAAAAACATGTAAATTGGATAAATGGTTTTCGCGTGAAAACAACATAAACGAACAGACAGCCAGAGAGACGTTGTGTTTCATAATATGTATAGATAACGCAGTCGCAAAGTTCAAAGACCCAATACAACGTATCAAATTTTGACAAATGACTGAAAAACATTCACTTTTTATTTTTAATATCAATTTAATTTAATCTATAGCTATTTTTATTATCTTCGGTGATATATATATTTTTTGTTTCAATTAATACTCTCGACCTGTATTTAAAAACGCTTTTATACTTACAACATATTATTTTTTTTAATATAAATTATCCGGCTAGTATATTTACATAGTCTTTTGGGCTACAATTTATATGTATATACATTTCTGTATGATAGGGTAATTGCGAACCTAAAACAAGAATTACAAAAAACTGGTCTAAAAAAAGTGTATATGTGATTTAAAATTAATATTGCCAAGTGTGTGTCGGACCACGCGCATTGTAGGGTTCCGTTGCAGCCTGTCATAATATGCAGACTTAGAAGGGGACTTTCAATGGAATTTGTACGAAATTACTTCTCTAAGTACATTTTATAAGCATACTTACCTCTGATAGATTTCCTTTTAACTTCATTATATATACTACTGCCGTGATTTTTTTTCACATAAAAACATAAACAACCATTTAGCTGGCAGGGGGACATTTAACTCTAACCAAAATTAGCAATTCAAATATTATAATTTCGCAAACGGATCACTGAATCAAAAAATGGTTTTGTCAGACCCGCAATAAAAACCCGCGGGAAAAAAAAAATCATCCCCACTTTACGTGTAGGCAAGGTACTCTAAAATTTTTTGATTTTATTTTACCACTTTGTCGGCGTTTTTAATATGTACACCCATACCAAATTACAGCTCTCTAGTACTAAGAATCCCCGAGCTAAGCCGCGGACAGACAGACGGACATAGCGAAACTATAAGGGTTTCCTTGTTGACTACGGAACCCTAAAAAGTGGGTACGTGTACACGCGCGTTAGTTTTAGCAAGCATTTTTGTGACAATGTGCACGCGCATCGTGCAAATTCAATCTCATTTTTTTTCATGTCGCGTCTAACTACTTCTTTAGACCATAAAAACTGTTGAATAAGTAATTCGTATTTTTGGTTCGCGGCAACCCCACTGTTTAGAGACAAGCCGATAAAAATATATCGCATTTTTAAAGACACAGAATTTAGAAAGAAAACAGGCCATACAACCGAGTATTCTTTTTTTTTCTAGGCAAGCATTGACATTGTCTTATAAATCTAAAAATAATTATAATTAAAAAAAAATCGCAGGAACATGAGTCTAAGAATTAATTATATACAATGTACTTTTTTTTTGTCTTAAAGTATATCACAAATAAAATTCCAAACTATTTTTTTCGTATGAGCAATTATTATTATTTATTTTTTTAACTACTGTTGGTCAATTTTTGTTACATAGCGTTGTCAGATAGAAGTAGCGTTACCAACCGTCCCGTGTTAATCGGGACGTCCCGTTTTTGGAACCTGGAAGAGGTATTTTCCAAGTAAGGTAAATAGCGGAACGTTATTACCACCTAAATAATATGAGATGGTACGCTTTGAATAAAAAAATAATTTAACACTAACTTAATTATCCAGCATCTATAACTCTATAATCAGGACGAAATTCTTCTGGGTCCAGTTTTTGTCACCCCTATTACATATACCTAAGTTCCAAAGTTGGTAACCCTAATTAAAAAGCCCTATGGAAAATATTTACTAGTAAAGGTTTAAGATGCACTTTGATAGACTAGGTAATAAAAATTCATTCAAACGTGACTCGGGATGTTTTTATATATTATCGATAAAAGATATATATTCTTCTAGCACACCTTAAGAATGAAAACAGTTCAAATGAAAAACAACATCGATGACAGACAGACGGGAACAAAACAGAAATGATCATATCGACAACATAACTGTTTAGGCTTTATACTGTATTGTCGTAATATGGATGTATGAGTGTGAGTATAGGGATTTAAAATATTTTAAACGTCCTTAAAAAATCTCTAATTTTCATTGATAATAAAGTTATTAAGTTTCGATAATTTGACCATTATTTATCAATATTTACTTATATTACTGGAAGTGAAAGCTAGGTATGGCAGAAAAACCATGAAAGTAGAATAAATGCAGTAGAAATGAGAGCGCTAAGAAGTACGATAGGAGTGAAATTGAGTGACAGGATAAGAAATAGTGTGAAAGAAGATATGGTGACACGGATTGAGAAAGGAATGCTTAGCTGGTTTGGGCATGTAGAGAGGGTGAATGAAAGAAGAATCATTAGACAGATTTATGAGTGTGAATGGGAACGTTGGAAGAGGAAGCCCTAGACGAACTAGATGAAGAAAGGTCAAGTCAAGAGTACTCTAAACCGACGAGTATGCATGAAAAGATTGATGAATGTTGAAGAAGCGAAATATGTATGTCAGGATCGTAGCAAGAGGAAAGACGTGGTCTCTGCCTACTCCGTTGAGAAAGAGGCGTGAAAATGTATGTACTACAGCTGTTGAAATAAACTTTCCAGATTTTGTATTCTGTGTGGTTGTTGAAAAATAAAAATAATATTATATCCACGACAATTAAAGATATTACCTATGTATTAGCGAGTTAGAAGGACATAATAATATATTGCCATAAACAATGTAACCAATGAGAGACTATAGCACAATTCTATCGTATTTTTTTATATTATTATTTATATAGAAAGAAGCGAATCCATCGTCACGGTTTATATTTAAAGAAAACCTTTGCATGTATTGACAATAGAAAGAAAAATAAGCTTTGCTTGAATTCAAAGTGCATCTTACAAAAACGAAATGAATACGCAATACGCAAATTTACATAATAAATGAAGAAATTATGCTGTATTTAGATTCCGATAACATCAAGACTTTAGACAGAAAACTTTAGAGGCATTTAAATGTTTTAATGGCAACACCATCGGTATTTTTTTTTTATAACCTTTTCAGGCTTAAGTCAAGTATCTTTTTTTTGTAATATGAAATATTGGGATGTTTGTATCCAAAACCTATCAACTGAGGTACTTCACCCTAATTATGAGAATACAATATAATTTCCGAATCGAAATTTATCGATAAACCGTCACAGCACTGATATCTCATCACTAAGTTTCTTAATACCGGTTATTTACAACATTCTCCGTTTATTATGCAATTTGCTTATTGAATTACACTCCTCAACGCTTTCCTATCAGCCACACAGCCGCCGAGAAAGTGTTACCCCAATAAAATATCATAAAAACCGCAAAAAAAAAAATAGACGTATTTCAACAGAAAAAAGAGAAAATGTTTAAAAAATGCTGAGCATAATTCGCCTACATTTTTAACTATCTAAGTTAGTCTTAATCTTTATTATATATATATATTTTAGCATACAGTACAAATGTATACCTCGAAAGCGTTTTTTTTTAATTTATTTCTATAAATAAGTATTATAATTATTTATAAAGTACAGTCATAATCAAATTATCACGTAAAAGTGATTTTCCTTGGGAATATTTTATTATGTCGACTGTACAGAGTTTTTGTCATAGTCTCACGATTGTAGGAATCTGTGAAGGTACATTGAAATTTTGTCGATAAAGGTATAATGGAGGGCGTTATGACATTATGTTCTGAGCGGACGTCGTGTCCGAAGTCGCCTAAGTATTCATTTTGCAATATTTATTTATAACTACTAATTCCTGATCGTGTAAATCAAATTATGTCGACTTAAAAAACGGATTGACTGCATCTTTTTTTTAATTATTTTCTTAGCTGATCTTCGAATATGGCTAATGTTTTAAACTAGTCGAAGAGTGGACCATCATAATTTACGTTATTTATGCCACGAATTTACTATAGAACAAAATTCAAAATTTCAATCGATTGATTGCATTGGTTTTTAAGAGTTCTCTTTTTTATAATATAAAGTCACGAGCAAGAACTAGTTCAATTGAAATTTAGTTTGACGATCCATACGAAAGCAAAATATAAACAGAAAACTAATTTTTTCAAAAAAAAAATCGGATAAACTAAACACGTCGTCAATACTAGAGGGTAGCACCAAAATATTGATGTTTTTATTTCCATATAAATCAGACATCGACGTTTACTTATCCATATTGATATCGATATGATATCGTCAACATTGATGATTTTCTAATATCGCCTATCCCTATTCTAAACCATTCATCCGATAGCGATAATTTTTTTTTGTCGGGATCTCAAACTGCAATGTAGTGGGTTTTGTGTTTTTTTTTTTTTAATTTATAAATTTGTGTTGTTTGACCCTATATCGTGTAAATACGGGTTGAATTTTGCACAATGAAACTTGGTTATTGTGCACAAGTGAAGTGGATTGGAAATAATAACATGGATCATGAACTCTGAGATGCCACAAAAACTCCCTAGAAAGTTCTAACAAGGGAGCCACCATCTTATTAGAATCAGCCATCATCTTAAGTCATCATAATACAGGACAGATTTTATTTTGCACGTCTGAACCTCTCTAAGAATCTTCTCCGTTATGTTATATATTAGAACGTCTATGAATTATAAAAATACGTTACACTCTTTTTTAATCCCTTTCCCAACCGGTCAGTGTTACCAAACTTTATCACGCGGTACATAATACACTTTATCAAGTATATTTTTACATACAGATACACTACAGTAATTATAAAATGGTTTTCCACTTCCATTTATATCGTATTTAGTTATAAAACATAATAATTATCAGATCAAAACAACTAAAGCACTCGGCAGTATACAATATATTTATTTTATCGCGTACGCTGACGTCACTGAAACTCTGTGACAGCGCGCCAAAATGGAAGCGTTCAAAAGCCCTAATCTCGTTGCAGTTTTCAAATATTTATTTCGATGATATATATATATATTAATATTTTTATCAGTGGTTCATTTTTTACGGCTATGTACCAACGTAAATAATTTATTAAAAATACAAAAATAATTCATGGATATTTATTCCCTATTACTTCATAACCGATGGCGTAGAGTTCTTTTTTTTTAAGACAATGCGAATGGAGGCCTTTTCTTTAGCTAGATTATCTTTATATGTATAATTCTTCTGTAAGCGTGTACGTGACTGAACTCCGCCTTAACGGCTGGACCGATTTTGATGTTTTTCTGTGTGTGTATGCGTGGGTTTCTGGGTGGTTTAGATACACAATTGAACCCGGTAGATGGCGATGTGGTAGATTTCTAGGTTTTTATTTTTAGGCAAGCCAACGTTCGGACAGGACAACGAATGTCAGATCCGCTTAGTATTATATCAAATTCGATTAATTCTACGCAACCGCCAAAACTATGACAAAAACGTCAAGTCCAGAGACGACAAACGAAACATGAAAAGTTTGTCCTATTGTAAAAACTAAAACCGTCATATAAATAACATATTTTAAATACCAGCACACATACTATAGTTTTTATATACATACATTTCGATCACGTGTTACTTCGTTTCTTTAAAAACATTGTTTAGTTTCAAGTTAACCTATTGATTATTTAATAATAAATACGGTGATCTGTTTACGAACCGTTTAATCGAATACATCGTGTGAGTGAAAGAGAGAGTTATATCTCGACTGTGATAACAACAAAGGAGATGGCACAGTTAACGAGACGGACGCAGCTAAATGATAGGCACATAAGCATAAGTAATGCTTGGGTTGCCAACTTAAGCATTTTATCCTTAGATTGGGGAGTTTACCCAGACTTTATTTTTTGTTAGATGATATAGGGATTATGATCGAAATTAAGTGTGCATTTTACATTTCACTATTAAACATTGGGAAAAATCACCCCTAACAAAAATGTTATCAAAATCCTGCGAAAAATATTAAAAACAGTTCTCAAAGTTTAACGCAAAATTTAAAAAAATAATATTATTTAAATTAAAATTTTACTGATTTAAATATTAATCAATATATATTTTTTCCCAAATAATAATGATAATATAATGATTTTGTTTTGATAAGTCGATTTTATTTACAAGTTTTGTCAAATAAATCTTACCAACAAATACTGTACCTAAATCAAACTGAATAAAACTTTAATCGCATTCCACAAAAAAATAATAATACAATAAACAAGATGAACCCCCACGATACGATTCCAAAAAAAGTGTCTGAAAACACGACCCGCCTGGCAACACTTTCCGATTTGACACTTCAACGTCAGTGTTACCACACTAATAAAATATAAATACACCAATTTAATATTTATTTTAAAATTTAAAAAAGCCATCGAAACGGATCCCTTCTCGCTCAGAAACGTCATTCAGTTAATCACTGGTTTCTTGATTAATTCACTAAAGTCCGTTCCGTCTCCAAATGCACAATATCACAATCACAAAGCAACACTATTATTCGTTTTATCGTGATTAGAATACGCTATTAATGTATCGAAACCGGGTTTGAACAGTGTTGCACGATTAAAAATATATAAAAAAACATCCCCACATAAGCAATTGAAGCTAAACTTTCAAACATTTTTTTAAACTAAAAATATCACTGACTCTTCAAATTACAACGTTAAAAAAAATGGAAGAAAATCACTGATTATTATTACGTACTAGTTTAATATTAGCTGAAAAATTCACATATAAAAAGCGATGGGCTTGTGAAAAGAAAACGGCTAAGCCAATATCGATGCGTTCAGTGTCCGAACCCGGTCGAGCCGCGAGACTAGCACGCGCGCGCGTATCATCTGAGGACGAGCGCGAACAGTGACGTCACTAAGATGGCGGCCGGCGCGTTGCGCTCGCCAGAGCTGAACTTGCTGCTTTGCTCGCATGTCCCTGTGAATTCATTCAATTTAAGTTTAAATTTGTTTATACATCGAAATAACCAGTACTACATACACTAAGAATTGGTTCTTTTTCATCATTATTCACGATCGAAGTGCGATTAAGAGCTAAATCAAATCGATTGTTTCGAATGTTCAATTATATCGAACGTTTGTCGATTATCTTTTATAATGTTC
Source organism: Saturnia pavonia (assembly GCA_947532125.1). Taxonomy (NCBI): domain Eukaryota; kingdom Metazoa; phylum Arthropoda; class Insecta; order Lepidoptera; family Saturniidae; genus Saturnia; species Saturnia pavonia. The sequence continues at coordinate 7,088,241 of OX383922.1, forward strand.
GTTTAAACGGATATACATATCGATAGATGGGCGTTAAGGAAGCAAATCGGTTTGGTATCGATTAAAGAAAATCGACGAGTTCGATTGTTAAAGCATCCCGGAATCACATCACATCACACACAATCACACAGCATCACATTGCGTACAAATCCGAGTTCAAGCGTTGAGGATTCCTCGCGATGTTTTCCTCCACCTCCAATGAATGCTGTTTCTAGTAAGTGAATTTACAAGAATTCGGAAATATCCCTTAATAAACACACTTCAGACCAAAGGGTCGATATCCCATTGGTCTTTCAGTATATTGTTACAATCTGTATTAAAAGTTTACTATTCTCAAAATATTTAAAATGTAATAATCACTACAACATCGAATATGTATTTGTAGGTAAAAAATCACGTCACGGAACACGCACACACGGACACTTTATCGATCTTAAGTTAAAAAAAATAGCACACGTCCCCTTTTTTTAAACGATATCGGTATGCTAAAAATAGACCGAGGCCACTTTAGAAATTTCGACCCCGTCTTTTTTCTTCGACATATTTGACACATTTACCCTCGAGTAGAAAATCTTTCGCCAAGCACCAATAGGTGTGTTCCGGCAGCTGCACTTGAGAGCCAGTCTCCCACTAGCTTTAGAGTGGTATCATCTTAAGCCACATCGCCACTTAACATTAGGTGAGATTGTAGCCACTACGCCAAACTTTTAACGATAAAAAGAAAGTGCAACACTGTATAGACGGACTTCCCTGTAGTACAACTGTGAAAGAATTGAGAATGAGTTTGTTTGTTTGTTGTTGTTGAGTTAAGTAAGAATACTGTACCGTTTAATGTAAGGTTGTAGGCCTTGTCGCCGGCCACTCCCGGCTGTACGGCTCTGTCGCATGTGTGTCCGACGGCGCTCAGCGCGAGGCGCTGCACGCTGCCGCCCCGCGTGTCTGTCATAACGACTAATTATAACCGATATTGGCCCAGGCAAAGCAGGGAGAGCGGCAACTAGTATTTTCTATGTGAAATATCGAATGACGCATTTTGATAGGACGTCGCTACGTGCCATTCGGGCGAATATATATATATATATATATATCCGTTTTTATGTATTAATATTTAAATATAAAAATATGGTAAATTTTAAATGTTTCACTTCTGCCAGGCATTTTGAGAATTCGGCCGCTGCACAATTGAGACACTATGACAGGACTCCATCGAATCGGTTACGATTGTTTAATTCGTAAAATTCCGTTCCAAAGGTGACTGTCACTTATATAGTTATTTTGGTGGTGTTCGTTAGTGTGACATTCTGACTAACAGTGAGACATAACAGGTGATAATAAAACATTTAAAACACGGGCAAACCATATAACACATATACAAACATAAACAAGAGAAAAAAAACGATGTCAGCAAGATATATTATAAATATTATCTATAAGAAAAAGAAGTTAAAGAATAGAGTAATACAAAATACACGTATAATTAAAATTAACTGTGCCCTACGGGTTTATCCGTGTTAAATTAATTAGACCAACTCTCCACCGCGTCGCCGTCAATGCAATTGTTCTGACTTCCCGTATTTTCCTCTCGATTCATGATTACTGCTCTGCTCCTTAGAATCGTAGTGTGAAGTTATATATTAGCAAGCCCGGACACGTATTACTGTGACTCAAAATTATTTTTTTATCCGATTACTACCAAATTGTACAGGATCATCCGCTGAGCTAATAATATGAAGATGTCTGAAAGTTTCATCAAAATCGCTCCAGCGCGTTTTGGACTCCATAGGGAACGTACGTACAAACATCCATTTTTATAGATAGATAATAAATAATCTTCCTCAACAAATTAATATTTTTTCATATGTAACCGTATGGACGTCCCAGAGATTAGTGCATTTAAATGAAACGATCTGTTGAGCTTTAAATATGGAGAAGAAAATATATTTCACCATTATTAGCATGCGTTGTGTAGACGAAGCAGATGGCCCGCTGGTGGGGAGCGACCCGCTGGTGCTGTTGGTGGGTCTGGGTCGAGGGTACCGGCGCCGCCACCAGGTACCCGCGGCCCCCGGACCTCCAGCTCCCGTAGCAGTAGTACACTGCGAGCACACCCATAAAGGCGATCAATTAGAACCAATGGAGACCCCTGATCAAACATTCCCGGATAGTTACACTCACAAAAACAATGGTCAATGGTAGAGGGGCGATGACCATTTGGAAATACTAAACTGTTATTATCTATAAAAAAAATTATACTCTAAATCTGGAGAAGTTTATAGAATCTACTCCGAACATCGAGTATGTATTCCTAGGTAAGAAAAGCCATTCAAAGCTTATCGGTTCGAAACAGTGTCTAAAAATAGCACACTTCCCCTTCTTTTAAACTATGTCGTATTGTTCAAAACCATTCTAGTAATTTCGACGTCTCTGTTTATCAATATATACTGTAAAACTCGACGTCTCTCTGTCTGTCTGTCTGTTTCACGCAACAACCACTTATCCAATAAACAAGGGCCACCGAGAGACCTACAAGCTTAACGGTAGCTGGATATACACTGACTGATCGCGTCAAAATGGGAGCCATTGTGAAGAATGTTACATCTGGTTTATGGTGGTCATGACCCAATGGGGTACAGATCGCTATACCTTTGATTACTGGGATATACATTGGCTGAACCCGGAATGCGACATGCCTAAGCGTGCCGTCTGAGGCTTCAGGGCCCTTCTGGCTAACAGTATAGTCAAATCGAAAAGAAGAAAAAAAAGATATTACACCTGGTGTTGCGAATAAATTCTTTAACGTTTGTTCCAATATGTAGGGTGATCCACTCGCTATCCCAAAGCCAGTTCTCAGAGATATGGCTGCATTAATAACTTGCATTGTACAAAAACTGTTTAAAATGAATACATAGAACAGCTTACCGGCGCTGGTGCAAGTGGATTTGAACTCCAAGGTGTCCTGCGAGAGGCCGCAGCCAACACTCGCGCTTTGGTACTCTCCCATCACGCACTCGGGAGGATGCTCCTCAGTATCGTGGTCACCTGGAAACGAACACTCACTATTGGGTCCAATTACTTTTTATTAACACAGTGAAATTCACTCACTGACTCTCCAATTACTCACAAAGTAACTCACTGTTGAGTATCACTCACTCTGATACAAAATGAAAAAAATATTTTTATCAAATTATATCTTATTAAAATTAAGATACTTTTTCTTGAAATACAATTTCTACAGAAAATAACATTAGTACGAAATATTGTTAAGCAACTCAATGGAAATTATAATTTAATATATTTTTTGACATAATTATTCGATATAATAACCGTTTAGTATTATTTAATCGTTGTCGATGAGATCATTATGGAGATCGGAATAATTAAGATTCAAACATCAATATCTCCCATAGTCCATTAACAAGGTAGGATTTATCCAACATCCAGTGATACTCACTCACTGTCAAATTGACTCACTCACTATCAAATTGACTCACTCACTGTCAAATTTACTCACACGCTGTCAATAAAAGAAACATGTGGCATACCTGTAGACATTTGCTGGCGTCTTCTTCTCCTATCAGCGAGTGAGCTGACGACAGAGTACCGCCCGAATATTGGACACCGTATCGGTGTCAAATTAGTCGCTGTAAATAAAACCATTTCATTTTTATTTCGGAAAATACAATAGACAGTAATCAAATTCAATAAATCAAAGTGATTATAAGTGTTTTTATGGAACCAGTTTAATAATTGTAACTAAAAAAAATGAACAAAGTTACAAATTAATAATCAGAGGTAACGTAGCTATCTATTAGAGAAATATTTTTTAGATCGTAGACGGTCAACGTATACGTTAAGAACTTACTGCCTCTCAGCTAATGGAATACCACATTCAACTTGTTTTTCAGCAGTTATTTATGTCTTGTCTTCGACGTCTTGTGAAACTATAGAACCATCTCCCAGCCAGTATGTTCTCCCTTTACTCTCTCAACTAATGGAATACCACATTCAACTTGTTTTCAGCAGTTATTTATGTCTTGTCTTCGACGTCTTGTGAAACTATAGAACCATCTCCCAGCCAGTATGTTCTCCCTTTACTCTCTCAACTAATGGAATACCACATTCAACTTGTTTTTCAGCAGTTATTTATGTCTTGTCTTCGACGTCTTGTGAAACTATAGAACCATCTCCCAGCCAGTATGTTCTCCCTTTACTCTCTCAACTAATGGAATACCACATTCAACTTGTTTTTCAGCAGTTATTTATGTCTTGTCTTCGACGTCTTGTGAAACTATAGAACCATCTCCCAGCCAGTATGTTCTCCCTTTACTCTCTCAACTAATGGAATACCACATTCAACTTGTTTTTCAGCAGTTATTTATGTCTTGTCTTCGACGTCTTGTGAAACTATAGAACCATCTCCCAGCCAGTATGTTCTCCCTTTACTCTCTCAACTAATGGAATACCACATTCAACTTGTTTTTCAGCAGTTATTTATGTCTTGTCTTCGACGTCTTGTGAAACTATAGAACCATCTCCCAGCCAGTATGTTCTCCCTTTACTCTCTCAACTAATGGAATACCACATTCAACTTGTTTTTCAGCAGTTATTTATGTCTTGTCTTCGACGTCTTGTGAAACTATAGAACCATCTCCCAGCCAGTATGTTCTCCCTTTACTCTCTCAACTAATGGAATACCACATTCAACTTGTTTTTCAGCAGTTATTTATGTCTTGTCTTCGACGTCTTGTGAAACTATAGAACCATCTCCCAGCCAGTATGTTCTCCCTTTACTCTCTCAACTAATGGAATACCACATTCAACTTGTTTTTCAGCAGTTATTTATGTCTCATCTTCGGCGTCCTGAGAACCATCTCCAGCCAGTGTGTTCCCTCCTTTTTACAACATCTTTTCAAGCGTAACGTGAAAATATATTTATGCAGGTCGGCATGACAACAGCGACTAACGATGCATTGTCGATCGTTCGGCGATCGCCGTTAGGTTTGGATTGTATTGGGCTTACCATCAGGGACAGTGCCGTTAATATGACGAGCTACTATTTCAAAACAGTGTACTTACTGATGAGTGTGACGTAATCTTCAGGAGGGTTGGTGCAAGCGTCCTGGGGAGCGTCCCAAAGGCTAGCACCCTGTGCCAGTTCCAGCACGTTCCCTTCACGCCGGTAGAACGACAAGCATACATGTCCGGACTCACTGTAACATAAAACATATGGTATATATACCTCAACTAAATAAGCTATATAAATTGCAAACAATGTTGTTATGACACAAATAAAAAAAATATGTTCTTGAAATATCTGAAATGTCTTGAATCTACTCGAAACTTGTATTCGTAGGTACGAAAATACATCGCGGTTTACACACACATTGATCGCGTAATCCAACAAACGATGATCTAAAAATAGAACCCTTCCCCTTTTTAAACCAAGACGTAAAGTTCAAGGCCTTTGTAGTGACTTCGACCCTCGTTTTACTTTGGTATATAAGCGAGCCGTGTTCCTAGCGAGGACAGTTCTGTTTTTGGACAAGCAAGTGGAAACAACAAGCGATAAAAGGAAGAAATCGGCAAGATGACCACAGATTAGTGTAAACAAGACATACAATATGTATGACCACAGTGTAGTGAACATCTGAATAGTGAGTTTATTTCACTGAGCACGAATAAATTATTTACGCGGCTTCTTCACTATCCACGGGTGTACAAAAATACGACAAACATAAAATTTAGGAGATGAAAATAATGATTGCACAGTAAACGCGTGTGGAGTAATAATATACCACTCCTAGTAATAGTTATATAAAAGTATAGCATAAAAAAATATCTCACCATCCCTTGGTGACGTGCGCGACCAGCTTGATGTGTTTCTTCTCCTTCTGCTCCAGGATGGAGTGGCAGACCAGACGCTTTTCTTCGAACGAACCATCCTCGTTCATTATCTAGAATCATTTTTAATTTTATTCACGAATACAGACTTCAACTGTCAAGTCCCCTTAACTGATAATAACACTATTTCACTCGGGTTAATATTCTATCAACTCTCCACCGCGACACCGCCGCCGCGAATGCACCAGCATCTCTCGGTGGTCGCCGTTGTATTCGGATTGTACTGAGCTTACCATCAGGTACAGTACAGTCAATGTGCCGAGTTACTATAAACAAAATCGTCGTTTTAAATTAAAATTTCGTTCCCAGTTAACTCATAAACACGCAAACTGTTTATGACTAGACGCGAATTATCGTTCATCAACCGTTGTACTTTATATCTAACGGTAAAATCAATTGTACATATCACTGAGTCTAGATATAATATTAAGCCTGTAAGTGACCCACTACTGGGTAAAGGCCTCTTTCCAAGCGAAGGTATGGGCTTTAACCACCACGCTAGCTCGCGACGTATTGGCGATTGCAAACACCGTGAAATCAACAGTTCTATACTTTTCCCACGTACAATGATAATAGAAGAACATTTCTCAGGCGTTCTGGTTTCCTCACGAAGTATTCCTTCACCGTCAGCCGGTAGATTTACCAACTTGAATTAGAAATGTACGCGAAATTCCAAAGTTTTGAATACGGACATCAACTCGATATTCCGCCTGTGTACCACTAGACCACCAGGTCTGCGGATATACGATAAGATCGTACCTAATGTATTATTCTGAACATTGAAGGACAAATGTTTCCCCAGCAAAGCGCATTGCGTTCTCTAGCGAGCCAGTCGTCGGGGTCGCACTGTTTCCCCGCCGTCGTCAAAATCGGGGCCTTAACTGGGCTGCCCCATAGTTAGTTACTAAGCGCTGACTGTTAATTCTCAATATAATAATTGTACTTCTGGTATAACCGAGCTATATTTTCACCAACTTAAAGAATCATCATTATCATTGATTAATGCTCAGGTTTTGTGGAGTTGTAGGGTTAGTTTATTATGATATAGATTCATATAGTCAAATATGGTACAAACACGGTAATCTTTAACGTGATTACAGAGACTTCCGAGAAGAAGGCGTAGGTCTCGCGGGGTGAGGGACGCTCCTCGGCGTCGTGCATATTATGTAAGCCGTAACAGTCATCAGCATCTCGCCCGAAAGACGTCCACCGCTGGACATAGGTCTTCCCCCATATTCCTCACAATGAGCGGTCCTGCACTGCCCCATCGGCCATCAGTTCTCCGAGTTACGTGGCCCACCCACTGTCACTTAGGTCTATCAACTCTTAGAGCTATGCCAGTTACTTTGGTCATTATACGGATCTCTCCACTACGCGCATAACATAAACAATATCAACTATAGATCACACCGTAGACTATAAAAGCACGTTGAACTTACCTTGAGGGTTGCGTTCTTCGTCGTGAAATGGTACTGGTGAGTGTGGTCCAGGCTGAACCACTTGTGATGCTGGACTATCCAGCTCGGGAAGTGGCAGCGGTTGTGCTCATCGTCACCTGGTAGAGACGGCAATCAGGTCTCATAACAACTAGTTACTCGTCTAGCAAGAACATCCATAGAGGATCTAACTCGAACTTTTTACTGATACATTCATTGACTCGGATATGCAGTACTAGCTGTGCCCAACGGTTTCACCCGTGTTAAATGTATTCGACAAACTCTCCAAGCTGCCGCCGTCAACGCGCTCGTGTAGTCCTGTCGTCGTTCCACTTCCCGTACTTGCTTACAGTTTGCCAGATTCCTTGACCTTCATAGTTACTGCTGCGCTCCTTATGGTCGTAGCGTGAAGTTATTTAGTCTATAGTATTCTACATGAATCTGATTATCAAATACAATAAGAATTTTTCGAATCCGACTGGTAGTTCCAGAGATTAGAACGTTTAAACAAACAAGCAAAAAATCCTTCAGCTATTTGTAGTTACCATAGTCAAATACATTGTATGTATGTCAGAATAGGATCGAACTGGTCAGGAGTTCAACATTTGTACTTCATCAGATCAGGTTAGGTTGTAAAAAACGTGTTTTTATATTATTGCTAAGTGATAATACGGTCGAAGATTGTACCACGGTAATCCTGAAAGGATTACTTCTATAACGTCTCGAACAACGTGTTTAAATAATAAAATCAGGACGAGCCTCGTTAGTTACTACCCTCAAATTGATTGATTGAGATTGAAATTGAAGACTGCCCAAAACAGTAGTGTAATGTTTCTTTATTCCACTGTACCTTTTAAATGCCTGAACAGATTTGGATTTAGATGTATGGTATGTTGGATGTCAACATTTGACGGTATCGTGGCTTAACGCAATTAAATAATTCCACGAAAGAAATATCCCAGTGAAGTCAGGATCTCTATAAATAAGATATGGTTAGTAACATTACGTACTGTTGGTGAGGGTCATGGTCCTGCTCCCGTCTGTAGGCGAGGAGAGCCCGTTGCAGGTCGCGTCGCCGGACTGCGCGATCGTGTACGTCATCGCCTTATCCGTGTGCTGCCCTTTGTACACGAAACACCTGGAAGTTACATCGATTTTATAATATTTGTGGACGATATAAAGTAGAAGAAAATACTGAGATAACAGTTGATATACACACACATAAACACGATAAAGTATTTTGTGACTAAGTTTTATTGAAAATTGAAAAGTGATTTTCATGGCATATTAATCCTTACGAACGAAAGTTAGTTCATAATTAAGACCATTTTATGAAGATAAATTTAGTCTTTATAGCATGTTATTTGGACGCATAAATTGTGAGATAATGTAAAATTAAAATAATTCAACACTCGGCTCGGGTCTATCTATGACTATAGATGTAGTGGCGCGAACGAGCTGTTTGAGTTGTGACGCATAAACCTGGCTACACGATAAAAATATTGTCTATACTGAAGTAATATAAATCATCAATCAGCAATTTCTTTTAAGCTATACGCCGATGAAACCGCAGGGTACAGCTAGTTAAATATACACTAATAGATTAGAGAAGGGTCAAAGCCAGCCACTATGACAGATTTTTCATCATAATAGTTCACGGTCCTGTTGCAACATCCAACACCCATAGACTATAGATGTCTAGATGTGCATTATCGAATGCCCGCGGATTCACCGTTGTTAAATTTGGATTGTATAAGCTTCTTTCATACATACGATACGCGTAAACGTCAGTTTATGGTTACCGCTCCGCTCATTACGAGTCATAGCGTGAAGTTATATAGCCTAGCAACGCTCTATCTAAGTGGTCTTTATCACCAGCCCCATTATTGATCGATATCCACGTTTGTAGTAGTTCCAAGAGAAATTTTACCTAAACGTATCTTCATCACTGACGATGGAATTCCTCCGCTGAACTTGCGTGATCTGTCCAACCAGGTAACGCGTGGATCCTTCCTTCCACGTAGCCAGACAAACCAGTTCTTCCACTGAAATATAGAAAAAAAAATATGAGCAACAGTTCAGAGGTGTAAGAAGTCATAACCTTCAAAAAAAAATTTATCGACTACTCGCGCGTACTGTGTATGAAGTCTGGTCGTCTCATACCACTAGGCCAATCCGACGACGATCACAATCATGAAAATCAGGACTTGCATTAACCGTGCATAATGTAAATGTATTCCATCTCATTCTCTTTTAGGCTAAATCCTATAGATGTATATGGTTGTCTCTTTTTACTGTCGCTTTTTCGTTTCATCGAGTTTCAAATCACAACGGTGCTAAAGAAGATTTCATTTCAACAAAGATCTCTTTTAACTCGTGACGTTTCGATTTTTTATTTTTTATTTGTATAAATTCTGACCACTACCATAAATAAGTAGATCCGAATAATACAGTTAAATTAAGAGCTTTTTTTTTCAACGCGGAGATTTCTTTTCACGTGTAAAATACTAAAAAGTAAATCCGACATTTGACAGTATGTTTAAAAGTTACAATTAGTTAATAATATTAGTTTATTGATAAAACCCCGTTTCACCCGTGTACAATTTTATCTCTTCGGCCAGCTCTCCACCGAATCTCCAATGTACCAGTGTAGCCAATACAGTTGATATCACTTCCTGTACTCGCCTACAGCTTTTCAGATTAAACTTGATTGAACTTCAAGTTCATGGTTACTGCTTCACTCCTCAAGAGTCGTAGCATGAACTATGAACATCCTCCACAAATCCTCATCCTCATCCTTTAAGGGTAATAAACGGAAATACACGCCTTGAGAGATTATTTAAAAAAAATCGCGGAAAACTCTTTACTTCTTACCAAAAGCATATTTATTTATTTATTATATACAAACGTCACAGTAAATTTTTTGACGTTTCAAAAATATTGGAATATAATTTTAAAGTGCCAATTAAAAGTAGTAATATTACATTTCGTATACCGTGTGTATGTATGTATTTAGAATGATGTTTGCATAAATAATGTTGTGTGTGTGAGAGAGAGAGAGAGGGAGTGAATGTGAGTGTGTGATTATTATTTGAGTGTTTTAGGTTTCCTCTATTAGTTTTGAACTAACCTTGCACAGATCAACTTCAAAAATTGATTTCGACTAAGGTAGATTAATTCAATATCATTGAGAAAAAGTTATTGTACTGCGTTGTACATCTATAAATGACTGAGTTATAGCATATGTATGTTTTACAGAAGAAATTACGAACAAACTGGGGTTCCTAGTACGCTTAGTAGGTACTCGGAAATTTAATTTACTTAAGAGTTCTGGGCAATCTGTTAGTGAGTTAACTAGATCATATAGAAATCTCATATCGCTTATAATGTTACACAAGTATATATATATATATACTAAATTTTTGATATACCTAAATTGAGAAATTAAGGTTTTTTATACAAGTTTTTATTTTCCATTTGATCCATTAAAGTTTTATTTTCACGACAATAGATAGCCTACGTTGTTACTCAAGGTCTAATCTATCTCTGTATCAAAATTTATCGAAATTGGTTCAGCGATTTAGGCGTCAAAACGTACCCAACAGACAGAGTTGCTTTCGCATTTATAATAAATCTGGATTGATTTAATCTTTCCATAGGAAAATTAAAATTTTATGGTTTGTGAGTCACATGATTGGAAACGTAAATTAGAAAAGGTGACGTCATTAAAGGTTATCATATAATGAATAATAACAGTTGAGAGTTATTCGTTTTATCATGTAATGAGTCTATAACTATTAGTAAGTGTGTAAATGCTGGGATCAGAATTTAGATTATTAGATCCTGAAGAAATTTCATAAGTGAATTTATAGTAAAATCAACTTTGCACATAACACCCTTAACCTTAGTTTTGTTTATTGAACAATGACATCAGACGTTATCACGTGCTGATAATGCCGCGTGTTTGTGGCATATTTTTTATTTAGAATAAATAATATTGTTATATTACTTTAAACCATGTAATATTGAATAAATATTAATTCACAGGTAATATTTTCAACATATCAAATGTTGAAATAAAATTTCAAAACTTGTCTACTCCCGGATTATCGCTATCGAGTCGGAAAGCTCTCGCGATCGGTTTTGAACCCCCGGTGTAAAAGATGCATGTCAAACTGACCGTTACTTTCCGAACTGGGCAAGTCTGGGCAGGCCATGTACCGCAGCAGGAGCCTCGAGTCATCCGTGCAGGACTCGGCACGCGAAGGCGGGTACAGGCAGTCGTCGGTCCCTCTGAAATATTCAAAAACAAACCTTAAATCATACTCCAATTAAAAATTTTATTAGTACCTTATAAATAGCGTAATGAGACATCCGTCAATAATAAAAGATGTTAGTACCATTTCATCGAAACCACGTGGTAACTGCATTTACAGTTGTTTCCCTATACGTACGGTGGTCAAGATGAATTTGAGCTCAAGTGCCTTAGTAGTTTGTTAAGCAGTAGGATAAAAGAATACTGTAATATGTGACAGTTTTTCAGAACCATCGCAACACAAGTCCAATAGATGTCGGACGAATCAATAAGTATTAAGTTTTCTATTGGGATACTTTATATAAGAGCTTCTATGGATTCATATAAAAAAAAACAATAAGAGTCTCGCGGCAGCAATGTCAGTGCGAAAGACAGTTACCGCACCTTGCAGTTACCATATAGAGAAGAGAGATGGGGCACAGATAAATTTCTTTTTGAGATTTCTCTCTACTTGGGGCAGTCCGACTAGTGGCATATCTCCACCCTACAGAAGATCGTAGCCAAATAACCTTGTGTTGTGTTCCTGCGATGAGTAGACATTCCAGAGCTCTTGGGGTAGGCGAGGTTCAAGATCGGAGACGCGTTAGTGATACACCTATGGTATTACAAGCGTCCATAGGCTACGGTAGCCGCTTACAGTCAGGCGAAACGTATGCTTGTTTGCCACCTTTGTAGTATAAAAGTGACAAAATCTTTTTGTTTCTCTTCCTCTGTTTCGAGATTATTTATTATCATTACATTTTTTTTTTCTTAATAATGCAGGGATATCCGCCGTGGATTCATAATGTCGAACACCATCAATTGACTTACTCCATCGTTCATACTTCACGATCAGTCTATATACCTCGGCGAGGCGAGTATGCCTCACTACCATACTCAAGTTTCATGTCAAAGTGTCTCACCGGCTGTAGGTGAAGGTGAAGGGCGCCGGGTGGAACGGGCACGGCTGAGGCACTGGCCGCGGCTCCTTCCGGAACATCGTATTCAATGCTGCGTCGCCCGTTATGTACTCACATATCGACGTTAATGTGTCTTTCACTGTACAATAAGCTGAAATGATAACATAAAAAAATAAAGGAGTGAGAAAATACATACATGAGAGAGAGAGAGAGAGATAGCGGACACTTTTTTAACAAAAAACTAGCCCTTTTAATAAATAAATAAAGCCATCATACTATTAAATAAAGCCGGCCACACGTAACGGTCAATTAGAAAGGGTTACCTGTGCAGGAGTGCCTGCGCAGGCCGGCCGCACGTCGTAGTGTATATGGGTACATACACACGCACATGTTTACCGGTACGGTGTCACTCATAGAAATAGATTTTTCGCATGTTCATAAAACTGCATGGGTCTGTTCCAATTCTCACTCCGGTCTACCTGCGCAGGCACACCTTTACGGGTAGACAGACCTGTCTTGTAGACCGTAGCGTGTGTGGGAAGCCTAAGAGATTTCTTTAATGACATAACCAAATATTTAAGCTACCAAACACTTGGAACATGATGTTAGATAAATGAAAAATATAAATGTACTATAGTCGGCATGATTTCCGACAATTTCAACAATCATCGTCATATTTCAGCCTATATACATAAAACGTTATAAATTGTACACCTAAACTTTCTTCATGAATCATTCCGTCCGTTTATGAAAACCGTATGAAAATTAGTTCGGCAGTTTTCGAGTTTATCGCGTTCAGACAGACAGACAGACGCGGCGAGGATACTTTATTTTTTAATATGTAGAAATAACAAATAAATAATTCATAAACTATCATGAATTTTAATGTAGAAATAATATTGTTTTGGAAAAGAAATACAATAATTTGACATACAAATACATGTATGAGGATAACAATTATCGTATAAAAGACCCAAGAAAATAGAGGCGGTCCTCGAGTCAAATCAAACAATATTTTGCCACCATTCCTCAAACAAATGTCCCTTTTTTTCCATTTACGTCATACTCACAGGCGAATTCACTTGTCTCGCGGTCGAGTGACCAACCGAACACGGACTGATACATTCTTTAAGCTAAAGGTTTCTTTCTATTTCTTATATTTTTTATCATTGTGATAATATCATTTAATTAAAAATAGTTAGCCAATAAAACACCAAAAATAAATACTCATTCTATAATAAGAATTTCAAGAACTTGCTTTAAATTATAATAATGCATATATTTTATTTAATAAATCCTTTTAGAACCTAAACTCTGGGTTTCGTACGGACAAGTGTGAAAAAAAAAAAGAAAACGAATTACGTCGATTCGATTTACTTACGTAACGTAATTCGAGAACCTTACGTGACGTGAGTACGAGGGCTGCCTGAAAATAAAAGAAATCACAGAACCCAATCCCCGTACACAAAGTAGTAATAAATATAGACATTGCATACTAACTTTCTTTATATTGTAAAACATATTTGTGCTTCTCATGTATAACCAGACATCTGTAGCAGTCCTCGCTCCTGGAATAAAAAAAAATGTAGGTATATAAAAACCAATTAAACCAGGGAATTTTCTTTCTACACTTCGTCTCACTTGAACTTAATAAAAAAATGTAAAATAACCTAGAATCATCTAATTATACCATTTCACGAAGGTGTTGTTTTTCCTGGCAACACCATATCTCCGTAAATTCTTCATCAAAATTAACGAATGAAGCATCATTTTAAAGTTTAAGTTCCCCGCTATGATTAAAAATACTGTTTTCGTTAAAATGATTAAAATACTTTTCCTTTAGGAATATAACTAATAAACATATATTAAAGTCGCTATCTATTAACAATCTGTTTAGCTAATATAATTAGGGTTACCAACTTTTTTTTATATCAAATATAGCATTTTCGAGGCTCCTGAAAAAAAAAATGGTAGATAGGAAAAATATAAAAAAAATTAGTAGGTTTCAAATAAATATTTTATATTCCAACGAAATATTTTTACTGCTCCATAGACAAATAATAATGGGGATGAGAAAAATTCAAATTGACAATGGCATACCAAGTCTCGGTCAGAAAGAGATAAAGCTCAGATAAAAGATATATTATTATTATACTCCCTCCAAGGGACAAAGGCTATACGGTCTGTGTTCCATTTCACGCTTACATTTTGGAATAAATAATGTGGCTTCATTTTTTTATCCAGTAAAAATATAGTAGTTTTTTTTTAATAAATATAGTAATCGGACGCTTACTAGGATACTATTTTACCCGCCGTGCAGTTCGCGTATTTGGCAAAATGCTTGACATTCTTAGTTATTGCTCCACCACTTATAGTCGTAGAACGAAGTTCTTTTTTTAATCTGACTTATAATTTCAGAGTGTAAAGCGTTCAAATAACAATCTCTTGATATTAGTAGGTTAAATTTATAAGGTCATTCAGCCAGTAATGAAAAGGAGTGTTACGTGTGCGCTTGTAAGTGAGAGTGTGTGCGCGCGTGTATTTATTTGCGCGTGCACTGGGCTGCGTGCGTGTGTGTGTCTGCGCGCGTTTGTAAATGGATACTATTTAATTCTATAAAGAGTCTCACCTATCGTAGAGGAGGAATTTATCGTAAGAGTCACTCTCGTAGCACTCCCCTTTCATTTGTATGTGGGTTGAATTGATCGCGATCAAGCCGGGATTCCCCGATTGGAACCAGCTGCCCGCCCAGCTTTCGGGGAAAGTGCAACCGCCACCTGTAATAAAAAAAATGCATTGCTATAAATTTTTCAACAATCAACACACCTTTTTATTTTTCGATCTGACTATACTGTTAGCCTTAGGGGCCCTGGAGCCTTTACGGCTTCTACAGCTTTACCGGGCTTGGGGTCAACACACCGAAAATATTACTTGTACCGACGATTCCTCTCGTTCGTAGATGCAAAACTATATTTGATTTAAACACGGATTTGTGCAATCAACTCACACGCCGCCTATCGTACGTTGATGGTATTATTATATTATAGAATTTTACGCAAATGACAATACCAACTGTGCAAGACTTCACAACTCAATCGGAACATCGATGGGCGTAAATATTCGATATCTATACGAATAATAAAAGTGAAATGTCAATTTCAGTTTTTTACTAAATCCATATGAAAGTATTTATAGCTATCATGACAAAATATCAATTTTAAATATTTTTTATCTGTCTGTTTGTTCCGGCTAATCTCCGAAACGGTTGGACCGACTTTGACGGGACTTTCACTGGCATATAGCTGATGTTATAAGGTATAACTTAGTCTACTTTATATTTTAGATTAAACTAGCTGTGCCTGCGGCTCCGCTCGCGTGGACTACAGAATACCGTCGGTCGGGCGAGTACACGCGGGAATCGTGCTACCCCCCGCTCAAAGGCTTGCAGGCAAAAATGCTTTTATTGTGAGTGGTCCTTAGATGATAGATATATGATATCGTTGACATTTTGTAGGTATTTTTAAGATCTACAATTATGTACGATATTAATTGTATATATCTCGTATGGTTTACTCAACGTAAGCCATTTAAACGCCCCAAATGCGTCTTTTTTCCGAGTTGATTCACCATTATCGTCATTGCTTATGTTACATTATCTTACAAAATATATCTTATATCCTGGCCAGATACCATAGCTATGAATTAAAATAAAATAAATGTAAATTGGATAAGTGGGGTTCGCGTGAAAAGAACATAAACGGACAGACAGACAGAGAGACGTTGAGTTTTATAATATGTACAGAAGGTATCAAAATGTCTGATATTTTGACAATTATCCGATAATTTTGATATCTATCAAAATCAGTATACTTTTATAAAAGGAAAGATTCTGACTAACTCGCAGAAATGAAATGAAAATTAAAAATATAATTAAAACTTCAAAGTTTTCAAACAGACAGACATCAACGGTAGATACTTTTGAAGGTTTGACTCTGAAACTTTCGACTCTCAAACTTAGTCTTAAATCCATAACATTATTTTTGTTTGTTTATTATTTATAACTAGTCGTGCCTGCGGCTCTGCTCGCGTGGACTACTAAAATGGTTTATTTTTATTTTTTATGCGGAACCCTAATTATTTTTCAAAAATAAAAGTAGCCTAAGTTATGCATTATAACTTCAGCTATCTGCCAGTGAAACGCTCTTAAAAATCGGTCCAACCGTTTCGGAGATTACCCGGAACAAACAGACAGACAAAAATTTTAAAAATTGTTTTTCACAGATATAGATTTTTTTATGATAATTTGTTTGAGAGCTGTGTTCGTGCCCATGCGCGCCCGAGAGAAGAGACAGTTGAAAAAGGTAGGGTTGGTGAAAGGGAAACCAAAATGGTCGGCAATCGCAATACTCCAAATCATTTTTTTTTATAATAGCTCGGCATATTGACTGTACTGTACCTGATGGTAAGCACACTACAAGCCAAACACAACGACGACCACAAAGAGATCGAAATCCATCGGTGGTCGCCGCTGTCATGCCGGCCTGTTTAAATCGGCCCATTTTGGAACGTGTACGTTTTGTTCCGTTTTATACAGACTTTAACTGTATTATTTTGTATATATAAATAAAATGATTGAGGTCTGCTTTGTGCTGGATAGATTTTAATCAGTTTTTTTTTTGTTTTCACCTTATCTACGAAATTTTTATCAAGATATCTTCATAATCAATAGTTCTGTAGTTAACGCGTGCGGAACCGCGGACACAGCTAGTTTACAATAAAATAATAGTTAACGGGTGAACGAACTCCAGTGTTAACTTGAAGGGCGGTTAACTGCATATAAAAACCCTTTCAAATTGTCAATAGGGTTATGAAACAAAAGATCTACAAATACTAGGCCTTTGTTATTCCAATCTAGAATTCGTGGACATCTTAGGGTTTCAAATACAATTTTGTTCGTTTATATGTTTTTTTTAATGACAGATGTGAACATACTTGTAGAGGTCCACGTTATAAGCTTAAAGCGTTTTAATAATCTATCTATACATATAATAAAATTGAAGTGTCTGTTTGTAATGTAAAAACAGGTTTTTACTAAATGCATATGAAAATATACACGGTACCTATAACAAAACCCCATTTTTGTCTGTTTGACTGTTTATTCCGGGTAATCTCCGAAGCAGTTAGACCGATTTTGACGGGACTTTCACTGGCAGATAGCTGATGTTATAAGGACTAGCTTAGGCTACTTTTTACTTATTACAGCTGGTAATATATACTAGTGGTCGCCCAGTGGTCGAAAATAATTATTTATAAGTTTGAACATTATTAAGGTTCTATTGTCAAATACTATACTTCTACAATCACAGATATTGCTAAGGCACACTGTTAATTTGCCTACAAAAAGATCTTTGAACCAGCCCTAACAAATACATATTTTTTTACCTGTATGATATTGGTATACAACTTTCTTTTTATATTGAGATTTTATATTAGATTTATATTTGTATATTGAGCGAGCAGTATTTCACTAATAACGAATATATATATATTGTAATAATAAATTAATTTATTATAGTTATGTTTAACATTCAGTAATACTATAGACGAATAATATTAAAGACAAACAATATTAATCTATTCTCAATCTGACGACAGACTTTAACAACAAACAAAAGAGTATATATACGTGTTTGTGTCAGATACACGGTAGTGTGTGTAATGTTTTTTTTAATGATTTAATTTTTTTTATGCATTTTTTAAAAAAAATATTAGTATGTTGCACTCCTTCTCTATATAAACTATAAGTGTGGGAAATTTCATAATCCTCCGTCCGCGCAATTTTCATAAAAAAGGGGTACAACGTTTCTGCTTCACGTATAAATATATAGATATTTATACTACAAAGGTGGCAAACAAGTATACGGACCGACTGATGGTATGCGGCTATGGCGGATGGTATGGTATGGCTTTGCCGACCTTGAACCCCCTGCTCACCGCAGGAACACAACACATGGTTACCTCCTAAGAAATTTCTCTGTGCCCTACCTCTCTTAAGCAATTATCACAGATATGAGAAAATGGCAGATGCAGACTTAAGAATAACAAATGTGGCATGGGCTAGCTACCATCTAAAGTTGATAATTTACTGGTGTGTTCTGGCAGCTGCACTTGAGACCCAGTCCCTTCCACTAGGCTTAGCGTATTATTGTTTTGAGTCACGTCACAGCACTACTAAACATCAGGTAGGAGTATGTGGCCAAACGATAACTTATAAAAACCAAAAATTCCAAATAGAAGTATAGCCCGCGCAAACCGTTAAACTACCGCGGTTCGTATGAGATAAATAAATATTAGAAAAACCGCTTCGCTGATTAACTTAGCCCACAAATATTAATTCACCATTGTTCATACGGACCCTTTGTTTCAGACCAGGTGTTCGCTCGTTCTCGTTCCGTTACGATGCTAAACGCACGGCAGGATCGGAGGTTACACGGTCCATGCACAGAGTCCATGGTTATGGAAACAGATAGGGGTTTGAATTCTCTTGTATACTATGTTTAAACGCGTACGTATGTTCAATTATTACTTTTATATACATACTAGCTGTGGCCACGGCTCCGCTCGCGTGGACTACAGAATACCGACGGTCGAAAGCACGCGCGAATCGCGCTGCTCCCGCTTAAAAGACGGAAGACAAAAATGCTTATTGTGGGTGATACTTAGAAGATAGATATATACTAATACTATAATAAAATCAACAATTATGTAGATCATTAAATGGATATATCTCGTATGGTTTACTCAGCGTAAGCCATTTAAGCGCCCCAAATGCGTCTTTTTCCGAATTGATTCACCATTATCGTCACTGCTTATTTCGTATGTTACTTTATCTCACAAAATATATCCTATAACCTGGCCAGATAATATACCTATGAATTAAAATAATAACCATGTAAATCGGATACGTGGTTTTCGCGACAAAGAACATAAACGGGCAGACAGACAGAGAGACATTGAGTTTTATAATATGTATAGAAGATACCCTAGGTGGTGACCCTAGGTGCGAATATTTTGCATATTATAGAATGTACACAGTCTAACAGCTGTTATATTTTAAACAGTTTGTCAACAAATGACATCCCTAATAATTTTATTTTTTATTTATATTTTACGAAAATTTTAAGGTTGAAAATAATGGTTCAGTCATGATTCAGAATTTAGGGAGATATGATGTTACCACAAAACAACACCTTTGAGGAATTACTTACATAATTGATCTTTTGATTAAAAAAAAATCAAAATTTATTTATTACGTTTTTCAGGTTTACATTACAAATTATACAGTGACTTCCAAACTAGGCAGAGCCTGTATCTTGGAAGCCAATATGCGATTTATCAAAAAACATTTTTTTTTTAGAACAAAACCCTTTCGGTGGTCGTACGAGATTAATTTTATTTTTTTATTTTTATTGATGTTCAGACATATGATTATTTTTTCGTTCGAAAGGGGATACCTCAAGGTTGATGGTCCTATTTTAATTTCATTGGCATTGGATCTTCGACTTCGATGAAACATCAGAAAACTCGCAAAATAATTTTCTTTTTTGTTAAAACTCATCTTGTTTTCTCTTGCCAATCCGTTAAGCAATATAATATAACCTGGCTGGGTAATAAACGACAAAGATGGTCGACCAATTAAATAAACGAGAGAGCGCTATACAAATTAATAATTCATTTGTCTGTCAGTCTCTCTGACAGCACCAGATCTCTGAAACTAATTGAGGTTGAATTTTAAATAATTGAAGCGCCCTGGAATCACCTGTTTCGCTATAATGACATTTAACAGCCGGCAGGGATATTGCGAAATTTATTTGACATTACTTCTATAATAATATCTGTGTCAAGCAGCTGTTATCGAAAACTTGAAAATAAAAAAAAAATCTGCACCTGTGTACATAAAATGTTATTCTTTTCTGAGAAGTAATTCTTTTCTGGCGTAACAAAATAAAAATACCTCTATAAATTGTATCCCGCGCGCCATCAACATGAAGCCATCAATGATAATAGTGTCAATTCATTATACTGACTTTTATTTTTTATATTGTTATTTTGAATTGATTAAAATAATGTTTATTTTAAGAAGCGAAATAAAAGAAAAACTAGAAGAGTAACATACAGAATGATTCTGCAAGTCCATTCGAAGAGCGATTTGTGAGTTTTTATTATTTTTAACGTGGAACTTTTATTCTATCGCCCCAGAATTTTTCGTTCAGCTATCGATTATGGCGTATTCATTTCGGCGTAGTGGCCACAATCTCACTTGATTTTAAATGTCGATGTGGCCCAAGATTATAATACGCTAAACCTAGTGGAAGACTGGCTCTCAAATGCAGCTGACGGAACACACCTATTGGTGCTTGGCGACAGACTTTCAACTTGAGGGTGGTAGCTAGCCAGGCGGGCATTAGGAAAAGCCCTACCACCATGCTATGGTTTCCTCACGATGTTTTCCTTCACCGAAAGCTCAGGCTCATTGCAGGAATTCGAACTCACTTCAATCGACGCGAAGTCGTACACACTACCACTGAGCCAGCATTGCTTCAAAATTTATTTACAAGTGCTTCATTTACACGTTGTACCTACTTCAGTGACTCGGTTTTGTCACTTTTCTTCTACTCAATAAATAGCCTTTATCCAGCCATCCAGCCTAATTATCCATGAAGAAACGAATAGTGTCGTGGAAGTCGGTAGATTGTCCACCAGATAAAGAATGGAGACCCCTCAAGACATACAGTCGTTCTATGCTAGAAATAGGGAGGGCGATATTTTCACTCGCGTTAAATTTGGATTGTACATGTGCGGTTTCATACATATGATATTGCACTACAGATTGCTAGATTGGTTGACGTTTATGATCATCTCTAGCTCGTGCCTAGTGGCTACCTAGATAAATAGGCTAAAAAATGCAAATCTGACTGGTAGTTGTAGAAATTAGCGCATTCAAAGAAACAAAAAATAATCTTTCGAGTTTTATTATTAGTGTAGATTTAAGACATCGAGAACAATAGGTGACTGACTACACAGTTCCGCACATCCCTATAATATGATTTCGACTGCAGTCCTCATCAAAGCTTTCCTTAATCGTATAAAATTCCACTTTCGGCGTGGTCGACTCATTCAACAACGAACAATCCGAGAGTACACAACTTTTGAAAAATTATTTTAAACACTCTATAATATATTGAAAATAATACAATATGCTGCTAACACGCGGCATTATGGTGACGTGTGACGTCACCGTTGAATAAACAAAACCAAGAATCAAATCAAATCGTCAAAACACTACTACCGGTTCGGAATACATCTCTGTCATCGAGAAGGCAAGCAAGAATCTCGATCGAGTTACAATATGTTAAAAGTTCAGGGACCTTCGAGAGATTTCGGGATCGTCTCATTTGGGTATAAAAGCGAGCCGCAACGCGAGTTAGTGCAGTTCTAATTTCAAAAGCGAAGTGAAAACGATAAGCGAAATAAAAGATGAACTACAAGAGCAACATACAGGCTAATTCTGCAAGTACATTTGGTGAATGATTTGTGAGTTTGTTTTGTTTTGCTATAATTTGTATTTCTCTGAGAACAAATAAATAGTTTTCGTGAAACACTATGGCATTTTATTACCTACGGGCGTAACAATATATTAAAATATTTCTCTGAAGCATAAAACCATTCCAACTAAACACGCCGGGAAATAATATGATTCAGTTTCATTTTCTGAATGCCTAATGAACTTCGCTCATTTGCGACGGCCGCTTCGTCTCGTTCCGTCTTGCGCTCGACAGTGTGTAAGAGCGAGACGGAAGATGTTTGTTAGTCTCCTCACCTGCGAACAGAGGGACTACGTGCAACCAATTTCACATAGAAGCCATTTTCTCGAACAAGGGCATTAATTAATTTTGTATTGATAATTTTGTATAGTGGACCCGGTTTCCCGTTAGCTATCGAAGGATTTGTTAGAGGCTAAAAACAAGCCTTTCAATTTTAAACTCGGATCAGTTAGCCTTATTTGTTTAATTTAATGGAATGGAACTTTTCCTTTTTCATGCATATTTTACATCTATTTTATAGTAAGAATAAATGTGTAAAATCGTTTTTCAACACCTATCGTAAATCGTTATCGTAAATGAGAATGGATTACCGTGGACTGACTCATTCATCCGTGGACGGAAGAAACATAAAATAATATTTGATAGCATGTTTTTTTTTTTCGAACTGACTACTCTGGTGCCCTGGAGGCCTTGACAGCTTCACCGGGCTTGTGGGCGAGCGCAGTAGGCATTCAGCCGAGTAATATGAGCAACTAGCGCAAGGGTGACCAAGTGGCCGAACATCGGCTTGGGCTGTTGCTGTACTATCCATAATTCGAGCTAACTAACTATACATATATCCTTCCTTAGAAGAAAGGAAATATATATGCGTAATGTATTAAATTGGTCTGTCGGGTCCAATTCTTAGAAAAGGTCATGACACTTTACTGACACAATTAGTATAGGGACATAAAAAAATACAGTTAGAATTGAATCACCGATATAAAGAATCGCTTTTTAGGGTTCCGAAGTCAAAAGTAACCTTTATAATTTCGCTATGTCCGTATGTCTGTCCGCGGCTTAGTTCAGAGCTTCTTAGTAGGTACTAGAAAGCTGTAAATTGGTATGGGTATTAGCAAAAAGTTAAAAGGTAAATTATCAGAGGTAAGTAGGCTTTACAAGTTACCGAGTAATAGTCAATCAACTTATAAAATGTATTCGGAGAAGTAATTTCGTGTAAATCCCATTTAAAATTACTTAAATACCTCTCTTTAAAGGATGATTCATGTTCAAGGATGTCAAGGATGTTCATTCATTGGCCGGGTGCCGCGCTGGCCCGATGTAACATGAATGATCCTTAAGTCTCCATATTGTGACGGGCAACTACGGAACCCTACACTGCGCGTGGCCCGACACGCACTTGGCAATTTTTTTATACAGACAATGCTTCTTTTAGTGTAATGGCAACTCTGGAATAGAATACTTTTGTAATCTTTAAGCAAACCACTAACAAAATGGCGGCTTCCTTGTTCAAACCTGTCCAGGGAATTTTTACGGCAACTTAAAATGCATGTTCCCAGTTATTATTATTCATAATCCACTTCACTTGTGCACAATAACCGTATTACATCAAATAAAATTTGATGATTTTCTTTTTAACCGTATCGAGTAGCCGGTTATAATTTTCAGGGAATAGTCTATATTCTATACCAAGTAATAGTAAAAAAAATACCAAGAGAATGTAAATAGTAAAATAATACAAACAAATTTCTCAAAATTAATTAACTACCCATTATAATATGCAGACCGTTGGATTACGGGACGCGGGGCAGCGAGTGTGCACGGATATACACGATATCGAAATAATACCCTAAATCTTAGGATCAATATTTTATGCACGTTATTGCAACTGTAATAGATATTTAATGATAAATAAAGTATTGGACATAAATTATATTGTTGTCTTTACTAAAATTGTTATCAAAAAACGTTTTTTAGTTTTGTTATTAACAAAATTTTCTATTATTACTGGTTTATTTTTCTAATAAACTTATAGTTATTGTTAATTATAACTATCTATATATTCACAGGTACCTTCGAATTAAATATATACCTTAAACAATATTTTATAAAAAACATTAACAAAAAGGTGCTAGGCCACTGCAAGTTGGTAAAGCGCCCAAAATTCTGGCAGAATTTCCGCAAAAAGCTAATATATATTAAAAAAAAAACAATATTCGTGTAATCTCTACACGCGGAGGAACCTTCTTTAAATTTAATAATTTGTATTGACAATATAATTGACTCAAAACACGTTAAAAAATACTTTTGATTGACTGTGTAGTTTTTTTAAACGCATTATTGTAAATCGATCTTTGTAAAGTAATCTCATGTGTAGTAGTTGTAAAAATAAAACCACGAAAACCCTTAAGATAAACGTCTATTGCTGCCAGCGGCTGGCATTAAACAGATATTATTGGTTGGTCTTGTTCCCCTCCCGCGTCTCGCAGACCATAGGGAGAACCGCGCTTACACGCTCCCTCGACGCACACAACTCTCCACGGCAAAGCCAGTCGAATTATACTCGTATAATATAATAAATTGCACGAAAACAGAACATCAGACAAAACATATTTATCAATAAATTAAAATGTCCCTTCCAGAAACGTTAGATTGTTAAGTCGACCGGAATCAAATTTACCCGCAAACATCGTTGAAAATCGTTCCGGGCCGCGAGCCCTTGCATTCATTAACTAAATAAACAGCCCGCCAATAAACTGGGACGCCATTTTCGAAAGTGATGTAAACAACCGCCATATTGGCTCATGAAATTGCCGCGAAAGCATAGAGTGTTTTGTTTTTCATTATAATTAACCCGTTCTTTTTTTGTTTTCTACGCGCGACAAGGGTCTTGTTTTACATTGGCGCTTACATAACCAACGAATGTGTAGATACGAATATGGGTCATTTACAATCATCTGTACTATATACAAATATCATAACACTTAAGAGATTGTTTGTTTTTTTATTAAAACGCGCTAATTCTGGAACTACCAGCCAGATAAAAAATAAGTATGTTTTTGACAGCATATTTATTGAGGATGGTAAGTAGTAGGCTAGGGCTAGGAGCGGAGCAGTAATCAATTAACATCAAACAATTTGACAAGTACTGGAAGTGTGAATAATGACAGACTACACGGGTGAAACCTTGGGACACCGCTATCATATACTCGTATATGTATACAAATGTAATACATCGGAAGTTTTTTTTTTGTTTAAACACGCTAAGCACTGAGACTTCCAGTCGGATTCAAAAAACTCTTTTTGTATATGATAGCCAGATACACGAGGAATAGTATATATAGGCTTTCTAGCATTAGGCTACTTCTCTCTCAGCTAGCCTTAAATATTGATTTTTGTTAAGTCGGAATAAATAGCGCACCCTAACTGCTTTATACGCGTGCGCTGGCGTAATGGTTAGTGAAACGTAAATACAATGTTGTGCTAAAATATTGCTCCTTAGTACAACTAAAAAAAGTCTACGATACCGTGTGCCTATCTATCTTATACATAGGTCACACGAAAGTATTTTATGACAAAGTTTTATTGAAAATTGAAATGTGATTTATGAGCATTATTATTAGGCATGACATAGTAATCGTTACGAACGAAAGTCACTTGTATCATCAAGACAATTTTATGTAGATAAACATTGCCCTTTATAGCATGTTATTTGGACGAACAGTTTGGGAGATAATGTCAAGTTCAATTCAACACTCGGCTCGGGTCTATAACTACAGGTCTAGTGGCGTGAACGACCCGTGTGACTTGACGATTGAAATAGAATTTCATTGAAAGGAGTTGAAACCACGGGGCACAGCTAGTACATATGTATAGCTCCAATACACACGGAGTAATCCTTAAGCAAAAGGGTCCGTGTATCACACGAACTTATCAAGTATGGGGGCTAATTCACGACAATTGATATTTGACATTCACAATTAGATAATTGGATCCCACGTCTTGAATTCCGCTTTGTAACGGCTGCCCCAGCGTTGGTGACACGGTCCTGTCTCGCAAATCGACGAACCTAGTAAGCGACGTCACATTACTTTATTTACATAGGTCCATCCATAATTTTTTACACTATAGTAGGTGTTAATGCGAATTATAAACCGTTTTGCAACAGTTTCTTATCGACATTCTCTTCAGCTTTATATTATTATTAGTAGTAGTAGTAGTAGTAGTAGTAGTAGTAGTAGTAGTAGTAGTAAGAGTTTATTATATGTTTTAGATTCAGCATATACTTATACATCACAACTGTGAGAAGGCAGTCTTCAGTATTTGCAGGACGGTCTGATCTCTTCGACCGGTCGTTGTTGTAATAATCATTACATAGTATAAAACAAAGTCGCTATAATCTGTCCGTCCCTATGTATGCTTAAATCTTTAAAACTACGTAACGGATTTTGAAGCGGTAGTAGATAGAGTGATTCAAGAGGAATGTTTATATGTATAATACATACATAATATTGTAGAGAAACACTGGTAAATTTAGAGGTTTCTAAGTGATGTCGTAAATAAACACATTTTTTGCGCTTACTTTGCAAACGCTGGCTGAACCCCACGAGATAAATAAAAATAATGTACTACAGTATTGTACACCTTAAAAAGGTCAACAAAAAAGTCCGCGATGGTATATGTCTATCTCTTAAGGATAACCCACAATAATCATTTTTTATCCTTTACATTTTACGGGAAAAAATGGCTTATTTACGAAGTGATTTTAAGCAATACAGCATTAATCCTTATCCAATTAAGTACCTTTAATACATTGTCCATTTAATATAGATCAATATAGCCCTTTACAGCATGTAATTTAAATGAATATTCCCGAAGATATTACAGATTTAAAATGTAGGGAAGTGCGGCGGTACCGGCCCTATAGGTATACCATGGTCAATTAATTATGTCGCTCTTTCAAGAGTAACCTCTAAACAAAACATCTTTGTATTATCTAATGACAAAAAAGCTGTAAATGTTGTTTATAAGGACGAAGCCCGTGCGAAGCCGGGGCGGGTCGCTAGTCATTAATATAAAAGAGTGTGCGTATCTCAGTACACGTGGCATAAGTAAAATTTCCTTGGCTATCAAAAATAAGTTTTACTCGCTGTTAGCGATTCTGATGTCACTATGCAGAAAAGAGTATATCAACTTGTGTCTGAAATCGAGAATAAATTGTCCAGACTTTTCGTTTGGGGTCGGAATAATTTAGTCTGATTCAAACTCACCAAGACACAAGTTTGTGCGTTTACCGCTACGAAAACACCATTTACTGTGGTCCCGCAACTCCAGGAAACACCGCTAATCATCTCAAAGAGTATTGCAATCCTGGGTGTCGACATCTCCAGTGACGTTCAGTTCCGTAGTCATTTAGAAAACAAGGTCAAGCTGGCGTCCAAAAAGCTCGGTGTCTTGAATAGAGCAACGTGGTACTTCACCTCGGGGCAAAGACTGCTGCTGTACAAATCGCAGTCCAACCCATATGGAGTACTGCTGTCATCTCTGTGCGGGAGCACCTGGACATAAGCTTGGCCCATTTGACTCAAACCCGAGCTGTGAGAATTGTTGACGATCCCAGTCTCACAAGCGGTGTCGAACCTTTAAGGAGGGACTTTGCCTCCTTGTGCGTGTTCTACCGTTTGTATAACGGGTTGTGTTCTGAGGAATTGTTTGACATGATGCCAACGGCTACCTTGCACCATCGCATCGCCCGCCATCGGCAGGGAGTTCATCCTCACACCTTGGAATTTAAATGGTCGCGGACAGTCCGGTTTCATAGGAAATTTCTTTCGCGAACACTGCGGATGTGGAATGGGCACTCTGCTGAGGTTTTCCCAAGGGACTATAGTATGGGATTCTTCAAAAGAAGAGTGAATAGGTTTTTAAAATGCCGGTATCGCTCATGTTATGCTTCTGGTGTTGCAAGAGTCCATAGGATACGGTGAACGCTTACCATCAGGCGGACCGTATGCTTGTTTGCCACAATCGTGGTATAAAAAAAAAATGCAGACCTGATACCCGTACTACCTAGGAAAGAGACTGTCTCTACGATAATGAATATTAACAACTTTTATATATTGCAACACTAGCTTAAAAGTATAAATTATAATATGAATCATTGGTAAAGTTAAAGGCTTCTTCAATAAATATCCGTCTCTAAAGTGCATTAACATTAATTGTAAAACAATTATTTAATAATATTGTTAGCTTCGCGTAGATTACGATATTGTTAGCAACGGCTTAGCATTTTATAGCTTTTTTATTTATGAGGGTTATAAGGCTATGTAGCTTCACGCTATGATCCTAAGGAGCGAAGCAGCAACGATGAAATCCAAGCAATCTGGAAAGCTGTAGGCAAGTACGGGAAGTGAGAATAATGATAAGGCTACATTGAGTGCGCTGGCAGCGGGAATAAATTTAACACGGGTAAAATCGTGTGGCATAGCTAGTCATACATTAAAAAAATCATAAGCCACATACAAGTAGCGTCTCGCGTGTTTTCTTTTTAACACATGCAGCCTTGCCACGTGTCTTATTTTCACTAAGCGTATCCTGGTCCATTCAAACATGGATGCATTACTATCTATTTACTATACTGTAGATACATATAAACTTCCGTGTCAATATGACAGTAAAAGCAATATAAAATAGAAGATATTTACAATATAAATATAAAATTAATAATCCCCCTATTATTTCCAAGGGCTTACTATAGATGGGGACACCTGTCTCGTCAACTCCGACTTGCATTTCTTGATACTTTTGTTTCAATTCAATTTAATTTTGTTAAAAATTGTGTCTTATTGTAGGCCACCAAATAATCAATATTAACATACTTTGGCAGAACAATTTTCGAAGTTATACTTCTTTTGACGCGTTCAGAAGAGTTTAAAATTGAGAACAGCGCGCGTATTATGTGACAAGTTTGACATGATTAAGTTAGCCATGAATCGCAGGACAACTAGATACCGTGAGGCTTTCCACCCTTATGTAGTGGATATTTCTCTAATCCGCAAGAAGCGTTTTGCTTCGTCATTCACAATGCGAACGGTTAAGGAGTGGAACTCTGCCGGCGCCTGTTTTCCCGCCTAATTATAACTTGGGAGTCTTCAAGCAATAGATAAGCGCAATCCATCGTTGGCCTCATCTTTACTTACCATCAGTTGAGTTCGAGACAAAGCGCATAAATTTAAAAATTAAAAAAAGATGATAATGTGCATTCATTTTAAATGTATATTTTTAATTATGTTCAAATATTTCAATACATTTTAATCACATGAACAAATTTACAAATTAAAAAATAAAAGTCTAAAAAATGAATTTATCAAAATATTCTCCCTTAGCTTCAATGCACTTTTTCATATGAATAAATCAATTTTGAAAACATTTATTTCACTCCTCCGTGCTGACCTCGAAAAGATACTTTTTATAAACTTCAGCAGTCACTTCCGTTGATAAAAATCATTGACCACGTAAATAATTCTTGATTTTTGAAAACATGTGAAGTCGCTTGGTGCCTGGTCAGGACTGTATGCAAGATGACCAATAAAACCCGATTTTTTTTCAAAAATTCGTTTGTCTCTGGTTGTGTAAGAGCTGACATTATCATGGCGCTAGGTGATACAGCGTTTTTGGTTCGACAATAACTTCTGGCAAACAAATAGTCATGCACCAATCGCTATTCATTGTACGACAATCCTCCATAGCGACAGTTTAGTTTTAAAAAAGTAGCAATCGTCCTCTTAGCTTAGACCGCAAACTCCCTAATTTAGTTAGTTTTGGCTCACCTGGAAATACCCAAATAGTCGATTGCTACTTTGTTTTGGGATCGTAGCTGTAATTCCATCTTTCGTCACCTGTCACTATGCCCCACATCAAATTTGACGTCTCTTCATTTAATCTGGTAGGCGCGCTCCGTTTTTTGAGGCTCAGTTAAATTGTGAAGGATTCATCGGGACACAGATTTTCACATCCAAATGTTTTTGTAGGTTTGACTGTATCTGACTCATGCCTATGCCTAAATTGCCCGAATCTCATGGTAGGTCACTTTGCCCGTCTGTTTCGATCATACGACATACAGCATCGATGTTTTCGTTGTTGATAGCGGTAGACGGACGACCGTCACGAAATTCGTCACTGACATTAATACGACCATGTTGGAATTCTGCAAACCAGCTGTAAGCAGTCGACTTACGTGCTTCTTCATTGCCAGTTTGAAGGCGAGCGACACTCTGCTGAGGCGTCAAAATACTTTTAAAATCGTAGTACATTATATTACGAATATTTTCACCAGTTAATTCCATGATGACGTAGACACGCAATATTTAAAATGGTGCCAAAATGTAAAAACAAGTCACAAATAATGAAACAAACTGCATTTTAAAGCTAAAGAGTTCCATTTTCAAATGTCGTATGTAGTATTTAAATATTCTTAATGTGAGTAGCCAGTTACGGAAACTTTTAGTGCGCCCTACGATCATTGGCTAACTTCATAATGTTGTTGGCACAAAGGATAACATTTTTTTAGAGTTATTTATTATGGCAATGATCGGTACTATGATTATTTACAAAAGGAGAAGCTCCATTGAAAGGAAGAGACGAATGTTCAGCTTTCGAATGGAGTTATGCAAGGCTACCTCAATTTCTGCTGAACCTCAGTTGTATTATTATTATTATTATCAGTATTAGGATGACAGAGTAGAAGAGCTATAATTACAAAAATCTAAGTAAAAGGTGCAAATGAATACTTACGATTGTTTTACCAACATCTTACGGCGTGTGAATCAAGTCGGTAAAAAGTGAATTTAAAAATTTTAAGTGCAATCTCCGTGAATCCTTGGTTTCAACACACAAAATGCATTAAAATCACCCCAATGTAGACTACTCGAATAGAATTACATTCGTTATAGTACAAACCATTCAATATGAACTTCAATACTAAGTTACCACAAAGTTATACTGGCATAACACAACAAGTTAACTTAACGACTTTACAAATTAAGTTAACTTTACCATGTCGTACTTCCATCGAATGATGCGCGCGCAGTTCTCAATTTTACCCTCTATCAAAAGGGCTAGAAGAAGTACATAGATCTTCGAAAATAAAAATCTTCGACTTCTAAAATGTATTATTAACCTTCGAATAGATTATAATCAATCCATATCAATAAAGCAAATCTTCAACTATGACTCGGTATAAAAATACCTATATTAAAATATAAATGAAAATGCATTCAAGTATCAAAATGAGCGATCGTCGTATTGGGTCCACACCGGTAACCGAGAGCTCAGGTGTTTTATAAAGACGTTTTTCTTGTCCCCCGAGTCCTGCGGCGCACCGCCGCGCCGCGCCGCGCTTTGCCACAGGCCGTGCACATGCACGCTAGTGTTGTACGTAATATCGACGGTTTGTTTCTTTTTTTTATTACGGACAAAGCATAATTCCTATTGTAAATTTGTTATAATAATAATAATAATAATTTATGTATGGAAATATATACCAAGTATGAGCTAGAAACGTAATCATCGTGTTTATGCTAGCCTGTATTTATCATTGTATTGTAATTTACACTAGATAACTGAATGTGGGTAATGTATACACTAGCTTTTGATTCTGAAATTCTCGTCACCAATAAAAGCAAATATCACATGTTTATTAAAAGTTTGATCTGCCCTGATTTGGCCATAGACTGTGTGGGAATAATAATACTCCACTTTCCAAATATAATGGAGGATGTATAATTTCTTGTAACCTAAAACGATGATGCCTTAGTGGAAGCATTTTCGGACATCATGTCAGTTTACTTGGGTTCAAACCCTACAAAGAGCTTAAGTTTATGGTGAAAGATAACTATCGTGAATGAGCTACAGAATGGTACATTGCTCGTAGGATGGATGACAATGAGTTCTCGAGTGGCGGCCTCGTACCGGAAGAAGCAGCGTGTGCTGACCCTCCACATGATGGACAGACGAACTGGTGAAAGTTACGGGAACTTGGGTTACATGTCTTGTGTTCCTGCAGAGAGTAGTTACTAGAGCTCCTTCGTGAAGGGGCAACGCACTAGTGATACCTCTGGTGTACAAGCGTCCATAGGCTTTTGCAACCTAAGTTGTATAAAAAAATTTCTACCACCAGCTAGTTGAAAATCAATCGTCAAGCGCCTACAGGTACAGGTAGTGTTCCGGCAGCTGCACTAGCGAACCAGATTCATTTAAACTAACCTTGATTTTAAGCCACATATTCGCTTAAAATCATGCGAGATTATTAAAAAAAAAAAGAAAATGTGTTCAGCAGTTCACATGAGTCAGAAGTGAAACGTTCAGAAAAAATATTTTTAAATATCCTAAATCAGCGGGATTCGAACTATCGACCACTCGTGCGTACTGCGTATGAAGTCTGGTCGTCTCACACCACTAGGCCAATCCGACGACGATTACAATTATGAAAATCAGGACTTGCATTAACCGTGCATAATGTAAATGTATTCTATCTCATTCTCTCGGAGGCTAAATCCTATAGATGTATATGGTTATCTCTTTTTATTGTCGCTTTTTCGTTTCATCGAGTTTCAAATCACAACAGTGCTAAAGAAGTTTTCACTTCAATTAAAAAACGTCTTTATAGATATCGATAGTCGATAACTCCAGCACTAGAAGTGAAGCATCTGTCAAAGTATGACAAATATTGTTTTTACGTTGTCCGGGCGCGTTCCTAAGATATACTAAGAATCTCGAGTCTCCATGAGAGAAGGATTTAAATCATATTTTATGAAATACCTCTCTAGCAGGTGGATGCCGCGTTTTATAACGGCGGGCCTGTAATTGAATCATAAACTGTTTTGTTTGTATTGAATAATTCATTATCGGAGGTTAAGGCATATTGTTAGATTTTAATAGTACTACGACAATGTGACTGCACTTTAACTGATGGTAAGCAATGTACAATTAAAACACAACGGCGACTACCGAGAAATCGAAAATCTATCACCGGTCATCATTGTCATGCCGTCATGCAAGCCTCTTAGCGATTGGATATTCACTGGCTGATAACGAAACGCGACAAAGGGGTCGTTGAAGTATTACGTAAGAAGATTTTTGTAATTTCTGACCGCCCCCTCTCCCTCGTCAGCAAAAGTAAGCAAAGCTCTTACCATTCCTCCCGTGCTCACGTAAAAAATTCTATATGTATTTTTTAATCTGTTCTGGCTTCCTTATTGATTCATGAGCAGCAGTTAACAAGTCCAGAAACAGGGAATTTATAGTCTATGGAGGAATTCACTTATAGCGGTTCGCTACTAGGGATAATGGAAGTCCATTGGAAGACCGCGCGCCTCACATACGTGGGTTTGAAGGTTGAATCCCACACACACCTCTGGATTTTTGAAATCTAAGTGCGGATTCATATCTCTACCATGTGTAACCATGATCCTGGTTTCCCTGTCTAAGCGTTACGTAGGTCAGACAGCAATAGCTTCAATGTAACCAGACTCACTAAATCCTGGATCATGGTCGTACCCCGGGCCCGAAGCAAAACAGCAGTCCATTTCGTGCATAGACAAGTAGGGTTGCAATATGTGTTCAAATCAAAATCAACCAAATTTCACAAAAAAATCCAAAATAGTAAATAAATAAATATTGCTCACCATCCAGATCCCCCCATCCACCATGTCATCAAAAATTAACAAGACAAAGACCCGCCGCCCCCTTACTGCTTACGTAATGCTATCCCAAAATAAAAAAATCGCTGGTCGGGGTTTATCGCCATATGACTGGTAGTCGCGACTCCGCATGTTTATATATGATTCCGGAACGCAACACCCCTAAGCATGCCACTATGTGGGCTGTTTCACCTGGTGTGTGGTGGTCGTCGTCCCGTCGGGCACAACTGTCGTTCCAAATAAACATCGTAAAACGGGACACGTAATCGACAATTCGTAACTCTGTGCCCCTCCAAGAAACATTAATGGTCTCACAAACGGCCTCGGTTTCAAATAAATAACCGGTTAATTTAACTTTAAAATACTCGGTAGGTATCCCTTTACAATTTGCAATGTACCTTCGTTACATTCACGGAGTTAGTTTGCGCCTTGTAATACTCAAAGACGGAATTGCTTGCTTTTCGCGATATCAAATTTCGAAGTACCTATTTTGTTTGGAATAAATTTGGGTTGTAAAAAATTTGAAACTGTATTATGAAGCTGAGTGTTAATCAGCTCCAGCTACATTGTATTGTAAAAAGGACAGAAGATATAAGGAATTAGCGATTGAGCCGAGAGGTTCTTTCTGGGTTCGATCCATGACTTGACTTTTGTATGAGCATAATTGTTGGTTATGGATTTGGGTGTTATCTGTACTAATCTGGGTGTATATATATACAGTTCAAGAGATTGTTTGTTTGTTTAAACGCGCTAATCTCTGGAACTACAAGTCGTATTTGAAAAAATCTTTTTGTATATGATAGCTAGATTCATGAGAAATTGTATAGGCTATAAAACTTCACACTAGGACCATAAGGAGCGGAGCAATAATCATGAACGACAAGCGGTCTGGAAAGCTGTAGGTTAGTAAGAGAAGTGAGTACAAAGGTACACTTGAACACGAGTACAACCGTGGCCCACAGCTAATACGATATAAAATACCAACAAGATTTCTCGGTAACACCGGTAAATTTCAAAATTACGAAATACTATATCATTATTTAAAAATGAACGTTAACTCGAAATTAATCATATTGTTTTTTTTTCAGTGTGCTTCTGTTTAAAATCCGTGTACAGTGCCGTCACTGCCGTAGTACGATTTAAAAAAAACCGCTTTAGACTTTTGCCTGTGCTAATCTGCAAACAAATAATAGAACATGTATCCATTTGCAAAGCGTAATCCCTCCCCTCTCATCTGTTAGTGTAAAAGGACAAAAAAAAGCAAAAAAAAATTATTATAGGCAATTAAAATGACATTAGACACTAATCATTGTAATGTTAATACCGCTATGCACGCGACATTAAACTTTTATTAAAAAAAAGATAAACTGTATTCTAATATAGTTTTAATGCGTCAATTAGTACATACCTATATATAATTATTATACTGAGGGTGAAGAAAAGGTAACATTATACTACATTGCTATCGGTTATCTGATTGGTTTCCTATCGACAACGAATACCAATAACTGTTAAATATTCATCAAAGTATGCACTAGAGTCATTATAATGAAATACAAAACAAATCACATTAACAACGGTATCAATGCCATGCAATGGAGTGCTATGAACGTGAGCCGTTGACGCAATATTATAAATACCACGCATTGAGCATAACATAGTATAACCCCGACAAATTAAGAAGTCGTCATTATTGCAAATTGATGCAACAAAAAAAAACACTCCAATTACTGACAGTAATAATCACGGCTGCAGTGTTGGTGCGACACATAACCGACCATGCATTTATGGCATCATAAGCTGAAAGACTTGATTTTGAGTCTGTCTTCCTCTCTCTTAAGATAATTTGTATTAGTGCATCTTTTTATTTTCAAAATAATGTTATTAAAATACTCATCTATATCTATCTATACTAATATAATGAAGCGGAAGAGCTTTTTTTGTTTGCATGTTTAAACACGATAATCTCTGGAACTACCTGTCGGATCCGAATAAATTCTTTTGGTACACCCGAACTGCTTTATCCGCGTGCGCTGGCGTAATGTTTAGTGATACGTAAATACCATGTTCTACAAAAATATAGCTCCTTAGTAAAAAAAGTCCGCGATGCCATATGCCTATCTCTTATACATAAGCCAAAATAAAATATTTGGAGACAAAAAATTATTGAAAATTAAAAAGTTTTTTAGGATTATTATTGGGTATGACATATTAATCCTTACGAACGAAAGTTACTTCATCATGAAGACATTTTTTATGTAGATATTTTTTGCCCTTTATAACATGTTATTTGGACGCATACTTTAGGAGATAATGGAAAATTAAAGTAATTCAACACTCAGCTCGGGTCTATGACTATAGGTGTAGCGGTGCGAACGAGCCGTATAAGTTGTGACGCACAACCCTGGTCGCCCGATAAAAATATATATACTGAAGTATTATAAATCATCAATCAGTGATTTCTTTTCAATTATACGCGGGTGAAACCCCTTGTCACGGATAGTCCATATAATAATTCATCAATGACCGGACGAAAGGAAATATATTTGACTGTCAATCAATTTGTATTATATGCCGTTATAATTGCAGACATGTGGCAGAATGATGAATCTTGTTTATCATCTGTAACATCACCGTTTATTTAAGTTTTTAAGACATTAAACTC
The DNA here is from genome assembly GCA_947532125.1 of Saturnia pavonia. Lineage (NCBI taxonomy): Eukaryota > Metazoa > Arthropoda > Insecta > Lepidoptera > Saturniidae > Saturnia > Saturnia pavonia. Next base: position 7,124,761 of record OX383922.1, read on the forward strand.
GAGAGTGATAGGTAATTGGGCAAGAATACTCATTAGAAGGACACTGCTCATCCCCTGAAACAGAAAGCGTGAAACTAAGCAACACGACCTCAATACATCCCCAAACAACACTACATTATGACGTCACTATTTCAACTTTGCCCAGACCATTAATCTCGTAGTACCGTAGAAGCCGTTACCAGCTCTGAAGGGAGGAGTTAAGGCGCTATTTCGTTTAGAGCCCAGAGTTACATAAGGGTTGCGTCAATAACTTCTCAAAGTTTTGCTGGGGCCATAATTTTCGGCTGTCCCTATATAAAAAATATTTGTTCGTTGTCTGTTTGTATCGTCCAATATTTGCAGATTTTTTTTATGTGAACTCTGACTTATTTTTGTTGTTGATAGGAAATTCGACCGAAAGAATCTCCACATGATGCTAAGTGACGATGCACTCAAAGCGAGTAACACGGTTAGTAACCAAAGATCTTCTTATATTAATTAACTAGCTGTTTCCGCGGCTTCGCTCACGTGAATTACAGAATGCCGTCAGTATTGTGCTGAGGGCCAGTAAAAAATGCTTTTAACTTATTTGTGCGGTAACCTAATTAAACAATAATTAAATAAAACTAGCCTAAGTTACTCCTTATAAAATCTTTTTTGGTTATAACAACCGTATATATTTTAAACTGTATTTCGTAAAAAACTGTTATTTTAACATTACACTTCAATTTTATTTATTTGTATATCGATTCGAATCGATTTTAAAATTATGACTATTTAAATACAATTTGAATAGCAATCCTACACGTGTACCTTATACCTATATATATATATTTAAAAATAATAGATATTTAGTCCAAATCGCCTAGAGGCAATGATGCCTCAGTGGTAGCGTACTTATACGGACACTGCGTCGATCGACGTGACTTCGAATACATACAATGAGCTTGAGTTTTCGGTGAAGGAAAACTTCGTTATGAAACCACTGCATGGTGGTAGTAGGGCATTTTTTAATACCCGCCTGGTTAGCTACCACCCTCAAGTTGGAAATCTGTCGCCAAGCACCTACACGTGTGCCTGTCACTTATAAGCTTAGCGTGTTACCATTTTGAGCTACATCGTCACTTAACATCAAGTGAGATTGTTTCCAAACGCTAAGACCTACCTATGGGCATATAAAAAAGATCTAGATCTGAATAAAACTCTAAAAGTAGTTTAAGATTTAATTGAACGATGTAAGTACCTACATATATTAAAGATGAGAGGACAATGTAGCATTGATAGTGTTAAAGTTCGGTTCCTTTCGTTGTTGAGGAGAATGCCAAGTAAAAGTCAATTGATGTAAAAACTACAAGGCACCCAGGCGCAGGCTCAGTGATTTCTGTTCCTTTGCTCCTCTATATGCTTGTACTAAAATAATCTCTATATATTATTTCTTAAAGGTGTTTTTTTTTGTGACATCACCATATCTCCTTTAATTCTTCATCAAAATTAATGATTCATATATCATTCTAAAGCTTATCCATGCCGCTATTGATGAAAAATAGAGACAAATAGTAAATTTTTTTTTAAATATATTCAACTAAAATGTAGTATCCGCCATCTATTACCAATATGCTTAACTAACGCGACAGCTTTTAGATTAATTACATTCTATAATGAGCGATATATTCGCATCGGTGAGCTATATAGTATTTCAAATTTTTTATACGTTTTCCTATACTGTCAGCTGATAGGATTACCTTTTTACATTTTTTAAATTAATAACCGTAAACGTCTTTTGAAATATTCATTAGTACATACCCGAGAACCCAACCTTCGGTGATAGATATTTTAGTTTTTAACGGTTTTAACCTTTCATCGACAACTCATTGTTCAACAAATAGCAGACAAGCAAACCCGGGTGCCGTTCTACAGTGGAGAGCCATTATGCGACATGGCGTGACAGACAACCGTTCGGTGTAAACGAAGTACATTATTTATTTATAGAGGACACAGAAAATGATCAAACACGACCGAGGGACTTACAAACACCGCAGACATTATAAACCAGATAGTACAATCTAATAAAGGAGCCGATGTGAAATGTTTAAAGGAATAATTATCTATCTCCACTTAAGTTGGTTTAGGTCTTCCCAGTAGTTAATTAGCAGATCACAGAAGTACCTATCGCGCTCAGAGATACAATAAAAAATGTATGAATGAAATGTATGAAAAATGTTCTCCATGAAGACACACTAAGATCTACAAAATTTTCATGGTGACCAGGCATACGATTTTGGAATTTATAACTGTCATATATACCAATATCTATACATATTATAAAACTCAACGTTCCTCTGTCTGTCTGTCCGTTTATGTTTTTTTTTTACGTAAAAATCACTTATCCAATTTACATGTTTTTTTATTTTAAGTTCGTAGCTATATTATCTGGTCAGGTTATAGGATATAATTTGTAAGATAAAGCAGTATAAGATATAAGTAGTGACGATTAAGAGTGTATCAATTCGAAAAAAGACGAATTTGGGGCGCTTAAATGGCTTACGCTAAGCCATACGAGATATATCAAGTCATCATGTTATTTTTATTTTTTTAAAAGTTTCACTTTCTCACGTGTGTTTTATCATAATACCTTCAATAATCCGAATGAACGCATCTAAGAATCTTCTCTGTAGAAAAAATCAATTGTTTTCAAATTCCTCTTTTGTCGGTTCCCTCAATGAACTCATATATGCAAGTGTCAGGATTTTACAAGCATAATAAATAGTATGGGCAGCATTGTCGCGGTGGCTTCACAGTCGACCAGATTCCTTCACTGTCCGCATACCCCCTTATTTCGGTTATTGTGACCCATCTGAGTAAGGAAGCGTCCCAGATAGACCAGTTTTCAAAGCCTGCAACGATCACTGCTGAAAATGAGGCATAAGTGATTGTTGGAAGAATCGATATCCATCACGATGTATTATGCGTCTCCTTTGACCGTTCATACAGTTTGCAGTGAACAAGCTAATTCTATATTGTCTGTGGGCGCATACCTATATTCCACGAATCATGAAACCGCAGTAATATTTTGCTGACATAAAAATAATAACACATTCAATATTGATCGTTATCATATATACATAACTAGTTGTGCCCGGCGGTTTCACCCGCGTATATTTTAAAAGAAATCGCTGATTGATGATTTATAATACTTCAGTATAGACAATATTTTTATCGGGCGGCCAGGGTTATGCGTCACAACCCACGCGGTTCGTTCGCGCCACTAAACCTATAGTCATAGACTCGAACCGAGTGTTGAATTATTTTCATTTTACATTATCTACAGTATAGATAAAAAATATTCACAGAAATCTTTTAAGTGATTCTCACGCACTAACAGACAAACGAATACACCGAGATACATTAAAGAATATAAGGATAACATATATACAATATTTATACAAAAGGCGGTACAATAATGTACGGTAAATAATTTAATTAGTACGGAACCCTCAGGGCGAGAGTTGCACGATTCGCGCGTGCGCTCTACCGACAGCATTCTGTAGTCCACGCGAGCGGAACCGCAGGATCAGCTAGTACAGTTATAAAGCTAACAAATATGATGTTGTCTAATATTAATTCAAGTCGGGATTGGAAATATATTGTTTTCGGATTTATTATGTAACTTATACCAAAGACCTTCCAAGTACGTGCCAAATTTCAAGATTGCAGGACCCCGGGAAGTACCCTAGTCGGTCATTGACGGGGAATTTTATCAATGAATGGTGGTATTGCGTTAACCTAGAAACTTTTTTTTACAGCATTATGAATGAGCCAATAGATCTTAGTAAAACTAATTTATTTCAACTTTATACATTAAGTCGTTTTCGAGAAAAAGGATCTTGCCACACGGACAGACTGACCGAGTGATTCTATAAGGTTTCCTTTTTCTTTTAACTTTAGGTACGGAACCCAAAAAGTATTAGATTCATATGTAACCATTGTGTAATGATACGGCGGATGGATCGTACCGTGCCAGGCCAGGCTATACCGCAATCATTTACCTACCTACCTATATATATAAATCTGTACTTATGTAAGTTTTTCCAAATTTTTTACTAGACATACTATATAAAGGACACAGATCATGAATGTACCATTAAAAAAACATTATTTCTGTCTGTTTGTGTGTCCGGCTTTAATTCAAAAACGGCTTGACAGATTCTTATAAAATGTTGTACACGGAAAGCTTTACGTCCTTGGTCAATTTATAGCTATAAGAATTTTCGATAATTACTTTATCTATCGATATCTACTATTTAATATATACATACTTCGTTTATGGTTTTCACGTTGACGAAAATAAGAACAATATCTAATTAATACATATTTCTATATAAAATATTGAGAACGATAGACGCTTCTAAGAAGACAATTGTATTGAAGAACAAAGCAAAGCCCGAGTTATGATTACATATAAATACAATATAAACAATCCTTGGATTTTCACAAACAATGTAATATTATATATATTTTTGAGTAAGCGAACGCCGGAAGCGGATGTGACCGAAATCGCGCGAATGGAGGAGCTCTCGAGCGACCGGTAAAGCGATTTGTCAATAACCAATGCGGTGCTGCCGAGAAACGGTCTTGATACTTGTTATTTAAATATTGTTCTATCATTCTATCGTTCTATTACATAATGCTATAACCTACTGTTTCGATGTTAAGTGTCGATGCGCTTAAACAAAAAAGGAAGTGGCTTGTCATTTGACGGGACATATCGACAGTTGTACGACGAATTTAAAAGTATTATTTTCCAGATAATAATAGCTTATTTGTAAACTATTACCCTATTAGAGAGACCTAAATGAAGTTTCACTGATAAAATGTGAATGTAAGTAATAGAATTTGCTCTGCGATGAAAACACGACACAGCATTTTCTTATAAGCTTATCATATAATTTCTTCTTATGCACTGCAAGATGAAGCAACTAACTGCGCACACTTCGACTGGATGCGAAGGACCGAAGAACGGGTGCAGTGGCTATCCTTGGGAGAGGCCTATATCTGCAGTGGACGGTGAATGAATAAACGAAAAATGCTGTAATGTTCTTCCCTTAAAACTGAAGCTCGTTGTGGGGTTCATAAGCTGGTCCAACATCACTTCAAATATTTCGTTGACCTTAAGTTCAAACGTCATGGAATTACTAGTCACACAAACAGCAATTTGATTGTAGGATAGTTAAAATTTTCTCGGTAATTATGTCTACTTAAATTCAGGTTATCTATGAAATACATAAATCGATGCAGCGGATTCAATTGATATTAGAAAAAAGAAAAATTCTAAAAACTCAGAAAATTACAGTTATGTAATTATGCATTCTGTTTTTAATCCTGACATTGAAGTACACGCTCAACAGTGGACACTTGAAAAGTTGTAAAAATATAACACAAATATCAAAACGTCGAGATCGCAGTACATCTAGTAGACGACAACAAGTTTTGATCGTCATTACGCATGGTTAAGTGATTGGCTCTTGTGCCCAATGGACAGGCGGACCGAATTATTTTCGTATCACTATATCGGAATCGGAAGTGCGTTTTATCATCAACAAATATCGATATATCGTTTTTTTATGTATGAATTATAAGGCCCTTTGCGTATTTTTTTAACGCGCATAATTGCTTCACTTGTAACAATTAATTTAATAAAATCTTATAAGTGACTTCAGTGGCTACTAGCAGATCCCTCGAGTTTAGGCTCATATGATTCGTTTTAGCAAGTCAAATACATTGAGCTTGGTAACGAAATTTTATTATAAGACTAATGATCAATCAACAATTTTATTTTAATATACGCGGGTGAAACCGCGGGTACAGTTATGACTAATAGCTGGCCTGAGATTGCTTTCCTTTTTGAGATTAAAAAAAAAGCTGACCACTTAAAATCGACAGTATTGGCAGTATACCTGTTTGCTACCTCATGAAATAAAATGCCGTTCGAGTGCGCGGCCATCGCGCTATCACCGTTTCAGAAGTGCTGTGACAAGGTAAACGGGTTCGATCCCGTGGGAATGCACGCGGCTCGCGTGCAAATGGATAGTGCCTGTATGTGGACCCCGCGGGAGCCACAGCCCAGACGGCCGAGTTAGCATTACGACTCGCCTACAATACGACAGGCAGTGATATAGAGCTCGCTTTATTTACATAATCCACCCACCCGTCATTCCTCATATTGATTATTATATATTACTACGTGCGCCATACGGTTTCACCCGTGTTAAATTTATTCGATCATCTACCGCGTCGCGGCCAACGCCCCAGTGTAACTTATTGTTCTTCCACTTCCCGTACTTACCTACAGCTTGCCAGATTAATTGATGTTCATGGTTACTGCTCCTCTCCTTAGGATTGTAGCGTGAAGTCATATAGCCTATACTATTCCTCATTAATCTGGCTTTCATTTACAAAAATATTTTTTCAAATCCTACTGGTAATTCCAGAGGTTAGCGTGTTTAAACAAACAATCAAATACTCTCTAGAAGTCTAGAACTTTCTTTAAGTGTCTGTTTGTAATATCAAAATAACAGCTTTTTACTATATACATATGAAAGTATAAACGGTCTTCCTTTTTCTTCTTCTTTATTTAGCGCCGCAAAAAGCACTTGCCAGTGTCAATGTGTTTCGAGTCTTCGTAGTATTTTTAAACATTCAAAGTTGGTCTAATAAGATTGTGGCTCACTTGTTAGAACTATCTAGGGAGTTTTTGTGACAACTCAAAATGCATGTTTTCAGTTTATACTTATTATCCACTTCACGAATGCACAATAACCAAACTATATCAAGCAAAATACCCCCATTATTACATAATGTGGCTTTAACGAACCTAAGTCAATGAATTAAAATAAAAATCACAACATGGCAGTTCAAGATCTCTCCAATAAAAAACTCTATAGGGTACTTACTAATAACAACAAACCAATTTTTAATATTTTTGTCTGCCTGTCTGTTTATTCCGGGTAATCTCCAAAACGCTTGGTTCAATTTTGACTGGACTTTCTCTGGTTGATAACTGATATTATAAGGACTAACTTAGGCTACTTTTATTTTGGAAAAAGAATTAGGTTTCCACTCAAATAAAAATAATTCAGCAAACCACGTTTATGGGGCGCTTAAACGATTTACTAATCGTAAGATGAATTAATGTACTACATAATTGTAGATCTTAAAAATACCTAAAAAGTCAGCGAGAGCATATAATCTTTCTTCTATAGATCAACCACAATAAGCATTTTTGCCTTTAAAATAACGCGTGTGCCCGATCGACGGCATTCTGTAGTCCACGCGAGCAGAGCCGAGGGCTCAGCTAGTCATTATAATATTAGTACAGATGACAGGTACCCTCTGCGATCCGCATTTTCATCCAAACCTTTAGAAACAATGGCGGATTTTTTGTTCGATACTACAAATATTCAAATATTAAACTTTATCCACATCTACCGCGAACTAAGAGTGACCACAGTGAAGTACCACCAGCTCGTTCATTTAAACACAAAAGACACAGGTGTTAAAAAAGGAAAGATGATTATATAATTTTATGTCATAACAGTGTATTTAGATTAGAACTCTACTTTTGACTTCACATAAAGGAAAGTCCGAACATACTGAGCTGTCCTCGCTTTGGAAAATTTATTGAGAGGGCTGGATTAATTTTTATTAACATTGAAAATCTGTGACGAACGCTTCAAAATCAAATAATAAGAAAACATTCTCCAATTTAAGCTCTAAGAAGGCACTTATGAATATCAAAACACTACTTGCCGGTTCAGAAAACATCCAGGTTAGATAGAAAAATGTACAATACCGTACCTTTATTCTAGCCGCACTAAACCGCGTAACAAGATTTTATTCTACAATACTATCCATAACATTCATAGGTTTATACCGACCGGCAGAAGTAGCTAATAAATGCGATCACAGCTCTCGCTCGCTCTATTGGCGTGCTGTTAAGTGAAAAAGGGATGAATGTGTCTGTCAAAAATACGTCCACTTAAATAACCGGTATTTCAATCAAAAGAATCAAGTCAACATCTACAGTCTACACTAATATTATAAAGAGGTAAATAAATTTTGTATGTATGCTTGTACGGAAAGAATCTCCGATTGTGAAAATTCTTTCATTATTAAGAAGCTACATTATCTCAAGTTTTACATTGTAATTAATATGTACCAAGGCGCGAATGATTGCTAGTAAGAATTAAAAACAGTTTCATCTCAAGTACTTATGTTGTTTCGGCAAACAGAACCGTGGGGCATAGCTGGTAAATACATAATTATAGCTATTATACACCTTCTGTAAACGACACGGTTTGTGTGACGAGGTAATGTTTAAAACTGTACAAGAGAAACCTTTCAAACAATAATACCGGGCGACTTTACTCTTTGTACCGACTCGGTCATAGCGTACCTTTGTTGGTAATGTCGCGTAGTTGCGACGCGACACGCCAGCTCCCTTGCGAAGGGCTTTAGGTTTTCTAATGGGACAGACAGTGGCGTTTATATTTTCACTACTAATAAAAGTTTGTTAGAAATTCCAAGGTTTGTTTTTTCTAGAACTGACTAGCGCTTTTAGTCTAAGGGTCCTTAACAACTTCACCGGGCTTTGTGGTGAGCACAGAAAGTATTCAGCCGAAATTGCAACAGGCACAGGCATGATGTCAAAGCGGCCGAACCGGGACTTGCAAAGAAACAAACAATCAAACAATAAACTCTTTGGCTTTATTAAATTAGTTCATAAGGTGCCCTCTGATGTTATTATCGAATTACGTATCCTATTTGTCTCAAAAATAGGTGTTTTATGTCTACTTAGCTCCTATAGAAAAGCGTAATCATATGCAGCCTAGATCATTCCTAGGGTTGAGTCCTAAAAACTATATAATAAGCACCAAAAAGCTATATAATTACTTTGAAACGATTAGCATGTCGTCCTATTTATTATTCGTTAATGACCAAAACCTTTTCAAGTTCCAATACAATCGGGTAAACGATACGACGAAGACGGTGTTCGTGAAACATTAATTTTCCTATTACAGAATATGAAATATTCAAAAAAAATATGAAATTAATTACTTACTTAATTACCTAAAAATAAAATCACGTGAAGACCAACACTAATTACCAGGGTTGTTATGGATATCCATATCAGCAACCGAAACTAACGGATCTTCGAAATAAAAAATAAATCGTAACCGTATCCTATATAAATGTTTCGGATAGCGCAAAGACGAATGAGCCATTGTCAAAAACCAACACACATACACAACCACAGTTTCGGAAGACTGTAATCAAACTATTTTAACTATTATAAGCGGAACTTTTATCTTTTTCTGAATTTTTTTTCGCGGTACATTTATAACTTATAATATCAAAATTATTACATATAAATTACACTGAATCTTGATACCTAATAACACCTTTACGGATCGGACAGGTTTTTTATTAATATATTGTAAAATTCTTTGAAAAATATAATATCCATAACCGAAATTTACCGAAACAATCGGATATCTGAAATAATGTCATATCCGTATCCGTAACCGAAACCGATTAAATACTCTTAAGATATCCGTATCCATATCCATTTCCGAAACCTCATGTCCGTAACATTCTTACTAATTACCTACATCGTAGATTGTTTCAGATTGAACGGAGAGATTATTTGCTGTACTGCAGCCTCGAGAATGTCATAAAACGGAAAATCTCGTCGTGGCTATAAAAGTCGAAACAGCTGTCTGTTTCTTTGAAAACATTTGACATTGCACGCGTTTTGGTTTACAGTTTTATACATATACTAGCTGTACCGGACTCAAAAATGCTTATTGTGGGTGATTCTTAGGAGATAGACATAAGCTATCCCTGACTTATGTAACTGTAAGAAAAGAATAACAAACAAAATGGCATGACACTTCAACGCTACTTATAAGCGACTGATGCGAGAGCGCGAGGCACGTGGTAGCTAGCGCAAACTCATTTATTCCGGTTTTAGTCACTGTGTGTATTACATTCCTACAGACATAAAAACTACTTAAGCCGATTTATGTGTACAGATTTATTAATATAGATATATAACATGATATATATATGTAGACAGATACTAATGGCGTTCCTCCTTGCGACAAATTGCAGATTTCATATATACCATACGTTCTTTGTAGATAGCTTTCAGACTTGTATAGTCCGCGTCGGTCGCTTCGGTGCGGTTTCGACAGAGCGACCACGTATCGATGCTTCGTTCGATATTAAGGTGCTTACTCACCGATCTACGCGAAACGCTGCTACAAATATTATATATTTGAAATGAATGTGTGATTTACGTTCAATTGTAAAGGTTTGAACGAAATGAAATAACAAACGGATATAAGGTCTACCTGACGCTTTTTATGACCAACTTCAAAAGGTACCTACGTAGTTCTGAGGCTATAGTTCTGAGGCTAGTCATTCGATTTTAAGTAATGATGTGCCAAGATGGATTGGTTTTAAAGTGCAGCTGGCGGAACACACCTATAGATGCTTAGTGACAGATTTCAACATGCTGGAGATAACAATCTTGCAATTCCAATTTAAGATAAATGACTGCATACTTTAATTAATTAATCCAAATTAATATTACTAGCTGACCCATGTGAATATTTAGCACATTATAACACGTAAACAATCTAACACACAGTTATAAGTTAAACTGATTGCTAATAGATGGCGACCCGAATATAATTTCATTATCATATGGCATTGATACTCAAAAAGTTTTTTAATAGTTTTTAACGATACTTTCAACTTATTTGTCTATGTTTCGTCAATATCGGGAAGCAAATGCTTTAAAATAATGTTTGAGTCATTGAGCATGATGAAGAAATAACGAAGATAAGGCGTTGCCAGGAAAAATAACGTTCAGTAATAATATACAGGGTGTTAGGAGACCGCTCCCGAAAACGAAGACAGATGATAACACTAATGACACCTTTGATGATGGCACAGAAAAAAAATCGATCCTGATTTAAAAAAAAAAACATATTTTTAAAACGTTTTATTAGCATTATTTACGCTCCATTATGTTAGTACAGCTTAATGAAGCGATAGTTTCATAAAAAAACACATTACTTTACTAAAAAAAAAACCCCAGCAATAAACACAAATTCCAAAACAGCTGATGCTTGGGTCAACGAAATCGCCCGGGCGCCGGCGCCGAGTGGCGGCGGCGCGGCTTTGATACCGCGCAGCCCAAAATTTGAAACTTTGTAGGTAAAAAATTTGCAGGCACCATAAAAGTTCACCGACGTTCACAATAAAAATTGCAAGTAATTTTAGATAGTTGTGACGTACCTACCTGTTTTCAAATTATGGTACTGGACGGACTAAAAACGGAAAGTCTGTTAACATAAAGTGTAAGAATACTATTTTAAATTCATTCTGATAGATGCATCTCCGAGCATCAGCTGTTTATGAATTTGTGTTTCCATTGCTGGTTTTTTTTTTTGTAAAGTGTTTTTTATGAAACTATCGTTTCATTTAGCTGTACTAACATGATGGAGCGTAAATAATGCTAATAAAACGTTTTAAAAATATCTTTTTTTTTTAATCAGGATTTTTTTTTCTTTGCCATCATCAAAGGTGTCATTAGTGCTATCGTCTGTCTTCGTTTTAGGGAGCGGTCTCCTAACACCCTGTATATGATATTACCATTCGTTTAATTTTTAGCTTTTTACTACAATAAATACATTAACCGTAACGTCTAAGTAATATTCTGATTGCGTTATTTATTTTATTTATTTATTTTTATTTAAAGGCCACAACATTAAATAAATATATACAAAACTGTCAGTATCAGACGTTCACGTGTGTAGACACCTTAACGTCACATTTATCTTGCAACACATGTCTCGGGGTCTAAACTAATCAGTTCCATTTGGACCTCGACTTCAGTTCAATGCGGAACTTGTACAATTTAATCAAGTGTGTATCAGTTGAAACTTGAAAGGGTGTCTGCGACGTTCAAGATCTAATGTAGGTACTCTCTGGCTATAAGACGAGTAACGCTTTGCAGTTGCACCCGATGTGAAGTGCCAACAGTTGACCACCGTGAGATTGACAGTCACCGTCGCAATAGTCTCGCTCACAGGTTTTGTAATGCGAAACCACTATGGCGGGTTTTTAGCGGTGTATTTTTTTTATACTACAAAGGTGGCAAACAGGCATACGACCCGCCTGATGGTAAGCAGCTACCGTAGCCTATGAACGCATGCAATACCATAGGTATCACAAGCGCGTTGCCGACCTTGAACCCACGAACGAGCTCTGGAAACCCTACTCACCGCAGAAACACAAAAATATTGAGATTGTGGACAGAACATAAGTGTCCGTCCACTACGCTACAGCCATCTCGATTATTTAGTTAGATATACACGTAAAGGTGACTGATTTTTAGTGTATGAAATATTTTTAAATACCCCTTGATACGTCATTACTGACTAGATAGATAGATATATTTGAGCTTGATTTCTAAAGCACTACTATCATAATTGTTTCTGATACAAAGCAGCAATGCTCGGGCCGAACTACTCAGTCAAAAAAGTAACGGGAAAAGATCATTAATACACAAAATGTTAGTAATTCATCCAAATTTATTTCATCGCCTTCAAAGTATGCTCCTTCAGAAACGATATACTTACGCCAACGAATAATTCAATCATCAAAACATTTTTAAACGCTTTGTCCGGAATTGAGTTTAGTTCTCGTCGCGAATTCTCCTTTATGTCTTCTACCGAATGAAAACGGGTGCCACGAAGTGGTACTTTTGAGTTTAGGAAAAAGAAAGGAGTCAGCTGAAGCCATATCTGGTGAAAACGGTCGATGGTATTTGTTGAGTCTTAGGTCAAAAATTTGTTCACTATGATGACCTTGTGCGAAGGCGCATTATCGTGGTGCATAATCCAAGAATTTTCTTACCACAAATCTGGCCTTTTTCGTCGAATTTTCTCTCTTAAACGCTGCATAACGCTTAAATAATATAGTTTATTTACCGTTTGACCTTGCGGTTAGAATTCCGAGTGCACAACACCGCGATAGTCAAAGAAAACAGTCAACATGACTTTGACTTTTGATCGACTTTGGCGTGGTTTTTTCGGTTTCGGTTCAGTTGGAAGGCGCCACTCCGAAGCTTGTTAACTAGTTTGCATGTCAAACTCGTAAACCCACGTCTCGTCACCAGTAACAATGCGTTTCATGAATGTTGGGTCGAAATTGACTCGTTCTAGCATGTCCACAGCGACTCTTATGCGATTGACTTTTTGAAGAAAAGTCTGGTCTTTTGGGACTAGCCGAGCGGCAACATGTTTCATAACCAAGTAATTATTTAAAATGATATGGATCGACTCGTAAGACACAGAAAGTTCAGCGACTATATCTCTCAAACTAGAATGAGGATTATCAGTCACTATTTCCTTCACTTTTGCGATGTTAACTTCAGTTGAAGACGTTGATGTCCTACCAGGGCGAGGCAAATCTTCCAGCATATCTCGATCGCTTTTGGACGCTTTGTACCACTCATAAGCACGTGCTTTTGATAAAGTCGATTCACCGTTAAGGCTTCTGTAACATTTGCAATGTTTCCGAACACAAAATCTATAACTGAATCTTAATACCTAATAACACCCTTACGGATCGGACGGGTTCTTTTACATATTGTTAAATTCTTTAAAAAATGTAATATCCATAATCGAAATTATCCGAGCCAATCAGATATTTGAAATAATTTCATATCCGTATCCGTAACTGAAACCGCATATCCGTAACATCCCTAGTACATTCCAATACACGCTCCGGTCGACCTACGCAGGCACACCTGCAGAGGTAGAATTTACCGTGTACGCCGGATTAACACCACACAAAATAATTATTCTGTTTAAACCTTTTTTTGAGGCTAGTTAGTCTAGATCAAAAATTACAGATTACTAAATACATATACACTTGTCTCTTACCCTCCTCCCTGAGGATAGCGACATGTATATATATATAGTTAGTTAGATCGAGTGATAGGGCATTAGTCAGTTCGCGACTTATTTGCATAACGCTTAACAGTCCGAGCCGAGGTTCGGCCACTTTGGCACCCTCGGATGTTGTTGCAAAACTTTCGTGGCTGAGTGCCTTAAGCGCTCGCCCCCAAGTCCGGTGAAGCTGTAAAAGCCGTTCGAGGCTCCTGGGCCCTTATGGCTAACAGTATAGTCAGATCGAAAAAAATAATATATTCCGTTTAATAAATGGTCATCTCATAAGACAACAATAGCTAACTACACAACAACAATAATTTATTAGACCCAAATTGGTTTGTAAGTAAAACTTAACACGTTCATTGTACAGTGCTACAAACGTAACATCATTTCAACGTTGTAAAGGGGTAGCGGTGAGCGCCCAACGGAATATTAACCAAGTACTAGACACACACTCGCGGCAATCAGCGCTGGTACGTGCCTCTATGAGCTCGACGATAATTGATTTTATGTGACACACATGTGAAATACGTAATTGGTTTTACTGTGTACGCCAATAACTCTAATATACACTGGTTGTTACAGACAGTTCTCTATGCAGAGGGTACATGACTGCAGATGAGACAGAAGCGCGCAAGCTCCTGGACAGTAAAGTAGCTTTGCGTCTTAACGAGTACACTGCCTTGGAACACCGAGGACACTCAGGGAGGCTTACGCCGGTATAAGTGATCTGCTGGCTTTTCTGAAGGATATCGGGAGAAGCCTAGTTGAGCAAACCAGTCCGCTCACCAAGTACCAAGTAACTGTCCACAACAGAACCACACGCGCTGGGCTTCGAAATCACAGTTTTACGGTAACTTCAATCTCGGCACGAACTAAAAAGTTCTCTATGTCTTATCTTTGTCGTACCGTGAAACTGTGGAACCATCTCCTGGCCAATGTGTTCCCTCCTTCTTATTACATCGGGTCCTTCAAGCGTACCGTGAAAAGATATTTATGCAGGCCGGCATGACAGCGGCGACCGCCGATGGATAGGTTTGTTTAGCAACCAACTTCATAGTGTACACTTTTTGTTATAAATTCACTATCATTATGTATACATAATACAAATCTCAACGTCTCTCTGTCTGTCCGTCCGTTTATGTTCTTTTCACACGAAAAGCACTAATCCGATGTACGTGGTTTTCCTTTCAATTCACAGATATGTTATCTGGCAATGTTGTAGGATATATTTTATTACATGAAGTAACATACGAAATAAGCAGTGACGATAACGGTTTATCAATTCGGAAGAAAGACGCTTTTGGGGCGATTAAATGGCTTACGCTGAGTAAACCATAAGTGATATATCAAATTAATGTACCACAGTCAGCGATAGCATATGTCTATCTTCTAAGGATCACCCACGATAAGCATTTTTGAGGCAGCACAAATCGCGCATGCGCTCTACCGACAGCATTCTGTAGTCCACGCGAGCGGAGCTAGTTTTTTTTTCCTCATAAAACGTGAAACATTACTTCGGATTAATTACGTGAAAACGTGTTATCGTGTTCCGAAATTATAGAAAATAGACCCCATAAATGTGACAGTTTTAATACATTAATAACATTTCTAATTTCAGCATCAATACAAGAACAGAAAAGTTACTGTTGACAAGAACGGATGACATCGGCCATTCCTCGTGCGGACGTTAATTTGTTTTCTCTCGGGCCACAAGATCGATAAACGACACGCTTGCATGTTAGGTACGTCTCCAATGTATAAGACGACACAAGAGAGATTATGGACATTCGAACCGACTGTCTTTTTTAAATTCTAGTATTAACAATGGAATGCCTAACCGCGTCATCTTCAAAATACTAAAAACACCATCACCAACTTCAAATTATAACTGCACCGATATTTGTTTATTAAATAACAGACAGACAGAGTGATCATGATTTACACGAATTGTAAATATGTAATTATGTATAAATTATGTTAATTTGATAAATATTTATTTTAGTATTCTGTGATATAAAACTACATGAGACATTTATAATTACAATTCTGTGTTAGCTTATTTTTGTATATTTTTAAAGTGAAACTATCGCCCTAAAAAAATTCGTTCATCTACCGCATGTCGCATTACATTACATTTTCGCAAATATAACTGAATTTTATACCATATTTATACATCGATGATTTTCAATTGAAACCTTTAAAATAATCTGTAACACCAGTTTTAATTCAATCACGTTGCCAATAAGGTTGATGTTATCAGATAGATACATGAAAGGGAACGAAACGTTTTATCGGATCAGCGGAATATCAATCATTGAAACACGTCCTACAACATATAACTCGGTAATAGACAATAACCTGAGATTTTCGGCGAGATCTTGAGTTACTATATTGTGGTTTTTATTATAATTCATCAGTTCTTTGACCCTATATTGTGTAATATTAGTGAGATTTTGCCTGATATAGTTTGGTGATTGTGCGTACATGACGTGGATTAACTGAAACCCTGCATTTCAAATTGTCACAAAAACTCCCTTGATAGTTAGTTCTAATAAGGGAGCCACCATCTTGTTAGAGCTTACTTTGAAGATTAGAAAATACTAAGAAGGCTTAAAAACATTGACACTGGCAAAAGCTTCAGCGGTGCCAAAACATAAAAAGAAGAAGACAATAACGTGACGTGACGTGAAGCGCGTGAATGGACATGGACACTCAGTGTTGTGCCAGTGAGCCCTTAACCCCATGCCACTTGTAATTCTACGTGATGTGCCCGATGATTCCGCAAGACCTTATTGTCTACGCGCGGTATCTAATGTCAGACGTTAACGGGTTCCGAGTTCGACGTACGTTTATTTACTTGCCTGTTATTTATTTTTTCTATATATACTACTAAAGCTTTATATGCAAAATGATCTCAAATGCATATTCTAGTTATCCTTCACTCAGTAGTTAGCACAATCAAATACGTCCCTCCGATGAGGATGGTATTGCGTCCGGAGTCACCTTTTCTCTGTACTTACATGTAAACGATCTCAAAACTGTGCAGTAACTTACCTGTAAAAAAAAAAACAAGATCAATTAACTATCTTTAACAAACAATCAACATTTGAGCAGGCCGGCCGGCATGTCAACGACGAATGGCGTTGGATTGTAGGGATCTCTCAGTGGTCGCCGTTGTTTTTAAACTATGCTCACCATCACACTCAGTGTCGCAACTTTCTCATGGTACGATAAAAAATCATAACTACAAATTTTTAAGATTTTATTAAGAAAAAGAAGATATTAGATATGAAATACGAAATTTTAGATATGAAAAGAAATGGGTTCGCAGTTCCTATCCATACATACTAATTTCATATATCTGTATGTAGCGTTAATCTAACAAATCCTGTGAAGAGTTAATCCTTATAATTACTGCTGTCTCTGGATGATAAAATCTTAGTACTTTGCATTAAATATAATAAAGGTAAAGAGTTTTTGTTTGTTTATTTGTTTAAACGCGCGCTTACAACCGGAACTACCAGTCGGATTCAAAAAAATATTTTGTATATATATCATGATAGCCAGATTCATGAGGAATAGTATAAGCTATTTACACCTCTCAGCTAGCTTTAAATATTGATTTCTCTTAAGTAAGTCTGAAGAAAGAGCGCCCGCTAACTGATATATCCTAGTGCGCTGGCGTAATGGTTATTGATACGTAAATACAATGTTCTACAAATATATTGCTTCTTAGTATATCTAAAAAAAGGCCGTATAAATAATAAAATATCTAAAAAAATCCACAATAAAGTATTTTATAACAATAAATTTTGAAAATTAAAAAATCATTGTGTTTTTTTCGATTTGATCACACTGTTAACTATAAGGGCCCCGAATACTTAGACAGCTTATAAAGCTTCACCGGGCTTGGGGGCGAGCAGTTAAGGTACTCAGCCGCGAAAGCTTGGCAACAAGCTTTAAGGGTGCCAACGTGGCAGAATCTCGGCTTGAGCTGTTGCCGTAGTTGCAATTAAGTCACGATCTGACTAATTCCCTATCCGTAAATTGATCTAAACTAAGTATCCATATATAAATGTTTCTTTCATCTGGGAGGAGGAAAGCATTATTGTCTTCCGTCTTTTGAGCGGGGGTAGCGCGATTTGCGCGTGCGCTCGACCGACGGCATTCTGTAGACAACGCGAGCGGAGCCGCGGGCACAGCTAGTTAAATACAATTATTAAATGAATATAAGCCTCATTGTATTAATAAAGACATCGTTGAATAAAAAACTGCCGGCACAAACGGATTTTTAATTAGGATCACCAGCTCCTAACGAAAAGTTAAACATAGAGGACATAAAGTCCTGTACATCTTTGTAGTGTGCCATGTTTGGTATCCGATGAGGGGCTTAATCAGCACATTTCTAAAATATGCGATGAACCAAAGCGCGATGGTTTTAGTTTTTAAACTAATCTGGTTAAATTAATTCATCAAAAATTTTGATATGTTATAAGAATATTTTTTTAGTACTCAGAAAACACCCATTCAATGTCCGTTTATATTTTGTTTCATACAATATAATGTATGGAGTCCATAAAAAAAAACACTAAAACAACAGAGTGAAACGCGGCGCAATTTCCCGAATAATGGCCGGCGGAAACGGCTTCGACGCGACGGTGACGTCACGGCATTTCCGGTCACATGGAGCGGGTCCAGTGCGAGTCTAGGCTTCGACCTATCTAAACGATACGACAGATTTGGCTTAATTATTGTTTCACTCGAAAGCTCGGAAAAATAACCGCATTTGATTAACCTACGTAATGTGAAGCAATGATGGCTCAGTGGAAACGTGTACGACTTCGCGTCGATTGACTTGAGTTCGAATCTCTGCAATGAGCCTGAGCTTTCGGTGAAGGAAAACATCGTGAGGAAACCATAGCATGGTGTTAGGGCTTTTTATAATGCCCGCGTGTCTAGCTACCACCCTCAAGTTGAAAATCTGTCGCCAAGCACCAATACGTGTGTTCCGGCAGCTGCACTGGAGAGCCAATCTTCCATTAGGTTTAGCGTGTTATCATATTGGGCCACATCGTCACTTAACCTCAGGTGAGATTGTGGCCACTACGCCAAACTTATAACGCTAAAAAATATCCAAGAACAGATTATAACTTCCAAATTAATAAATCTATCGATCTGTCTGTACGTAGATTTTTTTTCCAAATTTTATGATAGATATCTATTATAAAAAGCATTGATCATGAATATGATATTATTTTTTCATTATTTATAACTTAAAAACAGCTTAACCGATTGTAATTAAATTTCGTAAATGAGAATATATAACTTTCCACAATAGACATGATTTTGAAAAATATCTCAAAAATGATCCCAAAAGAAATTAAATTCAAAAGTAATCTCGTCATTCCGGATTTATAACCAAACAATTTAAAATATTTCAACAACCAAACATGACAATTTATTCTAATCTATAAACTTTTATTCGTAGTATTCTTGAATAATTTAGTGCTGTATGGAACCCTTGTTATCAGGTCCATATTAATAGAATAGAACGAGTACAAAAACGATTCTTGTACTTTCTTTCTTTCTCCGACAACAAATGCCGTACTTTAGACTCTTACTACAAACGTCTCACGTATTATAAAATTAATTCATTGCAGACTCGTAGAAAGGTGGCCGATATAATATTTATACACTAATTAATACACGGGTTTATACAATCACCAAACTTCCTTCAAAAATTCTCCTTCGGCGTCCCAGGTATAAGGTAGTCGATTCAATTATCCGCCAAACCTTCAACTTACCACTTGTAAGAACCGATACAGGCCAACATTGTACCATATACCGCATGCTTTCATTCTGCAATAGTATACGTTTTAAAATTGATTTGTTTGTTGTGATTCTCTGGCCGGAGAAAAATACACGGTAAAAGAAATAAACCATACATATTTTTACAAAATTAAATACCTCATTTTTTGCAAAAACTATAGACATCGACGGTAAATAAGTAGGTATAAGGAATAAAATCATTGATATAAAAGTTTCATATCCCAAACCTCACATTGTTTAACTCAAACATGATTTTGAAAATCATCAACCAACTGCAAATACTAATTCAACAGGATCGATTCTATTGATGCAAAGGACTTTACACAACCTATGCAAAACTGAGGCAGTCCCAAAACACTCATACTACCATGACTCATTCCCTCCGAAGCTGTAAACTTTAAAACCTCTGTTCTGTCCTTGAAATCTGCGATTATATTGATGAGACTACGAATTTTCGAGCCTGATTTCCAAATGTTGTGTGGTACCAGCACTGTGGGAATTTTCTGTAATTCGAGTGAGAGCGGGTTCTACGCAAGTGGTTACTCAATCTGTCTCTCTCTCCATCAATCTCTGTGGTGCATGAGCTATTCTCCCTTGTTTACTAAAAAGCCTCTTTCTTTTGTCAGATTTTGATTTTTTCGCCATAGCATCGAAAGGTGATCGAATCCCCCCTGGATTCTAATTCTGTAATATTGCTAAAATATGTATTAGCAAAACATGAGTTTACTTCTTTTTTATCCTGCCAGCGCTCGTCCACTTCCCCCCGCCCTTTGAAAACCGCCAGCGCCCACAAGGGAGCGTTATCTCACTCACATTGAGAAATATGGATCTGTACTAAAATTATAAAGGTGGAAAGTTTGTATGTTTAACTGAGTTGTTAACAATGGGTGATTACATATGAAGTCCTTAGTGCGTGGTAATTATATTAAATATTGGCGCAGTTTATATAGAATTACAGTCATTTAGAACAATATTGAAGAAGCTCTTAATACACGGAGAGAGTGCGTCTCCGAGTTGCCGGACTGACACTGCCGGTAGCCATATACGGAATTAGCCAGATCGCGACTTCGTTGCAAACGCGCAACAGTCCGAGCCGAGGCCCGGCTACTTTGGCACCCTCGGATTTTGTTGCAATGCTTTCGCGCCTGAGTGCCTTAAGCGCTCGCCCCCCACGCCCGGTGAAGCTGTAAAAGCCGCAAAGGCTCCAAGGCCCCTAAGGCTAACAGTAAAGTCAGTTCAAAAGAAAAAGAAAAGAAAAATAAGCCATATACGATGTATCGGCGAACACCTCCGAGTATTATTTCGTAAGCAATATTATGTCGATATATATGTTTCTATGTCTCGGTTTCTCAAAATATATCCAGGAACCGACAAAAAGTTGATGGCACCTTCTATACTTGGTTCATTATAAGAAGGCTTCCATGACACATGTAAAATGTTTATTTTAGAGATGGAGCATAATTTAAACTGGAAGTTGATTTTACGATTATCGATTCGTTTTAGAATTAAATATAATCGATAATACGATTATGCTTTAAATCAACTGAGGGATGTGTAAGTTGTGTAAATGAAATAACAATAATAAACTATAACAACAATTGAAATCGCAATCAGGAACACTTTAATTATTCAATGCCTGACTCCCGAACAACAAAATTAATAATTTATCGGAAATTTCTTAGCTACTTCCGCCTGCAATAGATCAATAGTAGTTACGTCTTCCTACAACATAAAATATTAGAATAGTAAATATTTTTTTTAAATAAATGAATGTGTAAATTAATGTCTAAAACAAAATACGATAATACTAATTAAAAATAATAAAATTATTTTAAAATAACAAAAAAATACGAATAATATGAAAAAGACACCGGAGTCCGGTGCGGTGTAACATGAATCATCCTTAATCCTTAGTGTATATCGACCATGTAGTTGATTTCACGAATTTTTATTTCTAGTAACTGGCGATCAATCAACATTTAAAATCGCGTAGGTAAACAATAACATACTTACAAAAACATAAATGACTATAGTATACGATTTCTGAAAATCAATTCCGAGGGATTCCCATTAAATTCTAAATTAAAATATCGCCCCCGAGTTTGAGGGAATTATTTTAGAATATACGTTCCCGTTGCGGACAACTCCTTCGACCCGCTCCACTACTCGTACTACGATAATCGAAGTTGCAAAAATATAGATACGATAAATTCTAATAATTAATTCCATTCTTTGTAACAGTACTTACGATATTCAATATGATAACTGTAAGGAAACAAGTAATAAGTAGACATAAGTTGCAGGGTGGCGGGACATGACAATGGTTTCCGACTGAACCTGGTGTAACGCCCGATATATAGTGTTACGTATTGCCGTCTCGGGATCGGCCGATCTATGTCCAGTAATCAAGTGATCTGTACTCGACTAGATCGCTGTTTTTTTTTCATCGTAGCACGGCAAATTGACTAAACTGTACCTGATGGCGAGCACAGTGCAATCCAGTAACATCGGCGACTATTGAGGGATTTACAATACATCGTCAGTCATCACTGTCATGCCAGCCTGCTTTAATGTCTCTTCACATTATGTTTGAAGGAGTCTATGTTGTAGAAAGGAACACACTGGCCGAGAGACGGTTCCATGGTCTCACAGTACGGCAAAGATAAGACGTAGCAAATTTCTTTGTTCGTGCCGAGAAGGAGGTCACCGTTAAGCTGTGGCTCCGGAGTCCAGCGCGTGTGGTTCTAAACTCATCACAATGACTCTTGGTTTGTCCCGTTTCGGGACCTTGTGTGTATGTGCGTATCTTATTGTATTTTGTGTACTTACGTACGTACTTGCGTACGTAAGTAGTTATATTTATATGGCGTAACAAAAAGCAAATAACTCTGTTAGTAATGAGAAATGAAATACCGACGTCCGTTCACAAACAAGGTTTATTCCGACTGACACGCTCGGCGCGCATCACTCATTATAAGGCACATATACATAACTATATCTAAAAAACTCTAAAAAAATATCCTGCGTGTCAATAACATAAAACTTAGTCATCTATGATAATAATGTAAATTGATTTTACATAGTTTCACTAGCCATATTGACATTATCTTTGGATTATGCTGCATGTCAATGTGACAGTGTTCATGGAATGAAACTACAAATAACATTTCAGTGTAGTTTTGATTGCCGATTTTTTATAGTACGTCGACCGTATCTAGTCGGAGCGCAGCGGAGACTAGACTATACTATCTACTTATATGTTAGAAAGAGAATTAGGGTTCCGCACAAAAAATAAAAAATATTTTTTAGTAGTCCACGCGAGCTGAGCCGAGAGCACAGCTAATCAATAACATATTTGTAAACGAAACCAAACCATAAAACAAGTATACTGCGGTCTGTGTTGCTGTAAAAACCAATTACATAACAAACTTGAAATGTTTACAGTAATTTACGTTATGCAGACTGGCTGAAAAAATTAAAAAAATAGTCAGTATAATTAATTCACATCATTGGCGTAATGTGAGGTGAGGTGCGGGGAGAATAAATATTAAATACGAGTGCAATATTTAACGTATCGTCTAATGACAAAAGCATAATAGAATACAGATTACAATGTTTTTTTTTTTTCGAACTGACTATGCTGTTGGCCCGGAGGCCTTAACAGTTTCACCGGACTTGTTGGCGAGCGCTTAAGACAGTCAGCCGAGAGATTACAATGTATGTTACATACTACTTATACTAGGGCAACACCACCATAGATGGGCTAACTTCATAATGTAGCATTCCTCGACCCGTGATGCGCAATTACAATTTTACCCAAACGCGCCAAAAGAAGTATTAGCTTCAAAAATACAAGCATTTGCCAATCATTATTAAAAAAAATATGTTCAAACCCGTCGACATGAACGCGAATGGGTCACAAACGTGACGCCCGGCCCTCGCACTCTATACAATTATTAGGTGAATATTCTCCGGTCCAACACACACGGAACAGCCGCGGTATAATGGCCACAGCACAAGGAGGCGAGCCTGTTCATAGTATACAAATGAAAAAAAGGTGTGTGTGCGATTCACACACGATAGAAGTAAAACTTCATTTTAAAAGATATTTTATATTTTATTTAAACAATATGCAATATACATACACACCGACATTTGCTCTCTCGCTCTGGCTCACACAAAGAGGAGAGACGTTTAACGTTTAACGCGTTGGAAGTCACATAATAAGTTTCACTTCAAAAACTGTAAAAAGGATAAAAACGAATGGGACACAGAGGAAAAAAAGGTGTGTGTGCGATTCACACACGATAGAAGTGAAACTTCATTTTAAAAGATATTTTATATTTTATTTAAACAATATGCAATATACATACACACCGACATTTGCTCTCTCGCTCTGGCTCACACAAAGAGGAGAGACGTTTAACGTTTAACGCGTTGGAAGTCACATAAGAAGTTTCACTTCAAAAACTGGAAAAAGGATAAAAACGAATGGGACACAGAGGAAAAAAAGTTGTGTGTGCGATTCACACACGATAGAAGTGAAACTTAATTTTAAAAGATATTTTATATTTTATTTAAACAATGTGCAATATACATACACACCGACATTTGCTCTCTCGCTCTGGCTCACACAAAGAGGAGAGACCGATAATGTGTGTTAAACGTTTAACATTTAACGTTTAACGCTTGGAAGTTGTATAAGAAGTTTCACTTCAAAAAGGTGTGTGTGCGATTCACACACGATAGAAGTAAAACTTCATTTTAAAAGGCATTTTCTATTTTATTTAAACAGTGTGCAATACACACCGACATTTACTCTCTCGCTCTGGCTCACACAAAGAGGAGAGACCGATAATGTGCGTTAAACGTTTAACATTTAACGCTTGGAAGTCGCATAAGAAGTTTCACTACAAAAATATGTTAAATATTCAAGACAGCAAATTTTACTAAAAGGAAACATTATATTGTTATTAAAAATAAGAATAGCTGCATTCACAGATTTTATAAATTGTTTTATGCGTGCCGGGAATCGAACCAACTAAAAATCCAAAAAACATACTTTCACTATATTATTGTGTCAATCGATAGGGTCTATGATAATGTTAAAATCAATGGAATACATTGTATCTTATAATTCAAGAAGACCATGAAATTTAACAGTTTTTACATATCGAACTGACATGTTTTTTTTTGTAGTTATTCTTATTTTTAAATACAAAATAATGTTTAATGTAATTTAATGAACTTTTCCTCCATTTCCCATTTCTTTTTCCATCCTGTAATATATTTAATTTATACACAATCCTCGCGAAACTTATATCTTTCATTTTCTTATACCGGCACTGATTCAAAAAGGGTTTCATAGTTCAAATATATCGTGTCACACGTCACGGAAAATATGAAAGACTAGCTGTGCTCCAAGGTTTCACCCGTGTTAAATTAATTATAACAAATGTCCATCGCACCGATTCTAGCGCACCCGTTTAGCCAATCGTAATTTTCACTTGCCACATAGCTTGGCATTCATGGATACTGCTCTCCTACTTAGAGTCGTAGCGTGAAGTTATATAACCTACCTTGTTTTATCGTTATAGGTTTGGCATAGTGGCCACAATTTCACTCGATGTTAAGTGGAGATGTGGCCCAAGGTGATAACTAAACCTAGTGGAAGACTGGCACTCAAGTGCATCTGCCGGAACACACCTATTGGTGATTGGCGAGAGTTATTCAACTTGAGGGTGGTAGCTAGTCAGGCGGGCATTAGAAAAAGCCCTACCACCATGCTATGGTTTCCTCACGATGTTTTCCTTCACCGAAATCTCAGGCTCATTGCAGGGATTCGAACTTACGTCAGTCGTACACGCTACCACTGAGCCATCATTGCTTCATGCTAATATGCTATTAAATGAAGAGGAATTTAAAAAATTTGACTGATAATATCAAAAATTAGCGCATTCGAACAAACAAACAATCTGGTAAGCTTTATAATATTGGTATAAGTTACCAAGACATTGAGAGAGAACGCAGGCCGTATGCTGGTTAAGGGAAATATGCTGATTAAATCACTTATCGTGCTTTAAATATTAAAGTTTAGTTATATAAGGTGAAGCCGACTTTTCTTAGATCTTTCTAGTCTACACATATGTCTATTATTGACAAATGCCTATTATGTTGTATTATACAAGAAGATTTCTTTTACGTCTATTTGTATTGTGCGTATTCCAAGAAAGCGTACTGGCCGTGAATTTTTCCCGCTTGTTTTCCTATTATCATCTCTGCTCTTTCCTGTGTTTTATTATATAACGTTAAAAACATAACTTAAAACGTTTTTGGAAATACATCTAATAACTAACCTGCAAATATAAAGAACAGAATGTAAAAAAAAATTGATTTTTATTAGATATTTAATTTAATTAGATAAACAAGATTTTCTGTCTTGATTTTTATCCACCCTGATAAAAACTGAATAGTCTCACCTATATTTAAATGAGATTAAGTTTTATGTATTTAAGTATAGAGATTATAATTTCTGTTTTATGCAGATACAGTATTTTTCAATAAAAATTTAAAATGTATTAAACGACTAGCATAACTTTGATTGCGTTAAATGAACTATCTGCAGTCTATAGTCTGGTATATAAACGAATGCAGCCAATTGAGAAACAAGTTTCTAATTCAATAGACATACCGAATGACTTTTTACCTTCAAGCTGGCTGGTGTCACAGGCAGAGACTGTTATGAACATTCAATTAAATTATGACATAGTAATTACGAACTAGCGACGCGCCCGCGGCTCCGCACGCGTTCATTACGCTGTGATTATTTTCATGCCAGTTTTATTTTGCTCATATTATTGACAATTCTGTAGCCTATTACTTGAGAAAATGTTATATAAACACTTCCCGTGTACAAAATTTCAAGGAAATCTATTGAGATTTGTTTTTACATATCCTTACATTTCCAATAATTCTTATAGCCTATGCCAATCATGGAATAAAGTATGCTTCTTGTCTACAAAATTTGATCAAAATCGGTTGAAAACAGTTTTTTTTATTATTATTTTAAAATTGAAACTTTTATTCTACTGTTCTAAAAATTTTCGTTCATTTCTCGCAAGTCGCATTACAGCTGGCCGTAGAGTAGGAAACTGTGAGACTCGAGGTAAAGATAAAGTTATCATTATTTTATTTTTTTAAAGTTGCACTTGCATATCGTTCTTTTATGAAACCACACAATAATTTACGTTTTACAATTTCTAAAAGTGTATTGACAATTATCATTACCCATAAAAAATGGAATGACTTATAGTTGTCGTGTACAAAATTTCATCACAATCGGTTAAGAATGTTCTTATTCGTTTTTTTTTTCTAAATGCATTATCGAAAATTATTATAGCACACCATTTGACCAAGGAATGACATAAGCTTTCCGTGTGCAAAATTTCATAAGAATCGGTCGAGCTGTTTTTGAGTTAAATCCGGTCATACAAACAGACCAGACAGACAACCAAAAATATGTTAGTTAATAGCATATTCGTGATCAGCGTCCTTCATATAAGATGTCTATCGGGAAATTTATTACTACAGATTTAATAATATAGAATTATTGTGTTATTATTAGTTATCAATACAAGAAACGACCCGCGTCTTCGTTCACGTCAATTACAATATAAAACAAAATATCAATAATATAAGGAGAACATAGTTTATTACAAGTGAAATATTTTTGTTTGTATTGCATCAGTAGTTCCAGATATTACATCCAACAAAGATGCAAACTTTATCTCTGTATAATTTTAGTATAGAATTATTATGAAACGTAAATGATGATGTGCCTTATGATGGTGACACGCTAAGCCTATAGGGGCACTTACTCTCAATTGCAGCTACCAGAACATAGGTGTTAGCTAAACAATTTTCAACTTGAACTCTAGGCAGGTGAGCATTAGAAAATCTATCTTAAGAAAGCTAAGGTATCTAAAATTCTTATCTATAATGTTCGATGTGTCGAGCATGCTAACCACTGAAACAGAAATCACGAAATCAAACGTAATATGTAGGCAAATCGATCTGGCAACACCGTGGCGGTAATGAACTGCTCGCGGAGCGGCGCGGCGACCCAATTCAACTCGGAACCGGAGACTAAATGCGTTTCAACTCTATTAACCATCCGTACTCTCTCTCTCCAATAATCACGTACGACAATTATAAAACACATAGAATTAAAAAATTTCATACAACAAATTACATATTGTTACGGTCTGAGTTAAAATAGAAAAAACCCTTTCTTGAAATCTCTGGAATCGTCTAGAATATGCACGGAACATCGAGTATTTAGTCATAGGTTCGAGGAAGCATTACATTTATTCACACATACAAAGCCTTATCGTCCAGACTGCGTCAACAATGGTCTACAACATATTTACAAGGTCAAGTACCTTCTAGTAATTTCGTAATCGTCTTATTTGAGTGTATAAGCGAGCCATATCCTGAACCACGACAATTCGCGGCTGAGTGCAATAAGCTCGCGCCCCCAAGCTCGGTCAAACTGTAAAAGTCAACTGAGGCTCAGAGTTCTTATAGCTAACAGTGTAGCCAGATCGAAAAAAAAAAGAATATTTGGGAATGTTTTTCCCAATGAGTGAGTGTCCCAATGAATGAGTGTCCCAATGAATGAATGAGTGGAAACAATAAGCTATATAAAAGAAAGAAAACTACAAGAGGACCATAGAAGGAGAAATTGTAAGTACGACAACACTACCAGCAGACTAGTATTGTTAGATTGTTTCGTATAGTGTTTCTAAGAACGAATGAAGATACCCACAGGTATAAGAATATATACAACCAAAAAGGTTAAAAACTAAAACAATCGCGCTCTGAAAAGTTTTTTTAATACAAGACTTTATGTCCTCTAGAGGAGAGGAGAGGATTGCCTATTTCTCTGTGGTCGCCGTTGATTACAGGCATAGTTCCATTACTATAAAAGAAGAAGTGAATCGCAGTCGAAATGCTAAAACAAAACAATCCCATATGAATGAAGCGGGAATGAGAGCAGTCACGGGGACAAGCCAATAGGGCATAAATAAACCCACAAACAGACTACACGGGCAATGTCTACGTGAATTCAATGCATTCAGCTCGAATCGCCTAGGGCGCGTGTGTTTGTGACGTATCCTATATAACACAGGACAGGAATCAAGCTATGCGTGTAAACATTTCTGATTGAAGCTCCGTTGGCATCGTGATAAAGAGTTTGTACACACTCCTTCAACAAAAGGTACCCTATATCACAGTGAATGCAAGGGAGACTGAAAATTGACTCTATATCTTCAGTGATGGATTCTTAAAAATATGGATCCGGGGATACGAATAGGAACCTCGACTTTCGTATCTCGTTCCGGCAGCTACACTTGAGAGCGGACTCTTCTAGGCTTAGCGTATTACCATATGGGCCACATCGTCGCTTAACGCCAGGTGTAATTGTGGCCAAACGCTAAACATATAGAGAACAAAAAAAAACTTTTAAATACTAGATGAGCCTCACGGTTACACCCGTGTTAAATTTATTCGACAATCCTACACGGCGCGCGGCGCCCGCCCTGTCATTGTTCCACTTCCCGTACTTGCCTACAGCTTGCCAGTCTGTTTGACGTTCATAGTTACTGCTCCGCTCCTTATAGTCGTAGCGTGAAGATATATAGCTAATACTATTCCACATGTATCTGGCTATCTTATACCAAAAAGATTATTTCGAGTCCGACTGGTTCCAGAGATTAGGGCGTTTAAAAATCAAACAAAAATCTCTTCAGCTTTATTATTATATTATTAATAGCCCATTTTTCAATCATCAGATAATTTTATACGAGGAATAATTTTGACGTTTCAACAGATATTGTATGGAAAACCTGTCAAAATTTAAAAATTATTCCTCTAATAAAGTTACCTGTTGATTGAAAAATCGACCCTTAGTATATATAATCACTGAATTCAAATTTTTACATATAATCGTAGTTAGGTACTGTAAAAAAGTCATCAAGTGACCTACATAACTACTCGTAAGTTTATGAATTTGCATATGTGAGGTAATCTCAGAAAATACTAATCTGACACTTTTTTTAGTAGCTCGGCACATTGATTATACCGTCTCTGATAATAAGCACAGTACAATCCAAATACAACGGCGATCACGGAGAGATCGAAATCCATCGGCTGTCGCCGCTGTCATGCCGGCCAAATTCTGAGAAAATTCTCTCCTAATAGGAAGTCGCATTGTTCCCGAGTGCGTGTTTTTTTTTATACTTCAATGAACGCCTATGGAGTCGCGGCCGATTGCTAGCCGGTTATATTATATTTTAGTCGTTATTATTTAGTGCGTGTCAAAAGTGCATTCAAAATTCTAGTTTACAACGTCCGCGACAAAAAAACCTTCTCCCCAACCCCCCTTTGTGACAGGGTTTATGTTCCTAGTTTAATTAACATAACTTAATAAAATAGTTAAAGGATTGTAACCAATTTTCTAGACGGTTAAGTTAGATACTAAATTTTAATCCAAACTAATATTATAAATGCGACAGTAAGTCTGTCTGTCTATTTGTTAAGTTTCCACGCCTAAACCACTCAACCAAATTCAATAAATTTAACAGATAGATTGAACCTTGGAGGGCATAAATAGGCTACCTATTCTCGCGAAAATAAAACTTAAAGGGGTGAAATAGGCAATGTTTGAAGTTTGAATGAAGTTTGTATAGAGAATCCAACATTTTTCAAAGTAGTGATATGAAATTTGATATTTATGCTTTTGGTAAGCAATACAGAGTTTTTATCGCGTTTTTCAAAAATCATCCCTCATCCTCAATTGTTTTTTTATCTTTGTATGGATATATCTTGATATTTCCTACGAATATTTATTAATATGTGAAACTATGTATGTTTGTTACGATAGTTTATAACCTTTATTAATACAGGATACTTTTTATCCCACTAAAGACCCAATTCTGAAGACGCATACCCACGCAGACGGAAGTCGCGGGGAGAAGTTAGTAAAATATAATTTGAATCTATCGCGTTGCGTTATCTAGCACGTTGTGAAGGGGTCACAGATAAAACTTGTTACACTTAGGATTTGAACCGCGTTTATGAATATAACTTCTTCGGTACGCGCCACCACTGAACCGTTGTAGTTCCAATACTTTTAATGGGCCTACAAGGGCTTACGATGTTCATATTTACTAATAATATTTATGTTTACCGATACATTACAATATTAAACACTTTTTGACATAAAATTGAATTTTATTGATGACGTTTTTATGAAGAACGTCACCCTTTTAAGATGATTGCCGTTTGTCAGGTATCAAGTTATATACTATCTTTTAACCGTGACTCCGTTCGCGTTATTAATCTATACTAATATAATAAAGATGAAGAGTTTTTTTTTGTTTGTTTGTTTGTTTAAACGCGCTAATCTCTGGAACTGCCATACGGATTCGAAAAATTATATTTGTATATGATAGCCAAATCCATGAGGAATAATATAGAGTATACAACTTCACGCTACGACCCTAAGGACCGTAGCAGTAACTATGAACGTCAAGCAATCTGAGAAGCTAAGTACGGGAAGTGGAACGAGAGTTTGTCGTATAAATAATAGAATACGGGTGAATTCATTGTGCACAGCTAGTGTTCTTCATACGACTAATGTCATTTCATACGTTTAATGAAGAAGAGATTTGGATTGTATTTTTTTTCCTAGTATCTCGGTAAATTGTCTGTACCGTTCCTGATGGAAAGCACAGTACAATCCATACACAACGGCGACCACCGATAGATGGTTAAACCATCGCCAAATATCTTCTTCACGTTACGCTTGTAGGACCTGTTGTAAAAAGGAGGAGCACACAGGCCGGGAGATGTGCATTACATTGAAATGCTGCAAGGACAAAATGATATAGATTGAAAATTTGGTCAACTCCAAGTCCAACTCCACTTCCAATTCCACTTCCAATTCAATGGAACTCCAAGTTCCAAGTCATGGAATCGGTTGTGGCACAAGGTTCACTGGCTTTAGTTCAAATTCCTATCCTTTCTGAGATTGGCTACATAACTACGAGCTGTAGTGGCTATTTAACATGAGACTAACTTTGAAGCAATGATGGTTCAGTGGTAACATGTACGACTTCGCGTCGATTAACGTGAGTTCGAATCCCTGCAATGAGCCTGAGCTTTCGGTGAAGGAAAAAATCGTGAGGCAACCATAGCATGGTGGTAGGGCTTTTCCTAATGCCCGCCTGGCTAGCTACCACCCTCATGTTGAAAATCTGTCGCCAAGCACCAATAGGTGTGTCCCGGCAGCTACACTTGAGGGCCAGTCTTCCATAAGTTTTAGCGTGTTATCATCTTGGGCAACATCTTCACTTAACATCAGGTAAGATTCTGGCCAATATGCCAAAACCTATAACGATAAAAAAAACTTTACACAAGATGAAAAAACTTTAGTAAAATTTTATTTCCTCCGTGTTTCCGCTAGGGGCGCTGATAGTTGATATAGATGAAAACCGAAATGTTTTATCATATTCGGAAGCTAACAAAAATCATATTTTATTCTCTGGACATAGATGACATGCCGTTAAACTGTCCTGGAGATGTAACTCAGATATCGACAGGGCTCGCTGAGTCGTCGATGCATTTTTAAAAGGCACGACTCTCCGCTTAGCTTCTGACGTCACGTGGGATGTATGCTTTTATAGTTATTGCGAGAAATATAACTGTTTTCAGGGTTAGCACGATCCCGTTACATACATAGTCATAAATAAATAATATATATCAGAACCTTCTATCTACCTATTTGCCTCTACGAGCGTTATGGCCTGATCAGTATGGTCGCACGTGAACCTGATCCATCATCTTTTCATTTAATGGCAACTTTGTTCATCACTAATTCCAATCTAGTAATCTTCAAATATAGTACTAACAAAAAAAAATATTTACGTCCTAAGAAAGCACTTATGAACATCAAAACATCGAGATGAACCGGCAAGTAACTCGATCGTGTTTATCTTTTAATTGTTTTATTCAACTGTACAATAAATATTTACAGTTAATAACCATTATTAATAATTTAACACATTGGCCTCCTCTTGTTTTCTATAGAGCTCATATGCCATTCCGCCATACATTTAACAAGTGAACCCGCGACGCGGGTCACCGAGAATAGGAATGAGCTCGTCATAATATAGAGTGTTTTTATTTCTAACTTTTATTTAACTTGCAATGTTCGTAAGAGTATGTAAGTAACATTTAAAGTTTGCAAACCATTTTTCGACCACTTGCTGGTATCCGATTGAGATGAAATTTGGCTCATGTATATGTAAGTGATCTGATGATGGAGCCGGTATGTAGGAACTGGGGCTCCCTGATTTCAAATGGTAGGGTAGTCATTTTTAGGCTCGTTTGTTTTGTTCTCATGAGCAACTTCGATTTCATGATGACGAGGGTCTGTAGATGAAGCCGGAAGATTGCAATGGAACTCGCTGATGGATACTGTAAAGAATGTTGGGTTTGGGTCGGTTTTTTGTTCAAATGGTAATTTCCATTGTAGATGATGACGAGGGTCTGAATAAATCCATGTGCCATCAGCCACCTCTCTGAGTCACACACACTCAAGCATCATTGTCATAATTAATAAATACAGACATAATTCCGAAGATAACTAGCTTAGTCACCAATATCGCACGTGACACACGTTCGACAACGGTTCAGATTAGAATCCTTCAAAAGCCCAGAGCTCTCGGAGAAATAAAACATCGTGATGAAACCATTGGTAGAGCTTACATAACTCGCTACCCACATCCAAGTTTAATATCATTAACCAAATAATATATCTTAGCTAACTAGATTTAGTGTATTACATAAGATGGTTTAGGAAGCTACTTCATGATGTAGACGTTTGGTTACAATGTACACGTGTATCGTGAAAATTCATTCTCATCTATTTTTTATAATGCCCCTGAAGAAATATGACTACAAATACTTTTATTTGTTTTTTCAAGACTGAAATATTGTATTACAATATTTCACAATATACACGTAAACAAAAAAAAAACAGCGGGTGGCAACCCTTGGTATCTCCCCTCATTTTACTATCGCAGGGTAAAACATTTCACTACATCCATGACGTGGCCGCGGTAGGGGTTGATATGTCACATTAGTGATTCCACGTATATCGGTATAACTCACATGAAAATCGCTCATTCGAATGCCGATGGGAGTATTGGGAGGTGTACAAGTCAGTCAAAAGTCATGGAAATGTATGGACGTCTTTTAATATCTAGTTAACGTGGCCGCGT
This sequence comes from Saturnia pavonia, assembly GCA_947532125.1. Lineage (NCBI taxonomy): Eukaryota > Metazoa > Arthropoda > Insecta > Lepidoptera > Saturniidae > Saturnia > Saturnia pavonia. The sequence continues at coordinate 7,158,947 of OX383922.1, forward strand.
CGTGCAGTTTCTCGAAATACGCGACGTAAATCGAATCGACTTAAGTTGTCCCTTTTTACATACATTTTCATACAAAACCAAAGTGATTTATGAGTATTGATTTTATTTACAATACGCTTTTTTATTTAATATTGAATTGTCATCCTTAATAAGTATGCCAAATTTCGAGTTAATCCGATGTTTTGAAGGGGGTCAAAATCATGTTCAAAGATTCCGTTACATACTAACATACAATACGTCTGAAGCTAATAAAAAGCGTATAAAAATATGTCATTTACCGGGATAAAAAGTATCCTAATTGTTTTAATATAGGTTATAAACTAACTGTGTGCCAAATTCCAGCAAAATCGGATCAGCCGTTTTAGCGTGATTAACTAACAAACATACAAGACTTTCCCATTTATAATATTTATATTAACAAATGCTTTATTACTAAAAGTAAGTTCTTAATAAAATACTTATTTACAGAATTAGTCATTATTTTTGATTTAATGTATATTATAAAAAAAGAAAATGAGACGATAATTTAAACGTTACCTAGTCTTAAAGAATATATAAATTCGAGTTCGATGAATCGACTGACTGCCAGACAAATGAATTCGCTTATGAGTATGATATAATTCGAAAAAAAGAGAAGTTTGTTTGAGGAATGGCGTCAAAATGTTGTTTGAAATAACTCGAAACGACGTAACTCGAGGACTGCCGTTAACTAACTTTTAATTTACCCCGAAGGTGAAGAAAAATGTGTAGCATTCTAAAAGGTATGTCTTGTTCAATTACCGTTACTGCTCATAATACCAGCCTATAAATAATCCCACTGCTGGGTAGGTAAAGGTCTCTTCCAGAGGTAGGGCACGGGTTTAATCACCACGCCAGCCCATGACGTATTGGCGATTTGAATCGCAGATAAATTCACAGTTCATTTTTTTTACAGAAGAACATTTCTCAACTAATATGGTATTAGGTACAGCGTACTATTTTTCTGCTGCCTCCGCTCAAAAGCAAAATGCTTATTGCGGGTGATCCTTAGGAGATACATATATGCAGACTTTTCTGTGGGTCTTTTTAAGATCTACAATTATGTAGAACATTAATTTAATGTATCTCGTATGGTTTACTCAGCGTAAGCTATTTAGCCGTCTTTTATCCGAATTAATTGACCATTGTCGTCACTGCTTATTTCGTATGTTACTTTATCTTACAAAATATATCATGACTAAGAATTAAAATATAAAAACATGTAAATCAGATAAGTCGTTTTCGTGTGAAAAGAACATAAACGGACAAACAGGCAGAGATACTAGTAGTGTAGTGATGTAAACAATAACGAAGAAGATAAGAAAAGGAAAGGGTAAGAGAGGTAGAGCACAGAGAAATTTCTTTCGAGATTTTTCTCTACTCGGGACAGTCCGACTGGTGGAATACCTCCACCCTGCAGATGATCGCAGCCAAATGACCTTGTGTTGTGTTCCTGCGGTGTGTAGGGTTTCCAGAGCTTCTTGGTATAGAAGTGTTCAAGGTTGCAACGCGGTAGTGACATCTATGGTATAACAAGCGTCCATAGGCTACGGTATCCGCTTGCAATCAGGCGTGCCGTATGCTTATTTACCATCTTTGTAGTATAAAAAAGGCAACACATGTGCGTGGGCGGCGCGGCGCGGCTGTGGAAGAGTTGGTTAAATAAATTTAACTCGGGTGAAACCGTGGGGCACCGCTAGTAAAATATAAATTGTTACAAACAACACGTAAAATAATCTCACAGAAGCCATAATCGAAACCAAACAAGGTTTGTCATTCGGACGAGCACTAATTTGTTTTCGAAGATAAGTCGATCGCGTATCGGCCCATCCTTAATCCCGGGATAGTGTGCGGCGCCGCACTGAATCCCGGGATTACGTCGATAAAATATTTCACACCACTAATGAATATACGAGATTACTAACGGAAAAAACCGCAAAAATTGTACAAAAAAAATGAGCGCGTACATTTGACTCAGTATCAAGTTTTTTTTAATCATCTAAACTGGCATACAAGCGTACGGTCAACCTGATAGTAAGCGGTTACCGTAACTTACGGACGCTTGTAATATCAGAGGTATCACTAGTGCGTTGCCGACCTTGAAACCCCCTTCCCCAAGGAGTTCTGTAAGCCCTACTCACCGCAGGTACGTAACAAAAGGTTATTTGGCTGCGATCTTCTTTAGGGTGGGGGGTATTTCGCCACGTGGCTCCTCCGGACGCGTTTGCTACGCAGATAGTTTTTTTTTTTTATTTATGTTATTAATAATTCATATAGTCTGTCAATTGAGGAATGACACGTACTTCCAGTGTACAAATTTAATCAAATTCGGTTGAGAATTAATAAATATATAACTCTTTTTTACGATTTCTAAAAAGTACTATTGGAAATTCTAATAGCGTATCGATTATAAAATGACATATACATTCAGTCTGATGAAATTTTCATAAAAATCGGTTGACATTCGAGTATTATCTAATAAGAAAATTACTTTATATTATGAACATTCTTATAACCAATTAATCATTAACTTATACTTTCATCAAAATCGAATGAAAATAAAATATAATTTTACGGAAATTACTTATTTTTACTATTTCTAAAAGTATTATTCAAAAAATTTAAAGCTTATCCATTTGAGAAATAGCATAAGCTTCCGTGTACAAAATTACATAAAAATCAATTAAGTCGTTTTTTAGTTAAATGACAGAGAGATAGATAAAAAAAATGGCATTTTCGTGTCAGTATCCTTTATATAGACTGTCTTTCAGGCAATTCGGGCAATTACAATCTTGCTGAATTTACGTCTCTCAGTGTGGGACTCTCTAACTTTTATTTATTTCTTATTATATAAACATTATTTTGAAATGAAAGGAGCCATTTAACCTATAAATCATGTAAAGTTATATCAGGTTAACGTTAAAAAACTATAAAGTAAGTTTCAAACTAGCTGTTTCGCCCGTGTTAAGACTAACTCTTTAACGCGCCGCGTAGCGCCAACCGGCGCTAACGCACTTGTGTAGCCAGCCTCACTCAGGTACATAGATTCTGTAAGAGACATTTTTTTTTTGGCTAGTTAGTTTACAAAAAGATTGCCAAATCACTAAATACATATACACATGTTCCTTCCTTCATTCCATAATGCAGAGGAACATGTATATGTGTATAGATAGTTAGCTCGAAATTATATGGATAGGGATTTAGTAAGATCACGAATTTTTGTATTCGGCCACTTTGGCACCCTTGGAGCTTGTTGCCTAGCTGTCGCGGCTGAGTGTCTTCAGCGCTCGCCCCCAAGCCCGGTGAAGCTGTCAAAGCCCCTAATGGCCCCAGGGCCCTAAAGGCTACCAGTATAGTCAGTTCGAAAAAAAAAATGCCTGCCTATTATTCACACTTCCCGTACTTGTCTACAACTTGCATCATGGTTACTTAGCGCGTTTCAAACATACAAACAAATTTCTTGAGCTTAATAATAATAGTATATTAGATATACATACAATAAATATACTAGCGGTGCCCTGCGGTTTTTTATTTTCATCCCGTTATTTTTATTTTTACTCATATTATTCATATAGTCTATCAGTTGAGAAATGACACATTCTTCTAGTCTACAAAATAGAATCGGTTGAGGATTGATGATTTTTTTTTTAATTCTATCTTTTATGATATCTTAAAATAATATTTAAAATTGTTATAGTCTACCAATTATCGAATATCTTATAATACTTCTACAAAATTTCATCAAAATTGACTAAGAATTAATACAAAAATATATTATGTATTTATTTTTACGATTTCTAAAACGTAGCCTATCCATTTACCAATGACGTAGGCTTCCCGAGTACAGAATTACATAGGAATCGGTCAAGCCGTTTTTGAGTTGAATCCGGACATACAAACAGACAGACATACAAACATTTTTTTAAGGGTGTTATCGTGATCAGTGGTCCTTTAAACAGATGTTGAATTAATTCCAAGTCCACACATCATTTACTATAAATAAACGTTAAGCTTGTAAAAAAAGAAAAAAATATATAATTTTAATCCAAACAAAACGGAATTAACACGGCCTCCGTTGCGTTTATCCAGGTACCGGTGTTATGTTTAAAAATATCTCCTTTGTTTTCACTTCGTACACACTCGAGTCTACGTCGCATCGTACTGCCGAGATGGTATCGACGTTATCCGGGATTTAATCCATTAATCTCGAGCTTTGCGGGATCGCGGCCGGTCCGACGCGACGGGAGGCGCCCGCACTCTACCACGAAACTAACGGCTTGTTTCCAGCGTGTACATTGTTTTGTAAAGCTAATACACACGTGCAGCATAACACATAGGTGAATATTTGAAATTTAAAGTAAGACACATTTTTTGTACGGGTGTACAAATTGTGGCAAACCTAGTGGTACCCTAGTCAAGCGGGCATTAGAAAATGCCCTATCACCATTCCCTACATATAAAGCTCGAGCTAACTGTTGGAACCCTCGCAAGCCCGGTAAAGCTGTCAAAAAAAAACCGTGTGATGTTGTGGGACACTAGATAGGAATGAAGTTCCTTATAAAATATTAATTTCAAGTTCTATTCGATGTATAAAGAAAATAATTATTCGGGTATACGTTTTATATTATGATTTTTTTTATCGATAAAAAAAACTATTTACAAAATTATCTTAACACCTTTATTTTATTTACAATGATTTATAAAAATATATGATATAATAATAGCAAACTGCAATAATAATAACAGTCATCACGTAGACTATACATTAGACACTGTATAGACATCATACATAGACTATACAGTCCTAATCTTACGCTTTTTTTTAACGTTACGGACGTTTTTTGCCGTCGTTCTAAAAAAAAAGTTTATAATAAATATCCTATGATACTTTATTCAAGTGTAAACCTAAGCTATTCGCAGAAAAAATATGAAGTGACAGTAAAAATTGATAATAAAAAATGAGCAGACATTTCGCCAAACAACCGGTTTACGAGTACAGCCGCGACGGAACGACGCCGGCCGCGGCCGCCGTGTCATGAGACGGACACACAACGTTTGGCAAATGGCGTAATGCATTTTACAACTGACTATGAAATATTTCCACGTTTGTCTTTGTTGCACGTTTTTACGTCTACGATGTTTTTATGGAGTACTGGCGTATAAACGTTGCGCCTGCAAATTGGTCTATGTTTAAATTACATATTTTTAAAGTGTTTATTTAAGATACTGAAATAAAAATGTAAGTGTGCATTAAAATTACTTTAATAGTGTATTGATAACTGGTAATAGGGAATGAAAAAGTAAAAAAAAATGTTTTCATCCGATTACGGAACAAAAACGAAACAGTTTGGAGTAGTGATTTTTTACACGATTGTTATTCATAACCACCGATACATAGCGCTAGTAGTAGAAACTCTGAAACATACTATAAAAATGTTTTTCCAGCGCTTATTATATTTTATCTGTATTTAATACTAAATTGTGCTCCACGGTTTCATCCGTGTTGAAAATATTCTACAAGCTCTATGTAGCCCTATGTTGTTCCACTTTCCGTAGTGGCCTACAGCTTGCCAGATTGCTTGACGTTTATGGATACTGCTCGGCACTTTCGATTTGTAGCATGAAGTAATATAAGCTTAGGTATACTATTCCTCATAGATCTTGCTATCATATACAAAAATATTTGGTTGGTAGTTCCAGAGGTTAGCGCGTGTAAACAAACAAAAAAAAAACAGAAAACTCTTCAGCTTTAGTATATTATTAGTATAGATTTAATTTATTATACTATATTTATAATCTCAGAAGATGTAACATTCGTATTATTGACTTTGTGCGTATAAAATTCATTCGAACCATAACAACGAATCAATTGACACCTCAGTCATCTAAATCGGATCTGTAGTTTAAGAGGTACGGTGGAACAAACAAACATACACAAACTGCTAAATACACAACTCTTCCTTTCGGCTATGCCGTAGTCGGGTAAAAAGAAAAAAAAACGGTCTTTGACTTGAAAGTAAGATTTGACGTCAGATTCGATGTGCTGATAAAAACTGTTGGTTTGGCTCGGTTAACGCCTGAATAATAAATATATCATCAACAGTATTCTTAAAAAAATATGCTTTAAAAGCAAGGAATTCAAAACCGCAATAGGATTGTAGCTCCGTACCGTAAAAACTAATCAAGTAACCGATTCAAATTCTCGGCCGGCACGTGGTGAACAATATAATTCTATAATAAATTTATGGGCGTACGTTAATTTTGAAAGACTAATATGTGATTAGCTTTATATGATTTTTATAAACAATTTTACGAAATTGTGCATTATTGTTATCAAACATTTTATACCGTATTTTATTATAATTTGCTAGTAATTTTAGACTCATTGTAAGATATCATTATTATTTTTATTAAATAATAGCGCCATCATTTCTGCATTTAAATATATTAGACCTAGATATGACTTCCTTCTCGTAGTTAACATTGTTGTCTGTGTATTAATACTGGGATTATTCTTGTTTTCAACTTTGTAAGAACTGTTGAATTATTGTAAATCTGTTAAATTTATATTAAACATTCCCCTTTGTTGCTTTTCTTATTTATTCGAAATAACTCCCGAAAATTACCGTCGAAATTTACCCACGTAAACCCACATAGGGCACTGTCAGGGCCAGGCAAAAAATTAAAGAGTGGGTATATGATTTACGCAAGTTAAAAGTTATACTTCTGTGACGTGATCAAAATGATTTTATTATTTTACACGAAAATTAACTTATCAAAAAAAAAAGGATTGAAAAACCAAACTGATTTCAACATTTGTAATTCATTTCTAGATGACAAAGATACAGCATTAAAAAAACATCAAGTGTGACAATCTTTACTACTATAAAACATGAGGTTTAATAGCAAGCAAGTTCATGGTGTAGACTTTCTGTGTAAAAATTAACTTTCATCATTTTTTCATAACAGGCTTAAAGATGAATAACATCAAAAAAATTACAAATAATTCGAAACTATCGAATTACTCGAATCGCATATAAAAACCAATAAATAAATATTCGATTCGTCACGAGTAATTTGTAGGTTCTTATTATTACGATGACGAATATGTAGTTTGTATAAAAGATACAATTAGTTATTTATATAAAGTAAGAAACTGACTTGCTGACCGACTAATTGACTGACTGATCGATCAACGCACATCACAAACTACTGGGGCTAGGACCGTGAAAATTTGCACGCGATTTCCATTTTTGATGAATTTTTGTAAATTCAACCCCCAAGGTAGTAGAAGGGGGGATGGAAGTTTGTATGGAAAACCGTCTTTAAAATATTATTCTACCCCTGCGTACCTGGGGTGGGCCGATAGTCTTTTATAAATAAATAAAATGATTGAGGTTTGCCGTTGTGCACGCATCACGCAAAAACTATTGTATAGATTTTAATCATTTTTTTTATTCTACTCCTTGGATACACTTGGGCTTTATAAAAAAAAAAACGAACGAGCCTTACAGTAGTCGCATATGATGTGTAACATCTGACATGTTATCCTACTATTAAATTGAGATGAAATATGTGAAGTCAATTTATTCGTCATATTATTGGTCGAATATATTCTAAGCATGGAAATATATGTAATTCTATATTATTTCTCAAGTTTCTTTTGTCGATAATTTCGCATATATTCTGCTCTGGATTTACTCATCTCTGCAAATCACAAAATCATAAAAAAATAATTAACTTAGTAAATGTTTAAAAATTAGAAATATTAGACAAAAAACAAAATTACCCATGTAATTAATTAGTTACTTTTTTAATCAAGGAAACTTTTTAATCACAGCGAATAATATTATATTGAAAGCGATAGGAGGTCATTTAAAAGTATGAAAAAGATCCGCACTAAATTATTTATTCGAATAATTCCATCTCTCCGCCATCGCGCGCGCTCATTGGTCAAATCAAATAGCGCGCGCTTCCCCGGTTTCCTGTAATACATTTCCGTCCCTTTTCCAAAATCACTCTCACAAAAAATATCCAGCACCCTGAGGAAAGATGTTACACATCAAAAACACGATGTTTTCATTCAATAAATAAAATAAGAAACCACGATTTATACAAGCACTACGCGTTCTGCTGTCGTCCATGCGAGCGAAGCTAGTATATAATAAAAGTAATACGCGGACGGAACCATAGCCGACAGCTAGTATAAAGTTATAGCCAAGTTAATGGCGTAACAGCCGTTCCGCGAACACAATACATTTATTTCCTAGTTTTACCGCGACATAAAAAGCCTTTGATGGTTTTATGATTAATTTTAGAGTTTACTACACAGTTTCAGGTTTAATGTTTTTCTTTGGAAGCCTCTGCCATTGTGGTCGGTTTATTGCCCCTATTACATTCACATAGGAGACATCGTGGCCATTGCTTTCTATTCATTCGTTCTCTTCAACTGGCGTCGTAATAATATTTGCCCGTGTCAATTATCCATTACAATGAAAATTTAATCCGATGATAACCTGTGATTAGCTGGGAGGTAATTTTTGGAGAAAAAGCATGTCTATATCAGATACTAGCTGTGCCTCCCGGTTTCAACTGTGTTTAATTTATATGACCAACTGTCCACCGTTCTCGTTGTTATTATTTCCCCCGTCCTTGTCTACAGCTTGCCAGTTTGCCTGATGTTCATGGTAACTGCTCCTCTAGTTAAGGTCGTAGCGTGAAGTTGCGCGTACAAACAAACAAACAATCCGTTGAGTTTTATATGATTAGTATAGTATAGGTACTAGTTTGTACTTTTTGTAATATACGCAGCAGCCGAGACAGGCAGCGAGACGTCACTCAGGAAAAGTGTTAATTGTAATCCATTTATTAACTGATTAGCTGTGCCCCGAGTTTTCACCCGCGTATAATTTAAAAGAAATCGCTCATTGATGGCTTATATTACTTCAGTATAGACAATATTTTCATCGGACAACCAGGGTTATGCGTCACAACTCACACGGCTCGTTCGCACCTAGAGACATTTATTACGTACATGTATACCTAGAGACGTTATTTTAATTATACATTATCTCCCAAACTATTCGTCCAAATAGTATGCTATAAAAAGCATAGTTTATCTACATAACATTGTCTTGATGATGAAGTAACGATCGTTCGTAAGAATTAATATGCCATGCTTAATAATAATACTCATAAATCACTTTTTAATTATCATTCACTTTGTCACAAAATACTTTATTTTTGGTTATGTATAAGAGATAGGCATATTGTAGCGCGGTCTTTTTTAGATGTACTAAGGAGCACTTTTTTTGAACATTTTTATTTACGTATCACTAACCATTACGCCAGCGCACGCGGATGAAGCAGTTAGGGTGCGCTATTTCTTCTGACTTACTTAACAAAAATCATTATTTAAGGCTAGGTGAAAGGTTAGTATAGGCTAATGCTAGATAGCCTATACCATATTACGTGAATCTGGCTATCATATGCAAAAATAATTTTTCGAGTCCGACTGGTAGTTTCAGAGATTAGAGTCAATAGTACTAATACTAAGTAATTAGTACGGATTCCATAATAACGTCGACATGATTCTCCGGAATATAATAGGTCTTTACCTATGAAATTGCCGTTCTGCAGTACTGGCCATTTCAAATCAAAATAATTTTTGTTTGGCTAAGAATTCTAATTTCAAATTAATTTTATTTTAAAAACATGGAATTATTTTTCCAAAAGTAGTTATTTGTTTATTGATTAGTGTTACATTTTCATCGCATTTAAATCTTTTTTGTCATCATGGATACGTTAAAAATTCGAGTAATTATGGAATATGAGTACCGTCGTGGCAGTAACGCGGCACAAGCGGCACGCAACATGAACGACGTTTACGGAGCTAACACTACAAACCAACGCACCACCTGTTATTGGTTTGCTCGCTTCCGTTCTGGGAATTTTGACCTGAAAAATTAACCTCGCGGTCGTCCGAAGACTTTGGTCGACAATGACGAATTAAAGGCGATTGTGGAAGCTGATGATACACAATCTACGGCTGAATTAGCAGCAGCTTTCGACGTTAGCGTCAAAACAATATTGGTCCATTTGCGTCAAATTGGCAAGGTACAAAAGCTTGACAAATGGGTGCCCCACGAACTCAATGATCGCAAGCGCGAAGTACGCGTCGAGACGTGCCTTGCTCAACAGACACACAAATGAAGGAATTTTGAACCGCATTGTTACCTGCTATGAAAAATGGACTCTGTTTGATAACCGCAAGCGCTCAGCAAGTTGGTTGGATCCTGGTTCAGCACCTAAACAATGCCCTAAACGAAAACTTACCCCTAGAAAAGTGATGGTCACTGTTTGGTGGTCTAGCGCCGGTGTGATTCATCACAGCTTTTTCACAAACAGGGTGAGCATTACTGCATATGTGTACTGTGAAGAACTGAACACAATGATGGAGAAGCTGGCACATCTCCTACCAGCATTGGTCAATCGCTCGTCTCCGCTGCTCCTGCACGACAACGCGCGACCTCATACTGCACAACAGACGGTCTCCAAGTTGCAAGAACTGGGGTTGGAATTTCTCCGTCATCCGCCATACTCACCGGACCTTGCGCCTACAGACTACTACTTTTTCCAGAATTTGGATACCTCCTTGGCGAGAAAAAAATTCAATACCCGAGCGGCAGTACAAAATACCTTTGAAGAATTTGTTGCCTCCAGTCCAGCTGATTTCTTTAAGAAGGGCATCAATAAACTGCCACTGCGCTGGCAAAGATGCATTGATTGCATGGGTGATTACTTCGATTAATACAAATAAAAAATACATGAAAAAACATCGTTTAAATTTTTTCATACAAAACGGCAATTTCATAGGTAAAGACCTAATATTAACGTGTTGGTCCTCGTAACAGTAGTTCAATACTAAGATCAGCAAAGTGCTCGCTATATTACCTAGCCTTTATAAGGTGATTTTAAGATACTATGAAATTCACACTGCGTGCTGTTTATTTCGAAACCACTTCACTCGTTTACATTTAATGCGATCATGGCTCATAGGTAGCGTGTACGAACACAGCGTCGAATCGACGTGAGTTCCAATCCATGCAGTGACCCCGGGCTGTCTAGCTACCTACTACTTAACATTTTTTATACATCTAAGGTGACAAACAAGCATACGGCCCGCCTGACCGTAAGCGGCTACCGTAGCTTATGTAATACTATACATATCAACTATCGCGTTGCCGACTATGAACCCCCCCTACCCCAAGGAGCTCTGGAGAAGTATTCCAGTAGGCTAGAGGTATTCCACCAGTTCAAGTAGATATAAATCTACAAAGAAAATTCTCTGTTCCCTACGTGTCTAGCTATTTATGTTCCGGTACTACAGTCGATGATAGTCAGTATCTAATCGCTAAACGTGTTATCTATATTAATAAATCTTGTGTTCTGTCTGTACATGCCATTTTTTTCACATTACATAATACCTTTAGAGAAAAGGTTTAAAAAGGTGTATATAGAACGCACCGCGCACTTAAAAGGTTTATACTCCATTGGGTAACAAAAAAAAACTCTATAATAAGCATGCCAAAATAAGTATAAATGTTTTTTTTATATGTTTGCTTCACTTGTAACTAACTATGTGATAAAATCTTACATACAGTCATTTTTAACCTACTTCTAATTGTCGTATCAAAATGAAACTTCGTATGTATATATAATTCAAATGACAACACTGTAATTTGGTATCTTGGAGCTGACCTGATGATGGATCCAGGAGGTGGATAGTGGAACACTTCAGTGGCTACTAGTAATCCCCTCGAGTTTGGACTCATATGATTCGTTTAATAATAATAAGTCAAATAGATTGGACTTGGTAGTGAGATGTTATTATAAGACTGAAAAGTTTAATAATTTTTAGGGAGTAGTTAAAGCGTATTTTCAGGTTTTTTAAACTATTTAAACTTATTTATATTATTCTCAACTAGTACAAAGATAACATACAGATTTCGGTATGGTCATTTTGTCACATAACGATACAATCCAAGAGTCAATTTCAATTAATTATAAAACTTCCGAAAATATACATCAGACTTAACAACAATGCATCATCACGTGTATTAATTTATAACTACCGCCAAACAAGATAACCATAGATAATGCGTCCCAATCAATCTGATGAGTCGACATAAAGCGAATAAAAGCGTATAAATCGCGGGGACAAGCTGTTACACGGCTCGACATATGCCGTTAAACTGCACTCTTACGCACTGGGTTGGAAAAACGTCGAGGGTTTTTTAACACGAAAGTATTAACAAGTACGACCAAAAGACACGTCTTCATTATTCTCTTGAACTGTCAAGTTCCAACAATCTTTTATAAATGTCACCGGATAATTGTACGAATTGTTAGTTTATAAACAATCTAGTGAGATTTAACTGTCGATAGATTGTGAACGGACATTAATATTTTTATTTATGTCTATTATAATAGCGGCACGCTATGTTGGCCGTATCGTTTGTCCGCTCATGAAGTTTCGTATAAATTAATAACTACGTTTGAAAGAAGCAAATTGCTGTTCTTTATTATTTATTATTATTTAAAATTTATCGAATGTTTAATTTTAAGAGACAAAATAAATTTAATTCGATTTAATACGATCGCCATATATAGGATCGCCTGTCAGCACAACTACTACCTCCGGCAAACTCGCGTCCATTTCATATATTTTTTAATTTAGTTTTATGCCAACTGTTAACCATACTTGAAGCGATTTTAAATGACAGTGTGCTTGAAGATATTAATTAACATACTTGTACAGTCATCGTCTGCACATAACGAAACAAAAAAGTATACGTTTCAAAATGGAGCGAATTCGTTGGAGTACTGTGATCACCAATCATTTTGGTCCCCTGTCACTCCCCAACTCCTGGCTATTTATTTCAACTATTATTCTCTCGCGTACACAGACACGAACATCGTCACTAACGATAAAAATTATAAATAAAAAAACTATACATTTGGTGGTTTTTGAGCTTCATTAACTATTAACTTGCTGTTATCAAAACCGGCGAGTAATTCCGATATATCCAACAATACTATTACAAGATTATGATATATAGAGAAATACATACGCACTTGTCAACGGATCCAACTTAAAGATCGTAATTAATCAATTAACAAACCTTATATTATATTTTACAGTTTAATCACCGTGTTTCCCTTTACCGATAACTATTCTTATTAAAAATAATAATTATTGATTTATAACATATAATTAATGAAGTAGTAATTAATTAGCTTACAATTATCATTATCAATAATATTCCCAACGATGTTGTTTTGCTAAATTACTATCACTTATGTTACAAGGGCTGGCTTCTAGTACCTACACGTCATATCAAATAACATACTAAGTAATATACGAAGAAACGTTGATGAAATTATGGAAAAATGACTAATGACTTAGTATCCCTACTATTGACTTTATTACTATTGGCTGGGTGCGATAGTAACAGGTGAGCTCTGTGACCACACGCGCTTTATAAGCGCATTCACTAGATCAAAAATTACAGATTACTAAATACATATACACTTGTCCCTTACCCTCCTCCCAGAGGATAGCGACATGTATATAATATATATATATATATAGTTAGTTAGATCGAGTGCTAGGACATTAGATAGATTGCGATATGATTGCAATCTCTGCAACAGCCCGAGCCGAGGTCGGCCACTTTGGCACCCTCTGAGCTTGTTGCATGCTTTCGTGGCTGAGTGCCTTAAGCGCTCGCCCCCAAGCCCGGTGAAGCTGTAAAAGCCGTTCGAGGCTCCTGAGCCCTTATGGCTAACAGTATAGTCAAATCGAAAAAAAAAAACTTAAGGGCATTCTTACGTCAGCGGTGGAAGAGTAACATTCTAGTACGAGTTGCTAGATAGTGAAGACCTGCAGTTATTAAGTCAACTACAAATAAACATAGTTCCCGAGTGACGCCACGCTGCCCGTCTCGGCCACGTTATAACTATATCGTTATACTATTTTTTTTATTATGATGATATTAGTGGGCGCATGTAAAATACATTCGCTTATTTGAATTAGATTTTCTTTAAATATGAAATACTCGTATGTAAAGTGTAATAAAAGCGCGCTGTTGTCGCTGCCTTTATTAAATAGCTTAGGATTCTTGGAGGATACAAGCACACGAAGGTAATTCGACGCGGTGTCAGCACCCAGTCTTTACTTCACGAATGCCAAACGTGAAAATAAACGAGCGGTAAAAAAACGCAGCGTATCCCGATACACAGTGGGCAGTGAAAACTTAAAAGTTTTCGTAATCGTGTTAACAGGGGGTCAAAAATGCGTAGTCATAACAGTTAGCTGTATAATTGATTGAGTTGTTTGGCTTTTGTTGTTCCACCGCTCCGTACTCCAAGGGTCTGAAGTTCGTAAATAATCATTCATAACATATGCTTCTTTTCTGAATAAACTAACTAGCCGTGTACCACGGCTTCACCCGCGTTTTATATTTATTCGACTATCTACCTACCGAACTGTCGCCAACGCCTGCTTACTTCCTGTACTTTATACCTTTCTAGATTGCTCGATGTTACTGGTCCGCTGCTTAGTTAGAGTCATAGTGTGAAGTTGCATATCGTCGGTGATACTGCAATATGTTCTATGTTAAAAGACTCGGTTATTAATTGCAAAATGTTATATATGTATAGATACACATTAAATATTGATTATTATAAGACTATTTTGATTCATCGTAAGAATACTTGCATGACACAGGCCAAATGTTTATATTGGAGATGCAGCATCATTTAAATTATAAGTTAATTTTACGATTATCGGTTTTTTTAGAGCTAAATATAAACGATCACAAATGTATGCTTTAAATGAGATGAAGGATATTTAAGCTGTGGAAATTAAATAACAAATATAAAGTATAACTACAATTGAAATCGCAATCTGGAACAAGATTAATTATTCCAGTGAATATTCTTCGTAACTTGTCGCTGCAGTAAAAATATTGTAATTACGTAAATATATATTTTTGTTCCTAATTAACAAAAAAATACTAATAAATTAAATGTACAACGGCGTTTCGACTAATTTTCTATTCCTTGGTTTTATTATTTTGGTCCACTCTAGTTTTAAGTAAAATAGAAAGTAACGATGCACGTAGTAACAAGAACCATTGTATAGAGGAAGATATTTAGGATTTTATCGTGCAAAATGTTTTTTATAATGATTATCAGTATGAATTTTTTTTTATATAACTTTATTGGTAGTTGAAATGCATGTTCCTCACTTTATAGTGGCATAGCCCATTTTGTTTTATCACCGATGATATGATCGCAATCTCACTTGACATTTAGTGGCGATGTCATCGAAAATTTTAAATGAGGGAAGTCTCGAAAACGAACTTGTCTGCGAGCCCGGCTACCCAAATATAGATGAGTGTTTTATAACGGATATTAACTGGAACATTGTAAGAATTACAGGGCAGTCAATAATGGGCACGGTTAGGTGTATCGCGTTCCGGAATCGACCACATTGTTTACTTGAATACAATTAAATTAAATAATTAATTCAAATGATCTGGACCATAAAAAATATTAAATACATTACTAACCGATTGAATCTCGAACTGTTAGTGTAAAACAGGACACAGTGACTCGCTTCACTCTCATACACATACCTCGTACAGTCTTTTTGTTGTTTTATTTTTTATTTCAAACATATTTAATATTATCCATTAAAGTTTTATTTTGTGCTTATGTAAGAAGTATTTTAGAATTTGCATCTCAAATATGGCCTCCTTGTTATAATATACATAGCCGTAGAATTGAGAACATTCAAAAGATATTGAGGCGTCGGGGTTTGTTTTTATCGGCGGACATAAACGAGAACCTACGGGAGTTTGGTATGTTAACCCTGGAGCAAAGGCGTTTGGTAGCTGATCCTCATGTTCTTATATAATGTGATTAATAAGAAAATTGACTGTTCATGTTTTTTAGAACGAATTGATCTATGATATTTTTTTTTCGAACTTACTATACTGTTAGCCTTAGTGACTCTGGAGTCTTTGCGGCTTTTACTGCTTCACCGGGCTTGGGTCTAAGGTCTACAATAAAACATACCCCTATGCCAAGGATCTTCCACGAACGCATAACTAAGACCAATCATGGCCGTCATTCAGTGTTGATAAGGTGTACTCCTCGTATAATATGAAGGCAGAAAATTTAGACATATTCTTTGACAGAGTAATGCAGTGTTTAAAAGAAAAGCGATTCGATTTCGTTGCATTTATGTAATTAGTATACATACACAATCTCACCTGATGTTAAGTGACGATGTGGCTCAAGATGATAACACGCGTATCGTGTTTGGGCTCATTGGAATCGTCTCAATGAATAGGTTATTTGTGTCGAGTGTCTTTAAATTGTCAAAAGTGTTGTATCACGATATTTAGATAATTGACTGAAAGTACAGTATTGTCACGCAGGCGAATCCGCGAGTTAATGTTGGTATACATATAGGAAGCAATATTGATCGGCACAACAAAAATAGTCGACTAACAATATTAACGTATAATCAGGCGCCGATGTCCGCGGGGGCAGTGGGGAGATCGGCGGGGGTGGCCGATCGCCGGTCATCATTAATCACTTGACGCAATGGGGGTGGGCACACTTACCGATGATTGGGGTTCGGTAATCATTCTCGAGGCAGATTGCAACTCGTGTCATTTTTCTTCTTTTTTTTTTGTCGACCAGAAACAACCGCTAACGCGGAATGAGGAATTTCGTTGGTATTCATCGCCGATACGATGTCATGCAGTACGCGGCAAGAAACACGCTTGCTATAAGTTGACTCCACCACATCTTTTACAAAAACGGTACGTAGAATTTGTAAACTTCTTTGTTGGTATAGAGATTGATGTCTACGCCATTTAGTGGCTGATTGTCTTCTTCAAGTTGTTTATTTTAAGCTTTTAGGAATTAGTGTTTGGCCACAATATCTCAACTGATGTTAAGTGACAATGTGGCCTAGATGGGTAACATGCTAAGCCTAGTGGTACTGACTCTCAAGTGCAACTGCCGTAATTATGCCATGTCTAATAATAATGCTCTTAAATCTATTTTAAAGAAAACTCTGTCATAAAATACCTTATTGTGGTTTATTTATAAGAGATAGGCATAGTATCTTGGCGTGTGGACTTTTTTAGACGTACTAAGGAGCAATATTTTTGTAGAACATTGTATTTACGTATCACTAACCATTACGCCAACGCACGCGGATAAAGCAAGGTGCGCTATTTATTAAAGCTAACTAAGAGGTGTAGCCTAATGCTAGATAGCCTATACTATTCCTTGTAAATCTGGCTATCATATACAAAAGTATTTTTCCAAACTGACTGGTAGTTTCAGAGATTTGCGTGTTTAAACAGTCAAACAAACAAACAAAGAACTCTTCCGCTTTATTATATTAGTATAAATAATAGTATATTGATCAAACTGTTTACATTTAATGAGAGGAATAAATTTGCTATTTTTTTATTTTTCACCGTCTGTTCTTTAGGTGTACTTTCGACTTAGTAATAAAACTCCTTGGAGCAAGCTTTGAGTATCGCTATCTCTAAATATAGTTTTTTTTTAATAATTTTGTGAACCACGGCATAGTTATGTTGCTGTACCAGAATGCAATCATCTAGAGATCAGGAATATATTGGCGCTTCGTAGCTGTCACGTCGGCTTGTAAGTATCTTGACAGCTGAATATAAACTGTAATGAGCCTATCACCATTTGCATTGTAGTCGCTAGACAGCCGGGTAGAGGTCTCGTCTTATTACTGAACATAAACCGGCAGATATCTAAGTGTGCCGCTATAGCGAGTGTTACGCCAGATATACGGTGGTCGCGATTCAGTCAGGTGAAATAATGTCCTCCAGCAAAAACGTTGCGAAACCGGTATGTTTAATATCCTAATTACACATGTAATTTAATCTTACGTTCCATTCGTAACAAAAGAAAACCGTTACACTTTGTCACCGGAACGGCTGAAGAAGAAATGAATTCCGACTCCTCTACACGTCGCGCCGAGTGCAAAATGGACCCTCTGGGACAATGGGTGTCTACGTAATAGTGACATCTCACGCATCCCTTTAAAGCTCACCGAGACACGCACTTTAGATTTATAATTATATGAGGATTACATCGGAAACCTAAGGTGACGTCATAATGGGAGGACGCGATATCCAATAACGTAAAATCGTCATGAGAAATTCACTCCACTTAAATTGTTCAATACTGCTACGAAACACACTAACAAGATTATCATATTTTTTCAGATAACGTTATCTATATTAATAAATCTGTAGTTATTATGTTTGTACATGTATTTTTTTTTCAAATTTTATAATCATAATCATAGACAGCTTTTTTCAACCTATTCTAGGGCATACGCCCTCCCTTTTACGCAATGCTTCTGCCTTTTTTATTTTGACATTGCAAGCTCATGCATGATTACCCTCTTGCGGGAGGGGGGTATGTCAGACTCTTACTGAATAGAACCCAGCAGTGTACTATCTGCCGCCATAATGGGGCGACACGGGATCGCGCAAGCTTTCACCCGTGTCGCCCCGGTAGGCCGGCCCAGCAAAAGCCTGGGCTCTGCGCTAAAAAGGAGACATCCTGATAAAACCCCAGCTAGACAGCTGGATCCCCAGACGGCTGAATCGAGAAATAGGAAGACGGGCCTCCAACCCATCTCCGCTGGTTCGGCTACAGCGGAGAAAGGAGGCAAGTTCGCCTGTGCCGGAGAGGGCCGTTCAGAGCATGAGTCGTCTCTGTCATGTGCAAACCTTGAGACCAAGTCTTTCAGAACAGATCCCTGATGTCGTTGACCCATTTCGCCACCAGTTTTCTTACGCTTCGTTTGCCCACTGTCGGCCACCATTTCGTAAAGGGTCTACTTTACCTGTCGTCACCACATCTGGCCAAGCAACCTGCCCAACGGCATTTGAGTTATACGTTATTTCCTTATATAAATGCACTGATGACAAATATGAAATTAATTCTTTTTTTTCTGTTTGTATGTCTGCTGTAGGCATTTTAAGTCCTCTTCTTGCTTGCACCAACGAGGTCATCTATGACGTTGGTTTCTGATAAGCAGTTCTTGATATTTATGTGACAGAAGATATAAACAGACATTATATTCACCTAATGCAACGTGTTCATTACATCCCATGTGACCTCAAACAGGACTCCAGTCACGTCCAATGTTAATAACTGTTATGGTGGCCAGTGCGCCGCCAACGGGCCATTAAATTTACTGCTGAACATATGCTAAGGTTCGCCATCGGATACGATCTCCGGCTTTCCGCATATAGTCACTTCCAGCAGCGTTAAGCAAGTCGTCGCTCCATCTGGTTTGAAGGCGACTTATACTACATTTATCAAGACGTGGTCTCCAACCCAAGAACTCTTCTACTCCTTTGCCGGTTCGTCTACATATCTGATCGGCCCACTGCTACTAGCTTTAGCATGCTTACTTTTAAATCTATGTCATTTACTTTAGTTCTCTGATGTATTTTTGAAGTAAAACTTCTTTAGGCGCGACTAGGAGGTAACTGGAGGACAATGCAACGGAAGTCCGGTGGTGACCGTCGGGATGGTGGTGACCTTTGGGAAGGAGATGACCGTCGGGATGGTGATAACCGTCGAGATGGCGGTGACCGTCGGGGTAACGGTGAACTTAATTGCCATCTCTTATAACACCAAAAAGTTTTACTTCAATCGCGTGTGACGGTTACACGCTTTTAATTTTTTTTATTTTGAATTTTATCCGTCAGGAAACGAGGAGTTACTCTTAGCTTGCCGACTGACTTTTAATTTGTGGACAAGCCGCACCATAAGTGTCCACGTCTCGGCGCCATAGGTCATAACAGTAGAACACACTGATTGAGTACTTTCATCTTTAAGGACTGTGGTATTGGCAACGATGTAATTTGACGCACTTTTCCTTGAGTGTCCTCGCCACTTGCTAAAAGCCTAAATCACCAACACACTCCAAACTTCTCTGCAAACAAACCTCTCTGCATTAATATTTTGATGCCGCGCCGTGAATTATTCACAGATTCATAATTCTCCTTAACGCTACCCACCCACTAGCCCCACTTAAACCTGCCCCCTCCCCACTCGTAGTTACCCCCCGATCACTACCTAAATAATCTCTTGATATTATAATTTAAGTGAGATGCCAAGGTTAGATTCGTTGGTACCTAATAAACGTACATTAATAAATTACCTTATTCATTTATTAATGTACAATTATTATGAAGATATTTTTATCTTATGACTAGCTGGTCCGGCAGACTATATTCTGCCCTCTCCAATAGCCAATAACTCGATCATAGCGCCACCTCTCCCAGTTTTTCTTTCCTGAAAACCGTTACAAACAAAACAAAAAAAAGAAAGTATTACTCGAATCCGTTGTTCGAAACATGAGTTATGAGGAAACCACGATGCAAGTGAAACATTTTTTCGGTTTGTAGGCATTGAACTAAAAAAAATTGGAAAATTATTTGATTTAGTGTATTAAAATTGCGTTTTTAATCTTAACTTAATTATTGACAATTAATGGGAATGGTAATGGGAAATCATTAGTAGACAAAATATTCGATTGTAAAATTTAATTTCAATTTGCGTATTAGTGTACGAAATACATAATTGATACAATCATTTAGATGATAGACGCATATTAAAAACTAAGAACAATATTTATTTAAATCATTGAATCGTTGTCAACTTCAATTATTCTATCAATAGCTTCATCTTTGCCTCGAGTCTCACAGTTCCCTACTCTATAGCCAGGTGTAATGTGACATGCAAGTATATGAACGAAATTCTTTGGGCGATAGAATAAAAGTTTCACTTTAAATACTTGAGAGTTTTTCCAAACGACTCCAACAAAAATGTGCACTAAGCTTAATATTTCGCAAACGGATACCTGAATTAAAAAATGGTTTCACACATCCGTAGTATTTTTGAACAACCTATCCAACGACATGCCACACCAAGGGATAGACGAGAGAAAAAAAATCATCCTAATTTTACTTTTAGGCACGGTAACATAAAAAAATTGTTTCTACATTTTTTTTATCTTTATAGGTTTGGCGTAGTGGCCCCTATCTCACCTGATGTTAAGTGACGATATCGTCCAAGATGATAACACGCTAAGCCTAGTGGAAGACTGGCTCTCAAGTGCATTTATTGGTGCTAGGCGACAGATTTTCAACATAAGGGTGGTAGCTAGCCAGGCGGGTATCCAAAAAAGCCCCACCACCATGCTTATTAATACATCAAATTATTTTATCGCTTTGTTCGCGTGATTAATATGTATGAATACCCATGCCAAATGTAAAAGCTAGTGAAAAACATAGATAATAAAATCATTTACTACGCAGAAGTTACTAATACAGCTTAAGTTTACAAATACCACATAGAAAAAAAAAGACGAACATTTCCATTGGCAAGTCACACGCGTTACCAATTACCGGTACACACATAGACACTGCGACAATCAAATAGTAAATTCATACATCATCGGCCCTAACCTAACGGGTCGGATTACACAATCGAAGTCAGTGGCGAGACGATGTCGATATTAATAAAATAAAACAAAAAGTGTTTTTTTTTTGTAAAGTTGGAGTAGATATACGTTTCCGATCACCGAATATGTTTATAGATGGTAAAAATACTAATATATAGTCACACTCCGTCGCATCGTAATCCGAGATCAGTTACTGTATGTGTACTTTTATTTTATACCTGCTGTTAAGGGAGCACACAGAATTCAACACTGGTGGTAAGCAGCTGGATATAAGCTGGCAGATCCCGAAACACGAAAAAACCAAAAAGACTTACTACGGCAAATTTATCACTATGTACATGGTAGTAAGGCCTAGTCGGGTATGGATGCCGTACCACTTTTTTTTTAACTGACTATACTGATAGCCATAAGGGCCCTCAAGCCTCAAACGGTTTTTACAGCTTCACCCGGGCTTGGGGGCGAGCGCTTAAGGCAATCAGCCACGAAAGCAATGTAACTAGTTCCGAGGGTTCCAAAGTGGCAGAACCTCGGCTCGGACTGTTGCAGTGATTGCAATTAAGTCGCGATCTGACTAATGCCCTATCACTCGAACTAAACCAATTATACATATATACCTGGCTCTATCCTCTGGGAGGAGGGTAAGAGACAAGTGTATATGTATTTATTAATCTGACAATTTTGATCTAGACTAACTAGCCTCAAAAAAAGAAAAAAAGGTCTTTTACAGAACCTATGTACCTAAGTGACCGCACCACACCACTTGATTACTGGATATACACCGGCTGCTTCCGGAACGCGAATAAGCGTAAGCATGCCACTATGGAGGGTGTTACTCGTGAATAATTCGTTTGTTTAAAGCAGGAGCGCGAATCGATATTCCTTCGGTCATTGCATAATTTAAGCTAACGAAAGTACGACCAAAAACAATAATATTTTTTGTTACCTTGGACCCAACTTATATATTTCATTTACTTATTACTACTACCCCTACATAACGAAGTACATATATCCTAAAAAGGATAACTCATTTCGATTGATAAACAAAAATCTTGTTCAAATGGTGAAACTCGAATATACCACGGGTTCAACAATAAGTGAAAGTTAATATTTATTGAAACTTTTCCGAACAAATTTTATCTTCAATATGTAATTTTATATGAAAAGTAATCATTCGTTTTCGATAAAACATTAAGTGAAAACCTTATTATATTTTGATATCATTGTATTGTGGAACGAATTTAGCTTTTAATATTTCTTTGCATATACTAGCTCAGCACTATGAGTTATATTTCTTTAGGAGCGTTATGAAAAAACGATGAGAGTGGATTTATACGATGCGCGCGCATCACATTGTTACGAAAAGTTTACACTATAAAATTATTTGTCGAACTTCTTTTTTATTGTGGTGGAGATAGTCACACTCGATGTTATCCTTTAAAATGCTATATCAGTGTCATCTGGAAATAAATTACAAATTATTACTCTTTGGTAGATGCTGGATGCGGCAAGCTGAAGACAGGGCGCTATGGCGCTCATTAGGGGAGGCCTATGTCCAGCAGTGGACTATTATAGGTTGATGATTATGATGATGATGACTCTTTAGTTGACTATGTAGTTCATTTTCTCAGCGTAAGCCGTTTAAGCGCCCAGAAAACGTATTTTATCTGAATTGATTCACCATTATCGTCACTGCTTATTTCGCATGTTACTTTATCTAATAAAATATATCTTATAACCAGGCCAGATAGCATAGCCATACAAAAAAAAACATGTAAATCGGATAAGTGGTTTTCGCGCCAAAAGAACACAGACGGACAGTTTTTATAGATAGATAAATTTAATTAGGATAATGTATATTTATATCTAGTTAAATTTATTGACACAAAAAAAGTCAATAAAATGAATTCACATTATTATTTGATCATCACAGGATGCGCGCGAAGCTTTTAAAGTTATCCTCTACCAAACGTACCAAAAGATCTATAACTTCAAAAAAAATTTAGTTTTTAATATAAAAAATAATAATACATACACATATCGATAAGCGATATCCTTCTCTAAGCAATTTCTTTCCTATTATAATAGGCGTTTTGTTTACAATGTCAACTGAAGGGGACAGCAGCTTTACAATTACAAAACAAAATAACTGACACTATTATAGCGTTCAAAAATGAACCTTACCTCATTATAATTACAACTAACATTATTATAATTGAATTCAGAGCTCCTACCAGCGCCGTTTCATAGAAGTTCTAACTAAAGATTACTGTTAATGTGAAGTGAACCGTATTTAATGTACGATAAAGTTGATGTTCGTTTATCATTAATAAAAACATAAGTTGTTACATCTGGATAATGATTCCGAATAAGAAGGGATCGATAAAGGAAAATCGAGTTCCGAAGTTCCGTCAACATTCTACATAAGTCTGAGAAGTCCTCGACCTTTTTCTCCATATACCTTAGGTATATTTTCTTTTTTATTCTTTACTAGCTGTGCCCCACGGTTTCACCTGTATTAAATTTATTCGAAAAACTCTTCACGGCGCTATCGCTATAATACACCTGTGTAGCCTATCGTTGCTCCAACTTGTACTTGTTGTACTTGTCTACAACTTGCCAGATTGTTTGACGTTCATAGTTACTGCTTCGCTCCTTATGGCCGTAGCGTGAAGTTATATAGCCTATACTATTCCTCATGAATTTGGCTATCACAACAATAATATTTTTTCGAATCCCACTGGTAGTTCCAGAGATTAGCTTGTTTAAATAAACAAACAAGCTCTCAAGTGCAGTTGCCGGAACACACCTATAATTGCTTGAGAGCGGTAGCTAGCCAGGCGGGTATTACAAAAATGCCCTACCACCATACTGTGGTTTCATCACGATGTTTTCCTTCACCGAAAGCTCAAGTTCAGTCCAGTCCATACCTTCGAAATTTAAAAAGATTATTTAATTGATTATCAGACCGTGCACGAAGGAACAGAACTCCTGGATCGTTCCGGGGCATCATAGCGCATTGGTGCCGTAGGTAACGCTTGTACGATACTGGGGATAGGAGCTTGAACCATTCGCTATCGTTGACCACAACGTCATCGGCGATCCTTTTTCGCCAGACATCGCGATCATCGGCCTCTTTTTCCCAATATTTCCGGTCGATATTGAAGGCGAAGCGATGATGGCGCAGTGGTAGCGTGTACGACTTCGCGTCGATTGACGTGAGTTCGAATCCCTACAATGAGCCTGAGCTTTCGGTGAAGGAAAACATCGTGAGGAAACCACAGCATGGTGGTAGGGCATTTTCTAATGCCCGCCTGACTAGCTACCACCCTTAAGTTGAAAATCTGCCGCCAAGCACCAATAGGTGTGTTCCGGCAGCTCCACTTGAGAGCCAGTCTTCCACTAGGTTTAGCGTGTTACCATCTTGGGCCACATCGTCACTTAACATCAGGTGAGATTGTGGCCACTTCGCCAAACCTATAACAATAAAAAAAAAGGCGTGTCGCATTGTCTTTGAAGCGTTGTTTAAGACGTACCACTGACCATTCGGTACTAAGAGACGATAATTTGTTCTAGATCTCGCATCCACACTCTTTGTCGAGCAATGTGAAAATGGTGATGTATAGCCTACGGATGTCAAAATTAACATTACTTTCTTATCCCCACAATTAAACTTGCAATAGAAGGAATGTTAATCGTTCAAACCAGTAGGTATAATGCGTTTATGACGCATCGACACTAGCTAGTAAAGAACAGTAACACGACTCTGTCTTGAAGTTTTTTTTTTAACTACCTTTAATCTTTTTGTTGTTACATCAGTAAAATGGACCTGATGTTAAGTGACGATATAACCGAAACCAATCCATATGTAGCTATTGAAATGTTAATGAGGCTTGGTGACATATTGTAACTTTAGAATTTAGTCAAAACGCTAATTTGTTATAGAATTTAAAAAGAGCGCATGCATCTCTGCTAACAACAAACGTGTAAAAATGAAACTTTTAATCAACACTTTTTGTATAATCTACTCTTCTCTGTGGTTTAGGTGAGGTTAGATGTTTTTTAGAAAAAAAAAATTGCACTCTTGGTTTATACTGATCAAAGGTAGTATAAATCAAAGACGAAATGGAAGCTACTTATAATGAAAAAAAAAAACAATATCTGTGTTTTCTGACAAAATTCTTCAATGTAACTCAATTTACGAAAAGAAAAGCATTCTTGTAAGGGACACAACAAATGAGAGATTTTTTTTTGTAAAAGTGTTTTAACTTATTGCTATTTTGTATTACACACGATAAAATATATCATGCCGTCTTGTCTGTAATAAAAACTAACTGCAAATGACAAGTAAAAGTTCATTTGTAATGAAAGTTCACAATTTAATGTCTTCTTCAGACACGTATATTTTATATGGAACGAATATTTCGTGTTCTGAAATTTCATAGACACAAAAGATTTTTGAGAACGTAATCAAGTTTCTCGTTGTACCTAATAATCTTCGATACAATTGTGATATAAAATTTTGTGTAAACTATTATCAATTACTACATATTTATAATAAAATGTCAGAGACACCAAAGTGTAGATAAAATAGCTACATTTATAGTTAATGTACGCACATCTGACTTTTTCTATTGCCTCCTCGATTGTTTATAGAATAGTTCTTTTTCTCTCTCTGACAAAGTACTCATTTTTCGTCTTTTTGCGTCAGAAACGTTTCGGTGCAAAACGATAGACTAATAATCAACCTCTTGGAATGTTACTCTTATCGCGTCCAACGAAGGTTCACTTACAAATCAAATAGAAACCGTGCCCTTCGCTTATCCGACGCAAAGATCACCGATAAATCGCCTTTGATGATAAAAGATTTTTCTTAGCGAAGCGTTTTGATAGACCAGAATAATCACAACGACGATGGATCTGAGTCAGTTTATAAGTCGATGTGATGACGAAGAGCTTTATAGAAATGAAAGACCTATATATTTAAGATATCTACAGATTTTCACCGTGGTATTTACTCGGCGGTGGCTGTTGTTCTTGTATTTTAATATTATCAAATGCATTAATTTTACCAAATATGTATAAAGAAAAAGTATAGACACCAAGTTAGATTCTTGCTCAATCAACAAACTTCACGCGGCCTTTAATGTTTTCTGTCGTAACTGTTGTAAAAACGAGTTGCCGTACCGATCCTCCCTGTATACTGGACATAACGGATAGAATTCATTAGACGAAACACGTAACCGTTCGTAGCAGAAGCGTGAGATAAAATTCAGATCCGCTAAAATGATTAAACCCGTTCATTATTCCTGCGAATGAGAGATATGACTCATTTATAGGGCTCCGAAGTCAACAAGGGACCCTTATAGTTTCGCTATGTCCGTCTGTCTGTCCGCGGCTTAGCTCAGAGATTCTTAGTACTAGGAAGACGTATGGTAAAATAAAATCTAAAAAAAAATATGGGAAGGGTGTTGTGTGAATGTTTTTTTCTTGCCTATCCCCCATCGTGTGGGGTGTCGTTAGATAGGTTTTTCAAAAATATTATGGGTGTGTAAAACCATTTCTCGATTCACGGATCCGTTTGCGAAATATTAATTTTAAAGTGCAAATTTTTGTTTGTTTCAAGAAACCCCCTCTGTCAGCTAAATGGTGTGATAAATAAAAAAACTCATGGTATAATGAAGTTAAAAGGAATATTATCAGAGGTGAGTAGGCTTTACGAGTTAACGAGTAATATTCAAATAACTTATAAAATGTACTTGGAGAAGTAACTTCATCATCATCATCAACCTATAATAGTCCACTGCTGGACATAGGCCTCCTCTAATGAGCGCCATAGCGCCCTGTCTTCAGCTTGCTGCATCCAGCATTTGCCTGCAGTCTTTCGCACATCGTCATCCCATCTGGCCAGAGGGTGTCCTACACTACGTTTGCCGAGTCGCGGTCTCCACTCAAGAACCCGTTTACCCCAGCGGTTGTCGGTTCTTCGCGAGATATGGCCGGCCCACTGCCACTTCAGCTTGCTAATTCTTTGAGCTACGTCAATAACATTGGTTCTCTGTCGGATGACGTTACGAATCCTATCCTAACTTCGAACAAATTTAAGTGAAAATTACTTAACGTCTCTCTAGCTCTCTAGTCTGCATATTGTGACGGGCAGCTGGCCCGACACTAACTTGACAATTATTATTTTTCGTCATAGGTTTGGCGTAATGGCCACAATCTCACCTGGTGTTAAGTGACGATGTGGCCCAAAATGATAACACGCTAAACCTAGTGGAAGATTGGCTCTCAAGTGCAGCTGCCGGAACACACCTATTGGTGCTTGGCGACAGATATTAAACTTGAGGGTGGTAGCTAGCCAGGCGGGCATTAGAAAAAGCCGTACCACGAAGCTATGGTTTCCTCGCGATGTTTTGCTTCACCGAAAGCTCAGGCTCATTGCAGGGATTCGAACTCACATCAATCGTATGTCACATAATCAACTGTAACAAGCAATAGCAAGTAGTAGATTGAAGCAATGATGGCTTAGTGGTATTGTGTATGGACATCGAGTCGATAAACGTGAGTTCAAACTCCTCAATAAGTAAGCTATAAAAAGGGAAAATATTTTTTCAAAACTCTCTACTAGTTCCCGATGCTAGCGCATTCAAACAAAAAAAATGCTATGCTCTACCTAAAACGGTACTTTTTATTGTCCCTGAATACCTCTGGTTAACTTTTTTTTATACTACAAAGGTGGCAAATAGGCATATGGTCTGCCTGATTGTAAGCGGCTACCGTAGCCTATGAACGCCTGCATTACCATAGGTATCACAAGCGCGTTGCCTACCTTGAATCCTTGATATCCCAAGGACCTCTGGAAACCCTTCTCACCGCAGAAATACAACACTAGATCATTTGGCTGCGATCTTCTGTAGGGTGGAGGTATTCCACCAGTCGGGCTGCTCCGAGTAGAGAGAAATCTCCAAAGAAATTTCTCTGTGCCCTACTCTCTTGGAACCCACCCTTCCCCAAGGAGCTCTGGAAACCCTACCTACCGTAGTAACACAATACTAGGTCATTTGGCTGAGATCTTCTGTAGGGCGGAGGCATTCCACCAGTCAGCGAGCCCCAAGTAGAGAGAAATCTCCAAAGAAATTTCTCTGTGCCCTACCCCTCTTGAAAAAAAATGGCTGAAGTGCATTAAAGTATTCATTCATTCACAACTAAAACAGAACTACTGTTATTCTATGTTACCCAACGAAGTTAAGGTAATCTCAAAGCATTATTTCCAAATCACAGTGCGCCACGAAAGTTTCGCAGTCCCCGACTTACCTACGATACGGTATTTATAAGCGCAACCTCGTGGGACCTGGGTAACTGTACGATCGATTAAGCGCGACCGCAATGGCATATCACTTACGCGGCCCATCAAAACCTTATTTGCATGTATTTACGTTGACTGGCTTCATGGAGACCCGAGTAAAGTTTTGGCGACACACGGTGATGTATTCGCGACGATTACAATGCGGTCAAAACACATGAAGAGAAAGTATAATAGTATAACTAGTTAATTAGTAAATCACTATTGGGCTACAATTACGGAATACAGAATGCTGTCTGCCGGTCGAGCGCACGCGCGAATCATGCTGCCCCCGGTTATTTTAAAGACAAAAATGTATATTTTGGGTGATTGTTAGAAGATAGACATATGCTATCGCTGACTTGTATGTAGGTCCTTTTAAGATTTACAATTATGTAGTACATTCATTTGATATATCTCTTATGGTTCATTCAATTTGGCGCCGAGTTTGAGTTGCATCTGTCATTTAGATTAAATACAGTGTTGTTTTTAGTTAGATCATATCTAGTGTGTATTGCGAATTTCATAATGGACAAAAACATCGAACAAAGAGTTTGTCTTAAATTTTGCATCTACATATTTTATAGAAGGCTTACGTTGACTTTATCAAAAACAGGTGCTTATGTTTGGTACGTAGCGTCCAAAACCGATCGAGATATGCTGGAAGATTTGCCTCGTCCTTGTAGGACATCAACGTATTCAACTGAAGTTAACATCGCACAAGTGAAGGAAATAGTGACTGATAATCCTCATTCAAGTTTGAGAGAGATAGCCGCTGAACTTTCTGTGACTTAAGAGTCGATCAGTATCATTTTAAATAATCACTTGGGTATGAAACATGTTCCTGCTCAGCAAATCACAAAAGATCTGAATTTTCTCCAAAAACTCAACCGCATGAGGACATGCTAGAACGAGTCAATTCCGACCCAACATTCATGACACGGTTTGTTACTGGTGACGAGACGTGGGTTTACGAGTTTGATTTTAAACTAGTCAACAAGCTTCGGCGTGTCGCCTTTCAACTGAACCGAAACCGAAAAAAAACAACCCCAAAGTTGATCAAAAGTCAAAGTCATGTTGACTGTTTTCTTTGACTATGGCGGAGTTGTGTACTCGGAATTCTTACCGGAAGGTCAAACGGAAATAAAGTATATTATTAGAGCATTATGCTTCGTTTAAGAGAACAAATTCGACGACAAAGGCCAGTTTTGTGAAAAGAAAATTCTTGAATTTTCTACCACGAGACTTCGCACAAGCCCATCATCGTGAACGAATTTTTGACCAAAAACTCAACAAATACCATCGAGCATCCACCTTATTCACCAGATATGGCTCTAGCCGGCTTCTTTCTTTTTCTTAAACTCAAATTACGACTTCTTGGCACCCGTTTTCATTCGGTAGAAGACATAGAGGAGAATTCGTGAGGAGAACTAAACTCAATTCCGGAAAAAGCGTTTAAAAAATGTTTTGATGATTGGATTATTCGTTGGCCTAAGAGTATCGTTTCTGAAAGAGCACACTTTAAAAGGTGGTTAAATAAATTTGAATGAATAACTAACATTTTGTGTATTATTGGTCTTTTCCCGGTACTTTTTTAGCAGAGTATAATACATCTTAAATTATTAAATTCATTGAATAATTATGTTGCTTTCGCTGTATTTTTATAATGTATAAGTCAATGATTTTTGTATTGAGTTAATAAAATTTTGTAAAAGTATGTATTATGTCGGAATACGAACCAGCCAAAAGACGAATATCCGCAAAAAAAAGTTGTATTTATTCAAACTTATGACAGTTAATAAGTCAGATATTAGTCGATGGCACTCGATGTCGTGCAATTCGCCAATTGCATCAATATTGCGAAATATCCGACGTAAGCGGTAACTAGGTCGCAACGTTGTCAATATCGACAACTAATTTGACGTGGAGCGTACAATACCTACTCACGATAGAAAAGCAACAATGTTTATTTTTTATTTTTCATCGAGTTACACGTTAGGTTAATTTAGCACCTATTTAAGGAATGACGTTGTCGAGGACAGTATCCTCGAGTACAGCTTGACTTGTACAACTTGGCTGTGGTAGTTCATGTTCAGTAGTGGCGAGCACTACAAAACAGCTTTCTGCAACGTATGGGGTTTTCTTGGAATTTTATACTCACTGTAGGATCTGAACCTACTTTCGCGCTATTACCAGTTTTTCATAACGAAAAGTATTTTCAAATAACTTGTTGAAATTATGAAATTTACCAGCGTCTCGTCTTATGGGCTCAAATTGAATAAACATAAATTTTATGTTCCTGGTTTCTCTATCACTTCCAGTGATCCGTCTGGTCTCAGTGGTATTCCAATCATAGTTTTGATCTATAATTACATATCTTGAGATACAACTAATATTATAAAGTTTATTGTTCTTTTTTCTGAATGCGCTTCTTATTCTTTCGTATCGTTGTTAAACCCCGGATTTAAAGCTACTTTGACCAGTAGGGGTCTACTTCCACGGCGTTCTCCGAGCTGGTCATCAGGTCACCCATTGTGCATGTAGTGGGGCATGACGGACGTGTGAGCATGGACTACACTTCGCTCAGCGATTATGCCCCACCGGCTCAGGTTACTCTTACAGCGGCCAGCTTGGTAACGCGCTAATTACTGTATCTACCAAAACATTTGAAAAAGTGTTTCTTTTTTTAATTTTTGTGGTATTGCGCGAAGAACCGGAGGCCGAAGGCGGGTTGGTCGTCCGACGAAAACCGAGCATTACTGAGAAAAGCCGAACAGTGAATTACTAAATTAAAAATAACGTTTACGCCGAAGTACTTTAAGTTTTAATCAGTAATACAAAATTGTATAAATTAAACGCGTATGAAACTGAGGCGCACAGTAATTAAAAGTAAAGATTTTCATACTGTTTTCATAAATGGACGGAGTGATTCATCAGGAAGGTTTATGTGTATAATTAATTATGGTTTTGTGTAAATTGGCTGAAATATGACTATGATTGTTGAAAATGTCAGAAAAAATAATGCCGACTGAGAGCTTTACAGGCGTGCGCTGGGAAAGCCAATAGAGTTATATGTATTACTCTGCTACCCGTGCAAAGCCGGGACGGGTTGCTAGTTATTATATAAGTAAACTATATGAAAGTTACATTACAAAAAACGTGACGTCAGCTGTAGCTATTAGAAAACGTATATTTTCATTTAAACGTTGCCAAAGTTTCATATTCCTCCGGGGTACCACGGAACTACTCTACGGATAAGGTTAATTTCATTAAAGTTAACAGAAGAGACGGACAAAAGAAGATTATATGTGACAGAGATGTGAATTTCAAGATGGATGTATGTTTTTTTTAATGTTATTAGGTTTAGCGTTCTGTCCACAATCTCACCTGATCTTGAGTGACGACGAGGCTCAAGATGGTAGCACACTAATCCTAGTGGGAGGACTGGCTCTCAAGTGCAGCTGTCAGAACACACCTATAGTTGCTTGAGGGTGGTAGCTAGCTAGTCGGGCATTAGCAAAAGCCCTAACGCCCTAAACCATGCTATGGTTTCATCACGATGTTTTCCTTTACCGAAAGCTCAGGTTCATCGCAAGGTTTCGAACTCACATTTATCGACGCCATCATTGCTTCTATAAGGTGTGAAGACTAAGATGACATCTGAGATTACTTTCTTGTAAAACGTAAAGCCATGTTGTGCCGACCACACTTAGTTCCTTCAAATCAGATTTATTGTACTATTAAAACCAATCGCGTTGACGCAGTCATTATCACTCCAAAATGTACTGATGTATCCTCAGCTACCCCGTAAGCGATATAGCATGATGATATAATGTTAAACATATAATATTCATATCACTCACGTTGATATGTTTAGGCGAGCGACGTTACGTGTTCCGAATACTCAATAATCTATGGATCAATAGCCATACACGAAGACTGGTGGTGCCCCGCGGCTCCGTACACGTTTATTACGCAGTAATTATTTTCGTATCGTAGTTTATTTTTATACATAATATTGACAATTCTTATAGCCTATGTATTATGGAGTATTCTTCTAGCCTACCGATTATGGAATAAAATATAGTTAAATTGTACAAAAAATCATTTAAATCTGTTGAGAATTAAGACAATATTTTTTTTTACGGGTTCTACAAGTATTATTAATAATTCTAATAATATATCAATTATGGAATGACATATGCCTTCCGTCTTCAAAATTTCATCAAAGTCGGTTGAGAAATATTAAAAAGTTTATTATTTACGTCCAGAAATTTATGTACAGAAAAAAAAAACGAATTCATATATTCCATAAAATTCAGTGAAGACGTTTTTGAGTTAAATTCGGACCTACAGACAGACCAAAAAAAATTTCATCTCATATTGGTGATCAGTGTCCTTTAAATATGAAAATTGCCAGCAAAATTTGGAACTAAAAACATATTATGTACATACAGAAATACGGACTATTCAAATTACAATAAATTTTTAGAGCCCACTCAGATTTTGCATTGCGGACCATTCACGACTACAAATGAATCATTGAAGAACCTTAGGTATAAATCATATTAAGATGTTCAAATATTTATTATAATATATCTAGCGACCCGCCCCGGCTTCGCACGGGTGCAATGCTGATACTAAATATACCTACTGACTACAGAATGTCCTTATAAACAACGTTTACAGCTTTTTTTTCATTAAACAATACAAACATGTTTTGTTTAGAGGTTACTCTTGAAAAGAGCGACATACAATTGACCATGGGCCGGTACCGCCGCACCGCTATGTCCCTGCATTTTTAATCTGTAATATCTTCGGAAATATTCATTTAAATTACACGCTGTAAAGGGCCATATTGATCTATATTAAATGGACAATGTATTTAAAGTACTTAATTGGATAAGGATTACTGCTGTATTGCTTAAAATCACTTCGTAAATAAGCCATTTTTTCCCGTAAAATGTAAAGGATAAAAAATGGTTATTGTGGGTTATCCTTAAGAGATAGACATATACCATTGCGGACTTTTTTGTTGACCTTTTTAAGGTGTACAATACTGTAGTACATTATTTTGATTTATCTTGTGGGGTTCAGCCAGCGTTTGCAATGTAAGCGCAAAAAATGTGTTTATTTACGACATCACATTAGAAACCTCTAAATTTATCAGTGTTTCTCTATAATATTATGCATGTATTATACATATAATAAACCTTCCTCTTGAATCACTCTATCTATTAAAAAAAACCGCTTCAAAATCCGTTGCGTAGTTTTAAAGATTTAAGGATACTAGGGACGGACAGATTATAGCGACTTTGTTTTATACTATGTAGTGATAGTGATATATATTTATTTATTACCTACCTCCTCCATTACGGAGCACCAGTATGACCCATCCAATATATAAAAACACATTTGCATAGAGCTCTTTTACAAAAACAAATAGAACATGCTCAGTATAATTTAGCAACCCCAATAACAATACATGTAGTGCACTCGATAATTATCTACCTACTTCCTTTTTATTATTACGTTAACATCCATCTCTGCACAAAATACCTTTGTTATACCGTGAATCTGTGGAACCATCGCCCAGCCAATGGGTTTCCCTAAGTTTGCAGAGCATATAAAAAAAAACAATCAACCATTTCTGCCTGATCCTAAATCGTATGTATTACGTGAACATAAAATCCTATGAGTCTAGGTAAGACTCGGTACAATCGCCCCGAGCTTACTCATCATCTAACCGTGTTCATTTTATATTCTAAACGCAAATTTCATGAAAAAATACAATTCCCCAGTCGGAATGTGTTTCGGACTGGCACTTCTTGTATTGTGAAAGCTGTGCGTTTCACGAGAGATTAGCGATTTTCTTAAGCGGAGCGAGAAAAACTATAGTGTCATGCCGTGACACCACGCGACGGATCATAAACGTAGCGGCATTTAGCATGGTTAGAAACGCATTATATCGTGCCGTGTCATGGCGTAGATCGCGTCACAGCGGTGGTGGAAGTTGTGACGCGTCATTACACGTCACA
The DNA here is from genome assembly GCA_947532125.1 of Saturnia pavonia. Classification (NCBI taxonomy): domain Eukaryota; kingdom Metazoa; phylum Arthropoda; class Insecta; order Lepidoptera; family Saturniidae; genus Saturnia; species Saturnia pavonia. The sequence continues at coordinate 7,193,961 of OX383922.1, forward strand.
CAAACGTTGTTCCAAGGCGAAGACATACACAATACACGCACTTATTTATTATGATATTATTATATCTGCCTTTCTGATTGTAATGAATTTTAATATTATCCCTGACATTAATATTAAAACTAAACAATTGTTTTGAACTATCTTAGAACTGGTTCTCACTTGTCGGGTGTCGGGCCCGGACTTTAATCGGATGTTCCAGTGGCAGAGCATTTTATATGAAGCTATTCACACTTCGAAAAACCGATTTTGTGTCGGCGCCGACAAGAAATGTCGGGTGTTTTGCCAGCCCTCTACGCCCGGAAAAAATCGTGTCGGAACTCGCTCGCCTATGAGTAAGTATGGCGCTGTTCACATTTGTCGTATGTCGAGGACGACAGCCCCACCCCCCTAACCCTTATTCTGCCCGTACGTTGCGATTGCGCAAATATACTTCGCGGCGCGCAAGCAGAGTGGTTGTGTTTTTATTGTACACACGTTTAATGTTTTGTAATAATGGAAATAAATATAAACCCTGTAGAATTGATCACACTAGTTCAGGAAAGAGGTGTCCTTTGGGACAAAACATTAAATTTTATCTTTAAATCCTTAGCTATCTTTATTTGTTTTCTTCTTAAATAATAGTAGGTACATCACAACAACTTCGTCAACGTGCACAGTCGCCTCGCGTAGAATGTTAAAAATTGGCACCAGCTTCGACCGTGGCCGATAACCGATTATTAACCGTAGTGTGAACAGAGGCGCCGATACCCGACAAGTGAGAACGAGCTGCTGATTGCACGTAATGTTATTTTTTTTTATACTAACGTGGTGGCAAACGTGCACTCGGTCCGTCTGATAGTAAGCGGTCACCGCAGCTTATGGACACTTTCAACACCAGAAGCATTATATGCGCGTTGCCGACCCTAAAATTATTGATAGAAATATGGCACACTGTGAAAACCATCGCAGTGTGTGTAATACCAATCCACATAAGATCAGCTGAATCAGTCACATTGTCATACTGTGTATGTAGGCTTATATAATGTTTAAATTTTATTTTGTAAATTGACTTATTTTTGGCAACAGAATAGCGGCACACGTGGTAGAACAGTGTGGTTGACAGTATAAAACTGTTCTGTTTAGATTGAGCTTATATTCCCAGTTAATTAATAACTTTCGCCATGATATTTACATTTGTTCGATGTACCATCCTTCCTCATTCTCAAACTACTTACAGATCTGTATTGTCTCCTTACTTGTTATTTCAATATATCAACGGAACTTACCTGAAAATAAAAATAAATTTATTAATTTGATTCGACACGACGACCTATTAAAACTATAATAGAAGTAAAAATTGAAAACCAAGAGGGCATACCAAGTGCCCTTCAGTTTAAGCAAGTGAAGGAAAAAATAAGCGTCGCGTATTAAGATGTCAAGAGGAATGCAGAGTGTAGTGAGACCTGGAGATAGTTCCCTCGACAAGAGCATCATCGCTCTTAAATTGTATATGTATATTAAAATACGGTAGAGCCTGTATAACGTTCGAATGCTGGAGCAGTCCTCAGGAGCAACCTATTATAACTGGCATCCGAACTGCGGTCCTTTTGAAATCCTATAGATCGCAGTGACCGCTTAACATTAGGTAAAAGCATACCTTATTCCGCCTTCATAAGGAAAAAAAAACTGTGGTAAAATGAATATTCAGTACTAAAGTGGTAGGTGATCAGTGCGCGCTATACTGTCCTTCGAAAACCGCAATATAACTATTAGACGATAATTGGTTTTAGCTGATCCTTTGATAAACAATTAACTACGTGACCCGTCATAATGCCACGGGCATGGTGACGAAGTACTAGTAAGCCATACTATTGAGCGGCGAGACTGCGGGCACCACTGACTGACTTTTGGGTGATGAACATAATTATCAGTTCTATAGTCTGGGTGTTACATATCTACATATGTATAGTACATCAGATGCTTAGTTACATAATACAAGCTTTGCACATTTATTAATTAGACATACTTATATCCAGTAATCTATTTGACAATACGCGTCACACGCTTGACGAGTTATGATATGCTGTAATTATTTATTAATATGGCAAAATGTTTTATTTTGTTTGTTTTAACGTGCAAATCTCTTGAACTACCAGTTAGATTTTAAATATTATTTTTGCACTTTTGTTCATGTTACGACCATAAGTAGCGAAGTAGAAATCATGAACAAACAAGCAACCTGTCAAGTAATATAGGTAAGTAAGGGAATTGAGAACGATATGATACACGAGTGCGTTGGTGGCGGCGAATAAATTTAGCACGGGTGGAACCTTGGTCACAGTGAAATAAACTATATTATCCGCTATAAGCTTATGACATTGGTCACACGTTCGGACTCCCTCTCGCCGCAGTTTATGGCTCCACACTACCTTTTTACTTGATAAAGTGTGTTTTACATTTTATATTCTCTTACTGTTTGCAAGGGGGAGAGCATGTCTTACGTTACCAGTAATATAATATTGAGGAATTAGATGCTGTCCAACATTCCATTCGCTTGAATAAAATGCCACAATTGTTTGTTACTTGAAAATGATTTCATAGTGTCTTAACCGTAACATTAACGTAACATTTCAAGAAAATATAATATTGAAATATATTTATATATTGTAAACTCAACGTCTCTCTGTCTGTCTGTTCGTTTATGTTATTTTTTCGCGAAAATCACTTATCCGATTTGCGTGGTCCTTTTTTTAATTCATAGCTATGTTATCTCGCCTGGTTATAGGATATATTTTGAACGATAAAGTGACATACGAAATAAGCGGTGACGATAATGGTGAATCAATTCGTAAAAAAGATGCATTTGGTGCGCGTCAATGGCTTAACCTGAATAAACTATACTAGATAGATCAAATTAATGTTAATTAATTGTAGATCTTAAAAAGACCTACAAAAAAGTCACCGATAGCATATGTCTATCTTCTAAGGATCACCCGCTATAAGCATTTTTGCTTTTCGTCTTTTGAGCGGGGGCAGCACGATTCGCGCGTGCACTCAAACGACGGCATTATGTAGTCTACATGAGCGGAGTCGCGAGCACAGCTAGTAGAATATAAATAATCTAACAGCTGCCTGTCATGTTAGTTAAACAGATTGTTAACAGATGGTGCCTCCTCAATCTTAGCTAAATATAGTTATCTCTTGATAATCATCTGAATAGTCCTCTCTTGATGGCATTCCTAATGAAAAAGTTTTTTAAATTAATATTTTAACGAAAACATTAATTTTAAATATTTGATTAATTTCCATCAATAGCGAGGAAGATAAGCCTTAAAGTCATATTAGAATTATGAATGTCGATGAAGAATTAAAGATAATTTGGCGTTGCCACAAAAACACCTTTGAGAAATATTATTTAGAGATTAAAATACTCTGTAACATTCTAATTTAATTTTATCTAATACAATACGTTAATTATCTACGTCACAATACATATTTATTTCTTAATAAGGGTTTCTCAATACGCCATATATATTTTTTACATTATCCTCAAATACATAATACATTAAAAATGCAATACCTCTCCGTCTGTTCGTCCGTAACTCGCTCACGTGTGTTATAATTTGACAAACACTATCCAATATACGTCATTGTTTTTTTTAATACACAGACATGATTTCTGACTGGGTTTTAGTAAACAATAAATACATTAAGTAAGGAAAAAAATGGCGCAAACGCGTTTTTATCGCATTACGCTGGAAAAATACTTAAATATGTATCAGCATAATTCAGATCCGCGAGTTTACAGTATGTTCAAAAATTGAAGGTAAATTACTTATACTTTTTTATACAAGAGATCATTCATTAATTACGTATGGATGATTTTAGCGATTTTAGACCCCCCCCTTCTCTATGTACGGGTACAAAGATTTCTCGAATTTCTCTCACTCTTCTTACGTAAGAGTCTATCTCGTGTTTCGGAGTATTCAAATGTTGTCAGAAAAGGATCTGTTACACCAAAACACACAGTTTAACGTAAATCAAAGATTTTTATTTTTTAAGAGATAATTTAGGTTATACTCTTTTATTGCTTTCAGATATATATGAGATACCATTATATTATTATTAGACAACTATCTGGTATTTGGAATATAAAAAATAAGAATATAAAATAATATGCTATTGTGACCGAAATTATTATTGAATAAAAGAAAATTAATCATTCACTGCTATTGTTACTTGAAAATAAAAGACTCATTTATTATTTACCAAATAATTAATATTAGATTAATACACGCGAATAATGTTCTATAATTATTATTTATAACACTTAAAATTGATACAAATTAACACAAAAACGTTTTAAATTTTTAATAAACAATATAAATTTGTGAAATAATATGTAAATCAAAGTGTACATTATAAAATTAAGAAAACCATTCGGCATCCGATATGGGTCGAGATTTTCAGATATTAATTTACGACTTACAAAAAAAATATTACGTAAGAATGAACTTTATCACCCTCCCCCCCCCCCAAGATAAGGACATGTAAAGATTTTTTAACCCCCTCCCCCTCAGGACTCTTACGTAATTAATTAATGGCCACCAAGTAAGGTGGAAAACAAGCTTACGGCGGCCCGCCTTACGTTAATCGGCAACCGTATCCTATGGACGCTTGTAATACCATAGGTATCAATTAGCACGTTGCCGACCATGAACTCTCCCTTCCCCAAGGAGCTCAGGAAACCCTACTCACCTCAGGAACACAACACAAGCTTATTATTTTGGCTACAATCTTCTGTAGGATGGAGATACCTCATCAGTCGGGCTGCCCCGAGTAGAGAGAAATATTGGTCTATTGATAAAAAGCCTATAATAACACAAAACTGGAAAAAATAGTTGTTCATTTGTTTAAGTATTTTTTTATCTGTCTACAAGTCACATGATTGGAAACGAGAATCGTAAAACATGACGTCATTGCAAAATCATTTTTCACAGTTGATTCTTATAAGGTTATCTTGTGATAAGTGTCTCTAAAATTATATAGGTGCTGAAGAAATTGTACTAAAATAACTTTTGAACATAACATGGGTAAAGAACCATAGTTTTATTTATTGAACGATGACGTCACACGTGGTCACGTGTTCATAATAACTTATCTACATTAAACTATTTTTATATTACGTTCACAGATGTAAATATTAATTCACGTGTAATATTCACTACATCGACAATATTCAATATATTAAGTGCTTAGAACATTTTTTAGCAATATTGATCTTTACGCAGACCACGGAGCCACGAGTACAGCTTAGTAAGTCATAATAAACGCAGTATATGAAACCCTATCGTCCAAACAAACTTTTATTTAAAAAAAAAAATCAACTTTTCATCAAAATGTTCCTCGTGGAAATTGAGCGGACTAGCAACAAATTGAACAGAACTCGACTGATGCTATTTCACAAGGAATTATCGACCGATCTAGTCAACCGTTATGGTTCGCTTGCACGAAGACAGAGTTTCAGATTGCTATGTATTGTATTAAGGCCGAAAGCTAAACGGTTTTGTTTCTCTTGGTAATGCCAAAAAATGCGAGTCGAAAATTGAGCGATTAGGTACCGTATACTTCTTAATTTGGTGGTTTTCGCTATGATATATATTTAATCGTTATAGGTTTAGGGTTATTCCCAGAATCTCACCTGATGTTAAGTGACAGTGTGGCCAAAGATGGTAACACGCTAAGCCTAGTGGAAGACTAGCTCTCAAGTGCAGCTGCCGGAACACACTTATAGGTGCTTGGAGACAGATTTTCAACTTAAAGGTGGTAGCTAGTCAGGCGAGTATTAGAAAAAGCCCTACCAGCATGCTACGGTTTCCTCACGACGTTTACCTTCACCGAAAGATCAGGCTCATTGCAGGGATTCGAACGTCTAACCATCATTGCTTCAATGCGCCTTTGCAATGCAATGTTGCGTGCGATAAACCTTTATCGTAGCTTGATCCAGATTCGAATCAGTTGCGTAATCAACGGAAAACAGAAAAACTTTTATTGTGACACATTGGAAAACTAATTTAGGACAACCCTCTTCTCTATATCCAATATTCTCTGGATATAAGGGTTTAAGACATCTTCTTAATATTGTTTCTAATTCCTTAGGCACAGCAAAGTTATAACTGAAGTCGTGTTTTGAAGCACAGATTACCCAATATTTTTATGTAAATTTTTGTTACTGTTTAAGAAGTGTTCCCTTTTTAAAGTGTATTATTTTAATAGTTCCAAATATGTAGTGGCTTATTCGGTGTTATGTCTGGTTTGTGAATCAAAAATAAAACAATAATGAAATTAAATCAGAAAATCACAATGAAAAATACGTAGGTAGAATAGACTTTTTTGTGAGTATATCTGTTGATGAGTTATAAAATTTCAAAGGAAAAAAATAAAATCCCATGTAATTTAAATGAAAAATCGCGATTATCTTATAATATATATCCTATAACCTGGCCAGACAACATAGTTATGAATTAAAAAAAAACATGTCAATCGGATAAGTGGTTATCGCACGAAAAGAACATAAACGGACAGAGAGACGTTGAGTTTTATAATATGTATTATAAAATTGAATATTGTACTTCATTAAACGCATCAAACGTCATAACAACAAAATCATTTTGTGCTTGTTCACAAGATTAAAGTCGCATCTATCAGCGGGCGTCAATGTTCCCAAACTGTACCTTATTCACCAAGTCCAGGCACTTTGTCTCTACGATCTACGAATAAAGCTTGCATAGCGAATGGAAAAAACCAAGTCATATATTTCACACGTGCGCATTTACTAACAAAAAGATACGTATTGAAATTGTGTCACCCTTGCGTTACCGAGAAGCCATCGCGCGGTGAGTAATGAGACATGATAAAAATGTTTACACGACACCGTGTATGAATAATCGAAACCGTATGTGATAGGAGAGGCCTTGACAAAAATTCACGTGGTACACGGGCGACAATTAAAAAGACGAAAACTAAAAATGTATTTGAACGGAGACTCTTGCGTGACACAAATGTCACCGGCCTGCTGAAATGACTCACGCCTCCTTTGAAGGACCCAATATCATAGGAAGTAGGAAACAAGTTGGCTCGAAGACTATTCCACATCTGCACGGTACAACAACTTTTTTGTTCGTAACCAAGTAACCAAGCAACATATTTATAGATAGCTATATAATAGAATTTCCTAACATAATTCTATTCCAATATTTCTATTTGAACAAAACTTTTATATTGTTTCCAAAATATAATTGGAATTCATATCAAACGATTGTTTTATAAAATGTGTCATCCCGGGAACAGATCAAATATTCATCAATGCGTTCAGTATTCCCAAATAACGGTCTCGATATTTTAGGTTCATATGTGTTTACAAATTGTTTTTGTAGTGAAAACTTCTTTAGCACCGTTGTGATTTGAAACTCGATGAAACGAAATAGCGACAGAAAAAAGAGACAACCATATACATCTATAGGATTTACCCTACGAGAGAATGAGATAGAATACATTACTGTTATGCACGGTTAATGCAAGTCCTGATATTCATGATTGTGATCGTCGTCGGATTGGCCTAGTGGTGAGACGACCAGACTTCATACGCAGTACGCACGAGTGGTCGATAGTTCGAATCTCGCTGATTTAGAATATTTAAACAGAGTTATTAAAGAACATATTTTTTACTTTTTTCTGAAGGTTTTACTTCTGACACTTGTGAACTGTTGCACGCACAAATTTTTTATTTGAAATATTTAATTGCTCTTTCGGACGAGAGTAAAAGCGTTTTGATTGGACGTCGCGTCGTGCCATTCGGGCAGTGTCGTGTCTAATCGGCTCTTTCCGACTCGATGCTTTCCTCTGAACATTTAAACCAAACACTTCTCTCTACTATTTTACGTGTGCGCATCACCAGGTACAGTGACGTCACTACGTCGAGCTACAAATAGAAAACAAAACGCTAGTCGCATTTCCCCTCAAAGTTCATTCGCCAATCGCTACACTCGACTCGAATGGCAATACCTGGAGGCTCATGGGTTAAGCCCTTCGGAGACGGCCATGTCACGAATTCGATGCTCGGCAAACACTCTCAACGCTGTTGTTTATTGATCGAGGCAAGCTCGATTCAATAAAGTTCAATTTATTGATACAAAATGTCCGAACGGTAATAAAATATTACACTGTAATCATTTTCAGAATTACTAGCAATATTTAATTGTAGAAAGAGAGAGTGAGACAAAAACAACGACACCTGTTGATGATCAAGTAATATAATCTATTTTCTATACAAATAATAAACTCATGAGTTTGTTTGAAAGCGCTAATCACTGAAACTACCAATCAGATGTAAATAATTGTTTTATAGTATATAGCATATTTATTGAGGAATAATATAGGCTATATAACTTCACGCTACGACCCTAAGGAGCGGAGCAGTAGCCATGAACGTCAAGCAATCTGGCAAGCTGTAGGTAAGTATGGAAAGTGAGATCAACGATAGGCTATAACTATATGGATAGTATGGCGAAGCGGTGAAGAATTGGCCGAAAAAATTTAACACGGGTGAAGAAATCATGGGGCATAGCAAGTCACCTATAAGTTAAAAAGAAATGATTACCGAACAAGAAAACTTCATACATAAAAACAACACAAGAAATTGTAATATATAGCAAAAACTCGGTAAGCGAATTGGAAAGTTATATAATATAATCTGTACATATGTTAAAACTCAACATCTCTCTGTCTATCTGTTTATGTTTTTTTTTCACGCGAAAACCACTTATCCAATTTACGTGGTTCTTTTTTAATTCATAGCTATGTTATCTGGCCAGGTTATAGGATAAATTTTGTAAGATAAAGTAACATACGAAATAAGCAATGACGATAATGGTGAATCAATTCGGAAGAAGACGCATTTGGTGCGCTTAAATGGCTTACCCTTAGTAAACTATACTAGATAAATTAAATTAATGTTCTACATAATTGTACATCTTTAAGAGACCTACAAAGGAGTCAGGGATAGCATATGTCTGTCTTCTAAGTATCACCCACAACAAGTATTTTTGTTTTTCGTTTTTTGAGTGGGGGCAGCACGATTCGCGTGCTTATCCGATTTACATGTTTTTTTATTTTAATACATAGCCATGTTATCTTGCGAGGTTAAAGGTTATTTTATTGTTATAGGTTTAGCGTTCTGGCCACAATCTCACCTGATCTTAAGTGACGGTGTGGCCCAAGATGGTAACACGCTAAGTCTAGTAGAAGACTGGCTCTCAATTGCAGCCGCCGGAACACATCTATTGGTGCTTGGCTACTACGGTAATTACCATTATTAACCATTTTTTTTTAAAGAAAATACAAAAGAAGTTTGTTACTAATTGACACATGTGGATATTACGCACATTATTAATAAAATGCTAAACAGTTAGTTACACAGGTTGTTGGATAGATGACGTCTTGAATATATTTTCTTTAGCATCAACAGATGGTATTACTAATGGAAAAGTTTTTTATTATTTTATGTAACGAAAACATGTATTTGGTCAATAGCGAGGACCATAAGCTTTATAACGATGTTTGAATCATTAATCTTAAAGAAGAATTAATGGAGATATGACGTTGCCAAGAAAAAACACTTTTGGGAAATAACAGATATGAACTAGTTAGTGTCTGTGACTGACTCCAGTCACATGAATACGATGTTCTACGAAAACTACACACTTCTCTTATCTGGGCATATAAAAAAGTGGTTATTAAAAAAATCTTTACTGCTTAACTCCTATGGATAAGTGTAACGGTTGTAGGCTTTAAATAGCCCTCTACCTGCCGATAAAAGTTACGTCAAAATCGGTCCAGTCCGGAAATACAAACAAACAGACATAATAAAAAATAAATCGGGTTTTTGAGATTCATTTACGTATTTGTATATAAAAAACCTTAATTTCGAAATTACAGACAGTCACTGCAATTTTATTTAATGTATATATTATTGCATATAAAAAAACAGTACTTTAATAATATTTAAATAACAATCTTAAAATCATTATAATATACAATAACAAAAAAAAAAAACAATTTATAAATAGTGTTCAATTATTCACAGAAAGGAAGTGAATCAATCTAAACTCAATACGAATGAGGATGTAACAGAACTATTTTCCAAATTCACTCAGGAAACAATAAAAATTCCAACTAATCTATCGAGTTTAGTGAATTATTCATCTCAAAGGGAAAATGCCTTTCAACTTTCAAAGTTTAATCTGTTGAAATTTTAAATGCGCATTTTGTAATTTATTTAACAGGGTTCCGTAGGTACATCATTAAATTTAAACGATCTGACGTCATGAACTCGGGAATATTGAATCTTTCTGTAGGTTCTGTCTGTTCCACCAGTCAGGCTGCCTCAGGTAGAGAGAAATTTCCAAAGAGATTTTTCTGTACCCTACCTCTCTTTTGGCCTCTTATGTAATATAAATTGTATAAGATGTTTGCCACTAGATGGCGCACTGTTTATATTTTGTATTTCTGAATTGCGCGATCTAAATTATTTGCAAAAATATGACACCAGTGTTTTTGTATAATTTAAAGATGGAAGTAAACCAACATAAATACAGGTAATATAGTTTTATTACTACCCACTCACCAGGCACATTGTTATATTTGTTTCACTAAAAGAAAATTCTATTATATCGTGCATAGTGAACTGTCGTACGGAACCCTAATTCGTATTATTTGACATTCACAGAATTTATTCCACAGTCGTCGTGGTCTATTTCTGAAACGCGTTCAACCTGAAGCCGGAATCCACGGCGACATAAAACAAACATAATATCATCACACGAGAGTTTTCAATCTTTTTGGTGACTTTTTTTTAATACTCTCAAACTTTTTTTTTTATTCGGTGACTGTTTTATGGACTGTGAAAAATGAAATATAATATATGAATCTACACATAATATAAAACTTAACGTCTCTCTCTTTGTATGTCCGCTTAGGTTTTTTCACGCGAAAACCACTTATCCGTTTAACATGTTTGTTTTTAGTTCATAGCTATGTTATCTGGCCAGGTTATAAGGATATTTTTTGTAAAATAATGTGACATACGAAATAAGCAGTGAAGATAATGGCGAATAAATGCGGAAAAAGACGCTCTTGAGGCGCTTAAATGGCTTACGCTGAGTAAACCATAAGAGATATATCAAAATAATATACAGTATAATTGTAGATCTTAAAAAGACCTATAGAAAAGTCTGGGACAGCATATGTATATCTTATAAGGATCATCCACAATAAGCATTTTTGTCTATAAAATAACTGGCGGGCGATCGCCGTGTATTGGACTTAGCGGAGGCAGCACTATTCGCGCGTGTGCTCGCAGTACTGTAGTCCACATGAGCAGACCAGCGGGCACAACTGGTTTATTATATTCACAGATCGCAACGTTTCTATTATACGAAATTGTATTTTTATTTGTTGTTACATAGACAGGTGACCTAAACAAGGCTTGTATTATTGGTAATTCGACACTAGATGTTCTTCACGGGTGAAATATTATACTGAAACCTATAAAAACATTATACAATTCAGAACAGCTGTTGTTTTAAAGGTGTAACGATCTGTGTCCCAAGAATTGAAAATCCTTGGACTTTTGTAAACACATACTTTTTAAAATAGGTAATCGGTAACATGGTCTCAGATGAAAGGAATAATTGATGTTAGCTCTGACGCGCGACTGAAGACTACTCTTTAAGAACGATTATGTTGGAATATAGTATTAAACAATAGGCAAAGTTTTATTACAAGTTGAGTATACGCATTATATACGTATTGAGTATAACATGCGCGAATATGTTGCGTGGAGGGTCATCATTAAGAGTTCACTTTTTGTTAATACACGATTTTGATCACCGTCTAATTTACGTACCGCAGATGATTATAAAAATCAATTCTTAAGAAATAAACTCCAAAAAAACAAAAATTAACTGGAATTTAATTTACCAAAAATACGTGTTATTTACGTTATTTTTTAACATATTAGAGAGGAAAATAAAATTGCATATACTAATTTTGTAAATAAAATAAACAACAATAATTTTATTTTTTCGCACTTCATGATTTTGATTTATTTAGGCTATGCACACGCGGATGGAAGGAGAAGCACTGGAGAAGCCGCCTAACAGCCTAATTGTAAAAAAAATAATAAAAAAACATATCACTATTCACGAAATATTTGGAATAGTCAAGAATGCACACGAAACATCGAGTATCAGTTCGTAGGTACTAAAAAACCTAACAGTCCACTAACAAATTTAAAGCTTATCGCTTCAATTGCGTAACCCAACAAACAATAGCCTAAAAATAGAACACTTCCCCTTCTAAACAATGACGTAAAGTTCGAGACATTTCTAGTGATTTCGACTCTACATTTATTTTGATATTATAAGTGAGCCGTGTTCCGAACCAGGACGATTTTGTAAAGTACAACGAAGTGAAAACAACAAGCGATACAAAGGAGGAAACCTATAAGAGGATCATAGAAATGAAAACTTTAAGTACGACCATAGTATAGTGAAGAACAATATAGTGAATTTGTTTGAATATTGTTTCACTGGAAGAGGTTATGGTTATTTAGATTGATTAAAAACATCCAGTCTCTTTCACATACATATATTCTTTTAGATGTTCACATAGGTAAGTACACGGCATTAACACAACGACAATAAAAGTATGTAGTAAATATAGTAATCACTTTGGTGATAACAGTCTTATATATCTAGTTTTCCTTTTGTCATTTTGCGTCCGGTCGGTGCTGCCATCTCCCGAACGGTCAAGCGTGAAAACCCTCAGAGAGAAAGGCTTGTCGGCACACTGATTATGAGTAAATTTTTTATGTGAAATATAACAGCATTTTCTTTACCAACGGACGTAATAAATCAATATATATAATAAAATTTAAGTGTCTATTTTTAATCCCAAAACAACAGCTTTTTACTAAATGCATATGAAAGTATAAACGGTACCTATAACAAAAAACCCATTTTTAAATATTTCGTCTATCTGTTTGTTCCGGGTAATCTCCGAAACAGTTGGACTGATTTTGACGAGACTTTCACTCGCAGATAGCTGATGTTATAAGGAATAACTTGGGCTACTTTTATTTTACAAATGTTTTGGGGTTCAGCAAAAAAAAAAAAAAACCTTTCGAGCGGAGCCGGGGGCACAACTGGTAATATAATAAAGTACATACTTACTTGACAAAAACAAATAATTTAATCATATATTTATGTAAGTACTAGCTGCGCCCGCGGCTTCGCTCGCGTGGACGACAAAAATTGTTGTTCCCATGATAAAAAGTATCCTATATTACTTCTAATACCTCCAAGAATATGTGTACAAAGTTTAGTAGTTTTCACGTGAAAGCGTAACAAACAAACTTACATTCATTTTTATAATATTAGTAGGGATATATTAATTAATTATTTCATTTATTCTCAAAAATGTTGACTATTTTGCTGTGAAAATAAAAAGACCGGAAAGATCCCGTGAGTTACAATCGTGCTTAGTGCAGCATTGTGAACCTAAAAAAGATTTAATATGAGTCACTTTAAGAGCAAGTGTGTTTAAAAATATAAAATTCGAGTGCCACGACAATATTCGACAGGGTCAATAAAAAAGGTAAAATGAATTCAAATTATTATAATTGATCTTGTCGGACTCCCGTCACATAACACGCTCAATTTTTTTTTTATATCCTATAGGTTTGGTGTAGTGGCCACACTCTCATGTCACAAGTGACGATGTGGCCCAAGATGATAACACGCTAAACCTAGTGGAAGACTGGCTCTCAAGTGCAGCTGCCGAAACACACCTATTGGTGCTTGACGACAGATTTTCAACTTAAGTGTGGTAGCTAGCCAGGCGGTCATTAGAAAAACCTCTACCACCATGCTATGGTCTCCTCGCGATGTTTTCCTTCAGCGAAAGCTCAGGCTCATTGCAGGGATTCGAACTCGATTCGTTTCGACGCAGAGTCGTACACGCTAACACTGAGCCACCATTGCTTCAATTGATTTTACCAGAGGGTAAAATTTTGTAGAGACTAAACGCGACAAAACAATTAAACTTCAAAAATACACTAACAACATCGCATATTTTTGAAATATAATACTTAATTTATTTATTAACTAGACTATTAATAATTGTTTTGACGACAATACTAGTATAGACAGTGTCACAACAGTAGTGAACTTCTTCCACACTAATGGTTATACTGAAATAAGACAATAACACAAAAATTGAAATATTCAAATAGAAAGAAAAAATCTATACTACTATATATATAAAGAGGTTAAGTTTGATCGTGAGTTTGTCTGTACGGGGTAATCTCTGAAACTAATGATCTGATTCTAGAAAGTCTTCCACTAATATAAAACTACGTTCTCCCTGCTGGTTATAGGCTGGTTGGCTGGTATATGGTTATATGATTAAGTTTTATTTTTAATGAATATTAGGGTCCATTTGCAAATCAAGTCGGAAAAATTATCCCGTTTGGCTGCTATATCAGCGTACGCTGACTAGACTGTTTGAAATAGATAAAAATAATGTATCATAATATTATTGTATGCTAAAAGTTCTACAAAAAGTCCGCGAGAGTATACGTGTTAGTTAAACAGATATACATTAAAAAAAAACATTTGTAAAAATTAGTATGTCTTTTGCCCACTTTATCGGCATGTGCTAATCAAACTGTTTGCAATAGGTTAAAACAATGTTACTATAACATTATTTATCGCTTAAAGATCTACAAATAGTACATTGTGTGACTAGGGATGAAACAAGACGATTTCAGACGAGGGTGAAGTTGCCTGCCTGAGGGAAGCGAGGGCTGGCATCACTCGAAGTCTGAAATCGTGTTTCATCCTGCGTCACACACTAAATTTTTCATATAACCTGCATTAAAAGTGCGAGTTTTAATTTCTGGAGCCAACCAGAACTAGAGAATTTCAGACGAATAGCGAATACGAAATATTTGCTCAAATACCTTATTTTTTATTTTTCAGGTAATAAATCCAAAGTTGTAGTTGTTGCTTTGTCATTGAGATGTTGTGGTGTACTTGCAATTATTGTATCCATATAAAAATTGTATTTCTTATTTATTTTAGTTCCAGAGATATAATATCTGTAAGTTTAATTGATGGTTAAAATGACAATTATAAAGATTTGACATAAACAAAATCTGACGGGATCGAAAGCAGAGTTGCAACGTCATTCAGCCTTTCCTCGGAAAGGAAACGATGATTTTCTGCCCGGCAACAGTCGTATTCGTCTGAAATTGTCTAGTTTGCGGGTGGCTCAACAGGCATTGAAACTAAAACTTTCAATACAGGTTATATAAAAAACAATATACAATATATGTAACTTTTATATAAATCACAATGAAAATTATTTAAGTAATTAAATATGAAGCAATTCATGCTACACCGGGCCGGACGCCGGCCGGGACTCGGTCAAACGCCTATAGTATACTTGTGTATGAAGCCATTCATGCTACACCGGGCCGGTACCGTGCCATGGGTTCGGTCCGGTGTAACATAAGCATCCTTAAGTCTGCATATAGGCCGACATAACCCCAAGGGTTCAAGGCCATAAAAAAAGAAAAAAAAAATAAAAGTCTGCATATTGTGACGGGCAGCTACGGAATCCTACACTGCGCGTAGCCTGACACACACTTGGCAATCATTGAAAAAAAATATATTTGCCATCTAGAATACATCTTTTATGACTAGCGCGTCACATACTTTACGGGAAGACCGATCACGACCGCCGGCGGGAACGGACGTGTTTACGACCGCTCTCTGCCGCCTTTGTGAAGTTTTACGACCGACCGGCTTTGCTGCACACCTGCATCGCACCTGCGCCGCACCTGCGTATCGCCGTCTCGCTCGCACCCATTGTGTCGCGCTACACAACCATAAAACTGCTCTTTTAAGAGCAATTTGTTTCTATTCGACGAAATCCACACTTTAGTGGTCACTTGCCTGATACCTGACGGTGCCAACTAAAGCTAGTGGGTGCGTGACCCAAGCGCCCCTCGGTTGCCTCCTTCAGAGGCAAACGATAGTACTTGGTCGGGCTCAGGAATCTTGGCCCTTGATAGAGTCATAGTCAAGCCCTGAGTGTCTCCTTCCCACCCTTCCGATCCTGCTACACATCCATCCCCGAGTGTCTGTTTGGGCGTAGCTAGGTATTTATACCGGCTGCGTTCTCTGCCTCGGGCTTGATAGGGACCTCCACGTAGGGCCCGGTAGGTTCTTTTCCTGCGAGTCATTACACCGTGACCCACAGGTCCCTTTGCACGGCTCGGGATAGCCGTTTAAATTCACTCGGCGCACCCCCCTGCCTCTCCGGCAGGGAGGTTTAACTTCACCCCCGCCCGCCCAACCGCCACCGCCGGAATGGCACACGTTACTGATTTGGAACGCTTCAAAGCGTTCGCAACGACTTTGCATCCGTCGCTCTGGACGGAGTACAATAGGGCCATCGCGGCCGAGCAACCCGCCGTCATCGCTCAGGGCACCGAGCCCACCAGCGACCTCGCCGCGCCACACGCGATAAACAAGAAGCCCGTCCCGCGCTCCCGCTCGACGGCACCCCGCGCTCACCGTCAGACGCCGTACAAACGGCCGTCATCGCGCTCGCGTTCCCCGGGCAATCAAGCCACGATCCCGGCGCCCTCTGCGCTGCCGATCAAGAACACTTTCGCGTCTTTAGTTCCCGAAGCGGACACGCCGACGCTAGTAGCTACGAACAATAGCTACTCGCCCACTAGTCCGGATCCCGAACCCGAGTCCAACGAAATGGACACGGCGATAGTCACAGACAACGAGGGCTTCACCCTCGTTCAAAAAAACAAGCCCGCCAAACGGGCATCGCGTTCGCGTCCCGAGTCTCCGGAGACTCAGTCCCGCCCACAAAAGGCGCAGAAAACTGGGCTAAACAGCCACGCCCCCCGCTCCACAGCGCCCTCAGCGCCTGCCGGTACTTTTGCAGGCAGAAAGGCGCGTCGCCCACCGCCGGTAGTAGTCCAAAACAAGGCGGTCTGGACTAAGCTCGCGGACAAGCTTAGAGACTTAAAAATTAATTATACCTCGGCCAGTAACACGGCCAACGGTATCCGCGTACAAGTAACCACTTCTGACGAACACCGTCAGTTCACAAAGTTGCTCCGAGCTAGCAACCTACACTACTACTCATACACCCTAGACGATGAGCGTCACCTCCGGGTTGTAATCCGCCGCATCCCGGTGGAAATCACGCCCGAGGAGGTCAAAACTGACCTCTTAGCGAAGGCCCTCCCTGTCCGCGAAGTGCATAGAATGCACGGCGGACAATCCAAAAACCGACCATTAGATATGGTCGTAGTTATCTTGGATCTGACCCCCGAGGGCAGAGCCATCTTTAATGTCAGGAAAGTGTGCGAGCTCTCCGGAATAGCCGTAGAGCCCCCACACAAAAACCGCAGCCCTCCGCAGTGCCACAACTGCCAGCTGTACGGACATTCGGCCCGTAACTGCCATTTACGTCCCAGGTGCGTTAAGTGCCTCGGGGACCACGCGACAAGCGAGTGCACGCGCACTCGCGAGTCGTCTACCCCTCCGAGCTGCGTGCTATGCGGCAACGCGGGTCACCCCGCGAACTATCGCGGCTGTCCCCGTGCCCCGCGTCCCACGCACCCTATGCGCCCAAGGCAAGAGCGACACACCCCTCCTCAGATGGCACGTCCCGCCGCCAATAGTCAACCCATGCCTCTGCTCACGCCAGAAGCCTTTCCCAGCCTCCAGGGCGCTTCCCGCGCCCCGGTGGCGGCCACCCCCGCACCCCGCGCACCCCCTCCGGCCATGCGAGCCCCTCAGGCAGCATGGGTCTCTACTCCCCGCCCTCAGCCTCCTAAGGCTCAGGCCTCCCCGCCCGTTAGCACGCGCCGCGGCGTTGACTACATGGTCATGCTCTTCCGCGAGCATGACCCTCAGGAAGTACTGGCATACGACCAGTGCGTCGCTGAGTACGGCCCCGCCGAATCCATCAGGCGTTTTCCCCTGATGACAGCGACGCTAATGCGCCTGGCCCGTGCCGGGAAATAGATAACGGTTATAAATGGCTCGCATAAAACGTAAGAGTCTCACCATCTCTTTCTTTAACGCGCGAAACCTCCTTCCACAACGGGACCTAGTATCCACCTTTCTTAGGGAACGGGAGATAGACGTATTTCTAGTACAAGAAACACTTCTAAAACCCAGTAGGCGCGACCCTAAGATAGCAAATTACAATATAGTCAGAAATGACCGTGCCACCCGAGGAGGCGGCACGCTCATCTACTACAAGCGTTCCCTCTATTGCATGCCAATAGACCCTCCCGCACTTACCAATATGGAAGTGTCCATCTGTAGAATAGGCATGACTGGCCATCCGTCAATCACGCTTGTCTCTGCATATCTCTCCCCGAGTAAAAGACTCCTTCAGTCTGATCTGGAGGCGCTACTTTCACTCGGTCAATCCGTAATAATAGCAGGCGACCTCAATAGCGGTCACACCCATTTCAACAACTCGCGTAACACCCCTAACGGGGTTATTCTCGACCTACTATGCGATGTGCTCGGCTTTGATGTCATAGCACCGCTAGAGCCCACGCACTTTCAAGATAACTGTCAACCGACAGTACTTGACATAGCCCTCCTCAAAGGTGTCTCACTTCGGTTACGACTTATAGAAGTCGTACACGAACTGGACTCCGATCACCGCCCGGTTATCTTACAACTCGGGCAACCGTTCGACCCCAGTCCGCCAAAAGTCAAAGTAGTTGACTACGCGATCTTAAATCGTTACCTAACCGATAACGCGACCCCGTCCAGCTTAGCTAGGATCCCCGACGTATTAGAGTCAACAGCAGACGCCGACTTAGCGATCGATTCCCTGGTCGACTACCTCCAAACCGGTGTAAGGGAGGCCTCGAGAGAGGTGCAAGCGGCGAACGAACGCCGTTTTATACTCCCCCCCGGCTTACGAGCGTTAATCACTGAAAAGAACGCCGCGACACGTGCACACGATTCTTATCCGACGAGGGATAATACCCGTAGGTTACGGCGACTTCAGAGAGAGGTTAGAACTCGCATCGGCGAGTACAGAGGTCACCGGTGGGATAACCTCCTAGAGGGTCTCAAGCCGTCCCATCTGGCTTACTGGAACCTCGCCCGCTCTCTGAAGTTAGAAGCTTCCGCCCTGATGCCGCCCCTCGAAAGGGGCCCCGATCTCCCACCCGCGTTCGATAGCGACGATAAGGCAGAATGCCTTGCCGCAAGCTTGGAGAGCCAGTGCTCTCCAAACTGCGACAACGTAGACACTGCCCACATCGAAACTATCGAGACCGCCGTTCAGGAACTAACGACGATTCCCCCCGCGGAAACGTTAAACCCGGTCACGCATGACGAGATTTGTTCTGTTATTAAAGGCCTTAAGCCTAGAAAGTCCCCAGGCCCCGACGGTATCAGGAATGAAGTACTTAAACTTCTTCCCGATCACCTCATAGCTCTTTTGGTCTGCATCTTCAATGTAGCCATAGCCCACTGCTATTTTCCAGCCGTCTGGAAAAAAGCTATAGTTATAGGTATTCACAAGCCCGGCAAAAAAGCTTCGCTTCCCGATAGCTATCGCCCGATCAGCCTTTTAAACACACTAGGGAAACTTTACGAGCGGCTCCTTCTGAACCGTCTCAAAACCGTTATAGATATTAAAAATCTATACCCTCCCGAACAGTTCGGTTTTCGCGCCCGACACTCGTGTACACATCAAGTGCACCGCCTCACGGAGCACATCACGAGCAACTTTGCCAAAAATAGTATCGCCCCCGCCCGTACGCTTGCGGTCTTTTTCGACGTAGCTAAGGCCTTCGATAAGGTCTGGCATGCCGGACTAGTCCACAAGCTACATCAATTAGAAGTCCCGGATAGGTTAGTTCATCTAGTTCACGATTTTCTACGCGACCGCACCTTCCACTACCGAGTGGAAGGAGTACTATCTACCGCCCACCCTATACGCTCAGGCGTCCCGCAAGGTTCCATTCTGGCGCCTTGCCTTTTCAATCTGTACGTCAGCGACCTCCCGAAGCCCCCCGGGGTCGAGGTAGGGCTCTACGCTGACGACACAGTCATATATGCGTCAAACAGACACAGAAAAAATCTCGCCTGCGCAGTCCAACGTGCCGTAACCACTCTCGGGGAGTGGTTTCGAACGTGGCGAATAGCTATTAATCCGGTAAAGAGTGCCGCGATAATGTTCGAACCGCATACATGCAAACTACCACGCACGGTAGGACCCCTCTCATTATTCGGTACGAATATCCCTTGGGCCACCAAGACTAAATATCTGGGTGTCACCCTCGACTCGAAGCTTAACTTCAACGCACACGTTACTATAGTCAGGAATAGGGCCATCTGGATCCTTTCCCGCTTGCGACCCTTGCTCAGTTCGGTAAGCAAAATGTCCTTAAGACATAAGCTCACACTGTACAAGATGTGCGTCCGTCCGATCTTGACATATAGCTGCGCCGCGTTCGCACATATGTCCAAACATAACTTTGCCCGCATGCAAAGAGTCCAAAATCGGTTTCTCCGTCGCCTGCTTGACCCTCCAGCCTTCGTTAGGAACATGGACCTGCACAGGGACATGAGGCTTCCCTCGATAGAAGCTTATGTGAAATTTCTCACCAGGAGATACTTCGATAGCGCTTCGAATCATCCCAACCCGCTCGTAAAATCCACCGTGAACTACGTCCCAGACAACTCGATCCCCGTTGCCAAACGTTATAAACGCCGTCCGAGAAATCTCTTTGTCGATCCCGATGACGACATCGAGAACGCTAACAATTTCTACACGTCCGCTCCCGCAACATATGCGTGCTCGCGCCCACGCCCGCGAAACCACCGTTCCCTCCGCAGGGGACGTACGGTTAACTTCGCTCCCGCACACCCGCCACGACCGCCCTCCTCTGCGGCAACTCAAGCCTAGGTCCGATCCATCGGCATGGAGCCCTTGAGCCAAGCAGCCGCTCGCGCGATACAAGTGACTCTACAATCACTAGCTTTCACAGCCATACATGACACTGCATTATACACACATGC
Organism: Saturnia pavonia; assembly: GCA_947532125.1. Classification (NCBI taxonomy): domain Eukaryota; kingdom Metazoa; phylum Arthropoda; class Insecta; order Lepidoptera; family Saturniidae; genus Saturnia; species Saturnia pavonia. The sequence goes on from OX383922.1 coordinate 7,215,155, forward strand.
ACAACACACATAGGTACATAGGTTCTGTAAGGGACCTTTTTTTTCTTTTTTTGCCTAGTTAGATTAGACAAAAATTTTCAGACCACTAAATACACATACACATGTTCCTTCCCTCCTCCCAGGGGGCAGAAACATGTATATATGTATAGTTAGTTTAGATCGAATTACGGATAGGGAGCTAGTCAGATCGCGACTTAATTGCATACGCGCAACAGTCCGAGCCGAGGTTCGGCCACTTTGGCACCCTCGGATGTTGTTGCTTAGCTTTCGTGGCTGAGTGCCCTAAGCGCTCGCCCCCAAGCCCGGTAAAGCTGTAAAAGCCGTAAAGGCTCCAGGGCCCCTAAGGCTAACAGTATAGTCAGTTCAAAAAAAAAAAAAAAAACATACTTTACCTACGTTGATCGTACTTCACTAGATACCTTTACGCGGAGGCCAACAATAACTGTATAAAGTTTCAACCCAATTGGAGTAACGAAGCACGAACCCGTAGGACATGACCACACAATTGTATTTTTTTATATGTATGGCTGCTTAGAGACCCATACTTAACAGCGTAATGATATGTAGTATAGATCATTCTTCGGGTTCCGTTCTGAAAACTTACATTTATAACACCGAAAAGTACTTGAAGGACACACATTTGTTGAATCGACACACGCCATCTACTGTACTTTGATGTAACCATGCTATAACATTCACGTAAGCGCCAAAAATATATGTACGAAGTTAACGGGTGACCGATGCGCGAACACATGGAACTCAGAAACAGACAATTACATTTGTAAACAAAATTGTACACCAAGTAGGGCTCCTATATTTTTTATATCAAATTTCGAGGCTATATTACCTGAAAAAATGTAGTAGATGCCAAAAAAAAAACAAATTAATATATTTTATTTTTAATGGAATATTTTTGACTACTTGATAGACATATATTGATGATGATAACATACCAAGTCTCGTTAGAAAGAGATAAAGTTCAGATATGGGATATACTATACTTAGGTACTCCAAGATATAAAGGGTGCGGCCTTCATTCCGTTTCACGCTTAAACATTTTGGAATAAAAAAATATCCAATAAAAATATACTACTTTCGCTTACTATATATTTTTTTTTAAATATAGTAGTTGTACGCCTAGTATACTAGGATACTATATAATATAGGAGGGTTGGCAACCCTAATACCAAGCTACGTAGATACCTGTTTATCTAAATATTTTTAATAGGACTTAATAGGGTTTACTAAAGATATCTATCATGTTAGTAAAAATTGTTAGATATCTTAAGGTATAACTAACGCGTACACAAAGTCGCGGGCGGGTTGCTAGTAATTAGTCAGATCGCGACTTAATTGCATACGCGCAACAGTCCGAGCCGAGGTCCGGCCACTTTGGCACCCTCGGATGTTGTTGCTTAGCTTTCGTGGCTGAGTGCCCTAAGCGCTCGCCCCCAAGCCCGGTAAAGCTGTAAAAGCCGTAAAGGCTCCAGGGCCCCTCAGGCTAACAGTGTAGTCAGTTCGAAAAAAAAAAAAAAAAAAAAAGTTGCTAGTAATATATTAGTGACTAATTTGGACTATGCATTTGTGTTTATGTGTATCGAGCACCACACACATGGCGAAAATCACTAGCCAATAAACTGTGTCTTTTGTCTGTCTCTATTCTCTAGATGAATTAATTTTATCAAATCAGTACTTGACAGAAAAAAGAAAAATTATGATAAATTTTCTCTCTAATTCCATAACTCGTGTTGGCCCACGGCTTCTAATGAAATGCTAACTCAATGATCAAATATTATTATAATTAGTACACAAATATTTGAACTTACCGCCCCCTCATTCGATATTCGGCCGTGTTTTTCTCCTGCGGCGAGATTTTTTTTGTTTTCTTCCCTTCGCTATGTTTTAATGGAAAAGTTGTAATTGGAAATTGGTATAATTCAAATAAACACGACGCTGATTTTATTAATATAAATCTTTGTTTATGAATACTTGCAAAAGACGAACATCCCATTCGGGTGGAAGGGGGTCCTTTTATAATGTGTCATAATCTATACTACAATATAATATAATAAAGCGGAAGAGTTTTTTTTGTTTGATTGTTTGTTTAAATACGCTAATCTCTGAAACTACCAGTCGGATACGAAAAACTCTTCTTGTATATGATCGCCAGATTCACGAGGAATAGTATAGGCTATCTAGCATTAGGCTACAGCTCTCAGTTAGCCTAAAATATTGTTTTTGTTAAGTCGAAATAAATAGCGCATCCTATCTGCTTTAGCCGCGTGCGCTGGCGTAATGTTTAGTGATACGTAAATATATTGTTCTACAAAAATATTGATCCTTAGTACATCTAAAAAAAGGCCGCGATACCATATGCCTATCTCTTAAACATAAGCCACAATAAGGTATTTTGTGACAACATGATCTATGAGCATTATTAATCCCTATTTACAAAAAATCTACAAAATTTTCAAAAAGTCTGTAGTTATTAAATGGATTTAGCTTTAACTAATACAAAGACAATTACAGAACATTATACAAAAACACGCCTATATAAAGGAATAACTTAAAAAGCAAATTCGTTATGAAAATTAAGTTCACAAAAAACGTACCTAACTGTAGAAAGATCGCACGCACAGTTTAACTCCTTATCCCATACTAGGTGGAGTCGGCACAGCCCGTCTTCTTCTTCCATTCTAGCCTATCACTCGTCATCTATGCACTCATTCCGCGTACACGCATATCCTCTTTCACATAGTTCATCCAAGTCTTTATTTACATTCATTTCACGGGATACAGTCGCATACGTTCATATCTTTTTAACCGCAACAACCAAGCCCGGTGAAGACGTAAAAGCTGTCTGAGGCTTCAAGGCTCTTATGGCTAACAGTGTAGTCAGATAAATAAATAAAAACAGCATCAAATCTATCGAAACTAGTCAGGCATAAAAAATCCTGCACCACTATGTTAGGGCAAAAGATCCTTTAGAAAAAAGTTTTTAGGATCCGGACCTTTGTTGTTTGACGTTGTGCCATAATCAGTCACATGCACACGACTTCATTCAGGTACAATGCCTCCTTCAGATCCTTGTAACGCTATGCATAATAAGTATCAAAGTTTATTCTTTGTAAACGACGATGTGGCCCAAGATGGGTGACACGCTAAGCCTAGTGGGGAAACTGACCCTCAAGTGCAGCTGCCGGAACACACCTTTAGATGCTAGGCGACAGATTTTCAACTTGAGAGTGGTAGCTAGCCAAGGGCATCTTAGGCTCATTGTAGGTATTTCTAAATAACGACACGCTACCACCGGAGTCAACTCTTAAAGAGATTAAACTCGAGCGAGTAAACTCGAGGCGTTTACTAGTAGCCACTGATGTATTCCACTATCCACCTCCTGGCTTGATCATCAGATCAGCTCCGAGATACCAAATTATAGTGTTGTCATCCGAATTACATATACATACAGTCTCTTTCGATACGACTATTAGAAGTAGGTTAAAATTAACATCTAAGATTTTATTACATTGTTTGTTAATTAGTTAGTTACAAGTGAAGCTAATATAAGCGTATTAAAAATAGAATCAGGAAGTGAAGACCTATGATTGAATTACAGTGAAAACAGCGATGCAAAATCACGGAGCCCGTCATAAATCGAGTAAAAACAAAGTCGAATAACAAGCCCGGGCGGCCGCCATTTTTAGCGAACCGTCCAGAATTCAAATGACTGTTTAACTGATCGAATGCAAAAAAAAAAAACGAAAATGGAAATAAAGGTGTTTGTATTGAATACTTCGTTGGGAAACGGTAATGAGTTCCACGTATTTTCTTATGTTTTATGGAAATTTATACATATTTTGACACGGGGTGTTATTCTTCTAATTTCAGCATTTCTTTTTCACGTATACAAATTCTAAATCTTGAAAATGGGTGTATATTTAGGCGGAGATCTACTGAATCCTAAATTTAGAACTATTCTGTAACCTCGGATTTATTGAACTTAGTTGAAGCGGGGCGGTAGGGACATTTATCCAACTGGTTTGCAACCACCATGCACATCGTAATAATTTTTTTGATTTGTCGCGTTTCGGAATCGGCTTGCAGGCTAGCATTTGTCGGTGGTCGACTTTGTTATTGGATTGTACTCTGCTTAGCAACAGGGACAGTTGCAGTCGTTTTTCCGTGCTAAGAAAAGAAATACGTCTCCGTTATACTAAAAAAAGGAGGTTCGCTGCAACAATGTTAGGACCTTAGAATGGATTTTAGTAAGAGGTTTCTGATTTATCCCTGTATCATTTTTATCGTGATTCACTGTGTAGAAACGAGCCGTATTCGCTTCACTGCAGTGTTCGATACTTTCATAACACTGAAAACCTATTCTATTACGTACTTGCCAGTGATTATTTGAAGTTAACCCGTGTTTGTTACTTCATGAAAACCTTTTCTTTAATTCACGGCGAATAAATCTACGTGGAAACGTGAAGCGAAACGCCTTATATTATTTATTATATTATAATCTTTTTGAAGTACTCAAAGTGCCTTTGATATTTTATTCAAGGTTTAATTCTTAAAGCTTGCTCTATGAGGGTGGGTTAACATATATAGAAGACGTTGAACCGTTGAACGTCTCTAATCATAAAGCACCTCAAGTGGGTGTTTGCGCGCATTGAATATTCTCTAAGAAGGGCTCCACTAAGGGGTTTACTGCGTAACAGACAGTATAAAGCATTTCATTTTCTACTATTTATTTATACACTGTATTTTGTCTGCGAATTCGATCGCAATTAAAGTTAGTTTTCCAAATTACTATACATTTTTTCATTATAAGGAAGTAGAAACTTGATTTTGTACCGAAGTATAAAGACAGACCTTAGTTACTGCTCTGTAGATTGCAGAGATGGGTTGTCCGCTTTGTTAATGATGCAGACGTTATCAAATATATCGAGCCGCTACAGCTGCGCAGAAACATTGCCTCGCTGAGCGTTTTCTACCATCTGTATCGTGGTGAGTGTTCTGAAGAGCCGTTCAATCTAATTCCCTCCTCTCCTTTCCAGAACAGAACAACACGCGCTGGGCTTCTTAGTCATAGTTTTACGAGAACCTCCAAATCGGCACGAACTAAAAAGTTGTCTTTCTTATCTTTGTCGTATCGTGAAACTGTGGAACCATCTCCCGGCCAGTTTGTTCCCTCTTTCTTAAAACATATCCGATGTTTAAGATCAAGCGTAACGTGAAAAGATGAGAGCGCCGACTGACGTTCTATCGGTGGTCGTAGTTTTGTCTGGATTGTACTGTGCTTAATAAATTTCTTCCATATTCTCTTCAACTTTATAGATCAAGATGTTATCGTGAGAAAAAAAAATCATATAATTTTGAAAGTAGTGCGAGTAGTGTCGTCAATCACATTACATCTATTATAATACACATACATAATTAATTGTCCTAACTGACTGACTGACTGATTCATCAATGCACAGCCAAAACTATTGGGTCTAGAACCGCGAAAACTTACATGCGGGTTCCTTTTACACTGTACGTGAGCACAAAGGAAGGATTTTTGGAAATTGAACCTCTAAGGTGGTGAAAAAGGGAATTAAAGTTTCCGTCAGAAAATCCGTCATTTTTGAAAATTAATATTTAGTAATTCAGATACAAACTAAAAAAGACACGTTTCATAGTTTTCTCAAATTCAATATCAAAGGGTGTCAAAGATGGAACGAAAGTTTGCAGTAGCAAAGAATGGTTTCACAATAAATTCAAATTAAATTCATCATTCATTTATTTCATCACAAACTGTCATACTCTGCTACCCGTGCTAAGCCGGGACGGATTACTAGTTAATTTCTTGTATACAGGAACCATTAAACATTAAACTAAAATCACAGTAACCATTAAAGTTCAACAATTAAATGACGTAGTTAATTCTAGAGTAGGTAATTTTCAGTGGAAACAATGACCGTCTCCCTCCACCGCAAAACATCTAGACTTTACTAATTACGCAACAATAATTACACGGAACCGGTTCGAAGCTGCACGGTCCAGTTTAAACCGGTCCGAGTCAATTAAAACTAGTAGACAACAAGCGGCGCAGAGCGTGCGCGTCAGTTCCTCGACTTCAGCTCGCAACTTTCGCGTAAACAATACCAGCGACCGCATAACCGTGGTCATCGTACTCCATAAGGGAACACCGGTCGCCGTTACACGAAACAAAAATACTTTGATGTCATTAGAGTGTATAACACGCACTGTAAATTATCGCCGCGGGAATATTTTTCACTTACTACAAATAACTATAACTAATTTAATTCTTGTTTTCAGTGTCCTTTGGATTTTTTGATGTGAAACATCTAGGTGCGCTCGGACGGGAGTTCTATAAAGTTTAGTTTTTAATAATTAAAAAAAATATATTGTGTAGTTATTAATGAGGAAAGCGACGGAGTGTATGTGATTCTATAATATACCTAAACGCATATAATGTAATGTATACATTTATACTATTTTATAATCATAGCTACACGTACACGCAAACATGCACACAATACATAGTACTAGCCAATACACTGTCTCGAGCGCACCACGTTTGCACAAGCGCCGTTGGCGAGAGAGGACGTGTTACAAGTGTGTGATGTACACATTCATAACAATTACCTAACCCCCGCCACGACCGCCCTCCTCTGCGGCAACTCAAGCCTAGGTCCGATCCATCGGCATGGAGCCCTTGAGCCAAGCAGCCGCTCGCGCGATACAAGTGACTGTACAATCACTAGCTTTCACAGCCATACATGACACTGCATTATACACACATGCACAACACACATAGGTATATAGGTTCTGTAAGGGACCTTTTTTTTTCTTTTTTTGCCTAGTTAGAGTAGACAAAAATTTCAGACCACTATGTTCACATGTTCCTTCCCTCCTCCCAGGGGGCAGAAACATGTATATATGTATAGTTAGTTTAGATCGAATTACGGATAGGGAATTAGTCAGATCGCGACTTAATTGCATACGCGCAACAGTCCGAGCCGAGGTCCGGCCACTTTGGCACCCTCGGATGTTGTTGCTTAGCTTTTGTGGCTGAGTGCCCTAAGCGCTCGCCCCCAAGCCCGGTAAAGCTGTAAAAGCCGTAAAGGCTCCAGGGCCCCTCAGGCTAACAGTGTAGTCAGTTCGAAAAAAAAAATTACCTAATTTGATATCATCCGTTTAGCATTATTTTTAATTTTATAAGTATCGCTACAATTTATTGTGCATTTTCTATTAAAATAACATTATTTATATATGTTTTTTTTTATTAATAAAATAGTATTTACTTCGGATAAATACAAATCTATCAGAGAAAAAAAAACATTGTTTAAGTTTATTTATAAGGTTCTATGAAATCGATAAAGCAGTATATAGAAGTAAGTAAGAGGAAGTATTTGTCAAAATTTGGTAATTGCATGTTTTCAGTATGCATGAAAAAACATTTTTAGTTCATTTTTTTAATTTATTTCAGTCTGAGAATCTCAATGAGTGTTTTTCTTGCCTTTCGATCGTAAGGGGGCGTACAAGTATTACGTAAAGTAAACTTTCAATTATTTTACATCCCCCTACCCTATGTAAGCAAAACTAGGAAAATTATGAAAACCCCTCCCACAAATTATGTGGGGTACAAAAAAATAGATAACCATTTTCAGAATTTTCTTACCTTACGTAAGATTTATAATATTCCCAACGCTCCTTTTATCAGCAAAGGTAAGATAAAATTGTACCTCTCTCCTTAACTAACACTTTAATGTCCCCTAAGTATATGGAAAGAAATCAGCATTTGGTTACTTAATACTACCCGTGCCCCGCGGTTTAATATAAACCGCGGGCTCAAGACGAAAGTCTTTGACCAGTGTGTGTTGCCAGTGATTACATATTGTGCTGAGACGTGGTCGTTAACTATGGTCTTCATAAGAAAACTCAAAGTCACTCAAAGGGCAATGGAGAGGGCTATGCTCGGAGGTTCTCTGCGTGATCGAATCTGCGACATAGCCCGAAGAATAGAGTTAAGTGGCAGTGGGCGGGCCATGTAGCTCGTAGAACAGATGGCCGATGGGGGTCAAAGAGTTCTCGAAAGGCGGCCACGTACCGGAACACACAGCGTGGGCAAACCCGCCACAAGGTGGTCCGACGACCTGGTAAAGGTTGCGGGAAGCCGCTGGATGCGGGCAGCACAGGACCGGTCGTTGTGGCGTGGTGGACGTCTTTCGGGTGAAATGATGATGACGATGATTATATATTAAGACGCAGAAAAATTGTTAGGTTCTACGACAAGATGGTACCTATATCTTCATAAACAAGCGATGGGAAGAACAATGCTTCGAATGGCTCTACGTGATAGTATTCTCTCTATTCCTCGGGTAACCTTTTATGTCAGACTGAAAAGTTTTATACAGGTGACCCAAATAAATCAATTACAGTCAATATGAATTACAGTAAGTTTCTGAATGATCGTGTGAATCGTGTTTATGGTAATTCAATATAATATCTTACAATGGGTTCATTATTCTCTCCAGTTCTTATCAATAAAGTGAGTTTTCAGAGCTGATTAGGGCTTTTTTTAGTGTTCCCTTCTTTATCCTCGGATATTAACTACGAGTTATTATAAGACCTTATTTTTTTTTGTTCCATATTACATTGGTAGCCCTTGTTACAATAATCTACTCTTTATACATACCCAGTTAATTCATTATGTTTACGTTTTGGTGTTCGTATTACTAATTTCCATGTCCTACTTATAATTTGATCATCTATACATTTTCCTATGTCTATTTAATTTCTATAAATATTATAATTAATTCCTGTTTGTATTCCACTTATATAATACGTCACATTCTTATTTCATTATAATCATTAATTATATAATTACTTATTAAGTTCGTCATCATGTTGAAAAAGTATATATTGTATGAATAATAATTGCCAACCCTACTATATTAAGCATCCAACTTCTATATTTCAAATATATATAGTAGGCGAAACTACTATATTTTTATCGGATAAAACAAAAAATTAGGCAAAATTATTTATCCCAAAATCTTTAAGCGTGAAAAGGAACGCAGACCGCAGCCTTTATCTCTTAGAGTATAATATATCCTTAATCTGAGCTTTATCTCTTTCTGACCGAGTCTTGGTATGTCATTTTAATTACATCTCATTATCATCTTTATTTGTCTATCGAAGAGTAAAAAATATTCCTTAAAAATATAAATATATTTGAAACATATTTTACGTAATAGCGCCTAGGACACAAATATTATGGGCATAGTTGGGAATCGACCACCATGTACATGGCAGGGACGAGCAGCGTGACGTCACTCAGGAACAGTGCTGATTGTACTCGACTTATTAACTGAGTTCATCGCGATCCAATCGAGCGACAATGTTACTATTACTATACTGTTGGCCAGGAGGCCTTATCAGCTTCACCAGGCTTGTGGGCGAGCGCGAAAGGCACTCAGCCGCGGAAAAAGGGCAACAAGCGCAAGGGTGCCAAAGTGGCTGACCTCGGCTTGGGCCGTATATGCAAACATCACGATCTAGCTAACTCGTATCCGAATTCGAGCTAACTAACTATACATGTCTCTGGCCTTCCAGGAGGAAGGAAGAAATACGCGTACATGTATGTATCTGTCAATTTGGTCTGTCTTACTAGCCAAAAAAAGAAAAAAAGGTCCCTTACAGAACCTATGTAAATGAGTGGAGTGCAGGTATGAAATGCAGTGTATGTAGGTAGCTAGTGAATGCAGTATCTCTGTATCGCGCGAGCAGCAGGCTTGAGGACTCCATAACGGAGGATCGGTCCTAGGCGCCCCCGCTCCTTGTGCGCTAATCCTTTTATACTCTTGCGCTCGGCTCGACTAGGGTAGTTATGAATATCCACTTATGAAATACCCCACTTCTAGTTTCACTTCCAATAGTATAGTTGTTTATTATGACGTGTTAATACAGGAAGCTGCTCCTTGTAACACATGGTAGTAAACCCGTCACAGTGTCTCTATTTTGGCTTGTTAAATTTCGCGGGGTCAAGTTGGACATAAAGTTTCCTGGGATTTCAAGTTGCACAGGCCAAAATGATGGATTGCATATATCACGGTGGTCGCTGTTGTTATTAGATTGTACTAACTGGGTCTCTGCTTACACGTGTGTCGATGTAGTTTGAAGATGTAACCAAGAGGCGTGCATTAAATCACCCATATGCTGACCAAACGCAAACTAATGAAACAGTCTGTTGTCCCCTCTGTAATCAAACATAGATCTCCACATTAGGGCATAAGGGCGGGTACACCGTCCACGACAAACTTGTGCGACTTTAAATCGACTAGCTATCGAATTCATATTTCTAGAAATCCAAAACTATTAATATAAAAAAGAACGTATGTACTTGGTAGTTTGTAAATTATGTTCCAACATTGTATGATAATTAAATTAAGAGAAATTGAGCATTATTTTTAAGCTCAGAAGAGGATTGCATGACTTTCACAACTCGATATGTACTGGATTAATATTCTATTTATTTGACTTAAACTTTTATAGATCAGTTGAACCTAACAAAAAGAGAACTGAATCTAAAATAAATCCATTTACGTCTTCAATCACCAAAAGACTTTATAAAACCAATTCAACTGATTTCCAAGAACGGTTTATACATTTACATAATTGAAATTATTTACAGTACCTACGTTTTTTGTACTAATAAAAATTGTAACTCCAAACATTCGTTGGGCCGGCCCTACTTGTTTATTATTTTGTTAGTAACACCAAGCGCCACAAACTTTAGGACTTTTAAAATTTTAACATTCCGCCAGCCACTAAGAAGCGAAGAAAAAAAACCCCCGATACCGAGTCAAAAGACTCGAAACGAAACAGGTCGGTAGTCACGTTGGATAGAAAATTTCCTAAGTTGAAATCTATATAAATTTATACACATAATTACAGTATTTACTCGTATAACCTTATGAGGTCATTTAATAACATCAGCATTTTATTGTTTGTACAAGTGCAGTTTCCTGCGCAGAAAGAGACCAATTTAACTTAACATACAACACCAAAAAAATATATATATATTGGGACAAACTTATATAAAAGACAAAAAGATAAATCGCAACGACTAATCGCATGTGTGTAGGCAACGTTTACTTTACCCTTGTAACTGATAGCCTCACGAATTGGATTCTGTGGTAATTTATGTTTCCGTGTGTGTGTCTGTCATTAAACTTAGAGAAGTGTGCACAAGTGTGTGTTGAATAAAGATTTGTGTTGTCGTGTTGCCTCCTTCGACTTGCAATCCTCGTGGTTACGTCGCGTTGGCTATATCCCAAGACCTAGACTGTATAAATGCACTTCAGGAAGCTTAACATACATCGTCTAGACTGAATATTTATGTACCATTTAATCTATCATCATCCCTCGCATGTGTTGGGGTAAGTAGATACACCGTTGTTCTTAAAAATATATTTAAATCCTCACGTGAACCACGTGCCCGACTGCAACACGATTACCAAACACATGTAAAAAATACCGTCAACATAATTTGTAGGGCAGCACGAGGACGGCGACTGTTCATTGATCGTTATTCGGCAGCAGTCGCTTTTCTGTCAACTGTAAAGTGATGATCACTGGATCAGTGGATTCATACTATTCGGTTGCGAAACGTAATTCGTCAGGATTTTCATAATGTGTATAATAGCCGAGATCCAGTCCAGGTGAGTTCAACATAGGGTTACCAACAGTACTGTAATATATAGTATTGTACTGTATTATAAGTATGTATAATATACCTAGTACGCAAAGTATACCAAAATAATAAGGCGAAAGAGTTTGTTTGTTTGATCATTTGTTTGTTTAAACACGCTAATCTCTGAAACTACCAATAAAATTCGAAAGATCCTTTTTAGATATGATAGCCAGATTCATGAGGAATAGTATAGGCTATCTAGCATTAGGCTATACCTCTCAGCTAACCTTAAATATTTATTTTTGTTAAGTAAGTCGGAAGAAACAGCGTTCTCGAACTGCTTTATCCGCGTGCGTTGGCGTAATAGTTAGTGATACGTAAATACAATGTTCGACAAAAAATATTGCTCCTTAGTACATCTAAGAAAAGTCCGCGATACCATATGCATATATTTTAAACATAAACCACAATGCGGTATTTTGTGACAAAAATATTGTCTATACTTAAGAATTATAAATTATCAATCAGCGATTTCTTTTCAATTATGCGCGGGTGAAACCGTGGGGCTCAGCTAGTAAAACTATATTTCAGTTAGACGAATACTTATAACAATTGGACTGTCTTTCAAGCCGAGGCTTTAAGAGCAACGTAGATGTAGTGAGGAGAAGTGCAATTTGGATACTCTTATCTCTCTAAATGTCATGCTTTTCGAGGAGAACTAGGAGACACTAATATAAATAAATAAAATTGTACATATCAATTTGCCGAAGTCAACAAGGAACCCTAATAATTTTGCCATGTCCGTCTGTCTGTCTGTACACGGCTTAGCTCCGAGATTCTTAGAACTGGAAAGCTGTTATTTGGTATGGGTCATAGATAATTAAAACAAGGGTATGGGTATACATATTCATCACGCCGACAAAGTGGTAAAATCAAAATCTTGCTTTTGTGTACCTGTTCTAAACATATAATGGAGATGAATTTGTTTTCTCTTCTATCCTATGATGTGGGCTGCGGTGTCGTTCAAAAATTTTGCGGGTACGTGAAAACCATTTTTCGATGCAGGAATCTATTCGCGATTTATTAAGCTTTACAATGATATTATTTTTGTTAGAGTCAAGTGTCCTCTCCGCCAGCTAAATGGTTGTTATTACGATTTATATCGTATAAATTCTATTGAGAATTACTTACAACAACGGAACCCTACATTGCGCGTGGCCGTCAGCACTTGACAATTTTTATCTCTATATATTTGCTCACATTAAACTTAGAAATGCTGGAACGACCTTTTATAAAACTGCTCTTCTTCCTATTATCACTGTATAGCTAAAATCATTGAGACTTTGCTTACGGAATACTTAATAGTCCCCAAACACTATTTTAACCTTGCCCTTATTTGCTAGCAAAAAGGATATACATATTATATCAGTTTCGAAAACAATGATACAGTGATGAAGATAAAATCCATTGAAAAAATTCACGACTTGGGAGAAGCGATCGCGCCGGCCGACACGGGTTAGGTGCACGATACCCGCCCACTTCTGAATTATAGCCGCACTAGAAACACCACGGGCCGCAGTAGATCAAACGGCCACGCCTCGAGGCAGCGAGGCAGTCGCGACTTTACGTTGTTGTTTTTCCAAACACGCAAGAACGTGCGTTTTGTGTACGTCAAAGAATAACTGCTATATGTGTATACACTAGCTTTGCCTCACCGGCTTCACCCGTGTCAAATTTAACCAAGAAATCTCTTTACATTTTTTTCTCTACTTGGGGCAGCCCGACTAATGAAATACATCCATCCTACAGAAGATCGTATGGTGTGTTTTTTAATCCCTAAATTTTAAATTGACAATCACTAATGTCAAACTTGATAACAATGTTGTCATATTTATTTCTGTAGTGTTGTGCTGTGTTACCGTATATTTTAGAGTACAATTATTTTCATCATAAGTTTTTAAATACTGAATTGAAGGTTTTAATTTATTAATTGAAATATATTGTGTTATTGCATAATGCAAACTATAAAATGTATATATGACGAACAAATTAGTAAAAAAATAAAATAACAAAAATAACGCTTCGGTTGGCTCACGACAAAGGCGATTTTGTCTGCCTTATTCGGCCTTCACATTTGGAAGTTTCAAGGTTTATTTTTAGAAAACGTATCAGTAGGTATAATATTTAGTACGGTTTTACGATTGATTCCGATTAGTGACATCACTATTTTAAAAAACGCAATAAACTAGCAACACATGAAATGTCATTTCACTCCGTGGGAATACAAAAGCACTTTAGTCAAATAACCTTGTGTTGTGGTCTTGCGGTGAGTACGGTTCCTAGAGCTCCTTTGGGGAAGGGGGTTCAAGTTCGGCAACGCGCTAGTGATACCTCTGGTGTTACAGGCATCCATTGGCTATAGGGTAACCGCTTACCATCGGCGGGTAGTAGGTACGCTTGTTTACCAACTTAATTATGTAAACAAAAACACGCGCCACCGCGCCGCCAATGCACCCGTGAAGCCTATCGTTGTTCTTACGTCCCGTACTTGCCAGATTGCTCGATGTTCATGGTTACTGCGTTACTCCTTACGATCGTAGCGTGAAGTTATAAAGCCTGTAACCATCCTGAATAAATAAGCTTTAAAGTACAAAAAGATTGTTTCGAATCTGATTGGTAGTTCGGGAGATTAGCGCGTTTAACAAACAAACAAAGATTCTCTTGAGCTTCTCATAATAATCTCACCAGATTTATTAAGTTATGAAGTAAGTAGAAATGTGTCTAAAATGGTAGAATGAGAAGTGACGCTAAGTACATCTGCTGGAAAACATCAATAAACGCTTGACGACAAATTCGTAGTCCTGCTGGCCAACAAGCCTCTTGGCAAGTGGCTGACCTCGAAACGGGAGACAGCAAAAGCACCTTGACGGTATCACCACCATGTGCACGGCGGCCGCGATTCTGTCCAGTACAGATACTTGCTACCCCGTTAAAATTCACCGCACGTAATGAAAACAAAACATCGCATACTTAAATCGGGCGGGCCCTTAATCAAGAATATATTATCATTCTAAATCAAGATAAAACATCACTTATTATTCCTCATTGTATTCCACAAATGTATGTGATAGAGAATATATCAGTAATTTGGATAACTGTACCAATAAATATGGCTTATTCGAGATGATAACTACTCCATAGATTTTCTCTTCAAAGTCATATGGTAGGCACGTGCCTAAACGAACGCAATCGTTCCAGGATACGCCGATGAAATATTAATACATCGCCCTAACGGGTTTCATCATTAACATACGATTGCCGCGGATATTTGTTTGCCTGAAGTTAGTTACCAATCTTTGCGATTCTGAAGTTAGCCACTGGATACACGTATTATAATTTATCATACATCAACCGACTGGACGTCCTTAGGCCCTCTTATTGAAAATCAGCGCTGCAGTACTACAAAGCAATACGACCCTAAAGAGCAGAGTAGTAATTGTGAACATCAAGCAATCTGGTAAGCTGTACGGAAAGTGGAACAACGGTAGGGCTACACGGGAGCGTTGGCGGTGTCCCTGTGGAGATTGTCAAATACATTTATCACGAGTGAAACCGTGAGGCACATGTATATATATATATATATATATATACCCATGTGATTATTGAAACCATACTATTGACCAGGCGTTCGTGTGTTTGTTCTATTGACTGGACGCTTGATAAAGGCGGCCAACGCGACGGTTAGGGCACGGATATTTTCACTTAGATCGGCAGACGGATCACATGTACACGTAAATTTAAATATGTAAATGACAGGCACAATTTAAATACTTAGAAATATATTTATATATATATATATATATAGTCATCTCATCTTTTAGACTAAGTAAGATAAATAAAAGTTTTTTTACGTAATTGTGTTAAGTTCTACAAGCACTCGTATTAGTGATTTGCCGAATGATATGTTCAAGAACCATGTTAGGAAAGCTTTAGTAGATCATCACACGAATGGCAATGATGTCTGGAAGGGACTCCTCCTCTGTACATCCACTGAAAATGATAATGACTGTAAATAATACAGATACTGTAAAAAAAGGAGGCAATAAACCCGATGGAGTTTCTTGCCGGCTTAATTGTGGATAAGGCATTAATTGAATAAAAATTCTTACTTATAAAGGTCCTTACTTATGAAATTGGCGTTTTGTACGGGAGGAATATAAAGTCATTTTATTTTTTGTAAAATATATTTAAGTAATGAAAGTATGCACCGTTGTTATCTATGCACTTTTGCCATCTCTTAGGTAGTTCATTGATCCCTTTACTAAAAAAACCATGGGGGCGAGAATCAGTAAACTCTTTGAAGGCGTTTGGACTGCCGCTTCGGAGTTGAATTTTTTTCCTTGTAGGAAGTTGTCCAAATTCCGGAAAAAATGGTAATCTGTTGGAGCAAGGTACGGGGAGTACGGTGGATGACGCAGACATTCAAATTGTAGCTCATATAACTTAGTGGTTGTTTGTTGTGCAGTGTGTGGTCTTACGTTGTCGTGAAGCAGCAGTGGCCTAGAGCGGTGGTTTAGCAGCTAGTTCTTCCTTCATGGCTTGCAGTTGCTGACAATAGATATCTGCCGTAATCGTTTGGCCAGATTTTAGAAAGCTGTAGTGAACGACACCGGCGCTAGTCCATCAAACACTCACAAGTGACTTTTTCTAGGTCAATTTTCGTTTAGGGCAGGATTTGGCTGGGTCTCCAGGGTTCAGCCATTACGACGAGCGCTTCCGATTATCGTACAGTATCCACTTTTCATCACAAGTAATGATTCGATTTAAAATCCCTTCATTATTGTGTTTTGGGTGAGCAAAGTAACACAGCAGTCGAAGCGTGTTTGCAAGTTCGATTCACTCAATTCATGAGGTACCCATCGTTCAAGTTTCTTTTTACTTTCCCGATTTGCTTCAAGTGGATTAATACAGTTTTATCACTTACCCCGAAGCCTGCAGCTATCCACAACGAAAACGTTGAAACCAAAAACGTACCATGCTTTCTTTTGCGACACCAGCACCGTACACATCATTAATCCTTCGAGCTGTTTCTGCAGCACTGGTACCGCAGTAGAACTCATGCTCGTAAATATACCGATATTTCATGTTTTCCATTGTGTGGTAATAAGCGACGACAAAGAAAAAAATAATGAGGAAAAAACAAATGAATGTCTGTTTTCAAAACTTAAATGTACCAGCTAAATAAATTTATAAATTTGAATTTGGAATTCTTAACCAAAGAGGAGATATTTCAGATCAAAGTGGTCAGTACGACAAAACGCTAATTTCATATGTAAGGACCTAATAAAACATATTAATTTTGTCATGAATGAATACTTTTTAATTTACATACTGGCTAAAAGATTTTTTTACAGCAAAAAAATAAATACTATGTCGATAAAAGTCGGTACAGATATTCCTAAACTATATTGCTCTGCGTAAATTATTCACAATCAATTACTCTTCAACGGCCGAACGATTAATGATAAAGCTTGACGTCATTAATTATAAAACTGTCCCGTTTGTATTGGCCCCGTCATATATAATTTGTTATCATAATTTAATGAATGTAATTGATTCAAAAACGTCTTATCAATGAATTAATTATTAGATACACAAATCCTCAGAAGCAACATCGGAAAAGCATTAAACGAGACACGAAAATAAAACGTAGGGATTCCGGCTTCGAAAACTTTTTAGTTTTTTTGTTTTCAACTACCGGGACGTAATATACTTTATCGGCCTAAAATAAGCTGTATCTACAAACTATTATATACATTAGGTTGGCCAAATTAATTAGCATTTTGAAAATATGACAATCTAACATGATTTAATGGCCACCAATAAACGACTAGAATAAAAGAAATTAATAATATTAAAGATAGTTTTTGTTTGTCACGTAATTATGGTCTAAGTTTAACATTATAAGAAGTATTCTGTTTTTGAAGTGAAACTTCTTATGCGACTTCCAAGCGTTAAACGTTTAACGTGTAACGCATATTATCGGTCTCTCCTCTTTGTGTGAGCCAGAGCGAGAGAGTAAATGTCGGTTTTTATGTATATTGCACACTGTTTAAATAAAATAGAAAATGTCTTTTAAATTTAAGTTTCACGTCTATCGAGTGTGAATCGCACACACACCTTTTTTGAAGTGAAACTTCTTATGCGACTTCCAAACGTTAAATGTTAAACGTTTAACGCACATTATCGGTCTCTCCTCTTTGTGTGAGCCAGAGCGAGAGAGTAAATGTCGGTGTGTATGTATATTGCACACTGTTTAAATAAAATATAAAATGTCTTTGAAAATGAAGTTTCACTTCTATCGTGTGTAAATCGCACACACACCTTTTTTTTAAGTTGATATTTGATTTTATAGACGTCGGTCAGAAATATTTTCATTATTTTAAGTAAGTAGCGTACTTTAGATGTTTCCGAGAGACCTGTAAATGTGAATATTATAAATATGTAATGTCAATAAAAACACTTAAAAGTTATTTTACTGTTATATTTCGTCTTTAACCGAGTAATAAAAATATCATTGTCAATATTTTAAAAAACCTACAAGCGAAACCTGGCCTGACTCCGAGTTAAGTAATAAACGTTCAACCCATGCGCCATCAATAAATAGTTCTAATTTCAAACAAGCACCGAGCCGTTCGATTCTCGCATTTAAAAAAACACACAAGAAACAAAAAAGAATACGACAGGCAAAAGACGCGGCCGCCGACAGCCAGCGCAGTTGACATGGCGGCGGCACTTATTTCAGTGTTGCCATCAATTTACAACCCGCCCGTTCTGGGTAATTTGCCGAGGCGTACTCGGCAGTCTTATTATTTATGCTACATTCATTGGAGTAGACGTTCTTAACCGCTAGGGACTTTTTTTAAATGAACGTTTTGCTGCGACGTCGATGGATTGGGCGGTGCTACGGTGCGAATATTTAGTAAGTACTTCATAATAACTAACGAATTGTAAAGATAGGTATATCACTGTCATTATAACAACATTTAAAATATTTCGGAACAATTTTTCTGTGTAACGTTCCATTTTACATTTAATACTTTAAAATAAATAAATAAAAAGTATATACTAATTATCAGCACGTAAAAAGTTATACCTACTTGTAAACACAAATAATTCCAAAAAAAAATATCCTGCCTTCCAATAACATCATGATAATAATGACGATAAAAAATTAAGTTAATGATTTAAACAAGTATATGTAAGTTTACACGATTGTGACAAATTTTTCTGAATAACAATAGCATTAATTTGATCACCTGATTTTTGTTTCGTAGTAGGTACTCGTGAAACTGGTATCAATCAGTGCGTGACACATAATCAAATGTAGTTCTAATCTATACTAATATAATAAAACGTAAGAGTTTTTTTTGTTTGTTTGTTTAAACACGCTAATCACAGAAACTACCAGTCGGATTCTAAAAATCTTTTTGTATATGATGCCAGATTCACGAGGAATAGTACAGGTTACCTAGCATTAGGCTACACCTCTTAGCTAGCCTTAAATATTGATTTTTATTAATTAGGTCGGAAGAAATAGTGCAACCTAACTGCTTTATCCGCGTGCGCTGGTGTAATGGTTAGTGATACGTAAATACAGTGTTCTATAAAAATATTGCCACTCAGCACATCTAAAAAAAGTCCACGATACCATATGCCTATCTCTTATAAATAAGCAACAATAAGGTACTATGTGACAAAGGTTTATTGAAAATTGAAAGTGTTTATGAACATTATTATTAGGCTTGGCATATTAATCCTTATGAAAGGAAGTTACTTCATCATCAAGGCAATTAAAAAAAAACAATAACTAATCCTTTACTTATTTAAAAAAAATTAAAAACTTCAACAAAAGTCAATAAAATATGATTTCACATTTTATTTATGGCAAACATCATGTTGAGAACCCTTGAGAAGGTTTTATACATATATTCAACTATCGAGTTACATTAAAAACAAAAGGTTTTTTTTTTCATTTATTCATCAAAACGGATCGGTGAACGTTTACACTATAATAAATTTTATTATTTCATCGTTATGTATGTGCATAATTAGAGGGAGGAAATATTCCATCCAATGGATGGTATTAAAAGGCCTATATTTGGTTTAGAAAATATTATTTCATCGATGCGCTTGCAAAACCGCCTATGTGCAGATATTTTTAGCAAGCTTTTATTTAACTCGCTATGTTTGTATGTGTGGGTTTAAACCTTGCAACATACTTTTTAACGACTACCACATAACCGATTGATTAGAAATTTGGAATACTTATGCAAGTTCCATGACAATGCAATAATATGATGATCTGACCTGCTGGCTATAGCAACATCTATACAAAAGATATCATCCTCGTCGTGGTTAGATATGTTGTATTCATCTCGACCAGTACTATAAGTCTAGGTCTTAATCAGAGTCTATAAAAGCCTGTTTTTAAAGATTATTAATATATAGATTATTTTAAGTTATACTTTTTTAATTGCGTTATGAAAAAAGGTCGAGAGTGACTTTTTACGATACTCACGTACATTATAAAAAATCTATACTAATATCATAAATGTGAATGTAAGTTTCGTTTGTGACGCTTTTACGCGAAAACTACTTAACCGATCATCATGAAACTTTGTACACATATTCTTGGAGGTATTAGAAGTAACATAGGATACATTTTTATCCCGGTAACAACAATTTTTTGTCGTCCACGCGAGCGAAGCCGCGGGCACAGCTAGTAGTATATAAACTAACCACTTGTTTTAATGTCGAAAAGATAGTCACAGTCGATATTATGCGTCACATAGCTATCACTTTGGTTATAGTAGCACGTGAAACTGACGATACTGTGCCTGATGGTAAGCACAGTACCTATCGAAGCACAACGGTGACCACAGAGAGATCGACAATATACCGCCGGTCGCCCCGCCGCTGTCTCGGCAGCTGACCATACCACTGTTTGATCCTGACTCTTTCACACTGACATTCACTGATAATAATAATAAGTGTACAAAAAAATAAATGGTTTGACCCTTGTTATGTTTAAAACCTAGGGTATATATAAAGAAATAAAAACGTAGGTTTTAACTAACAAAAAATTTATATCTTTAAAAGTACTTACAATTTCCAAAAGATAATCTAAGTGGATAACCAAAGTTTCCAAGATGCGTCGTGGGTCAAGGTAGGACGAACAAAAAAAATTATCGCAGAAAATGGAAAGTGCAGCTTGTTTATATAGGAAAGACGATAATCGGAATTTATGAATGTCGCCTTTGAACCCACCGAGACACTGAAAAATGTTCGGTTTTACTAAGCCATTACAAATTAGACCGGAATGACAAACAATTGTTCATGACGTAAGATTTCATTCTCACCTGTCATTTCACGAGTAAATGACAGAGGCGAAGGTATTTGTCATCGTACTGCCAAGTGGGAAAAATAATACCAAATTGCATAACTATGATTAATGTTGTATTGATTATTTTAAAAGGTTGAATTGTTATATATTTATTGTAATAAGATTAATAATTGATGGCCTTCGTTTTACAACGTAACATCCTATATTTTGTAATACAAGTGGCATTTTACATCATAAAGCTTGGTTATTATGCACAAAGAAGTGGATTGGAAATAATAACATGGATCATGAATTCTGTGATGACATAAAACTTCCTAGAAAGTTCTAACAAGGGAGCCACCATCTTATTAGTACACTGAAATCATCATAAGACAGAATACTCGATATTCACTCGATAATGGCAGTAAATATCTTAAACAGAGAGGACTAGTTGCCAAGTTAGGAAGAAGAAGAAGAACTGTACAAATAAACGTACGTCCTCTACGACATAAGAATTCCTTTCAAAATTAACGGTAAAATTTACAAAACAGCTGTAAGGTCTACAATGATATACGGTGCCGAATGCTGGACCATAAAAAAGGCGCATGAACAAAAACTGCTTGTGGCTGACATGAAGATGCTGAGATGTGCAGCAGACGTAACGAGACTTGATAAAGTGAGAAATGAACACATCAGAAGTACTTACAAAGTTGCGACCATCACGGACAAAGTAAAAGAAAGTAGGCTTCGTTGGTATGAGCACGTGATTAGACGTCCTTAAAGCCACGTGGTTCGGCTAGCCCTGGCACTACTGAATACGAACAAGAAAAGAGACCCTAGCCACATGGTTGTATACAGTAACACGCGACCCGCGGAACGAGCCCAAATTATAGGAGTGATCATCCTGGCGCATCAGAAACAAGGAGAGCCGACCCCAAATAATGAGATGAGACAAAGAAGAAGAAGAGAAGTTGATACAATTATACCAATTTAAAAAAAAGTTGTGAAACCCGATCGAGTTTCGCTCCGGTTCTTCTCGATAACTGGAAACCGTAGTAGTGTACTGACATTCATAAGTGATTTAATTAAATAAACTACTTGCGATTTTGACACGCGACAAAATAAAAGTGAGTCTCTGTGACGAGTTTGTTACCATTTGTGTGATAGCCGCAACCCAATCGGTGAAGATTTCCTACTTTGATTGATTGCTGGATACACTCCGTCTGATCATTGAACGCGTCACGTCTAAGCGTGCCAATATGACGGGTGTTTAAACCTGCATTATGGCGCTCGCGAACCAGTCTGATACAATTGGGTATTTTAATGTTTTTTTTTTGTTATAAATGGAAAGATCATATATAAATTTTATAACAAACTATTTTTTTTTTCGCAATATTGCAAAAGTTATTTCAAAATAAAAATTAATGTTTGAATTCAGTACCGAAAACGCACCGATCGTTTCCGAATAAATCCGAGCACGTGTGACGTCACAATGTTAATTCCTACTCATTGTAGCACACACACCTGTTACAGTGCTTTGACACTTAGTCGATGAAATTCCTATAACATTATGACGTCACAAACCTGGCGATCAATCGTAGCGCGTTCGTAGTCATGGATTCTTTTTTAAATATTACAATTTTCAATTGTTTATTATTAATAAAAAAAAGTTTTAAGAGTTTTTCCATTTGACTATTATCATAATTATGATGAAGCTTTAAAATAAAAAAAAAATGTTATTTTTGTTTTCAAATACCCAATTGTAGCGTTTTATTCCTGAACTGATCTACAGTTATCGTCAAGTTCTATAAATGTTTCCGGAAAAAAGTCCCATGCCTATTATTCTAGACGTCGGTTTTTATACCAATTGATACATTACAAAAGTCCCTCAGATTTATGACGCCGGGCCGCCTTCCCGCTAAGTCTCAAGTTAAGCAAGAAACCGTTTAAAGTTATTTACTTAAACTTAATAACTTGAGTCGGACACCTTGATTTATACGAAAAAGTTTTTTTATAAGCGATTTATTTTTGGACGACTCCCACCGGATTTGAATAAGTTACAGCGTTCTGATTAGCTAGCTTCTGCCTTCGGTTTCGCATGCTTTGAAATATTTCATATGTGATACGTTTTTAAGTATTTTCATTTCTCGTGACCGCGAGGTCAGCAATCGTTGTTAAAGTATTTTATATGTCTGTAGTGTATTATTGTATAAGTGGGTAAAGTTTAGTATGAAATAAATCTCTAACAGTACACACGTGCTCTAGTTTAATTCCCGAACAACTGGAATATTACAATGTTATTTCATAAACATCGTCGTCAGATAGATTGTTATATTTCTTGGAGGAAGTACTTTCTGAACGAAATATTCGATCAATACAATTTTATAGCCAGTTATGGACTTTTTTATGCAAAGCGCAAAGTTCTCCACTCTTCAGAACGTGTCACTAGCCATGCGTGACAGCTTCAATATTCTAGATGTGGAAATTCGCAACGACCTCAACTCCAGGCATTACATCAGGAGTATCATCTTTACTATATCTCAGAGACTCGGAATCCTGAACAGGGAGCGACGGTTTTTCCCTCCCGGTTAACTGTATCTTCTTTACAAGGCACAAGTTCAGCCGTGTATGGAATACTGTTCGCACCTCTGTGATGGATCCGCAAAGTGCCTCCTCGTTGCTCTGGACAGGTTGCAAAGACGGGCTGTTCGCATTGTTAATGATGCAGACATTACCCAAAGCATCGAGTTGCTTCAGCCTCGCAGGAATGCTGAGCTGAGCGTGTTCTACCGTATGTATCATGGTGAGTGTCAGCTTTTCAGAAAAAGCTGTTTAGTCTAATTCCCTTCTCTCCTTTCCACAACAAAACCACACGCGCTGGGCTTCGGAGTCACAGTTTTAACCATCTCGTCACGAACTAACAAGTTCTCTATGTCTTATCTTTATTGTACCGTGAAACTGTGGCACCATCCCCCGGCCAATGTGTTCCCTCCTTTGATATCTGGTTATTCAAGCGTAACGTGAAAAGATATTTATGCAGGCCGGCATGACGGCGGCGACCGTCGATGGATTTCGATCTCTCGGTGGTCGCCGTTGTATTTGGATCGTGCTTACCATCAGGGAAAGTACAGTAAATGCGCCGAGCTATTATATATAAAAAAAACTAGAGTTTTATAGATAATTATTATCATAATTAATAAATAATATTATAATTATTATTTATAAATAATCAACTCCACACTTTGTCTAGTTCATCTTAACGTACTCGTATCAACACGTTTTACGCAGTAACAGATTTATTTTTAAAACATAAACCAGCGTACGTGGAAGTGCGGCACAAGTTAAATTATATTTCGTATCCTTTTTCCTTACTACAATATCTTCATGCCGATATACTTTTTAGATATTTCCAGAATTCTAGGGAAGTTGAGTCTTATTTTATAGCTCGTGTTTAAATAATCACTAAAATTAAAACCAATTTTAATGTAAAATTATAAACAAAAATTTTAGATTTTGCTATCCTATTAAGGCAAATCACTCCAAACTTATCATTGTTAATCCAAAAATATTAAATTTACCACCAAAATTTTAACCACATGATATTTTTGTACCATAGTTCTTACATATAATAAAATTGAACTCTCTGTAATATCAAAATAACAGGTTTTTACTAAATGCATATGAAAGTATACACGATTCCTATAACAAAAAAAATATATTTATATCTGTCTGTTTGTTCCGAGTAATCTCGAAATCGGTAGGTCCGATTTTGAGGTTGCTTTCACTGGCAGATAGCTGATGTTATAAGGAGTAGTTTAGGTTACTTTTATTTTAGAAAAATAATTAGAGTTCCGCACAAAAAAAAAACCTCTTAGTAGTCCACGCGAGCGGAGCCGCGGGCACAGCTAGTCTTCAATATTATTAGTACCTGGTGCTAGTACCTGGCGTTCGCGCTGTTTATTTAAAATGCAGTCATTACTAAGACAGCTAGAAACTCTTAGGGTCTCAATGTATTATCTGGTGGTTTGTTATATTTAACCCCGTATTTTATTGTAGTGAATTTTCTCTAAATTAAATATACTTCTTGATGCTATGCTAGGTCTCAATCACACCCGATGGAAAATCAAGATGAAGTCGATGATCGTACACTTTTAATCAGTATAACTGATTCACTCTTGTATTGAAGACCACTATAACATATTAATATGGTATTACGCTGATAACTAATCCCATTTATTTGCAGTTGCATAGAGAATTCAAGATTCCAGACATAAACAGTCTTCAACTACCCTATCAGGCGTAAGACGGTGAACTATATAAAAGGGCAGGCCGCGCAATAATTGTAATCTGATAACTAAATACTCAAATAATTTATTCTAAATTCAAAATTATATGTATCTTAAATTAAATTTTAATCTAAACGTTCACTTAACCGTATCTAAATGAAGAGCTATTATTTAAACAAAACCTCTTCTCTTATCTAATCCTTTGTAATTAACAGCCATTACTGTCAAATGGTATACTTTCCTTTGCCTAAACATACTATTGAAATTAAAAAAAAAACGAAACGTCAAACAAGCTCCCGCCATTCCATATTTATAAAATCGTAACACTTCCTACCGTCTCCTAATAGCCGAAACGTGCCTCCTTGCTTAATTTCGAATATGGAACGCTCTAAAATGGCGGCGTTCTCACAAATCCCCGCCTTATCCCGTGGCTTGCAGTTAGCGCCATCTGTCATCGAGTTTGACAGTTGACAGTGAAACGATTTAAAAATAGAACGTTTCCGAAAACCCCAATTCAAATGCAAACTAGATACAACAGATAGGTCACTTAACAAATTTGGAATAAAAGTCCTCACAACTGGGCACAAGTTTACATTTTATAAGGGCATAGAGGAAACCGATTTGCCAAAACCTAACCAAACCAAATTTAGTTAAATTTGTTGACATTGCGGTAAACATCTGGAGTCATACAACTTTAGTGTTTCAGCGCACAATAAAAAATAGATTATAATATAAATGTTTTATATTTAAATAATTTCCTATTTATTCGTAGACTGTAAAGAATAATATTCTTCAAATCATTGCTCCCTATTAGACAAATGGCATGAGAAGCGGTAAAGTGGAAAAGGATTTATAAACCATAGATTCTTTCAAAACAACTTACATTGATGAATATTATTTCCTAGTTGATCACAGCTATTATCATGTTATCAATACATATTCTCTATGCATGTTCTGTATACTCATCGTATCTCTGTCTGTCTTTCCGTTTATGTTGTTTTCACGCAAAAACCATTCATCCGATTAAAATGTTTTTTTACTTCAATTTATAGCTATGTTATCTGGCCAGGTTATAGGATATAATTTTTAATATAAGGAACATACGAAACAAGCAATGACGAGATATATGAAATTAATGTTCTACATAATTGTGGATCTTAAAAATACCTGCATAAACGTCAACGATAGCATATATCTATCTTCTAAGGATCACCCACAATAAGCATTTTTGTCTTCCTGATTTTGTGTGAGGGCAACACGATTCGCGCGGCATTCTGTAGTCCACGCGAGCGAAGCTGCGGGCATAGCTAGTAGAACATAAAACTAAGACTTCCTTTTGATAACACCCAATAAAATATGCAGAAGGACCAAGTCATTAACACAAACACGTATTTAAGAACTGAAATTAAATTTTTAACACGTCAAACCATCTGGACCATTAATTGTTTGTGTAAGTAATAGTGCAGACTGTTTATAAATGACTGTAAAGTTTTTTTTTTAATTTACTGAACGCTCGCCCGTCTGCCACTTAGTGAATTGGTGTCTATTTAAAATAATTTTATTTTCGAAAGGTACGGTACATATATTTAAATATTAAAAGTATAACGGTACCTACGCTAAAGCGATATACTATGACAAGTTTTCAGGATACGTGTGATGATTCTTAATTACTTTGCTATATGGGTTTTGGATCATAAAATGAAGCCACTCTATCCAATTGGTTGATATATTTTATTCGTAATAATATCGTGTAATAATTACATTAATGCTTCAGGAAAGCAATCTGATAGATACTAATTATAGAATGTATCAATGTTTAGGTTTGATTCTTCTATAAGTACATATAATAAAACTCAACGTGTCTCTGTCTGTCTGTCCGTTTATGTTCTATTCACGCGAAAACCACTTATCCGATTCACATGTTTTTATTTTAAGTCATAGCTATGTTATCTGGCCAGGTTATAGGATATATTTTATAAGATAAAGTAATATACGAAATAAGTAGTGACGAAGACGGTGAATCAAATCGGAAAAAAGACGCATTTGAGGCGCATAACTGGCTTACGTTGAGTAAACCATACAAGATATCCGACCTACCCCAAGGAGTTCTGGAAACCCTACTCACCGAACACAATCCAAGGTCATTTGGCTGCGATCTTCTGTAGGGTGGAGGTATTCAACTAGTCAGCCAGTCCTAAGTAGAGAGAAATCTCCAAAGAAATTGATATATCACTCTTAATTACTACAGACTGGCCTAAATAAAACATAATTCAAATACATATAATATGTAGGATTAAAGTGAAATGGAACGTATGAGGTGTATGAAACTGAAAGGTATGTGGATGGATGACGTTTCAGTCGAGAGAACCATTACGACGTAAGACGTGTAGAACTTAAAAAAACATTTCTAATATTAGTAAAATAAAGTGTTTTCTAAGAAATAAACTGAAGCCTTTTTTTTATTATTTTTTTCGATATGACTATACTGTTAGCCATAAGGGCCCAGGAGCCTCGAACGGCTTTTACAGCTTCACCGGACTTGGGGGCGAGCGCTTAAGGCACTCAGCCACGAAAGTTTTGCAACAACATCCGAGGGTGCCAAAGTGGCCGAACCTCGGCTCGGATATATATAAACTGAAGAATCATTATCCTACATATATATACCTGACCGGTAAACCGTAGCGTGTGTGGCCGACTTTAGAGTCAAATTGATACCTTTTTTTTACCATAAAATTTAGCATATTCTGTAATTACTCTAAATTTATTATAGCTCACATTGTTATAGTCGATGGTTAACTTCATCATGTCGTCGTACTACCATCATATGATGGGCGCGCAACTCCCAATTTGCTCGGCGCCGTCAAATAGGTATTCTTTATATATAAAACTGTATGAGACATACCACACTCGTGGCAGCGGAACTGCTGCTCGGCTCGCTCCGGCTGAGTAGTGCCTTTCCCTTTTAAACGTCACAATAACAAAAAAGAGGTTATGATATTCCGAAAGTTTAATCTTCTTCTTCTTCTTGATTTGGCGCCGCAAAAAGTACTTGCCGGTGTCAATGTATTTAAGTCTTCGTAGTATTTTTGTTGGTCCAACAAGACGGTGGCTCCCTTGTTAGAACTATCTAGGAAGTTTTTTGTGACATCTCAAAATGCATGTTTACAGTTTATATTTATAATCCACTTTACGAATGCATAATAACCAAAACTATATCACGCAAAATGCCACTAATATTGCATAATATAGGGTCAAAGAACCTAAGTTATTGAATTAAAATAAAAAAACCACAATATGGCAGTTCAAGAGCCCGCCAAAACTCCCCAAATTGTAATCTACGGTTTGTTGAAATCGAATTTTTACATTTCCAATAAACGGCCACGTAAGAAAAAAAGAAATAGCGGCAATCATTAGTCTCGGAGACATTATTTTAAATTTAGAACGTACGCAACGATAACGACCGTCAGGCGCTAATAAATTAAGCCCTCGAACATTTAACTCGACTGTCCGCGAGCCTGTCTCGACTCGGGTCTACACTGACGTTATTATACCGTCGATGAATTTATTTTTAGGTCCGCAACAATTAATATTTTTTTGTACTATCACTATCGCGTTTTGCACACTTTATAATAATATATATTTAATGCCGGTCTAGAACGCGTCGTACTTTTTCGAGTCGTCGAATAATTAAAAAAATAGTACATTATTAATGCGTAATATGTAATATTGAATGCGTTAAATATAGTTATATTATAATATTTATTTCGTTTTATCTGATTGAAATATAGATGTGTTTTGCAATAAGCATGAACTGGACAGTATTTTACAAATATATTTTTATTATATTAGTTTCATAACAGTTGCTTCGTCTCTTGTTTTACGTTATTCAACTATTCATTTGCAATAAACACTCTCACAAGAAAAGCAATTAATAAAACTTCTCGAAAGTATACAGTTTGTAAACGAAACTCCGGTTCTGATAACAATTGGAAAATATCCAGCTCGTAGGCCAAATAAAATGTTGATTTAATTTTTATAATTTGATTAGTTCACTATATTATTATTGCGGGTTCAATGAAGGTGATATGTGGACTGTATGTTATCTGTATCGAAATAATGCAACGAAAATAGAACTGCTCAACTAAAATAAAATCGTACAGCGCGCATATAACGTCGAAATTATATTATACGTTGAAACGGCGCGATTATAAAATCTCCAGTAACGTGCCATTCTTCATTGCGTCAAATAATCGACAGTGCGAAACGCACCTCATAAAGGGATGTTCACAAGTTTGTTCGAAACCATTCTATTTTCAAAATTCATTTTTCGAACTGTCATCTTATATGACTGATGACAATCCGTCGGCTCACGCTTGTGACTTGCCGGCTTAATTCGAATTCCTGTTTTCTTTTTTTTAATAATTACTATCTATACGCTCGGTGATACTTAAGAATGGGACAGTCAGAAAAGTGGTATTTCACTTTTATATATTTTATAAGGAAAAAATAAGATATTTTCTTTTGGGTGTGGCCTAAGACTGGGTTACACTTTGAGTCATCGTTTGTCAACAGTTTGATTTTTTTTAATTGCTACAATAACTACACTTTATTATATCAATTAAGAATATAATTTGAGACGATAAAAACTAAAAACACGTCTTATCTTCGCACTAAGAATTATAAAACTTTTCAGTCTTATAATAACATCTCGTTACCAATCTCAATATATTTGACTTGTCAAAACGAATCATATGAGCCCAAAATGGAGGGGTTTGGGCACCACTGCAGTGTTCCACTATCCACCTCCTGGCTCCATCATCAGACCAACAATCAGATCAACAGGTTAAAATAATGTTACGACCTTAGTAAAAATAGAAAAAAAACATTATTCTCGAAATTTCGAATTTATATTCTAATTGAGCTTTTTGAATTTAAAACTTCTTTAGCACCTTTATGATTTGCAACTCGATGAAACGAAAAAGCGACAGTAAAAAGAGACAACCATATATATCTATAGGATTTAGCACACGAGAGAATAAGATAGAATACATTTACATTACGCACGGTTAATGCAAGTCCTGATTTTCATGATTGTGATCGTCGCCGGATTGGCCTAGTGGTGTGAGACGACCAGACTTCATACGCGTACGCACAAGTGGTCGATAGTTCGAATCCCGCTGATTTTAGGATATTATTATTTTTTTCTTTTTTTTGAAGATTTCACTTCTGCTACAACTATTATTTTTTTAAGTGTATTCCGGACATACGTACAGACAGTTTTTTACTTAACTTTTAAGTTTAGCATTTGCATACAATTTCATATGATGTTAAGTGACGATGTAGCCTAAGAGGGTTAACACGCCAGGCCTAGAGTGGGACTGGCTCTCAATTACTTTGCGGTGCTTGGCGACAGATTTTCAACTTGAGGGTGGTAGCTAGCCAGGAGGGCATTAGAAAATGCTCTACCACCATGCTATGGTTTCCTCACGATGTTTTCCTTCACCGAAAGCTCAGGCTCATTGCAGGGATTCGAACTCACGTCCATAGACGTAGTGTCCGATATCTCTACCACTGAACCGTTATCGCTTCAAAATCTTAATTCCTGGCAAAGTTTTATGTTAGTTTGTTTGTATTCCATTAGATTTGGTATCGTCCTGCGACATCGCTCGGTCAACACTGAATGCCGATGCCCACATTCCCGAGTAATTCGAATAACTAAACTTCATTGGTTCTCAAACTGTCTGTCCCTCTTACAAGTAAACATACGATTGCTTTAATTACGTTCATAGAACAACGGAATGTAATGTAAAAAAAAAGCAGAAATACATCTATACTTATATTATAACAAAGCTGAAGTTTTTTTTTTGTTTCTTTAAACGCGCTAATCTCTGGAACCGCTGGTCGGATTCGAATTTTTTTTTTACATGATAGCCAGAATCTTGATGAGTAGTATTGGCTTATATAACTTCACGCTACGACCCTAAGGAGCGGAGCAGTAACTATGAACTTCAAGCTATAGGCAAGTACGGGAAGTGGAACAACGATAGCGCTAAACGGGCGCGTTGGCGGCGATTGTGTCGAATACATTTATCACGGGTGAAACCGTATGGGCACAGCTAGTTTTAAATATACTACTTAAGAAATGCTGGAAAAATACCTCAAGAATGATTGAATTAGCCTCACTTATAAACGTTGATTAAACATGAAGCATGAAACATCTTTAGCTCTATTTCCTTCTAACGACATGGATTAGACAAAGAGGGAAATATAATACTTTAATCGATGTTTAAATATTAACAGATTTTCTTAAGTAACGTCGATAATCTTGTAAATGATATCCTTATGGACTCAAATTGTGAGAGCACGTTCAATGCTAAAATATAATACATTAGCCACAAGGGGCGTTAAACGCTCTTACCATCAGGCGGGCCGTACGTTTGTTTGTCATCTTATTTGAATAACACAAACAAATACATGGTGCAGGGCTTTTTCTAATGCCCGTCTGGCTAGCTACTACCCTCAAATTGAAAATTTGCCGCTAAGCACCAATAGGTGTGTTCCGGCAGCTGCACTTGAGAGCCAGTCTTCCACTAGGATTAGCGTGCTACCATCTTTGGCAACATCGCCACTTAAGATCAGGTGAGATTGTAGCCCCAACGCCAAACCTATAACGATTAAAAAATAACACGGATCTTACGAAGCCTCTACATTAAACATTTTAAAATCAATGGGAGGAGGGCGTTAAAAAATCTTTGGCAACAACTGGTATATTTATACCCTTAATGCACAAAGGTCAAACAATCCCCACCTGACCGCGACAATTCAGCGGTCGAATGGCCACAGCGGGGTTAATTATCAACATAATTGTGGTTGAAGGGTTGAGATAGTGCGAATTCAAATGATTATTAAACCTTAAAACCCAGCCAAGTAGTGTAAGCTATTGGGGCGACTTACTTAAGCCAGGAAATTCTGGCGTTATAAGTGGTTATGGTCTAGCGGTTAAGACCAGCGGGATATCCAATCGATGTGCGCATGTTCAAGTTAACGTACACAAACGATTTTTTCCATCACATACATTTTCTAATTTAATTTCACTTAATAACACTATCGAATGTAATAAATATATTACTAGGAAACCTAAGAAATTGCGATATATAGTGCTATGGATTTGTAGGCGTTTGAAATCGCCAATACGTCTGGGCTGGCGCGGTGATTGAACCTTCGTCTTTCTCCGCAAAGAGTGTGACAAAGAGAGTTTCTCCGCCCTAACAGTGTGACACAGGATTTATTAAAATTTTTTCATCACTTTATTCTAATCTCAAATATCATACAATAATTTAAGTTATACCGTGTTGTGGTCAGTGGGACGTTCTAACTAATTGTTTTTTTTTTATATAATAGCTCGGCACATTGACTGTACTGTCCCTGATGGTAAGCACAGTACAATCCAAATACAACGGCGACCATCTAGAGATCGAAATCCATCGACGGTCGCCGCTGTCATGCCGGCCTGCATAAATATCTCTTCACGTTACGCCTGAAGGACCCGATGTCATAAGAAGGAGGGAGAGAAGGTTCTCCACAGCTTCACGGTACGACAAAGATAAGACATAGAGAACTTTTTAGTTCGTGCCGAGATGGAGGTTACCGTAAAACTGTGCCGAGATGGAGGTCACCGTAAAACTGTGATCCCGAAGCCAAGCGCGTGTGGTTCTGTTGTGTTTATATATAACCGCTGTGCCCGTGGCTCCGTTCGCGTGGATCGTGATGTCCTCACTCACAACCACGGCGGTCGCCTGCCAGTTATTTTAAAGACAAAATGCTTATTGTGGGTAATCCTTCAAAGATGATGATGATATGCCATGCCATTGTAGACTGTTGTAGGTCTTTTTAAGATCTATAATTATGTAGTACATTTACTAAGTATTTATTAAGTACATTTATTAAGTATTTTATGGTTTACTCAGCGTAAGCGATTTAATCGCCTAAATGCATCTTGTTCCAAATTGATTCACTATTATCGTCACTGCTTATTTCGTATGTTACTTTATCTAAAAAAATATATCCTATAACCTGGCCAGGTAACATAGCTATGAATTAAAGGAAAAATCATGTAAATCAGATTAGTGGTTTTTTTTTGTGAAAATAATATAAAAGGAGAGACAGACAAAGAGACGTTGATTTTTAAGATATTTTGCCGCCCTTAGTAGGTTGCCGCACGGGGCTGTGCACCCCTCAAACCCACTCTATCCTGTCTAACCTGTTACCCTTAATAATCTCAACATTAAACACTTACCGTAAGACGAATACACAGCCAGAGTGAGCAGCAACAGAACACGAGCGAACACCCCGCTGATCTTCACGCGTAACGCACACAAAATGGCGGCCATCGCGCAAAACAAAATGGCCGGCTACAAACAACTAACAGGTACACTACACTTTATCACATAATACTGATCTTTTCCTATTTAATTTCAATCTAAACGGAGTTCTAGATACACTGGCGAGTTGAGAATTCATTCGCGGGTTGGTTTGTTTGGTTCTGAAACAAAAGAAAAATAACAACTTTATTATGTACCCGTTACTATAAAAAGAGACAACCATATACATCTACAGGACTTAGCCCACGAGAGAATGAGATAGAATACATTTAGATTATGCACGGCTAATGCAAATCCCGATTTTCATGATTTTGATCGTCGTTGGATTGTTCTAGTGGTGCGAGACGACCAGAATTCATACGCGTACGCACGAGTGGCCGATGATAGTTCGAGTCCCGCTTATTTAGGATTTTAATAATTTTTTTCTGAAGGTTTCACTTCTGGCACATGTGAACCTTCACAAATTGAAAATTTTCCCATTTATATTCTCATAAAACCTTAATTCGAGCTATTACAAACATTTTTATATAACAAAATTGTGATGAACAAGTGATGCGCTTATAAACAAACAGCATTTCTGTTTGGGCCAAAAGGTATGTGGTTGCCAGGGTTTCCTATCATAGTGGAAGTTGGCTTTGAGCTCACTCAAATTACGCGCGCGATTGCGGTGTCGAGCAAAATCCGTTGAGAACCCCGGCCGCTCGCGCCGCTGTGTTAATTGTTCGTCGAGAGTTCACCGCAGCCATTGCTCGTACACATATAATATACGAAACCTTTGTTTAATGTTGAAAGTAGTGTTGGTTATATTTTTAAAAGGGGTGTAAAGAGATTATATACTAGTGAAGCAGCTGGACAATGTTTGTGAGTGTGGATTAGAAGGATTGAGAGAGTTGTGACATTCGCCGGCCGGCTACAACTTGCAGCACCAAGAAAGATCCAGGTGAGTGGGCTTTTATGCTTAACTTTTGCTAGGATAGGGGAATCGGCAACCACGTATTATTTATGGTACACTCAGAACCCCAGGTGTCTGAACTGGGCATACTTTACCCAGGGGTCTATACAACCCCCCACGTACCGGTTAATTTGGCCGGTACAATTTCATTTTTATTTATATGATATTACCATCTGTGCCCGCGGCTGCGCTCGCGTGAAATATAAAATACCCTAATTCTTTTTCTAACATAAACTTATCGTAAGTTACGCCTTATAACATCAACTATCTGCCAGTGAAATTCCCATCATAATCGGTCCGACCGTTTCGGAGATTAACCGAATCAAACAGACAGACAGACAAAAAAATTGAAATTAGTTTTTGTTATAAGTACCGTATATACTTTCATATGTATTTAGTAAAAAGCGGTTCAATTTTATTTATTTGTATAGATAAAAATTACGCCAAACTATTGTACTACAGATACTAACTATTGTAGATTTTCCGTATTTAAATGAGAATTAATTGAAAAACACAAAACAAATTTGATTGTTATTCATATCAATATAACTTAACCCAAAAAAGATGTAGACTACATATCATTGCGCTTTTCCATTGGGGCAAATCAGTTTTAATAATATTACAACTGAAAAAAAAAAAGAAAATCGACAACCTAAATAATATAATGCATGTAGGTGTATCACAAGCATAGTCACGTGAACGAAGTCACGGGCACGGATTAGTATACATCGGGATTGAGCAAATCTATAAGGTATACAAAACAACGAAGTATCTAATAATATCAAATTACATCGGGTCCCGACTTCGCGTTGAGAAAACTCGTCTAATGACGCGTTGTCCGAGAGACAGGAAATACGCTGGATACAGCAACTCTTTTAACTGATAAGAGAGACAAACTTGTTCGGTGATATAAATAAAGTACATATTACAATGTACACGGCAGTTTGTTTCTAATTTAAGCTTAGTTTGTACTATGATAGCCAAATAATAAGTCACGCCAAGACATGGGTGGTAGGTAATATGTATATCCAGCTGCCGTTTTTACATAATAATAATATAACCAGCCTGTCCCACCACTGCTGCACAAAGAAAGAGGCCTCTTCCCGAGGGAGACAAGAGCTTAACCACCACGCCAGCCCACGACGTTTTTGCGTTTTAAAACGCCATGAAATCAACATTTATATGTATATATTCTCCATATACAGTATTATTACATAAACATTTTTCAAGCATTTAGGTTTCCTCACGCTTCAGTAGGTACATATGCTGGGGTTCGAATCTGCGGACATCGAATCGATATTCCGCCGGTGTAAATCACTATTTTCTTATAATAAACACAGCCACAGCAACGCTTGGTCGGGCACAACTAGTATTATATACAAGAAAATTTTTAACAAAAAAAGAAAACCAACTTCAATTATTATGAGAAGTTCCCTGGTGTATCTTCGAAGTCGAAGGTCCAATGCCAATGAAATTAAAACTGGACCATCAGCCTTCAAGTATCCCCTTTCCATCAAATAAAATCATCTAAATCGGTTCATAAACAAAGAAGTTATGGCTGAACATCCATAAATAAAAACGTTCGAATTAAAAAACTTGTCCTTTTTTTGAAGTCGGTCAAAAATGAAATATATTGAGTTAATATTCCAGCACTTCAGCTCTAAGACTATACAGGAGAGAGGTCGGCTAATGCAGTAATTACTGCACTCCATTTGCTGGTATTTTCGTACCATCCCAGTGGCCCCGCGGCGCCCCGGGTTCTGCTGAACCCCAAGCGACGCACAAACGGAATAATATCCTCTGTATCTCCCTTGTTTTCAATGAAAATCGCCGACGGATGGTAAAATCATTTCTTTTTTTTTCCATTGTAAAAAGGGGCTTTTACCGGTATTACTGGACTTGTATTTTCAACTATTATTTCATTCATATTATATTTCACATATAAAAAAATCGCTTTAAACAAAAGTTTATGAATGTTCAAAGAACGCCTCTAGGTCAGATGGCAAATATTTATACCGCAAAGCAGCATTAGTGAGACGTAATAGCACACTTTAAGCAATGATGGCTCAGTGGTAGCGTGTACGAATTTGCGTCGATTGACGTGAGTTCGAATCCCTGCAATGAGCCTGAGCTTTCGGTGAAGGAAAACATCGTGAGGAAACCATAGCATGGTGGTAGAACTTTTTCTAATGCCCGCCTGACTAGCTACCACCCTCAAGTAGAAAATCGTATGTCACGTGACGTCATACCATCGCTCGTGGTACGGCGGAGGCGGAGCTCTGATAAAGGGAGCGAAGTGATGGGTGGCATTCTAGTTTTAGTGCTGGAAAGAAAGAATATTCTGCCGTGTGTATGGTCAATATGTAAAGTGCTTATGGCCAATAAACCATTCGTTCAAGGTTTCTCTCACAAATCACCATTCCCCGTCTTTACACAACCTGTTAAAATCTTGCCTCAGTTAGCACTCCGGTCTTGCCGGAGTAGGTTATAAACAGCTATTATATAGGCTGTAGTAAGTGCTGAAAATCAAGTTACTGGCCTGTTTACTAGTTTGATAAAAAAATGCCAAGTCCGTGTCGAGCCACGCGCAGTGTAGGGTCCCGTAATTGTACGTCGAAACATGCAGATTTAAAAATGTACGAAATTACTTCTCTAAGTAAATTTTATAAGTTGGTTGACTATTACTCGTTAACTTGTAAAGTTAACTGATAGTTCTGATACTTTTCCTTATAACTTCATTATACATATATACCATTTCCATGTTTTTTTCATATATGCAAAAACAACCATTTAGCTGGCAGGGGGAGGGACACTTGATTCTAACAAAAATTTGCATGTTAAATCTTAATACTTTGTAAATGGACCCCTGAATCGCAAAATGGTTTTCATATATCCGTGATATTTTTAAACGACCTATCCAATGATGGGATAGACGGAAAAAATATTTCATTCCCAGTTTACGTGTAGGGGAGGTACACTAAACAATTTCTTTTTGGCCACTTTGTTGGCGTGATTAATATGTATATACTCATACCAAATTACAGCTTGCTAATACTAGAAATCTTTGAGTTAAGCCGCGGACATACAGACGGTAAAACTGAATCCATTAATTCCGTGTTAGGCTCGCATCAATGGCTAAGTATTTGGTTTATTACTAGAGAAAATCACGAGCGAATCACGTTTCAACATCAGCATTTTATCCACTTATCTAAAACTTGTCTCAGCAAAACTTAACATGAAGTCAAAGAGTTCAAAGTATATAGAGTAGCTTAACATGTTAGATGAGGTTTGTGGTTCTTGGTTGAAATCTCGTAAGACTTACAACGTATCATGGACTTTTTTTAGACTAAAGAGCAATATTTTTGTAGAACATTGTATTTACGTATCACTAACCATTAAGCCAGCGCACGCGGATCAAACAGTTCGGGTGCGCTATTTCTTCCGACTTATTTAACATAAATCAATATTTAAGGCTAGCTGAGAGGTGTAGCCTAAAGTTAGACAGCCTATACTGTTCCTCTTGAATCTGGCTATCATATTCAAAAAGCTTTTTGAATCCGACTAGTTGTTTCAGAGATTAGCGTGTTTAAACAAACACTTGCTTTATTATACTACAAAAGTATAGATTTATTGAGGCATATGTAACGTACCCTTAGGAGCACAGCAATGGCCATGACCGTCAAGCAATCTGGGAAGCTGTAGGTAAATGCGGGATGTGGAACCGATAAGTTACACGGATGTATTGACATTTAGCACGAGTGAAACCGTGGGTCATAGCTTGTATTGAATATAAAACATATTATTACCATACTATTTACCTTGAGTTATTTATATTCTGTAAGAATTAGCACATTTTCCGTTCACGTGAATATGGTGAAATGGGAAATGGAATGGGGAATGAAGGAAGGAATGGGAAAATCGTAGCGATGTGTGCTCTAGTTCCTTTCTGTGGTTCTTCTTTTTTGATACTACAAAGGCGGCAAACAAGCGTACGGCCTGCCTGAAGGTAAGCGACTACCGTAGCCTATGGACGCATGTAATACCATAGGTATCACTAGCACGTTGCCGACCTTGAACCCCCTACCCAAGGAGCTCTGGAAATTCTATTCACTGCAGGAACACTAGTCAGTTGGCTGCGATTTTCTGTAGGGTGGAGGTATTCCACCAGTCGGGCTGCCCCAAGTAGAGAGAAAACTCCAAAGAAGTTTATCTGTGCCCTACTACCTCTCTTTGGTTCAGTACTATATCAATGTATTAATAACATTCACATTGGTACACTAGTTCCCAAGTCACGTGCGCTCTAACAAACAGACATGGAAAATTTAGGATTTAATTATTTTCATAGGGAAATTGAACATCATCATGAAATTCAAAGTTATGTTATTATAACAATAGGAGAAGATTTTCCTTATAACATTTTATAAAGTAATTCTGAGTACCGTTACTGGTTTAGCGTTGTGGCCCAAGATGGTAGCACGCTAAGCCTAGTGGAAGACTGTTTTTCAAGTGGAGCTGCCGAGACACACCTATTGATGCTTGGCGACAGATTAACTTGAGAGTGGTAGCCAGCCAGACGGGTATTTGAAAAAGCCCTACCATCATGCTATGGTTTCATCACGATGTATTCCTTAACCGAAAGCTCAGGCTCATTGCAGGGATTTGAAAGCAAGTGACGTCATAAGTGCACGTCATATTAAATAAGATACTATTCAATATATGTCAGAGAAGCGTCTATGTGATTATGAAGTCCGTACTAATGACTTAGTATTAGTACTGTTTACTTTACTATTGACCTGCACTATCGACTACTTCCATCCTGGCACGAACTAAAAAGTTCTCTTTGTCGTACCGTGAAACTGTGGAACGGTCTCCCAGCCAATATGTCCTATATAATAATCCTTCTTATGACATCGGGTCCTTCAAGCGTAACGTGAAGAGATATTTAAACAGGCCGGCATGACAGCGGCGACCGATCGATCTCTTGGTGGTCGCGTTGTGTTTGGATTGTAGTGTGCTTACCATCAGATATAGTATAGTCAATGTGCCGAGCTATTATAAAAAAAAAGAGGGCGCGATAGCAACAGGTGTTCTCTGTGACAGCACGCACTTTACAAGCAGGCAACGACCGACTAGAAGACATTCTCGCTCGAGCTATCGGATCGTGAAGACTTCAGCTAATAATTGGACTACAATAAACAGTGTTCCTGAGTGACGTCTCGCTGCGTATAAGGCTCGGCACAAACGAGCCAACGACCAGTCAACTTTGCAGCAGCGGCATGAGCACGCGACAACCACCAGCGCTCGGAAGCCCCCACATTTTATAACCCGCTTGCTGCTGTGTAGTCTCACGATGGACTCCTACACGGAAAGTCTGCTACGCTTCTATTACGTACATCCAATTATAACTGGTTCAACAATTAAACAGTGGCAAGCGTTCGCGTCTTGTATGATTCGTAGCGGCCTCAAGCGGCGAGCCGTGGAACCTGCTGTAGCGAGTGGCCGCCAACGGTCACTCGTGTGCGGCGAGTCTCTAGAAAATGTATGAAAAAGCGTATATACTATTTATGACTGGCCATCGGTGGCTGTTGTCGGTAGCTCGTTTGCGCCGAACCTTACATTTGCTACTCTCGAGGACTGTGTTAGAGCGACTTCAGTGGTGGGATCTTGAGCTGCCATGTTGTGGTTTTTATTTTTAATTATTTAAGTGATGTTCTTTGAATTATTATTATGTAATATTGGTGGCATTTTGCGTGATATAGTATTGTGCATTGGTGAAGTGGATTATAAATATTAACTGGAACATTTTGAGATGTCACAAAAACTCCCTAGAAAGTTCTAACAACAGAGCCATTATCTTTTTGGACCAACTTTGTATATAAAAATACTACTAAGACAAACAAAATGACACTGGCAAGTGCATTTTGCGGCGCCAAAACAAGAAGAAGAAAAATACTTCAGTGCGTTTGGCAGGAACACTGCCTAGCTTGCAGAGATAAAAAACAAGGTTTCTGAAATGAGAACCAATTAAGTTCCCAGCAACAGCTGACAACATCTACTGTAGAATCTACTTCAAGAATCATAGTTTATAATATTTAATTATTTTACTTTCAAAAAGAAACGAAGAAGTTAATTATTCTCTTATCTGAGGATTTCATTTTACCGTTAAGAGCCTACTCTCTAAAAGAATAATTACCATATTTTTTATTAATTATTTTCTCATTCTGTAAGAATTACGTAAAGCTAATAACGGTCCCTTAGAATTAACGTTTAAGTTAGAAATTATAAACTTGTTAATTCCCTCCGGCCGGCATGACAGCGACCGCTCCGATGCTGTCAAACAAATGGGACATTTCCCGCTAAAACGCCGTACGATGCTGTTCTGTACGTTTAGAAAATGATAATATATCTACTCTAATATTACAAAGCTCAAAAAATTGTTTGTATGTTTGAACGCGCCAGTCTCGGAAAAGATACTTATTGTTTTATGAAAATGTTAAAAAGTAAATTATTTGATTATATAGACATCAAAATAAATTGTGACACTAGATTTGTAAATCAGGCTGATAACCTTAAGACATGGACTTTTATAATAGATAAGGCCTATATGAATAGTTTTAGAACAAGGTTGCCCAAACCTTGGCCAGCGGGCCATAAAGTGGCTGCCAAGACATTTAAATATGCTCGCCAACAGCAGCGGTCAGCTGCCGAAACGCGTATTCAAACCCAGTCCCGCGGGCCATAATCTGGCCCGTCAAGGCAATTAACATTGCTCGCCAACAGCAGCGGTCAGATGCCGAAGCGCGTTTGATGTCGTGCTTTTTTTTAATTATTATTAAACTATATTTAACTGCAAACTATATTTATTTTAAATATCTATCTATTTATATATGAATCTATTATAGCTATAAACAATAATCTATTCACTAGGTGGGCCATCGGCTAACATGCTGCCAAAATTATGGCCTACTTTCAAAATTAATTGGGCAACCTTGTTCTAGAGGATCGCTAAGACGGCTAGAAGTAACGTTTGCTTTAAACAATAACAGAGTATGGAAAAATTACGTGAAAAGATTCGCATTGTTAACGTGTTAACGGTTAACAAGGTCAAGTACACAATAATGTTACTGAATGTAAAGAAACTCGCTTCGTGTGTTTGAAGTCTTATTTACGTTTCTTCTAAAAGTCGTGTCCACGTAATGAGACATGACCAATGAAACCTCGAAGTTGAACAAGGCATTTTGTCCTCGGGGTGTTATTGTTTTTTATTTTATTATTTTACCTTT
Source organism: Saturnia pavonia (assembly GCA_947532125.1). Lineage (NCBI taxonomy): Eukaryota > Metazoa > Arthropoda > Insecta > Lepidoptera > Saturniidae > Saturnia > Saturnia pavonia. Next base: position 7,257,143 of record OX383922.1, read on the forward strand.
TCTGTCCCTTGTAATATAATTTACCAAACTTATTATTATACCTTTTTTTACTTTTACCTCTCAGGAGTTCTTTCGGAAACATATGAAACTAAAATTAACTAAGTACTTATACTTTATTGAGCATGTAAGTGTAATACGAATAAATGACCATTATTATGTTTTTCATGTTGGAGCGTTTAATTTTTTATATACATAACACTTATCAATTTACCAATGATATAGACTCACCGTGTACAAAATTTCATCAAAATTGGTCAAGCCGTTTTAACTTAAATCATTACATATTAACATCAAGACATATTAACACAAAAAATAAATCATATTTGTGATCTGTTGTCATTATAACAGACATCTATAAGAATATAAAAAAAATACATGTACCGACAGACAACTACAGATTTATTATCTTTACTAATAATATACTAATTAAACTAAATAATTAACTATATAAATAAAAGAGGTAGGGCAAAGAGAAATTTTTTGGGAGATTTCTCTCTACTTGAGGCAGCCCGACTGGTGGAATACCTCCCCACCTTACATACAAAGAACGCAGCCAATGACCTAATATTGTTACCGCGTTGAGTAGGGTTTCCAGAGCTCCTTGGGGTAAGGGGGTTCAAGGCCGGCAACGCGCTAGTAATACCTATGGAATTACAAGCGTCTATAGGCTACGGTAGCAGCTTACCATCAGGCGGATCGAACCATCTTAATGGTATAAAAAAAAAATATTAATAAAGCTGAAGAGTTTTTTGTTTAAACGCTAAGTTTTAAACGATTTTTTTTAAATTTTAAGTACTGTGTATACTTTCATATGCATTTTGTAAAAACTTGTTATTAAAATAAACAAAAACAGACACTTCAATTTTATTTATATATCGAGAAAAAAAAACAGGAAGAAAAACACATTTCTTGTTGGTACCACCAGGAGCCGTCTTGATGTGTTATTATTGTTTTTCCTTATTATGATTATTTGCTTTAATATCCGTCATAATCTATACTAATATAATATATATGAGGAATAGTATAGGCTATAAAAGTTCACGCTACGGCCCTAAGGAGCGGAGCAGTAACTATGAACGTCAAACAATCTAGCAAGCTGTAGACAAATTTTATAAGCACAGCTCGTTATTACTATAGATAGATACAATTCATAATTAAATCTAATTAGTTCTAGTCTAGAATATTTCACTAGTTCTACCATCTTAGTATAATAACATTGAAGTAATTTATATAAGCGGTTAAATATTTTTCGTTGTATATAATTCGCTAAAAGAAAAAGCGTTTTATGCCTCTATAAGATTGAAATGATTCGTCGCCCAAGCCCGGTGAAGCTGTAAAAGCCGCAAAGGCTCCAGGGCCCCTAAGGCTAACAGTATAGTCAATTAAAAATAAGTTCGTTGTCTTGATAATAACGAACTATGGGACAAACAAACATCATCGAAGTCAAAATCATTACCGGGCGTATCGCCGCGCGGCGTTTGTCAACCGAATGATTTATGGCCGTCGCCATTTTGTTGTTCTTTTCCCGCCCTCGCGAGTTAGCGGCGTCTTTCATCGTAAGATCTACGAAAACAATGGAGTTGGTATGCGTCGACAGCTTGATATTTTATTTAGATCACTGATATTGATTCTAATTATACTTTTATTGACCTCCGCGGTTTCACCCGCGTATAATTTAAAAGAAATCGCTGATAGATGATTTATAAAATTATAGTATAGACAATATTTTTATCGGGCGGACAGGGTTATGCGTCACAACTCGCACGGCTCGTGCGCCTCACTGCATCTATAGTCATAGACTCGAGCCGACTGTTGAATTATTTTAATTTTATATTACCTCATAAACTGTTCGTCCAAATAACATGTTATAAAGGGCAAGTTTATCTACATAAAATTGTCATGGTGATGAATTAACTTTCGTTCGTAAGGATTAATATGCCATGCCTAATAATAATGCTCGAAAATAATTTTTCAATAAAACTTTGTCATGAAATACCTTCTTGTGAGTAATGTATAAGAGATAGGTATATGGTATCACGGATTTTTTTTAATGTACTAAGTACCAATATTTTCCCTGATAGTATATTGTCATGCATAGTTAGGGCTGCCATCATCTAAATTATTGACACCGGACAATAAGTAGAAAATACCCGGACATTTGGGTGAAATAGCTTAAAACAAAAATAAAAATCAAGTTTTTTTTTATTAATTTAAACAGGTCGTTCTCGATTTATTTCATAATGTTTGCTAGCAATTAATAACACAAAACAAATGAAATACCTAATAAATTATTACTGCTCTATCTCTTTCTGAGATAATCTAGTAAATAATATTAATTAGACTTATCTTTCTTTATGACATTAATTTAAGTAAAAATAAAAATAGGCTACATAAGTAATGCAACATATAACTTAAATCATAAATTATAAGTAATTTAACTAAGTAAGCCTAATTTTTTTATAAAATTGTTACTTATTTATTTACTAATCTTAATCTGAATTACGCTGGACGTATAAGCTTCCGAGTTACTGCCATTTTTTTTAAATCCAAACGGATCTTAGCCCTTTACATAGTACATACTTCAAAGGTCACTTTACACTTATTTATAAAACCAGGTCGAGGAATCTATAATATCTTTAGCCTATTGGTAATTTTAGTTCCTACGTTTTCCTGCTAGAGGCGCACTAATAGGAGATGTTTGAAAGAAAACGGAACTTTTTATCTTATATTAAAAAGAACAAAATGAGTATTAGACCTGCAGTTATATAGGAGGATCCTAGTCGGCAATATTTGTTAGGTATGGTGTCAATTTAAGATATTTAGAGGATAAGGATTAAGTATAAGACTAGCCCAATGAGTTATTGAGATTTTTTTTGGCTATCGTTCATAATGTTTAGAGTTTTAAATGTACTATTGTTTGCTTTTAGTGACATTTTGTAGTTAAAAATTGGCAACACTAATGCGAGTTAAATGATGCAAAATGTTAGTTTTAATGACTCAGAGAGCGAGTTCTGTTCATCTGTTAGTTGCATTATGAATGAATAATCCATATGATTTATTGTTCTGGTTAATATTTCAGACGTCCGTGAAGCGGCATAATGAGTAACACATCACGCGATCCAAATACCACAACAAACAGTGTAAATATGCGAATGAATTTATAATTATAATGAATACAGAAATAGTGAATATTTTTAAAGAGTAGCGCTTTCATAGCATCAGTGCTGCCTAATAGGGTAGTGGGCTATAATTTTGATTTCTAGTCAGCCGGAAAGGCGGACCAGTTTCAGAAATCCTTTTAGAAAATGCAGTTAAATAATTGAGTAGCGGTTCATCACGGGAGAACAGTTGTGTATTAGCAGTTAAAAAAACTGTTATCTATATAAATAAAATGATTGAGGTAAATCGTTGTGCGCACATCATACATACTGGCTTATCGTTTTTTTTTCTCAGTTAAATGGTCCTTTCTAGGTATAAAGCAAATAATTATTCGGGTATACATTTTTATTATGATTTTTTTATCGATAAAAATAAAAAAAAAACTACTTTACAAAATTATCTTAACACCTTTATTTTATTTACAATTATTTATAAAAATATATACAAAGAAACAGCTATTTACATTAATAATAATAATTAAGCCTAATTATGTTCTACGCTATACATTAGACACGGTATATCCATCATACATAGACTATACATAAAAATCTTACGCTTTTTTAACGTTACGGACGTGTTTTGCCGGCTAGGGTACCCCTCCGCAACGCCCCATGAGGAACTTCGTTCCAATACCCTCGATTACGACAGATCTTTAGCGAAACAAACGCGAAACCATAACAAGATGGCGAACCGAACGCGGACATGTGACTGGAATCACACTGACATAATCGAATGTGCACGGGAAAGAGACAGATTCATAGTTAAATCTCTGTGTTAGAACAGGCAGTTTCGCAAGTCGTACAACGGACAAGTCTTCGCGTAGCTACAGCGATTTTTGTACTATAGTTTCGAGGAGGTGTGCTAAAGGCCTTACCCAACATCAGGTGAGATTGCAGAGAATAGAACACAATAAAAAATTACCGACTCCAAAGAAATTGTTTCGTAGTTCCGCGACCGCGTTTGTCGCAGACGGTCCCCAGCGCCTTTGAAGTGTCCACGCCTATGTTTGTAATATAAATTTATGACGGCGCGTTCCGGGAAAATGATCAGAAGAACTGATATTGTGGTTTATTATACCCACTATTACGAACTAGCTAGCGGATTAGTTAGGTGAGGCCGTAGTGGCCGAGTGGTTAAGACCAGGGCCACTTCACAATTGTAACCAAAACAATTGAGTATCCGATATCCGAAACCGTTACCGTATCCCAAGTAAATGTTTCAGATAGGGACAGATTCGAATTAGAAACTGTCGATTGCCAAAAAAAATATATCAAAAATAAAATTAATAGTTCTCACCTACAAACTTTCTAATAAAAACTGTTCTTCTTTCTTTATTATTCTAATTAACTTTTTTCTAAATACAATTCTTTGAATAATTTAATATCCATAACTGAAATTAGAATGTATCAGATATCTGAAATACTTTCATATCCGTATCCATAACCAAGACCTATTAAATATTCTGCAAATATCCAGACACATCCGAAATATCATATCTATAAAATCCCTGATTAAGACCAGTGAAAAATCTGTCGGTTCGCGCCTCACTTCGTGTCCATGTATGTAGGAATTTTCGACAATTCACTTACATTTACTAATTTGAAAATAATTAGAAATGTCGGTAGACAATAAATAAAAATATTCTTATCTTCACAGACAGAGATTTTTATCCATGTTTTGTAAACAAGGATTAACGACAAACTGGTGTAGTTATGAAAACAGTGCCTTGCTTGACATGAGGCTTTTGCTGAACAACGTAACATTCACAGGCCTATATTCTATCGCCCGCGGTTCTAAAGTAATTTGGGTACACAATTTTGCAGAGGGAAAGAGAAAGAGAGAGAGCGAAATAGACAGACATTTTATATTTCATTTTCGTTAACCGTACTTCAGGTAGTTACATATAGATCTTCCAATTTTAGATCATAACTCGTGGCTTTTTTACATTAAAATGTGGTTAGCATCAAAATTTTGCATGACATTATCATTTAAAGCAGCAAACAAGCTTGTAGTCATTCTGATATTGTATCACTCCTGCAGTTTAGAGCTGTGTTTTCTTTCTTTACAGGTTTAATGTTATGACTGCTAGACATCTATAGGTACTTGGCGACAGATAAATCACTTTGATGGAACGAGGAAAAGCCCTACCACCATGCTATGGTTTCATCACGATGTTTTCCTTCACCGAAAGCTTTGACTCATTCATTAAGATATTACGTGACTCATTGTAGAGATCCGTACACTGAGCCATCAATACTACAAACCAACCTCAAAAGGATTGTAGTCATCAGGCCAGTTTTTTTATGCATCATTGCAAAGTCACCCGTGCCTAATAGCATAGTATAATGCAAAAACATCAACGACCATCGAGGACATCGGCAACCCAACAACGGTAACCTCTGTCATACCGGCCTGCATCTCTTTACGTTACGAAAAGAAGTAATATTCGTTTTATGTAACAAAAATAATCTGAATTTGCCATTTTGAAGCCGATATTTTTTTATAGTACAAAGGTGCATACAAGCATACGGCTACCGTAGCCTATGGACGCTTGTAATACCAAAGATCACCAGCGCGTTGTCGACCTACCTTAAGGAGATCTGGAAACCCTACTCACAACACTAGGTCATTTGGCTGCGATCTTCTGTAGGATACTCCTCCAGTCAGGCTGCCCCAAGTAGAGAGAAATCTCCAAAGTAAATTCTCTGCGCCCTACCTCTCTTAACGATGCTTGCTATCACTTTGTTCTTGTTACTATTCCTGTGGACTGAGTTGGAATCTTTTACCAGTGTGTCTTGCTAACCACACAATAATACTCAAAATACAAAAGCAGTCGCGTGAAAGGGCTCTGAACAAGTACACGTGTCAACGTATGACATCGGACGCGGGTAAATCAGGGAGGGAAGGGCCAGTTATAAATAGCGGCGACTTTGATTACAATATTACAGAGCCCATATAATCAATGTCATTGTGTTCCAATAAAATATACATGATATTGTCAAGGGAATTACTGTACTGATGATATTCATCAGCTTTATAAGTGGATCCTAGATACGGGTGATGATTTGAACTAATATACTTAATCTGTTGGCCCAATGTTCTATAATGGTTGATTGAAACAATGATGGCTCAGTGGTAGCGTGTACGGACATCGCGCCGATGGACGTGAATTCGAATCCCTGCAATGAGCCTGAGCTTTCGGTGAAGGAAAACATCATGATGAAACCATAGCATGGTGATAGTGCATTTTCTAATACCCGCCTGGTTAGCTACCATCCTCAAGTGGAAAATCTGTCGACAAGCACCAATAGGTGTGTTCCGGCAGCTGCACTTGAGAGTCAGTCTTCCACTAAGGCTCAGCGTGCTACATCTTGGGCCACAACATCACTTAAGATTAGACAAAATTGTCGTCACAACGCCTATAACGATAAAAAAATGTCATTGCTAAATCAACTGGGTTCCGCGACGTAGCATTAAAAGTTTAGTGACGTGTAATGGTAAATTCACTGTATCGACTAATTAAAACTAATTGAGTTTTATTTGGCTTATGGTAATCGATGTAAATTTGCATTTTTATATAATATGTTTATTTTATTTTTTTCTTTACATACCAAACAATTTCTTTCATACAAGCCGTGTGTCCAATGCGATTTCCCTTCAGCAACTTTACCATCCTATTTTTAATCCCATATTTTAGCTTCTATCTGAACTAAAATTATGAAGCTTAAGAAATTATTTAGTTTTTTTAAGTTGGTTTGACTAATCTCAACAACTATGTACCACTCAGTATTGAAAAGTTCTTTTTGTAATTTTATAACTTATTTATAAATGAAATTGATAGATACTATAATATCACGCTATGATACTAAGGTGCGGAGCAGTAACCATGCGATCTGACAAGCTGTAAGCGAGTACGGGAAGTAAGAACAACGATACAACAAGGTCACACTGTGGAGTTGGATAAATAAATTTAACACCCGGGTGAAACTCTAACGCATAATTAATACGTTATCTATACATCTATACATATTATAAAACTCAACGTCTCTCTGTCTGTCTGTCCCCTTTATGTTCTTTTCACCCAAAATCCACTTATCCGATTGGCATGTTTTTTATTTTAACTCATAGCCATGTTAACTGTCTAGGTTATAGGATATCTTTTGTATGATAAAAATAACATATGAAATAAGCAGTGACCATAATGCTGAATCGATAAGAAAAAAAACGCATTTGGGGCGCTTTAAATGGCTTACGCTGAGTAGATCATACGAGATATATCAAATTAATGTTCCACATAATTGTAGATCTTAAAAAGACCCAAAAAAAAGTCAGCGATAGCATATATATATCTCTTCTAAGGATCACCCTCATTAAGCATTTTGTCATCCGTCTTTTGAGCACTGTTAGTATAATACAAAGTACTCATGTGCAGAATGTCACGCTTCTAGCACGGTTTAACCTGTGCGTTGTCCGTCAGTATAAGATTTTCTTTAATAACAGTATTTAGCGTAGACAAAAGGGAAACACATTTTCGTATATCCATCTCGTTTTCTCTTTACTGGATATTAATAAGAGTGCCGCTAATTATATTACATCCATCTTTCTCATAGGGGGCGTAACGCCCCTTGTGGGCGCTGGAGATTCTCACGGGGGTGGTAGAGTGATCCAAGAAATTTAAAGGGCGTTAAAAAAAATTGCGAATATTCATATTTTCCGCATACGTATTTCGGAAAATTTAGGGAATTAGATTACCCCGTATTTGAAAATAAAATAAAATATTAATTAATCAGATGTATATAATCATAGACCTATTATTACTAGCGGTGCCCCACGGCTCCGCACGCGTTGATTACACAGAATTATTAACCTTTCGATTGAGGAGTGACAATTATTAACCTATCGATTGAGGAGTGACATATACTTTCCGAATACAAAGTTTCAACATAACCGGGAAAGCCATTTGAGTTAAATACGGACATACAAACAAACAGACAGATTATCACCGTTCTGTTCAACGGATAAAGACCGAAAATTCGTTAGACAACGTTTTTTCACTCAACCCATAAAAACTATCAACCCCCATTTTACACCCTTACAGGTTGAATTTCCCAAAATCCTTCAAAAACTCCTGAGCTTTATAACTAGCTCATTATGGAGCCAGGAGATGGCCAAAGGAACTCCTCAAAGATTTAGATTTTAATTTTAAATAGCGGTTTTTAAGCACGAGGTTATTGTTGCTGTCGTGTTTTCATTCAATTTTATAGGTTAGGAACTATCCTTGATACAATATTGTTATTTTTTATGTTCATTCATCATAATCATTTCAGCCGAAATACCTACGTCCACTGCTGGACACAGGCCTCCCCCAAAGATCGCGACAACGACCGGTACAGAGCTGCTCGCAATCTTTACCAGGTCGTCGGTCCACCATTTATGTTTGCAAGTTTTAATCTGGATATATACTGGCCTATCCTAAATGCGACAAATCAAAAGAAAATTACAGCGACAGATTTATTACTATGTGTATGGTAGTCGCAATCCTTAAAACTCTACTTGACTACTGGAGATACGTCAGCTAATCCCGGAACACGACCGTGTTTGAATATCGATAAAAAACGGTATTAAGAAGTACATAGTTTCGTGTCGGCTACAATATCCCGCTAATTGCTAATGCACTAATATACAGTTTCTTTAACTATTCTTCTATAATCCTACGAATGACAGTAAGTTTCGCGCTACGGCTAGGGAGTCAGAGACATTCACAGAGTCTGAAGGAAGGCTGAATGCTAACCGTGAGTACCACCAAAGGCATTCACAGAGCGATTAATTCACCGATATTAAATTTCAATACAGGAATTACCATGCGGACAGGATCGCGGACACAGCTAGTGGATAATATAAAATCGTTCACCATCTATGCAAAATTTTCCGCACTTTTAAAGTAAAATGTTTTAACTTGGTATCCCCTATACTCCAAACAAAAACAGCTGACGCGAGTGTACTACAATTCTTTTACGCACACTAGGCTAGTAAAGTTGTGCCGCAAGTATGTCATCGGTCTCTAGGCGACACAGTATCTAGACATGTATATAATGAAAGCATAATACATGAAAGTTTACTCGTTTCGAAATTCCCCAACTGTCACAGTATAAAAAACACCTGAAATATATGTTGTCTCTTGTATATAATATTGACTCCATAGCAATACTCTAGTGCATATGAACACGATAACATGAAAGCGGAAAATGAAAATCTATTGCAACAACTGAGAGAATTGAATTTAGTCTGCTAAACTTTTTTTTAAAAGTCACCGAACATGAGGACATGATACACAGAAACAACGTATATAAGAATCACTTGTAATATAACAAAAGCAGTTTTACATATAAAAGATGAAATCCTGCAAACATTCGCAAACACTGTGCAGCGTGCATCGGAACGTTTTGCGAAGAATAAACTAGGGACAGAGTAAAGGGGTCGCCGGTGAGAGCCTACAGTCGAGGACCCTTTAAATTATACAGGTGAACAGGTAGTGATGCTGTCATACAATACTTAACAATATCGACTATCGAGAAAACTTTTCGGATTCATATTTCTTTTGTCGAGTTTAGTGAAGAGTAATTAAGCGTATCGTATGAAGGAAATGTGCAATGATGAAGTTAGCTATGATAATGTGAATTAATTTTACTAAGTTCATTTTTTTTAAATAAAGAATTTAACATTTAACGTTAACGTTGTAAATTTCATTTGAAATAATTGCACGGGTAGCAGCGTAATTAATACATATAACTCTATTGGTTTACGTGGCTCACACCAGTAAAGGGTCCAATCGGAGTGATTTTTTTTCCGACATTTTTAACCGTCATATTTCAGCTAATTTACACAAAGCCTTAATGAATTACACGCCTAAACCTTCCTCGTGAATCACTCAGTCCATTAAAGAAAGAGTCCAGTAAGAGAGGTAGGGCACAGAGAAATTTCTTTGGCGATTTCTCCCTCCACCCTACAGAAGATAGCAGCCAAATAACCTTGTGTTGTATTCCTGTGGTGAGTAACCCTACTCACCACACAGGGTTACCAGAGCTCCATGGGAAGGGAGGTTCAAGACCGGCAACGCACTAGTGATACCTATGGTATTACTCGTACAAGCGTCAATGAGCTACGGTAGCCGCTTAAGGCTTTGTTGTATAAAAAAATCGAACCTCATTCGATTGACGCGGTGTATGAAAACGCTACAACTGTGCGATCGATTTGAATAAAAATTGATTCGATAAAAGGGTTCTTAACAATTATTTAATGCTCGTTTATCAAGTTAAGACTTTTCTAGAACATATTCTGTCGAGTTGTTTGTTATCGAATGCAATTTAATCGCCTGTCGACATACCACGAATTAGATTCAATCGACTGTCACAATTATTGTAATTTATCGTAGTCTGCGTCAGCTAGTTGCGTCCATATTTGATTACAGGCACGCAGAAAACTTCAAAGTTATTATTCCTATCATTTCACTTTTAATACGTAAGTAATAATAATAATAATAAAAGTAAGTAATAATTAAGTGTTATGTGGTAAATGTATTATACATTTCAGATTATATACACTTATACTACTCTATACTAATATTATAATAGGGTAACGTTAGTATGTTTGTTTGTGGGAAGTAATCTCAGAAAATAATGATCCAATTCTGAAAATTATTTCACTAATAGGAAACTACATCGCTACCGAGTGCTATAAGCTGTATTTTATTGTTATTAAGTTTTATATAGTAACTTGCGGCGCCTAGCTACTCCGCACGCGTGTTTTACTAAGCTGTAGTAATTTATATTATCGAATTTTTTTTTAATCGTATTATTGACAATTAATATAGCCTCAAATCCGTTGAGAATTAATACAAATTAATTTTATTACGATTTCTTGAAGTATTATCGACAATTCTTATAGCCCATCAATCATGGAATGACTTATGATTAAACTCGATGAGCTGAAGAATAACGTACGTACCTGGTACGCTGCTAATGAGGGGCAAACGGGCTGAGCAGGAGCAGTGACTACACTTTATGCACATTTTCACTATGACGTCTGACATCTCAGTGTTGCCCGACTCGCAAATTCAAATCACTCCGTCGCGTCTCATTAATGAGTGGCGCGATCACTTCCCGTGTACAAAATTTCAACAAAATCGGTTGATAAAACTTTTTAAGATGTCTAAACATATTTTCGAAAATTCTTATTGGTCTATCAGTTGACCAATGCCATAAGCTTCCCGTATACAACATTTCCTAAAAATTAGTCAAGCCGTTTTTGAAATAAATCCGGATATACAAACAGAGAGACATACTAATATATTTTCAAGGCATATTTGTGTTCAGTTTCCTTTATATAGTACTAGCTGTACCCGCGGCTCCACTCGTGAGGACTACAGAATACAATAGGTTGAGCGCACGCGCGAACCGTGCTGCTCCCGCTCAGAAGATACGTATATGCCATCGCTGACTTTTCTGTAGGTCTTTTTAAGATCAAGACTTATGTAGAACATTAATTTTATATATCTCGTATGGTTTACTCAACGTAAGCCATTTAATCGCACCAAAAGCGTCTTTTTCCCCTATTGATTCACTATTATCGTCACTGGTTATTTCGTATGTTACTTTATCTTACAAAATATATCCTATAACCTGGCCATATATCATAACTAAAAAATTAAAAAAAAAATTAAATCGGATAAGTCGTTTTCGTGTGAAAAGAACATAAACGGACAAACAGGCAGAGAGACATTGAGTTTTATAATATGTATAGATATCTAACGGGAAATTTGGAAAAACAATTACATGTACAGACAAACCAACAGATTTTCATTTATATAGTAATATATAATAGAAGACGAGGGCGGTTTTTAGTACTACGTAAATATTATAAAAAAATATAAGAATCGACATATTCAGAGATGTCCCAACACTAACGCTCTCGACTCGCGCTGAGCGGCGGCAAGATTTTTTGTGCTTACTCCGTTTAAAAAAAAAAGAAAAAGGTCACGAGGTCGGCCATCTTTCGGTAGCGGTTTCATGCAGAAATTATAATTTCTGCCGGCGTCATTAAGCGCACGATTATACCATTTCGGTAGTTTTATTTTAACTAGCGGTGCGCCCGCGGCTCCGGATACGTTTATTACGCAGTAATGATTTTCACCTGATAATTTTATTTTTACAGTAGCTGTGCCCGCAGCTCCGCTCGCGTGGACTACAGAAAAACGTTTTTCATTTTATTGTGCGGAACCCTAATTATTTTTCTAAAATAAAAGTATCCTAAGTTATTCCTTACAACATCAGCTATATGTCAGCAAAAACCCGTCAAAATCGGTCCAATTTCGGAGATAACCCGGAAGAAACAAACAGACAGACAGACGGAAAAATTTAAGAAATGGAATGTTATATGTGTGGTGTATGCTTTTATATGCATTTAGTAAAAACCTGTTATTTTGACATTACAAACAGACACTTCATCAGTAATTGACCTGGAAAGGTGGCCTGAACTAATTGCCTGGTTCGGTTTAGAACAATCTCGATCGAGTCAACTTTCAAACAAAAAAAAACCAGATCAGTATCGGTTCAGCCGTTTGGGAGCTACGATGCCACAGACAGACACAGATACATACGTTACACTTATAACACCCCTCTTTTTGCGTCGGAGGTTAAAAATATTGGGTTGAATTGGTTGGTTGGGAGGGTTGAAGCAATGATATCTCTGTGGTAGCGTGTACGACTTCGCGTCAATGGACGTGAGTTCGAATCCCTGCAGTGAGCCTGAGCTTTCGGTGAAGGAAAACATCGTGAGATACCCATAGCATGTTGGTAGAGCTTTTTCTGATGCCCGCCTGGCTAGCTACCACACTCTAGTTGAACTATCGCCAATTACCTATAGGTGTGTTCCGGCAGCTGCACTTGAGAGCCAGTCTTCCACTAGGTTTAGCGTGTTGTCATCTTGGGCCACATCGTCACTTAACATCAGGTAAGATTCAGAAAAAAAATTGAATCAGCGCTTACAACACTCTATAATTTAAGAAAATAATCATACCTATCTACCTATACCCTTTAGTGAAAAGAGTGGTTGGGTTAAAGATCGAACATTAATAACGCAGACCGGTATAATTAACCTTTTTCTGTGACAGTTAACCGAGGATCATTTTAACATTCAACTCTACAACTTTTTCTAAATGAAAGTTGAAATATAATGTCATTTTTTTAAATGTCAAACATAAACTGTTTAAAGTCCACTTTAAAGAGATCACTTTCGTGATAACGTCGGCCGTGAGTTTATAATTTTCAAGCTTACGAAATTAAATACTCACTTAACTACTTCTTTTTCTTGTCCTGGCGCCGTAGAAGCAATTGCCAGTGTCAGTGGTTTTAATTTAAGCCTTCGTAGTATTTTCTATTCTAAGTGGGGTCTAACAAGTGGTGAGCATCAATATCACATAATATAGGGTAAAAGAACCTAAGTTAATGAGTTAAAATACATTCGGACAAAAAAGTATCGGGAATGGACGATTTGTTTATGGTTCCAAATTCAACTTTTTTTTGTTCTTGTTAGTTTGCCACAAATGTTTTTCATTTTAGCGCGGAGTTTGAGTTGCATCTGTCATTTAGATTAAATACAGTGCTGTTTTTAGTTAGACCATATCTAGTGTGTATTGTGAATTTCATAATGGACAAAAACATCGAACAAAGAGTTTGTATTAAATTTTGCATCACCAATGGAATTTCGTGTTCGGGAGACACTGAAAATGTTACAAAAGGCTTACACGGTAAATCGACTTTATCAAATTATTATTATTATTTATTTGGAAGATTTGCCTCGCCCTGGTAGGCCATCAACGTCATCAACTGAAGTTAACAGCGCAAAAGTGAAGGAAATAGTAACTGAAAATCGTCATTCAAACGTCATTTAAAAAATGGTTTGATGATTGGATTATTCGTTGGCATGTAAGTGTATCGTTTCTGAAGGAGCACACTTTGAAGGCGATAAAATAAGTTTGGATGAATAACTAACATTTTGTATATTATTGATCATTTCCCGGTACTTTTTTGACGAAGTAGTAAAAAACATAAGATGACAGGTAAAGATCCCGACAAAAAACTACTTTCTTAACTATTTAATATATATTTAACCCGTGTTAAATGAATTTCACAATCTACACGGTGGCGCCGCTTCCAACGCCCCCGTGTAGCAGCCCTATCGTTGTTCCACTTCCCTTACTTGCCTACAGCTTGCCGGATTGCTTGACGTTCACATTTGCTGCTCCGCTCCTTAGGGTCGTAGCGTGAAGTTGTATAGCCTATACTATTCTTCATGAATCTGGCTATCAAATCCGACAGGTAGTTCTAGAGATTAGCGCATTTAAACACACAAAAAACTCTTCATCTTTATTATATTAATATAGATGTATAGATCATGCGGGCTATACAAGATATAAGGGGGCGTTCCATTGTAGTATTACGTAACGCAATTTGGGGGGAGAGGGGGGTCATGTAAAACGTTACGATGCGTTACAAGGGCGAGAGGGGGTTTCGAACAACGGTAACATTGTTACGTACATTGTTTTTTATTTAAATAAAAAACTAGGCAATTAACATTTCCCAAGTTCGCAATCCTTTTCGTTTATGTTTTAAAATATATGATAAGCCGTAATAAGCTTTGTAAAGCCCAACCTAGTCGAAGTATTTCATAGCAAAGGTTGACATCATTATCATTAAAAAAAGACACTTAACACCAATTTACATAATAAAACTTAACTCAAAAATAGAGATTCGACTCGAAGGATAGAGCACAGTTAAATAAGTTCCTTATACCGACTCCGCTCATATTGAATATCGTAAAAGGCTATATTAACTCTATAAAACGGTCGTTACCCAGACTCGGGCTAATAAATGCATCGCTCCGTAGTCTAGATTTACCCGGTTATGTCTTTAGGATATGTGAATATATTGAAACACTTCGACCCGTATTCGGTAGTGTTAATTTTATAGGACCATCGATGATTTACATTAATTACAATAGTTAATTCTTCTTGTTGTTGTTTAGCGGCGCAGAAGCACTTGCAAGTGTCAATGTTTTTTAGCTTTCGTAGTATTTTTAAGTATTTTTAGTATTTCAAAGTCACGTCAAAGAAGATGGTGGCTCCCTTGTTATAAGTATCTGTGGAGTTTTGGTGGCAACTCAAATGCACGTTTCCAGTCCACTTTTTTTCTTTATAGGTTTGTCGTAGTGGCCACAATCTCACCTGATGTTAAGTGACGATGTGGCCCAAGATGATAACACGCTAAACCTAGTGGAAGACTGGCTTTCAAGTGCAGCTGCCTGAACACACCTATTGGTGCTTGGCGACAGATTTTCAACTTATAACAACTGTTCGAACCGCATACATGTAAACTACCACGCACGGTAGGACCCCTCTCATTATTCGGTAGGAATATCCCTTGGGCCACCAAGACTAAATATCTGGGTGTCACCCTCGACTAGAAGCTTAACTTCAACGCACACGTTACTATAGTCCGGAATAGGGCCGTCTGGATCCTTTCCCGCTTACGACCCTTGCTCAGTTCGGTAAGCAAAATGTCCTTAAGACATAAGCTCACACTATACAAGATGTGCGTCCGTCCGATCTTGACATATAGCTGCTCAGCGTTCGCACATATGTCCAAACATAACTTTGTCCGCATGCAAAGAGTCCAAAATCGGTTTCTCCGTCGCCTGCTTGACCCTCCAGCCTTCGTTAGAAACATGGACCTCCACAGGGACATGAGGCTTCCCTCGATAGAAGCCTATGTGAAATATCTCACCAGGAGATACTTCGATAGCGCTTCGAATCACCCCAACCCGCTCGTAAAATCCACCGTGAACTACGTCCCAGACAACTCGATCCCCGTTGCCAAACGTTATAAACGCCGTCCGCGAAATCTCTTTGTCGATCCCGACGACGACATCGAGAAAGCTAATAATTACTACGCGTCCGCTCCCGCAACATATGCGTGCTCGCGCCCACGCCCGCGAAACCACCGTTCCCTCCGCAGGGGACGTACGGTTAACTTCGCTCCCGCACACCCGCCACGACCGCCCTCCTCTGCGGCAACTCAAGCCTAGGTCCGATCCATCGGCATGGAGCCCTTGAGACAAGCAGCCGCTCGCGCGATACAAGTGACTCTACAATCACTAGCTTTCACAGCCATACATGACACTGCATTATACACACATGCACAACACACATAGGTACATAGGTTCTGTAAGGGACCTTTTTTTTTCTTTTTTTTGCCTAGTTAGAGTAGACAAAAATTTCAGACCCCTAAATACACATACGCATGTTCCTTCCCTCCTCCCAGGGGGCAGAAACGTGTATATATGTATAGTTAGTTTAGATCGAATTACGGATAGGGAATTAGTCAGATCGCGACTTAATTGCATACGCGCAACAGTCCGAGCCGAGGTTCGGCCACTTTGGCACCCTCGGATGTTGTTGCTTAGCTTTCGTGGCTGAGTGCCCTAAGCGCTCGCCCCCAAGCCCGGTAAAGCTGTAAAGCCGTAAAGGCTCCAGGGCCCCCCAGGCTAACAGTGTAGTCAGTTCGAAAAAAAAAAAAAAAAAAAAAAGATGTTTGTACGTGTCCCGTGCGTGCCACGGCCCAATGTAAAGTGAATAAAACCCTTAATCTTTAACTACGTGTATCAAAATTTTTGTCAGTAAATCCATTTATAGTGTTTAGAGTTCTCCAAATCACAATACAATTGGAGAGGTAAAAGTCATTTCGACAAAGCCTATAGTGGGCTTAAAAATAAAACCAAATTTGTGAAATGCCAACGTCGTCTTTCTTTCTCTCTCTTTATGTAGGGGAATACGGAGAAATCAAGTGGATAATCGTATCACATATTATGTCAGATCATATCTTGGTAACATGGCGGCGACTTCACTAAATCTCCTGACGCCATAACATAACACTATGACGCTTCATTACATTAAATCAACAGAAAACACAACTGGACAAAACGTAATTTAGCAAAAAATAAAACAAAATATCACTTTACAAATTCCCGCTGAAATGTCAACATCTCTTTAATTTCTAATTAGTAAATAATTGTTAACAAACATTTCTACAAAAACAATTCAGACTATTTGGAAGACGTGCATTATTATTTTTTATTAATTGTAGCACTGCAAATTGACTGCACTGTACCTACTAGTGTAATCCAAAACATCGGCGACTAGCGTGGGATCTAAAATCCATCGACAGTCGTCACTGTCATGCCGGCCTACTCAAATGTCTCTTCACCTTATGTTTGAAGGACTCCAAGTTGTAGGAAGGAGAGAACGCACTGTACGGCAAAGGTGTGATATAGATAACTTTTTTATTCATGCCAAGGTGGAACCTTGAACATTCCCTACCTCGGCACAACTTAGCGCCATTTATATACAAAAAAAAAAATTCACACGCTAAGATTCAGAACAAGACAATAACGCGTCACCTCAAAAACAAATAATAGTTAAGATCGGAGTTCACAAACGCCAGGGTTCCATAGTGTTATCAATAGTGCGTGATGTGCAGTACCTACAAGCCACGTGAACTTAGGTGAGTGGCCGACACACCCTATCTTTCCAAATTCCACCCCAGCATGCTGGGGACAAAACATACTAAAAAATACATTGTGGCTATACCAGATCGTTGGCCCACGTTGTTGCGGGTCTGCCCAAGATGCGACTTTTTTTTAATATACTACAATGATGGCAAACAATCATACGGGCCGACTGATAGTAAGCGGCTACCGTTGTCTATGAACGCTTGTAATAGTATAGGTATCACTAGTGTGTTGCTGAACTTGAAACCCCTAGCCCAAGGAGCTCTAAAAACCCTACTCACCGCAGGAACACAACACAAGGTTATTTGGCTGCGATCTTCTGTAGGGTGGCGGTCAATCAGTCGAGCCGCCCCAAGTAGAGAGAAATCTTCAAAGAAATTTCTGTTCCCTACCTCTATTTGAACCCCCCTTCCCCAAGGAGCTCTGAACCTACCCACCGCAGGAACTCAACATTAGGTCATTTGGCTGCGATTTTCTGTAGGGTGGAGGTAGAGATAAATCTTCAAAGAAATTTCCGATACGTGGTCGCCACTCTCTTCGAACTCTTCGGCCACATCGATCATCCGCTCTACGATCTATATGCCCAGTCCACTGCCCTTAAGTCTAGAAGCTCTGAGGGCTTTGATTCTAGTACAGATATCTTAATTCGATTACGTACACAGAGGAACTTCGAGAAAAACAACGGAAAAATACTATTTTATGTTGTTATTTGCGATAGTAACACATTCGGACGGTGCATGAAAACGTGTGGATTCGACCCCTATAGCTCACCTGAACTCTTAGTAAAATAATACACCACGATGCTTCCATAGCATAATGTCAGGGCATTTTTTATTGCTGTTTTACTTTACGAGTTTTATTAAAATCACATCAAGTATGAAGCTTGTGTATTACAATTTTTATTTACGACTAACTGTGCCCGCGGCCCCGCTTGCGTGCACAGAATTCCGTCGGTATTGTGGTCACCGTCGCCTGCCGGTGCTTATTATTTTATTAGTATGGAACACTAATTCTTTACAAAATATAAGTAGCTTAAGTTACTCCTTATAAAATCATATATCTGCCATTAAAAGTCCCCACGAAATCGGTCCAACCGTTGCCGAGGTTAGCCGGACCAAACAGAAAAACTAGATTTTTAAATTTGGTTTATTTGTTTTAAGTACCGTGTATACTTTCATATGCATTTAGCAAAAAGTAGTTATTCCGACATTACAATTTTATTTATAGGTTGAGAAAAAAACAAAAAAAAAACACATTTCTTACTCAATATGTTACTTTTTGCTTTTTTTTATTATGATTATCTGCTTTAATATCCGCCATAATCTATACTAATAAAGAGAGTTTTTTTTTGTACGTTTGTTTAAACACGTTAGTCTCTGGAACTACCAGTCGGAATCCAAAAAATATTTATATATTATAGCCAGATTCACGTGGAATAGTATAGGCTATCTAGCATTACGCTACACCTCTCAGCTAGCCTTAACAATTGTTTTATAATTAAGTAAGTCGGAAGTAACATCGCACCCGAACTCCTATCCGCGTGCGCTGGCGTAATAATTAGTGATACGCAAATTCAATGTTCTACAAAAATATTGCTCCTAAGTAAATCTAAAAAAATGTCCGCGACACCATTGCCTATCTCTTAAACATAAGCTACAATAAGGTATTTTGTGACATAGTTTTATTGAAAATTGAAATGTGATTTATGAGCACTATTATTAGGCATGGCATATTAGTTACTTTATCATCAAAACAATTTTATGTAGATAAACTTTGCCATTTATATCAGGTTATTTGGACTTATCGTTTGGGAGATAATGGAAAATTAAAACAATGTAACACTCGGTTCGGGTCACTCAGCGATTTCTTTTAAATTATACGTCTGTGAAACCGCGGGGCACAGCTAGTAACAACCGTGTAAATCTGTGAAACAACCGTCTGTCTACGTATTACGGTTCAAAAGATACAATACCGTAAAGGTAAACCGAACAGTGTGAGCTAGCACAGGATTCCCTCTGTGGGAACAGAACCCTAATAAATAGGAATACTGTATAGCAATCTGCATAACTATTCCATAGATAAAAGAATTCTCAATTCTCATTCCAGAGTAGTCGCGTCGCTGACCGAGGACCCACTTTCTCACAATTAAATTTTGCCCTATTACACTCCTTACTTCACAAATACAATGCTACAACAATGGCGCAACACTAATCACTATGAGAACTATTGAACGAAATGCAACAATTACGTTCTAAACTGTACCCGCGCTAGGATTCAACCTCACTTGTTTTCTGCAAATTACATGCAATTTTACTGCACTCGTACCATCTGACTTGGGGGTAATTCTGCTACTGTCAATTGACGTAATTGGCCGGGTACAAAACCGTCAGTTTAAAATTGAAGAATGTCATTTTTTAAATGAGAGAATATGAGTAATGTCAATGAATACTGTTAAACTAGTTTTTGACTTTCGCTTTCGAAATATATTCTTTTAATTGGTAATGAATATACCTAAGTGATCTTGTATCTGATGGTAAGTTAGTATCTACAATCTCGGAGAATTGAAATCCTGAACAGGATGCGACGGTTTTTCAACAAACTTCAAACTGTATCTTCTTTACAAGGCACAAGTTTAACCTTGTATGGAATACTGTTCGCACCTTTAGGACTGATCCGCAAAATACCTCCTCGAAGCCTTGGACAGTTTACAGAGACGTGCTGTCCGTATTGTAAATGATGCAGACGTTACTAAGTTCATCGAGCCGCTTCAGCTGCGCAGGGACATTGCCTCGCTGAGCGTGTTCTATCGTCTGTATCATGGCGAGTATTCTGAAGAGCTGTTTAACCTAATTCCCTCTCCAACCTTTCATAACAGAACCACACGCGCTGGACTCCGGAGCCACAGCTTTACGGTAACCTCTATCTCGGCACGAACAAATAAATTTTCTACGTCTTATCTTTGCCGTACTGTGAGGCTGTGGAACTGTCTCTCGGTCAGTGTGTTCCCTCCTTCCTACAACATGGAGTCCTTCAAACTTCAAACATAACGTGCAGAGACATTTGAGCAGGCCGGTATCACAGCGACGAATGTCGATGGATAGTAGTCCCATGGTATTCGCCAATGTTATTGGATTGCACTATGCTCACCATCAGGTACAGTGACGTAACTTTGCCGTGCTATGATATAAAAAAGACAAACAGCGATCTATAAAACATGTTAGCAAGTATGCAATAATTCGAATTTACCAACTGTCGTGCCACGTTATACAAGAGCAGTTGCCAATTGTCAAGTATTCATAAAAAATATAGATTACGTCAATCAAGCTTGTCTTGACATTTTGATTAAAATCTTAAAAAGTCACGTAATTGCATAGTAATAATATGTTAAAGGTCAGCTAAATCTTCTTCTGATAAATAAGTCCCTTTATTTTTTTCCTACATATTTCGTTTATAATAAAAAATAATTATATATTCTAATGAGAATCTAAGAATCTAGAGAATATAATATATATTATAAAGCTATTTAAATAGATTGTTTGTTTGAATGCACTAATCTCTGGAACTACCAGTTAGATTTAAAAGTTCATTCTTTTTGCATTTTATAAACTACTATCTATGCCCGCGACTCCCCTCGCGTGGACTACAGAATGCCGTCGGTCGAGCGCACACGCGAATCGTGTTGCCCCCGCTCATAAGACGGAAGACAAAAATACTTATTGTGGGTGATCCTTATAAGATAGATTTATACGATTACTGTTTTTTTTTTAAATCTACAATTATGTATAACATTAATTTCATATATCTCGTATGGTTTACTCAGCGTAAGCCGTTTAAGCGTCCCAAGTGCGTGTTTTTTCCGATTTAATTCACCGTTATCGTCAATGCTTATTTCGTATGTTACTTTATCTCAAAAAATATATCCTATAACATGGCCAGGTAACATGGTTATGAATTAAAATAAAAAACATGTACATCGGATAAGTGGTTCTCGCGTGAAAAGAACATACAAAAGACAGACAGACAGAGACGTTGAGTTTTTTATTGAGAGTGTTATAGCTTCACATAACATCACGCTACGGCTCTAAGGAGCGGAGCAGTAACAATGACCGTCAAGTAATCTGGCAAGCTGTGGGTAAGTACGGGAAGTGGGGCAACGATAGGTAACACAGGTACGCTGGCAGCGGCTCTATTGAGAGTTGGTTAAATAAATTTAACACGGGTGAAACCGCTGTACTTGAATATTTTTTTCCTATCGTTTTTAGTTTTGTCGTAGTGGCCACAACCTCAGCTGATGTTAAGTGACGATGTGGCCCAATATGATAACACGCTAAACCTAGTGGAAGACTGGCTCTCAAGTGCAGCTGCAGGAACACACCTATTGGTGCTTGGCGAGATATTTTCAACTTGAGGGTGGTAGCCAGGCGGGCATCAGAACAAGCCCTACCACCATGCTATGGTTTCCTCACGATGTTTCCCTTCACCGAAAGCTCAGGCTCATTGGAGGGATTCGGAGGAGGATTGGAGGGAAGTCGTACACACTACCACTGAGCCATCATTGCTTCAAACTATTTCAATTATATCACGGTCAATATGCCATGTGATAGTTATTTCTGCTATATAAATTACTAGCGACTCGCCCCGGCTTCGCACGGGTGCAATGTACATACTAATATAGGGCAGTGTGAGATAAATATACCCAAGCCCGGTGAAGCTGTAAAAGCCGTTCGAGGCTCCTGAGCCCTTATGGCTAAACAGTATAGTCAGATCGAAAAAATATATGTATATATATATACCATCGCGGACTTTTTTAGCGATCTTTTTAAGATATACAATTCCGTGGAACATTAATTTGATATGTCTCGTTAGGTTTAACCAGCGTTTGAGATTTAAGAGCACAAAAATATGTTTGTTACGACAACACATTACAAATCTTTGAAATTTTCGGTCTTTCTGTAATATAATATGTATGTATTATACATATACACCTTCCTCTTGAATCACTCTATCTATTGCTGAAAACTGCATTAAAAAGCGTTGAATAGCATAAAAGTTCTAAGCGAACAGACAGCGGAAGCGACTTCAATTTATACTATGTAAAGATTTCTCCCCATTAACCATTAAAGGTTATTTCCATGGTGGTAGGACGTTTTCTAATACCTGTCTGGTAGCTACCACCCTTAAGTTGAAAATCTGTCGCCAAGCACCAATAGGTGTCTTCCGGCAGTTTAGGCTTCATCGTCAATTAACATCAACCAAACGCTAAACCTATCTATACATATAATAAAATTGAAGCGTCTGTTTGTAACGTCAAAATAACAGGTTCTCACTAAATATGCATATGAAAGTATACACGGCACCTATTACAAAAACCCATTCTTTAAATTGTTGTCTCTCTGTTTGTTCCGAGTAATCTCCGAAACGGTTGGAACAATTTTGACGGAACTGTCAATGGTAGATTAACCTAACCTTATGTTATAAGGAATGACATAGGCTACTTTTATTTTAGAAAAATAATTGGGGTTCCGCACAAAACATAAAAAAACCTTATCTGTAATCCACGCGAGCGGAGGCGCAGGCATAGTTAGTAAAGAATAAAAAAAAAATCTGCAATCTAAAACCCATCCACAAAATTTTTCAAATATCGAAAAATTCTAATCCGAAGCACGAAGCGCACAGAATCGGATGTTCACTCAAACGATGCGTTCAGAAATCGGATACACGTCCCTAATGCATTCCTAATTCCTAGTACCCACTACCGGTTTATCCTAATGTAATCCTATATTGTTTGAAATGGAAAAGGTGGGCGTTTCGGTTTTATTTAGTACACGATTTCCTGTCTCGTATAAATAAGACAGTGGTAATAATTATTAGTGTTAATTAACCTTTATTTGTTATTAGGGGGCGTTCAAGTATTACGTAACGCAATTTTTGAAGATTTTTGAACCTTCCTGCCCCTCATGTAACGCCCCGTAACTTTTTCTGTACCCCCCCTCTTAGCGTTACGCGTTACGTAACACCCTAGTGACCATTTTTACCTAAAAGTCATAATTATGTTGCGCATAAACATAAACGAAAAGGGTTGCCAACTTGGGAAATTTTAATTGCCTACTTTTTTATTTAATCATAATATAATGTTACGTAACGCGTTGTTCGAACCCCCCTCTCGCCTTTGTAACGCATTGTAACGTTTTAAAAGACTCCCCCTCCCCCGAATTGTGTTAAGTAATACTTGAACGCCCCCTGAAACAACTGGGATGACAAAAACAAGAATCATATTATCATCCTTATAAATATTATTTCTCCCTATTGGCGAACAGTTTCAATTTAAGTTTCCGATAAAAAAAAGCTTTTTCCTTAATAATGCCATCTGTTGATGCTATGAAAATATATTCAAGGCGCCATCTATTAACAATCTGTTTAACTAAATGTCAGCTGTTTGTTAGATTGTTTATATTTTATAATGTGCGAAATATTTGCATGGTTCAGATCGAATGTCTTTCGTTCATACAAATGTTTGTAGATCTTCATGAGCGGACAAATGTGAAAACAGATATCATAGAGTGTCATTTATATAATACAACATTCAACACCTTAGGCTTATAAGATAAAGTTGATATTAAAAAATTCATATGTGTAGGTCAATCAAGCTAATTAATCTAAGGTCAATCTAAACTTAAATGGACTGCTACTCATTCCAAGTGTTTAAAAAACTATTATTTCTGTTAAACTTTAATGTAATTGTTTTGTTCCTGCTAAACCGTGGTAGTTTGATAAAACATAGCAGTTAGTAAAATTTGTAATCAGAAAGTAAAAAAAAAGTAAAATTATTTTAGTAAAAAGCCACTTCACAAATCCAGGGAATTAGAAAAGATATCAACTATTTTTACAAACGATAACATAAGACAAATTATTTAATTAATGTATTTTTTTACAATTTACTTTTTAAGAAATCATGTTTGCTAACCTTATTTCTGTTAACTGCAGATATTTGCAATAGAAGTAGACTGAAATAAAAATATACAATAATAATTTACATAAAATACAAATTGATGGTGGAAAGGTTAATTGATAAAGTTTGTTAAATTAACCTCTGCACTGTCAAAGTAAGCTCTGTTATTCATATTTAATAATAACTTATTAACTAACATCTCAAGGATAGAAAGGTTTTAAGAAATGTTTACTAATATAATAAAGTTTAAGAGTTTTTTGTTTGTTTGTTTAAATGCGCTTATCTCTGGAATTACTAGTCAGACTCAAAAACTTCTTTTTGTATATGATAGCCAGATTCAAGAAGAATAGTATGGGTTATATAACTTCACGCTAGCTACGACCCTAAGGAGCAGAGCAGTAACTGTGAACGACAAGCAATTTTGCAAGCTGTAGGCACATATTGGAAGTGGAACAATGATAGGGCTACATGGGCACGTTAGTGTCGCAGCCAAAGAAGAGTTTATTGAATAAATTTAACAATGGTGAAACCATGGGGCTCAGCTAGTCATATATTAGATAGGGAGTATCTGGAAGGAATTTGTAAAAACCAGTATTTAAAAAGCAAAGTTTTTGTATTAATTACAAGCATGACCTGGACATTATGATAAGCCTTGAGACAATCATAGAAGTAGTACCTATACCATGGAGATTGCAGATGCCTTGCAATTATGTGATTAACAAAATTATTAGTAATCAAAGTAGGTTTTTTTATTGGCAATCAAAAACCTGCATGTGATATTATTAGAATAAGTAGTTGGTTGTAAGCATGATGTAGTAAGCATGATGTAGTAAGCATGAGAAGTCTTCTGTAATGTTCAGGTATCCTATTATTAATGTTAACTGTCGAATATTGACAATATGACTATACTTTACAATTTAGTGATAAAATCAACTATATATAGTTAGTTATAGGCAAATAGATGGAGTATGTAGGATGTCATATAATTAGATATCCAAGAAAATAATACACTAAGTTCCTGACAAATTCCACAGGTAATACCAACTGTAATAGACTACAGAAGAAGTAACATTATACATATTTTAATATAATTAATTTTACTATGATGCTTTGGTATAGAATATTGTCATGTAAATCATAGGTAAAATAATAAAATTTAAGTCTCTTTGGAATGTCTAAATAACAGCTTTTTATTAAATACATATGAAAGTATACATGATACCTATCACAATAAAACATTTCTTATTTTTGGATGTCTGTTTGTAATGAATGGATAATATTGAAATAGCTTATAGTAGAACTAAAAGTGGTTCAGAAAAAAATTCAAAACAAAATATATCATAAGTATTCTCTAAGATATGGTACTTATAATAAAAACCTTGTTTGTCTCTCTGTTTGTTCCAGCTAATCTCCGAAATGGTTGGACTGATTTTGATGGGACTTTCAGTGGCAGATAGATTATTGATAGGGAGTAATTTAGGCTATTTTAATTTCGATTCTGTAATCCACCCGAACGGTGCCGCGGGCTCAGCTAGCAAATTAATAAAGTCATAAAATGTTATTTAAAACATGCTTCATCATTAAAATTATAATTTATCTGTAAAGAAAAAATAAATATAATATTTACGAAGTCATTTGTTTAACATTTTTTTATAGTACATACTTAAGGCCTTTATTATTATTAGCACACCTCAAACAGCTAAAAAAGCCGGCAAATGTAAAGGAGAACAAAAATAACGCCAGGTAGCCGAAAAATAATTAATGTTAACAAAAAACACACGTTTCTTTGTCATATTATCTACCTTTGCCACTATCGACTGACGTTTAATTTTTTTATACCTACGAAACCTTTCTATTCACACTTATGTATCTATCTCATTGTTATCTATATTCATTTGGGTAACAAATTATGAAAAGATACAATAAAAAAATAAATATAGGTAGTAGTTTTGTTTACCAACCTTGAGATGCTGATATGATCGTTAGACACTCAATTACAGTGTTTGTCGACACTAACATCCTTTTACTAGCACATTATTGTCACAAATAATAACCACGATAACACGAAAAACATTAATATCAGTCGTGAATTCAAACCGGCAGTATTGACCCGTACCCTATAGAACTGTGGTGAAAATATGCATTTTTTATTAACTTATATCGATTATAACCCCGCAACGGGTTGAGGTTTATCTAGATACTGAATAACGGGAATCCTTCGGAACGAGTTTGTTGAATATCACTCGCGAGCACCTTCGTAATTTCATTAATAACACCTAAAAATCGATCCTATAACACTGTCGACATTTCATAAAAGGTTTGCGGGCTTGTTATCATGAAAATATGTACGTACACCGTTAAAAATTATACACCTTTTTACGTATCAGATAAGAATGAAATATAACCGTTTTGAACAATTTAATCTGTCATACTATAAAGGTTCAGATTATAATTTTACTGCGTCGACAAAGCACGACCCAAGTCACGCTCGCTTGCGATGCGACTAAATTGTATATAGATGTCGCGTTTCGCCGGCCATTATAGAAAATGGCGGCGGCAGTTAGCCGTCAAACTCCTACAAGCGATAATAAGCTTTAACATGCTATATATAAGTTAAAAATCGAATTAAATTATATCCAGTTAACTACTATTCGATCGTATAATGCGACTTATTATAAAAGTCTCAAGTTGTGAAGTTTTTGATTGGATCATGCATTCGTCTTCAAATATGGGTTAAGGATGTATATTTTTTGTCTCTCTTTCCTTTCAACGCTTTCGCAAACTAATATCATAACTAGGGTACGCTTGCCTGAATTATTATTTCTTGTTTTGTAATTTCTTATTAAAAAGATACTATTACTAGATCAGTATCTAAAATCAGTATTTAATATGTTTACATTGTTAATTGAAAGTAAAAATAAAATTAAGATTTACAAAAGGAGAACATTATCAAAAATGTTATTATTCTTTATAATAATAATTTAAGATTCTCCATTTGGAGATTAAAACCGTAGGTAGGTACCTAATTTCAAACATAGCAATAACAAGATTACGGCTTTATCATTAAAACTGTCGAGGAAGTTTTTGTAGCAAATGTTCCTAGTTACCGCATGTACAATGGAGAATACTCTCAGGAACTTTTTGATATAGTGCCCTCTTCACCGTTCCAAACTCGCACCTTCCGCCGTTGGCTGGCTGCTCATCCTCACACTCTAAAACCTAGCCGAAACGCGACAATAGTGAGGTTCTCTAGAACCTTCCTGTCACATACGCCAGGGTTGTGGAATGGGTTGCCCAGCTCGGTTTTCCCCCAGTTCTATGACATGGAGCTCTTCAAAAAGAGATTGAAATACAGTCTCCAAGGTCAGCAACATGGCTGTAATGCCCCTGGTGTTGCAGTTGTCCATAGGCGACGGTAACCATTTACCATCAGGTGGGCCGTCAGCCTGTTTGCGCCGATTGGCATAAAAAATAATAATTTTTATAATCTAATTCGCTTGTGCATAATAGTAAAAATCAAAGTACATCACGCAAAATGCCGCCAAAATTACGTAATATACAGAATTTAATCTGTGAGTAATCACGTAATCAAGCAAAACATTAGAATTATTTTTCTTTTCTTTAAACAATTATCTAACAGGGCGGAATAAACGCGTTACCGTTATATTATTCTTTAATCTAGATGGAAAATTCTTAAGTGGCTCACAAAGAGGTCCATCTGAAGCTTCAAGTGCAATGTAAAAATTAATTTTAAACTAGCTGAACGAAGCCGCCACGGCTCGCGGCTGTGGCGTGACCACAGCGCAATGCAAGCAGCGAGTTCAAAGTACAATACTTACATCACACAAATGTCACAAATCACGTTCAAGGGCCGTCGTACACTGTTTTAGACTTAGTGAGACTAATAAAAGTTTTTAGGTAATAGTGTTAGGTTATATATATGGAAGGTAGAGGTAAGGATAACCGTCTCTGTGTGCAAAAAGTGTCCGTCGAAATACGTAAAATAGGGGTGGCGCTACGGTACCAAGAGGGTAAATTTTGAAGCTAGCGCCAAAAGACATTTTGCAGGTTTTTTTATTAATTGTGTAGAAAATAATTACTGCGTAATAAACGCGTACGAAGCCCTACTACACAAAATTTTCCCAATATTGTTTCAATTTTTGAAGTGAAACTTCTTATCCGACTTCCAAGCGTTAAACGTTAAATGTTAAACGTTTAACGCTTAACGCACATTATCGGTCTCTCCTCTTTGTGTGAGCCAGAGTGAGAGAGCAATATATTATCGGTCTCTCCTCTTTGTGTGAGCCAGAGCGAGAGAGTAAATGTCGTTGTGTATGTATATTGCACACTGTTTAAATAAAATAGAAAATGTCTTTTAAAAGAAGTGATTGAAGATTCACTTCTATCGTATGTGAATCGCACACACACCTTTTTTTTTTAAGTTTTACAATCGTAACAACTATATAATCATGAAAAAGTATCATTCCCTCTTTTGAATTATAATTTACTGCTTACAGCTGGACACTTTTTCAACTTTTCCTCTATATAAGATAGTTCTCCTAACCTCTACCCTCCATAGTTCTATAACAAGATCCCGACGCAATTGTCTGTTTTTCCAGACAATGAGTTCAAGGACCATGTCAAGCAGGTTTTTACTGTGAAAAGGTTATTATAGAGTGGATCATTATGTTAATAATAGTGATGTCTGGAAGTGACTCCCTCTCTGCGCATCCATTAAATCATTAATATGATAATATGATTATTAACTGTAAATATTATTTCAGTTTGAAAAAAAAAAAGACGTAAGCCCGATCGAGTTTCTTGCCGGTTCTTCGTGATGACTGGGATGTTTTCTGAACCGGCAGTAGTTTTTGACGTTCATAAGTGCGTTCTTATGGCCTAAATTGAATAAAGTATTGCTATAATTTGTTTGTTGGAGTTAAAACTTCTTTGTCACCGTTGTGATTTGAAACGCGATGAAACGACAAAGAGAACCATTTACATCTATAGGATTTACCAACGAGAGAATGAGATAGAATACATTTACATTATGCACGGTTAATGCATGTGCTAATTTTCATGATTGTGATCGACGTCTGATTGGCATGGTGGTGTGAGACGACCAGAATTCATACGCAGTACACACAAAGTTGATAGTTTCAATCCAGCTGATTTGAGATATTTAAAAATAATAAAAGAAAAACTTTTTTATTTTTTTGTGAATGTTTCAGTTCTGACCCGTGTGAACTGGTGCACCGATATTTTTATTTTATTTTTGAAATGGTAGACTGTTTGTAGGGTGGCCCAAAGAACGATTATTTTTGACGTGTAACATCTAATACGGCGGGTCATGGCGGCTGTTGGCGTGGCGACGTACATTGTTTCAGGATTTGAGAAATTAAGGACATGGGCATCAAAAGTCGGAATATTTAATTTTTTAATTTATATACAATAATCAAACGGAGCGGTGGGGGTCGCGACCACCAAACATATACTAATAAAATTAACCTCTTACAGTGATTTTCTTTTGGTTTTTCGAGTTTCGGGATCACCCGATGTAAATCCAGTAATCAATTTTTCGATTATGAAATTTTTATTTCCTAAAAATAATCAATCCTTGCATGCAAATTTTCTATATAAAAGAGTACTGATATCTCACATCTGCTAGTCGTCCCGCGACGGCTATTTTTTGTATTTATATAATTTTATTTAGAGTATTCCACAACCATTAGAATTATTATAAAAATAAGTTTTTATAAGTTTGTGTATTTGATTCACAGAGATTTTTTTCTTAGGAACTCGCTTTAGGAATCTCTGTACCAGAGAAAAATAGGAAATTATATTTTAACATAGAGGAACGAATGATGATAGATAATCTCATTAGTTTGGAAATGACAGATATTAAAGTATAAATGTTGTTATTGAAGCCGTACTAACGACCTAATGTTTTTAATGATTAGCTACTATTGACCTACACTACCAACACTAGACTTCGCTATTGACTGGACCCTTTAAAAGGCAGTCATCGACTAGAACAAAGACATAAACGATTTCTCTCGGTCGACCCCAAAGATTTGTCGTATTTAATGATCCGTGTATATTCCCCCGACATATACAGTTTAGAGTGAGGTATCTGCTTTTCCTAGGCTGTGACAAGAGTCAGTCGATTCCTTTGTGATTCAAATCAGAGTGCTTACACGAGCAAACAAGAAACAAGGTAATCGGCAAATTGTTTGTAACTCACCTGAGTAAGTAGGTACAGTTAAGGTAACGACAACCGTTAGGATAAACAAATTACAGTGCGATTTGTAAATACCATATAGAAATGCGGAAAGTCAAACAGAGATCTTGGTTTTCCACCACGTGTATAGTTATCGCGATTTCATCGGCCACCAGTACATTCCCGACCCACCAAAACAAAGTGCTTTAAAAAAGGTGAAGGTTCTCAATTGGAATGTTTTTTTTTTCTGGATGTTCAGCCATAGCTTTCTTGTTTATGAATCGATTTAGATTATTCTTTTTTCGTTGGAAAGTGGATACCTAGAGGGTGGTCACATTTTAATTTCATTGACATTGGACCTTCGACATCGAAGATAAACCATGAAAGTCCTCAAAAAAATGTAAGTAGGCTTTCTTTTTTGTTATCATTGTAATTGCTCACACAAAGAGGAGAGACCGATAATGTGCCTTAAACGTTTAACGTTTAACGCTTGGAAGTCGCATAAGAAGTTTCACTTCAAAAAAACTTTTGTGATTACTTAATGTTTGTTTCTTCGTCTATTTAGTTGTTTCCGTCGTTGTTTATAAGTCTATGGGTCGTGGTAGGTGTTGTGGCGTTATCACCACAACCTTACAGGATATTTAGTTCGTATGAATATTAAATATAAATAAAATACAACTTGATTCATATACGAGTATGTATTGCTCTCTATATTGTAACTCCTCGTTCTTTTATTTTTTATACATTCTAATTGTTGACAGCTGATGTATCTTTTACCAAAGACAAATAACCAGCCAGTCTATTACATTACATTACATATAAAGATCTTGGCTCTACACAAACTATATGCTGCGGTTAGCCGCCACTAGTCAGTAATCCGATATGCAGCCTCCACAGATTTCAGTCAATTTCTCCTTTCATTCTTTGAAATTTTCTATAGATTAAAACGCAACCTTTCCGGTATATATTGAAAGAATAAGAACCAGTATATCATTATTTAAATATTGTAAATCGTGCATAAAACGACATCTATACGATAATTACTGAACTCTTACGTTTTATAGTTAGGCATAATACTTTGTATCTCTATTAAGTTTACAGAATTCTCAAAAGATGGCGATATAAAATGCGTATTAATTTCGTATTTTATGGTGACGACATTTGGTTCCTTTTTGTTGTCATCTAAAATAAAATACTATCTACGGAGTGGTGTACTTCTCCTATATACAAATGTACTCTGTGATCGAAAATGAATAGGAAATTTCTGTTCTTTCAAATTCTTGTCCGGTATGGTTCTAAATTCATGAATTTTAAAAATCTTCCAGCCATACAAAAGAATCTGTGTATACGGTCTTGATATTTTATAGGACAAACTCCTTAGCATGCGTTAAATATAATATTTTATGACAACTAATCAGTCAAACTTCAAAACATTAACAGTAATATAAGGAATAACATAGATACTTAAAAGCTCAGAAGGGCTTTCATCAGAACTCATCATAAGGCGTGGTTATGCAGTTGGAGAAAATCGGAACACAAAAAAGGTGTGCGTGCGATTCACACACGATAGAAGTGAAACTTCATTTTAAAAAACATTTTCTATTTTATTTAAACTGTGTGCAATATACATACACACCGACATTTAGGTACTCTCTCGCTCTGGCTCACACAAAGAGGAGAGACCGATAATATATTGCTCTCTCGCTCTGGCTCACACAAGAGGAGAGACCGATAATGTACGTTAAACGTTTAACATTTAACGTTTAACGCTTGGAAGTCCCATAAGAAGTTTCACTTCAATAAATATATTCTTTGGAACAAAATTGTTTTAAACACGAAACAAATCTTCTAACACATTAATCTCAATTATTAATCATACAATCAACTGGAATCGAATACTCCGGAGTACAGCATATGAAGTCTGATCGTCTCACACCACTAGGCCAATCCAACGTCGAATATAATCATGAAAATCAGGACGCATTAACTGTGCTAAATCCTATAGATGTATATGGCCATCTCTTTTGAAGTGAAACTTCTTATGCGACTTCCAAGCGTTAATCGTTAAACGTTTAACGCACGTTATCGGTCTCTCCTCTTTGTGTGTGGCAGAGCGACAGAGCAATATATTATCAGTTTCTCCTCTTTGTGTGAGTCAGAGCGTGAGAGTAAATGTCGGTGTATATGGTATATTGCACACTGTTTAAATAAAATATAAAATGTATTTTAAAATGAAGTTCCACTTCTATCGAGTGTGAATCGCACACAAACCTTTTTTTAATGTCGCGTTTTCGTTTTATCGAGTTTCAAATCACAAAGGGCCTAAAGAAGTTTTCATTAAAAAAAAGGTGTGTGCGATTCACACACGATAGAAGTGAAACTTCATTTTAAAAGACATTTTCTATTTTATTTAAACAGTGTGCAATATACATACACACCGACATTTACTCTCTCGCTCTGGCTCACACAAGGAGGAGAGACCTATATTGTGCGTTAAACGTAACGTTTAACGTTTAACGCTTGGAAGTCGCATAAGAAGTTTCACTTCAAAAAAAGGTGTGTGTGCGATTCACACACGATAGAAGTGAAACTTCATTTTAAAAGACATTTTCTATTTTATTTAAACAGTGTGCAATATACATACACACCGACATTTACTCTCTCGCTCTGGCTCACACAAAGAGGAGAGACCGATAATGTGCGTTAAACGTTTAACGCTTGGAAGTCGCATAAGAAGTTTCACTCAAAAAAACTCATACAGTAATTTATGTTAAGAAATGATAAGAGAAACAGATCAGCCATACAAATAAAAACGAATTATATATTTATTTAAATCTAAATTTTGATTGTAAATCTAGCTTTGTCGATCGATTATATCACTGTAGCTTAATGCAATATCAGAGGCTATAATATATATAATTAAAATAATATTAGAAAAGCTGTAATTTTAACAGATAGCAAAAGTGCACTTCAGCATCTAGTTCGATGCAACTCTGGTTACAGAGGTGCGTCAGTAGCCTATATTATTCTAGACTACATTTATAGACAAAAGTTTGACAATCAGTCTTTAATATTGCAATGGATTCCTTCTCATGTTGGTATCAAAGGGAATGAAGAGGCTGACCGTAGTGCAAAATTAGGATCAACTCAGGGTATATTAAAGAAGTTTAAAGTAGATTATTGGGAAATTATATCAAAATTGAAAAAAATGTGTTATGATTACTGGAATTAATATTTTGATGAAAGAAGCAAAGAAAAAGGCATTTGGTATAAAACAATACAGTCTCAGCATCTTCATAAACCTTGGTTTAGTGAACCATATCTTATATCTTTAAACGAGCAATTCTTGTATATCTATATGACGGAGGAGGAGCTTCTTCATCGCCATTCATTGTAGATGATGGAATGGAAAGGTACTTACCACTTATTTTCAATTACTTTGGCGAAACACTCTCTTCACAGCCACTTTGTTTACATCTTCCACTTCACTACACCATATATATCTAAAGGCTGCGTTCAACAATACAATTTTTTCGGGCAATTAAAACTTCGTTCCCTCAAATGACGCTCATATTGTCGGACATGATATTAGAACTTGGTTTTCTTTTATTTATTTTCTTTCTATAATAATGCATACAATTACTTGATATAAGATAAAATTAATGGCCAGTAAGTAAGAAAAACTGTTCAATTTATTTACTTTTGTTAGTGTTTCCGGTGTTCGTTTTTGAAGATTTCTACTTAGGACACGTTCTCGAAATGATTTTTTGTAGGTATTTTTCAGTAGTAATTTTTAAAAACCCTCGACGCCGACCACGACACTTTACTAGGTACTAAATATTGTTCTATACTAAAAGTTCTACAAAAAAGTTCGCTACAGTATATGTGTATGTTTTATAGATTAGGTAAGTTGTATTAAGAAACTGTTGCGCTGACCAAACTATTTGAAATACGTGAAAAAAAAGGTGTGTGTTCGATTCACACACGACAGAAGTGAAACTTCATTTTAAAAGACATTTTCTATTTTATTTAAACAGTGTGCAATATACATACACACCGACATTTACTCTCTCGCTCTGGCTCACACAAGAGGAGAGACCGATAATGTGCGTTAAACGTTAAACGTTTAACGCTTGGAAGTCGCATAAGAAGTTTAACTTCAATAATGTACTAAATATAGTTAGTAACAATATTAACCTTAAGTTAAACAAGTATAAATAAATTATCCTTGTCCTTTTTGGAGAAAATGTTACTGAGGTCAAAAAGTAGAAAAAGAAAATGGCAGGCAAAACTTGATGAAATTGGAATTAAAAATTAGTAGAACAAAAGCTAAACATTTGTTCTGCGACTTCGGTAGTCAATCCAGTTTTTCTTATATAGCCTTAAATGGTGTATATCTATAAGGCTGCTCCAACTTTCGGTACTTTGGTTCATTACTCCAAAACAACGGTGAGATTGACCGGGGCGTGAAGAATAAAATAAATGCAGGGTGGATGAAATGGCGACAAGTCTCGTGGATCACATGTTATCCACGAACGCCCCTAAAACTTAAAGAAAAAGTGTATAAAACCATTATAAGACCTGTCTTGATGTATTGATCCGAGTGATTGTCAACGAAAGAGACGGATGAAGAATGAAATGTGTTATGGAAATATTTTGTTTTATAAATTCTGTTCTCTTTGAACTACCGAGCTAAAATGCCGCAACCGAGTGGACATAAAAATAGCTTGACAGGAGCTGCCCATACTGTGGGAATTATTTAAGTAACAATGGATTAACCTCTATGTTATTTTATATCTCAGATATTATATATAGCATATTATTTAAATTCAACAGATATAGATCTTACTACGGAAGTCAAGGGTAAACCGGATAATTTACATGCTATGAGAATACCCCTAAAAACGATTATTAAAATGGACCAGCTTTCATGGGTAGATCTGCTGAAGGCAGATGGGTCTCTGTGCATTTCGAGAGATGCTTTTCGTCTAACTGCTGATGACGAACCGCATGACGTCAACGGGAGAGGTAACACTTGAGTATATACTTTGTTTTGATTAATCTTCATAAAAATCTGAAGTCTGAATAAACTGTAAAATGTACATCTTTGTTATTCTTTTTTTATAAAATTCAATACATATAATATAATATACCAAAAATTGCTACCCCAAATCCAACCCAAACGCCCAAGTCGAACAAAACCGCCAAAACCTTAGTAATAAATAATAACCAAACACCTTCCACACCAAAAAACGTTGTAAAACCAAAAGGCGATCCACCTTGGAAAATACGAAACTAAAATATAATATAATTCAAATAAAATATAATTCCGGAAAGAATTAGGACACAGTAGAAATAAAATAGTACGAAAGTACTTTCCAATACAAAAAAATAAAGTAAAATAACTAGTTTAAAAGTATAATAGTACAAAAGTGCATTTAGTAAATTTTATCCGGAAACCTTCTGTTTCGATCGCTTCTATCAATTGTGTTAGTTACATACAAACCGACATTTACTCTCTCGCTTTGGCTCACACAAAGAGGAGAGACCGATAATTTATTGCTCTCTCGCTCTGGCTCACACAAAGAGGAGAGACCGATAATGTGCGTTAAACGTTTAACGCTTGGAAGTCGCATAAGAAGTTTCACTTCAAAAAAAAAACTAGGTTAGAGGGGAATATAAGCAACACGCAGCTGCACGCATAAAAATTTATCAACGAATTTTTGTTACTTGTGGCTTGTGGAAATCGTCAGCTTATATATTTTTCGTTATCCTTGAATTATTTCCTTCCAAATAAAAAATATTTAGCTACGCTCGAGAATGTCGAGATGACGTTTTTTTACAACTTTCTTTACGTCACTCTCAAATTTTCAGATTAGTGGAATATACACTTTTTAGCAAGTAATTAACTCACCCTACCTTAATCTGACGCGCTCGAGAATTTCTGATGATCAATTTTTTTTACTAATCTGATCCTTTATCCTTGACGAGCGGCCTTATATATGGGGCTCATATTTGGTGGAGTTACTTAACTGGATACAAGGTAATTAATCTGCCGCGCTTTAGTAAATCCCGAAATCCCTTCATGAGCTCCCCTACTAATAGTAGATATCTTATTTAAATGACGTTTTGGTAGAGGAAGTTTCTCATCGTCCCAACATGATCAAATAATAACTTATTAGAAAATCTAATATTTTAAAACATGAAATAATTAATTGAATATGTAAATGTACTTAATGTATATCTACATCCAACTATTAAATAACTAATTATAATGCCTTATTTAGATAACGCGCTGTTACAGGAAGTTGGTCCTTGTTACAATATCCCAATATATTAAATAGTAGGTATGATATTTAATATGGCGAGTAGGTACAGGCAGCCGCTCCTTGTAGCAGTTTAGTGTAGTTTTGAAAACTACGTAAGATTTTTTCGCCTAAGATGTCGCAGTGTTTCAAGACGAAAGTCTTTAACTATTGTGTGTTGTCAGTGATTACATATGATGCTGAGACGTGGTCACTGACTATGGGCCATATAAGAAAGCTCAAGGTCACTCAAAGGGCAATGGAAAGGGTTAAAAGCGCATGCCTGGAGTTTCATTACGTGATCAAATCAGAAATGAGGAGATCCGCATAAGAATCAAAATAACTGACAAACTCAAATAATTGCTAGACTTAAGTGACAGTAGGTGGGGCACATCGCTTGTGGGATGGATGGCTGCTGAGGTCGAAGGGTTCTCGACCTAGAAGTTGCGGGTACCCGCTGGGACCGCTCATTGTGGCCATTATTGGGTGAGGCCTATGTTCAGCAGTGTTCGTCTTTCTACAGAGTTGATGATGATATCCAATTTTGCGAATATTGGTCAGCACATTGGCCCAATAAGATTCATAGTTAAGATCGGTAGAGTGTCAATCCGATGTCCGCTAGTTCGTGTCTCGGCACATATCAACGAAAGTCTTCGAAATTATTATACATTTACTAGCTAGTATCACTATCCATGGACGGTGAATGTAAACATCGTGAAGAAACTAGAACACAATATTTCAGTAGTATCACCATGTAGCGGGAAGTTACAAAACTATATAAGTATTTCTAAGCGTTTGAAATCATCAAAAATTTGCAGGCTGGTAACTACATATTGTTATTATAAAAGAGTATTTATATTTCAGAAATGAATAAGCACATATGTTTCGATCAGGAGGAAGCTTGTTATATCCAGATCGATTTTGGATTCCAGTGCAGTAGTAAGTGTTTCTATTTATATATTCTGACTTAAAGTGTATAAAGTATCAAATTGAGTCACATTGAC
The DNA here is from genome assembly GCA_947532125.1 of Saturnia pavonia. NCBI lineage: Eukaryota > Metazoa > Arthropoda > Insecta > Lepidoptera > Saturniidae > Saturnia > Saturnia pavonia. The sequence continues at coordinate 7,295,402 of OX383922.1, forward strand.
GTGATTTTTACCATGTATGTTGTGGTTATTTACCTGTCGGTTGAGAGTTGAGGCGCTTCGAAGTGGTACCAAACTATGTAAGCATAAGAAAATAATGCTTTACCAGCACACTGTGGTTTCATCACAATGTTGTTTCATTAAAGCTCAGGTCCGTTACGGTGTCACCACTGAACCATCGTCGGTTCAGCATCAATATACGAAGATTACAGAACGTCCAAATGAAATCACGTACAAACAGACAGAGAGACGTTGAGCTCTCTTAATTGAAATGTATTGAAATAAAGTACTGGAACTACTGTTTCAAACGAAAGTCGCGGTACAGAGGGCGTGCGAGAGCCGACCGCAGAGTGTCTTTGCCCTTATCAATTAGCAAATCAAACGCGAAAAAATGAATATAAATCTAGACTATACAAGATCAAACTGTTGTGTTCCCTAACTTTCCAGATCCTGAACGTGTCATCGTCAAGATTGACAAACCTATTCGGTATAATTACTTAACCTCGAAAGAATTTAAAGGTATGTTACTTTGTTTATTAGAGTAATTATTAAATGTTAAAGATGTTCATCTGTGATATAATTATAGAATAATGTTTTATTAAGAATTACTGATGGAAAAATTATCAAGGTATTATCTTTCCGCGGCGGTCTGTGGGTAAAATATTTAATTAATGAAAAAATAAAATAAAAGTTGTGTGTGCGATTCACACACGATAGAAGTGAAACTTGATTTTAAAAGACATTTTCTATTTTATTTAAACAGTGTGCCGACATTTACTCTCTCGCTCTGGCTCACACAAAGAGGAGAGACCGATAATGGGCGTTAAACGTTAAATGTTAAACGTTTAACGCACATTATCAGTCTCTCTTTGTGTGATCCAGAGCGAGAGAGCAATATATTATCGGTCTCTCCTCTTTGTGTGAGCCAGAGCGAGAGAGTAAATGTCGGCACACTGTTTAAATAAAATAGAAAATGTCTTTTAAAATCAAGTTTCACTTCTATCGTGTGTGAATCGCACACACAACTTTTCTTTTAATTTTCCATTATCTTCCTAATTATGCGTCCAAATAACAAGCAGTAAAGAGCAAAGTTTATCTTTATAAAATTGTTTTGATGTATGGACATGTTACGAAAAAGACAATGGGGAATAGACATGGATGACTTGGATGAACTGTGTGGAAGAGGATATGCGTGTACGGGGAATGAGTGCAGAGATGACGGATGATAGATTGGAATGGAGTGTGCCGACCACACCAGTTATGGGATAAGGACAGGAAGAAGAAGACTCTCCCTCAAGGCTGAACGTGTTACCATCTTAGACCACATCTTCATTTAACATCAAGTGAGATTATGCCTTCCACAAGTTGATTTGGTTAACGCTGCAAATGTATTTACAGATATAACGCTATATTTCAATGAAAATGAAACATTCAGTCTAATGTGTAATAAGAACGAAGTGAGTAATGATTACTTAGTAACATGGATCCAAGATTTGGGTAAGTATTTAACGGCATCTAGCAAAAAGGTAATAACTTTATGCGACAGCTAGATGGCGTTGTACACAAAATGCTGTTTAACTTTTAAAAATGTACGAGTTACTGCATCGCGCTAAGATAATAATGAGTACTGTGTATGGAAACTGGTTTATTCTAGTATGGTAAATTATTTTTATTTAGAATATATTTATCGGATTTCAGTTAATAACATTTTTTTTTGGTATATCCAATAATAACGGCGATCTCCGAGATATCGTCGCTACATCGTTAGTCGTCACTGTAAGGCTCTCGGTAGCTGGACAACACGGGCTGTTTCTGAAAAGCGAACAAACCAAAAGACTGGTTTAACACCATTTCCATGGTGATTGCAGCCCAGTTGGGTGCAGATCCCTACAATACCGCTTAGTTATAGTTTATATACCAGTGTATCTCAGAACGTGACACCCCTAAAAGATGATACATGTTACACCGAGCCGGACGCTAGACAGGACACGGTAAAACATCTATAGTACTGTTGTATGAAGTAATTCATACTACACCGGGCCGGATTCGTGTAACATGAATCACCCTTTAGTGTGCCACTATATTGAGCGTTAGTACTGGTGTGTGGTGATCGCAATCCAGTCGTACACAATTGTCATATCCTAACGCATTAAACTACTTAATAACTACGTGCTGATAATCGAAAAAAATTGTTTTACATTTAAAAATTTTTTATTTTTTATTTTTAACAATAGAGATTATTGTTACAATAAATAATTCTTAAATTTTATTAAATTTAGACTTTGATCCGAATGTGAAATTTAACACCACGGACAATAGTTTTTTCTTTCTTAATACATTTTGTAGAATACGGTAGTTAAAAGATTTAGTAGCACATATTTTAAATTATAATCCAATTTATATAAAAGCTACGTCCACCTTTGAGTACATCTTTAATGAAAGTGTATTCTTTTTTACATTCTAATTATTTCAACTAAAACAAAATGCAATATTTAATGGATGTATAAAGAGATAGTCACTTGTAGACTTCAATATCATTCACTTAATGATCCACCTGTTGACAGTAAACCCGGCTTGAAATGGTCCTTGAATTTATTATCTATAATTATTATAAGGTGGTTTTATTTTTAAATAATACCAAGGTGGCAAACCAGCATATGGCCCGATGTATGGTAAGCGGCTACCGTAGCCTATGGACGCTATTAATACCATTGGTATCACTAGCGCGTTGACGATCTTTAATTCACTACCCCAAGTAGCTCTGGAAACCTTACTTGCCGCAAGAAAACATCATTAGGTTTTTTGGTTAGTTGGCTGCGATCTTCTGTAGGGTGGACGTATTCCACCAGTCGGGCTGCCCCAAGTAGAAGAAATCTCCTAAGAAATTTCTCTGTGCCCTCTCTTCAACTTAGAAAAAAGGTAGGAAAAGACGGCAGAATCAATACAAGATTTGAATTTGTACGCACGACCGACAACTATTTCTGCCGTAGAGTAGTAGGGTTTATTTTGTTGTGCTCCGTCCTGAAGCGTTTGATCTGCAACACGCACTGTCCTAAATGCCGGCCTCTTGAGAGGACTCCAGCCCTGTTTGGAACTAATTATACGATAACTACGGGCAATAGTGATTACTAAGGCTCAGGTAGAATAAAATGCTTTTCATTTTTCATTATTTCCTTTGTATAGCAACAGATAGGTCAGCAACAGTAGAGACCTTCATCAGTGAACAATCAACAGCAAAAAGTTTCCAGCTGCAGTTTGCACTGCAGCAGTTTGATGACGGATCAACTGTGTTATGTAGTTGGGCAGGTTATGATAGCGTGAGAATTAAATTGAAACTAAATGGAACACAAACAGGTTTATGTCCCTTATTATTATTAACTATAGTCTAGTTTCGATTCGACATCGAATTCGATATGAAATATTACACTTGCTATTTCAACAATTTTTAGTGTTTAGTAGTCATAGAAGAAATACAATTGTTATGCCTATGCTATCTGTAATAAGTTTAAAGGGCTGTATCTTTGAACAGTAATAAGTAGCTGGTTGTGATTATTAAGTCGGATATTCTACAAAAATATAATAAACCTGAAGTAAAACATTAATGAGTTGTGCAATGATTTTTTTTTTTGCTCTGTCGTAATTACGGCATTACGTACAAGCGTTAAGCTCGGTGTAAGTTGGGCTCGCTCTAGGAATCCATAAATTGGATGAAAGATTGGGTGAAAGACACCATTTGTTTTAAACACATAGCACAGATTATATTGTAAGTTGATACGGGAACCTTGGTGACAGAGATTGACAGACTTTTTAATACTGATTTTTATCTGTCGGCAATCAATGGTATTTTCAAACATAACTTTGTGTCTAATTGACTCACTAGCATTAAATGAGATACTCTGTGGAGACAACTTTTGCACTTGAGTCTCACCGTACTGCCAATAGATCAAGTAGGCAGCCATACTGATGCTAATAAATTTCTTTTTTATTTTCAGATATAAAAGGAATTAATAAAGTTTATTTCAATAAAAACCAATCAGTAACACATAATTGCTCGGAAGGTACATTTTTTTGTAATTTATTATTAATATCAAGGAACAAAACAGCGCTAAGTGCTTAGCTTAAAGGTTGGGAAAACAACCGCATTAGTAATTTGGTTTTGTTGCGTAGTTTATCGGCGTGTTTAATTTGTGTGTTTAAGAGGCTTCATGGTGCGGTTAGATTACATCTATTATTGAGAGGACACTTGTAGGTTCGATGTCCGTACAGTTAGAATTTAAAAAGAAGTATCTAATTTCTAGGACACCGCGTTCCCTTGGAAGCTTGAAGAGGCTTTTGAATAGTATCTAGTCACCACGACGATATCTATCGCAGAAGACGTATGTGTTGAATTTTGTATATAATCTGCATTTGAAAGGAGATAATCGTATTTAACCATGAACCATGAAACATGCTCCGCCACAGTATCTTTCAAACATTAAATAACTGCCAACGGTTTACAGACTATCCGTTTTAAAATCACTTGTTTTTGTGTTCAACATCATGTTTATTTTAACGTAAAGCATTGCCTTTAGAATTACGCAGCAGGTCACTGATCTTTATCATGGAATTTTCATAAGAATGTAAACGAAGCCACCTTTAATCAATATGTACTAAATAATTGAATTCATTAGCTGAACTAAATTACAAAGATCCTTTCGCGAGACAAGTTTGCTTACGATTTGTGTTTCAATGAGCTTTAACAAACTTCAACAGTATTGAAACTTGTCTGATAGTTCTGGCTATTGTTAAATAAGTATTCTATTTACAGGAAAATTCATTTTCATCCGTAAGGCAAGTGCTATTTCTACGATTGATAGAAATAATGTTCCGAAAATTCATGATAAGGGTGATAACGGAAGCATATTCTTTTGTATGAAATATGTCAAGGAAAAAGATCAGCCAATATATAAAGCTTCAAGAGTAATATATAATGAAGTGATGTACATCTACAAAGACCACCTTACAACGGGTTTGTATTTATGGACTAGCTTTTACTGATGCCTTTGTCTGTGTCGCATTCATACGTAACATTAGTGATTGCTAGTAAGATATGCGGTTGTATAGTTAGGTTAAGATGGAGAGTGAGGGATTGTCGCATGACATAACAGACATCGAACTTTCTGGACAACATGCGAGCTAACTGAAACAGCAGAGTGGTAGTTCAATCGCGCTCGGCTGGATGACGACTCACATATTGTTAAATCTGTAATCGTGAATAGCTTTGCTCCACATCCACAATACTTGGCTCTACATATTCTTTGTGTTAGTTATTTGTAATTCGTAATTTGTAATTCGTAAAATGATGCAGCACTTACCTTACTACTCTACAATGTTCTGATTAGAAGGGTGTTGTTGGCAACACACAGTTTTGACACGAGCCAATCCAACTCGGCCCACAGGAGTAACATCTTTGCTGCGATGCAGTAATGTACAAGGTTGTTTTAGTAACAAAGTGATTATATAAAAGTAGATGAACTTCATGCATGTTTTTTTATAGTAGCTTAGCAAATTGACGGTACTATCCCTGATAGTAAGCACAGCACAATCTAAACACAACGGTGATCACCGAGAGATTCCGTCGGCGGTCGCTGCTGTCATGCCGGCCTAAATATCTCTTCACGTTACGCTGGAAGGGAAGGACCCAATGGCGTAACAAGGACACATTGTCCGGCAGACGGTTCCACAGTTTCACAGGTCGATAAAAATAAGACAGAGAATTGTTTAGTTCGTGCCGAGATAGAAGTTACTGTAAAACTGACGATCCAGACTATCTACTCAGCGAGATAATGTCACTGCGCAGCTGAAGCGGCTCGATGAACGTAGTAACGTCTGTATCATTAACAAAGCGGACATTTTAAGTTTTGGTCGAATTCGTTCTCAGACAAGTCGTTCGACGTTTAATTTCAGAATCATATAATATATTATGGATGACAGTACCTGCAGTAGTTATTGTTGTGATAGCTTTGACTGTGTGGTTCGCTTGTGCGCGCTGGAGATCGCAACATTCGCAAAGACCTCAACTACCATTGCCGGTGCAGCGGGAGCGGGACACTTTCGCAAGTGCTTTTGTAAGTTTGAACCATATCGATGCCTAACGGCCAAAATGGGATAAGCGACATTTTTTGCGAAATCGACTTATATACATGGTTAGAATCGTCTTTTTTTTCTGCGTCGTTTGGTCTAAGTCTTGTGATTCTACGACATACTTTTTGTCGCTTACGCGGTTTGTAAATTAAGGCCTTCTGCCTAATTTCTTCGTCGTAAACGACAGTTATATTCGCGTTTTTTTTAATTTTGGTAGTTAGATAATAATTGTATTTCAAAACTGATAGTTATGTTATTTGGGCTTTTTATAACATTTTCTTACTTGATCGTTAATCTGTTTGGGCTAAAAATAATGTATGTAGAAAGGTATAATTATGACATTTTACTTGGATTTTTATTTTTCTAAAATTCTGGTTAGGTTATTTTGTCTGTTTCTGTGAAAAATATAATTGTCGTTTATTATATTTAGGCCACATTTCCGACACTTTGTTTGGCGCTTAGTATTATTTTCACTATCGCTGTATCAATACTATCGGAGGCGCTAAACACAAATTGTCTTAACGAATCTCACCTAATATATTGTCGCTTATCCTTTTTTTACCTCCCGATATTCGAAGGAGTGTGGTGGTTATATAAAAAGGTAAAACTAAAATTTATCATTACACCAATTCAATGTTACGGTAACTGTCGGACATCTTGTACAACAAAAACTAAAACCGTCGCTTATATATTTCTTTTTTTTCGAAACAAACACAATTGTGCGGCACAAGCACCACGTATACAAGCGAACCATATTGGCGCGCAACGTTTCGACCCTACTTCGAGAATGTAAAAGGTAAGTTTCTAGATTTCATAATATTATTAATGATCTATGTGTAAGTAATTATTTAAGTATGAATGGTTCCTCGATTGTCAGAGGGAATGGCAACTTAAATTATAAAGTTTTTAAATGTTATTATAGTGGTCGGTAGGTACTTATGGCGAGGTGTCTCTACATCTATACAAATTATTATGTTTCAGAACACCGTTATGGCTCAAAAACAACAACAGATGAGGTAACAACATACACTTTCATCTTGTCTACATGTTCATAACAATAATATACAATACGTATCTTTGTTTCTAAATATCCATAAATATGAGCATTTTTATTTGTAACGAAAAAAGTAGTACTGATAAGAAATATATAATTAACTTTTTAGGGTTCCTTCCTTGAGGCAGCCAAAGGGGTTCTATTAAAAATGTGTTGTCTGTTCGTCAGACTGTCTATCTGTCACACTAGGCCAGTTATTGTTGTTTCCTGTTTGTTTTAACTGTAACTAGTGGCTTAATTCCCGTACAGTACCTACAATTACTTTGGCGTTTAATATATTAGTACAGATTCACCATAAACAATAAATATATTTTTATAACTCTTAGTTTCCTTTTTTTTTCTTATAATGAAGCAAGGCTGTAATCATGGATTATCAAAATGTGTCTATAGACAAACCACCACCAACACCGTCCACTACAGATTAAACCCAACCCATGCATAGGCAATAATTGTGAAAATTATTGTGATTCGATTATTTTTGGAGTCTATTAACGACATGGCGGAAAGATTGGCTGGTATCTATGACGTAAAAAATAGCTATTAAACGAAAGAGAACCAAAGATTCTGATAACAAACGATATTACCTATACTTACAAATACTCAATAACGGAAGGTGAGGGAAAGCGATCAGTGTGTTTACAATTTCTGGCTGCTACTTTGGATTTTAGTTTAAAATTCATTCAATATACCGTACAAAACTCTGAAACTGGACTATCTAAAGAAGATAACCGTGGCAGACGTGAACCGCATAACAAAACTAAAGAATCAACAATAAAATCAGTAATTAATTTCATTAAAAGTCTTCCAGCTGTATCTTCACACCACTGTCGTAAAGATTCTAGTCGTGTTTACCTCTCAAGTGAATATAAAAAATTATCATATTTGTACAAAATTTATAAGAAGAGTTATGTAGAGAAAGGATAAACATAGAAAGCGATCGGATGTTCTGGTCTATATTCAACGAGAAGTTTAACATTGGTTTTCATATCCCTAAAAAGGATAAGTGCATCAAATGCCTTAAATCAGAACAAAGTAAAGATAACCCTGAAATAGAAGAAAAAAGAAACCAACATGAAAAACAAAATCTTAAAGTTATAAAAGATTCAAGGTTCATCAAAACATACACAAAAATTACCCTAGTGCACTATGTGCTAGCTTTGATCTCCAAAATGTATTAAATACCCTATATGTGGACAGCATGCTATTATTTTATACCCTTAATTTGGCTGTATATAATTTGTGTATATACGAGAATGGCACGCGTAAGGTGTATTAAAAGAAAAAGAGGAGCCAACGAAATTGCAACAAATACATTAACATTGTTGATAAATATGGCACAGTAAAGAATTTGTTACTATACTGTGACTGTTGCTCAGGTCAGAATAAAAATCGAATAATCATGGCAATGTTACACACAACTTTACAAACATGCCAAAATATTAAAACAATCCAGATAAACTTCTTGTTAACCGGGCATACCTATATACTAGTAGATTCTGTTCAGGCAATAACAGAAAGAAATAAAAAAAAAATATTTTCGCACCTTCACAATGGTGTACAAGTGGAGTTGCTGAACTTTAAACATTTTAATAGGTGGGATGCAATCAGCGAAAGTAAAATGCGTGTTGTGACATTTAAAAATAAACAAGGGTTCTGAAATTGTTGTTAAAAACTCCATGAATGAAAATGCAAAATCATATTCTATCGAAGTTCAGTCAAATAAAAAATTAGTCCCCCAGCATGTTATAAATCTCTACTAGCTTTATCAAAAGCAAAACACGATGATTTACTCAAACTTTGTCGAGATATGGTGATTCCTTAAATATTTCTTAATTAATATTACAGTCTTACAATCGTTAATTATGTCAAGGATGCTCCTCTTCCAGAATCTGATGCAGTTTTTGGTGATTGTTTTTCCAGTTTCAATTTTTTTTTTTGATAAATATCGATTTATTGAGTAGTACTTTTTTTTTAAGAATTTCCTATTAGGAATATGTAGGATTACTGTTTTTTGGGATTTGTAATGTGTAGTGGTAATTTTAAGGATACCCATCATAAGACTACATTGTTGTTTACTTGTATTTTGTATTTGTGTCTTAATTTTTTTGCATTATTTTTCAATATTATTAGTGTTTATTTAGGTAATGTTGGTAAGATTTTGAAACTAAAATAATTCTAACTTGAATTGATTACTGATAGGTACATAATTGTAACTAAATATCGTGCCTTTACTAATATTTTTATTCTTCTATATATATTATATATCTATATCGTAACTTAAATTATTGAAGCTATGATTTGTTTAATTGTAATCTCTAATAAAGCCTGATCTAAAAAAAATATCCTAAGGCTCTAGATACCTATTTAATCATTTGTAAGAATTGGCTGAATATATCTTTACGAAATTGTTGACTTACTACAATTTCCTCGTCCGTCTGTCATTAACCAATAACCTATAATATCAAATTGCTCCTACTTGACGTACCAAAATCTCACAATTATGTTATTTGTCTTCAATTTAAATAAAACTAAAGGTGCAGTTAAATCATTTGAGCTGGAAGTGAATTAATTAGTTGCTTTCATTTATGACGTTCTTCCTGTTAGTAAAATCAGGGCCATTTAAGGCTAAGCGACAGTAAATGGTGTTAGCAGGATGATTTATATACAATTAAACATGCCATTATGTAGAGAAATAATTAAAAGCTATATGGCTAAATTTTCTAGCTTTCGGAAGCTATAACAGAATTTATATGAATTTTTTTCGCTTATTTTGAACTTTAAACCACTCTCTTGTAAAGTTTGTAAAGTGGCGGTTATTCCCTTTTGGCCGTTAGGCATCGATATATTTTACTGCTTGGAACTAAATAACTTGATTGCTACATACTAATTAGGCTATCTTTTATTTACCAGAGTGGCATTTTTCTCTCATCTATGCTATGAGTATACCGTCTAAAAACAATAATGGAAAAAATTCTGATAACGTTTAAGCCCGCCTAAACAGCGATATTTTTAATTTAATATGTACATAAAATGCGGTTCGGTATTGAATCATTCGTTTTAGTTAATGTATATACGAGTATATGGCGTGGAATTTAAATGTAGAAATATTTCTACTGTTTTGTTGTTACGATATTATTACTAATTTATTCACTACAAAATCAAATGATTTTACTTAAATACTGAATTGGTATTTACGTCCAGAGCTTCGATTCGAATTATCCAAAGTATTGTATCATTAGCGTGGCTCCGTACGCGCTCACACTGCACAAATTTCGAAATCACACTAAATAATATGCACGGCGTGACGTGCAATACACTAGAACAGAGTGAATGTTCGGATCGCGAAATCTAATACCTTGTACCTATATATCGGCGATTTAAACAATTTTATGACTTAAATATGTACCTCGCTATTAATAAAATATAGAGAAATAATTAAAAAAAAATCTATCAAGAATTCCATCCGTTTTCAACTATAATGTAAGAGGCTGCTTCTATTAACATTCTATTTAAGTGAGATGATAGCTGTTTCATTTTGTACATTCTATATTCTAATAAATATTTGCAAGGGTTAGCAAGTGTTGTGCACAACGCTCTCCTTTAAGGAGGAAGCAGTGACGGTGAATGTGTAGTAATCTCGCAGAGTTTGTGTGTTGCGACATCGGAAGCCCTAAAAACTTCATCATAAATACACTTCTGTTTATACGTCACAGCAGATTCCCGAACCGGTATACGAAGAGATTGTCGACAGTCCTCCCGCTCCTGAGCTAAAGCCACTTCAGCACGTACCCGGGATAAGGTTGGATCGAAACACCGGTGTATTGACTATACACGGTAAGTAACAGTATACATACGATGGCTTTGACTTTGATCCTGAACTGGATATTAAGATTGGTAAGTCGGATGTCTAATTAGATGCAGCAGTCGACATGATGTTCTGTTACTACTGTAGTCAATGTCCACCCGTAACATATATAACCCTTCAAGCAGTTCTAACCGAATTCAACCACTAATAGATTGCTTCTCTTAGGAACCGATACCAGGCGTTACAGATCAAAACGCAGTAATACGACGAGCATTGCCATATTTGCAGCAGAATAACTTTCTGTTCTAATGCTTCTACAGTGAAAGATTTTACAGCTTCTAGACTTGATGAGACGTAATGTTAGTATACCATTATGTGGGAGCGAATAACAAACTGTAGAGACAGTTTAGAGCATCGTCATGCCGTGTCCGTGACTGGACAACATATGATCTGTCGAGAGGCCCCACGGAAGTATTTATGCCACGGTTTGCACGTCAAAAAAGCTTGTCATTGGTGGTTTTTTTTTTTTTTTCGAACTGACTACACTGTTAGCCTGAGGGGCCCTGGAGCCTTTACGGCTTTTACAGCTTTACCGGGCTTGGGGGCGAGCGCTTAGGGCACTCAGCCACGAAAGCTAAGCAACAACATCCGAGGGTGCCAAAGTGGCCGGACCTCGGCTCGGACTGTTGCGCGTATGCAATTAAGTCGCGATCTGACTAATTCCCTATCCGTAATTCGATCTAAACTAACTATACATATATACATGTTTCTGCCCCCTGGGAGGAGGGAAGAACCATGTGTATGTGTATTTAGTGGTCTGAAATTTTGTGTCTATTCTAACTAGGCAAAAAAAGAAAAAAAAAAAGGTCCCTTACAGAACCTATGTACCTATGTGTATTGTGCATGTGTGTATAATGCAGTGTCATGTATGGCTGTGAAAGCTAGTGATTGTACAGTCACTTGTATCGCGCGAGCGGCTGCTTGGCTCAAGGGCTCCATGCCGATGGATCGGACCTAGGCTTGAGTTGCCGCATGGGAGGGTGGTCGTGGCGGGTGTGCGGGCGCGAAGTTAACCGTTCGTCCCCTGCGGAGGGAACGGTGGTTTCGCGGGCGTGGGCGCGAGCACGCATTTGTTGCGGGAGCGGACGCGTAGAATTTGTTAGCTTTCTCTATGTCGTCGTCGGGATCGACAAAGAGATTTCGCGGACGGCGTTTGTAACGTTGGACAACGGGTATCGCATGGTTAGGCGTGTAGTTCACAAAGGACTTTACAAGCGGGTTTGGATGGTTCGAAACGCTATCGAAGTATCTCCTAGCGAGATACTTCACATAGGCTTCTAACGAGGGAAGCCTCATGTCCCTGTGTAGGTCCATGTTCCTAACGAAGGCTGGAGGGTCAAGCAGGCGACGGAGGAATCGATTTTGCACTCTTTGCAAGCGGGCAAAGTTGTGTTTGGACATATGTGCGAACGCGGCGCAACTATATGTCAAGATCGGACGGACGCACATCTTGTACAGTGTAAGCTTATGTCTTATGGACATTTTGCTTACCGAACTGAGCAAGGGTCGTAAACGGGAAAGGACCCAAATGGCCCTATTCCGGACTCTAGTGACGTGTGGGTTGAAGTTAAGCTTCGAGTCAAGGATGACACCCAGATATTTTGTCTTGGTGGCCCAAGAGATATTTCTACCGAATAATGTTAGAGGTCCTACCGTGCGTGGTAATCTGCATGTAGTCGGTTCAAACATAATCGCGGCGCTCTTAACCGGATTAATAGCTATACACCACGTTCGAAACCACTCTCCGAGAGTGGTTACGGCGCGTTGTATTTTGTGAGCGAGAAAAGATCTGTTCCTATTTGACGCGTATATGACTGTGTCGTCAGCGTAGAGCGCTACCTCGACCTCGGGGGGTTTCGGGAGGTCGCTGACGTACAAATTGAATAAGCAAGGTGCCAGAATGGAGCCTTGCGGGACGCCTGAACGAATGGGACGTACGGTGGAGAGTACTCCTTCCACTCAAGGTGCGGCCGCTTAGGTAATCGTGGACTAAATGTACTAACCTATCCGGGACTTCTAAATGGTGAAGCTTGTGGACCAGTCCGGCGTGCCAGACCTTATCGAAGGCCTTGGCTACGTCGAAAAAGACCGCAAGCGTGCGGGCGGGAGCGATATTGCTCTTGGCGAAGTTACTCGTGATGTGCTCCGTGAGGCGGTGCACTTGATGTGTACACGAGTGACGGGCGCGAAAACCGAATTGTTCGGGCGGGTATAAATTCTTGTCGTCTATAACGACCTTGAGACGGTTCAGAAGGATCCGCTCATACAGTTTCCCTAGAGTGTTTAGGAGACTGATCGGGCGATAGCTATCGGGAAGCGAAGCTTTTTTGCCGGGCTTGCGAATACCTATAACTATAGCTTTTTTCCAGACGGCTGGAAAATAGCAGTGGGGTATGGCTGCATTGAAGATGCAGACCAAAAGAGCTATGAGGTGATCAGGAAGAAGTTTGAGTACTTCATTCCTGATACCATCTGGACCGGGAGATTTCCTAGGCTTAAGGCCTTTAATGATAGAACAGACCTCATCTGGCGTGACCGGGGTTAACGTTTCCGCGGGGGGAATCAACGTGAGTTCCTGAACGGTGGTCTCGATAGTTTCGATGTGGGCAGTGTCTACGTTGTCGCAGTTTGGGGAGCACTGGCTCTCCAAGCTTGCGGCAAGGCATTCTGCCTTATCGTCGCTATCGAACGCGAGTGGAAGATCGGGGCCCCTTTCGAGGGGCGGCATCTGGGCGGAAGCTTCTAACTTCAGAGAGCGGGCGAGGTTCCAGTAAGCCAGATGGGACGGCTTGAGACCCTCTAAGAGGTTATCCCACCGGTGACCTCTGTACTCTCCGATGCGAGTTCTGACCTCTCTCTGAAGTTGTCGTAACCTACGGGTGTTATCCCTCGTCGGATAGGAGTCATGTGCACGTGTCGCGGCGTTCTTTTCCGTGATTAACGCTCGTAAGCCGGGGGGGAGTATAAAACGGCGTTCGTTTGCCGCTTGCACCTCTCTCGAGGCCTCCCTTACACCGGTTTGGAGGTAGTCGATCAGGGAATCGATGGCTAAATCGGCGTCTGCAGTTGACTCCAATACGTCGGGGATCCTAGCTAGGTTGGACGGGGTCGCGTTATCGGATAAGTAGCGATTTAAGATCGCGTAGTCAACTATTTTGACTTTTGGCGGACTGGGGTCGAACGGTTGCCCGAGTTGTAAGATAACCGGGCGGTGGTCGGAGTCTAGTTCGTGTACGACTTCTATAAGTCGTAACCGAAGTGAGACACCTTTGAGGAGGGCTATGTCAAGTACTGTCGGTTGACAGTTGTCTTGAAAGTGCGTGGGCTCTAGCGGTGCTATGACGTCAAAGCCGAGCACGTCGCATAGTAGTTCTAGTATAACCCCGTTACGGGTGTTGCGCGGGTTGTTGAAAAGGGTGTGACCGCTATTGAGGTCGCCTGCTATTATGACTGATTGATCGAGTGAAAAAAGCGCCTCCAGATCGGACTGAAGGAGTCTTTTATTCGGGGAGAGATATGCAGAGACAAGCGTGATTGACGGATGGCCAGTCATGCCTATTCTACAGACGGACACTTCCATATTGGTAAGTGCGGGAGGGTCTATTGGCATGCAATAGAGGGAACGCTTGTAGTAGATGAGCGTGCCGCCTCCTAGGGTGGCACGGTCATTTCTGACTATATTGTAATTTGCTATCTTAGGGTCGCGCCTACTGGGTTTTAGAAGTGTTTCTTGTACTAGAACCACGTCTATCTCCCGTTCCCTAAGAAAGGTGGATACTAAGTCCCGTTGTGGAAAGAGGTTTCGCGCGTTAAAAAAAGATATATTGAGGCTTCTAGGCTTAATGCGTGCCATTGATAACCGATATCTATTTCCCGGCACGGGCCAGGCGCATTAGCGTCGCTGTCATCAGGGGGAAACGCCTGATGGATTCGCCGGGACCGTACTCAGCGACGCACTGTTCGTACGCCAGTACTTCTGAGGGTCATGCTCGCGGAAGAGCATGACCATGTAGTCAACGCCGCGGCGCGTGTTGACGGGCAGGGGGGCCTGAGCCTTAGGAGGCTGAGGGCGGGGAGTGGAGACCCATGCTGCTTGAGGGGCTCGCATGGCCGGAGGGGGTGCGCGGGGCGCGGGGGCGGCTGCCACCGGGGCGCTGGAGGCGCCCGGGAGGCTGGGGAAAGCCTCTGGCGTGAGCAGGGGCTTTGGCTGTCCTACGGCGGGACGTGTCCTCTGAGGAGGGGTGTGTCGCGTAGGGCGCATGGGTCGCGTAGGGCGCGTGGGGCGCGGGGCACGGGGACAGCCGCGATAGTTCGCGGGGTGACCCTCGTTGCCGCATAGCACGCAGCTCGGAGGGGTAGACGACTCACGAGTGCGCGAGCACTCGCTCGTCGCGTGGTCCCCGAGGCACTTAACGCACCTGGGACGGAGATGGCAGTTGCGTGCCGAATGACCGTACAACTGGCAGTTGTGACACTGCGGAGGACTGCGGTTCTTGTGTGGGGGCTCTACGGCTATTCCGGAGAGCTCACACACTTTCCTAACGTTAAAAATGGCTCTGCCCTCGGGGGTCAGTTCCAAGATGACTAAGACCATGTCGAGAGGTCTGTTTTTTGATTGTCCGCCGTGCATTCTGTGCACTTCGCGGACAGGGAAGGCCTTGGATAAGAGGTCAGTTTTGACCTCCTCGGGTGTGATTTCCACCGGGATGCGGCGGATTACAACCCGGAGTTGACGTTCTTCCTCCAGGGAGTACGTGAAATATTCTAGGTTGCTGTCTCGGAGCAACCTGGTAAATTGACGGTGTTCGTCCGAGGTGGAAACTTGGACGCGGATACCGTTGGCCGTGTTACTGGCCTGGGTGTAGTGGATGCGGAGTTCTCTCAGTTTCTCTGAGAGTTTTGTCCAGACCGATTTGTTCTGGACCGTGACGGGGGGCGGGCGACGCGCCTTTCTGCCGGCAAAGGTACCGGCAGGCGCTGAGGGCGCTGCGGAGCGGGGGGCATGGCTATCCAGCCCGGTTCGCTGCGCTTTTTGGGGTCTCGACTGAGTCTCCGGAGACTCTGGGCGCGAACGCGAGGCCCGTATGGCGGGCTTGTTTTTTTGTACGAGGGTGAAGCCCTCGTTGTCTGTGCGTATTGCCGTGTCCATTTCGTTGGACTCCGGTTCGGGGTCCGGGCTAGCGGGAGAGTAGCTGTCGTTTGTTGCTACAAGCGACGGTGTCTCCGCTTCGGGAACTAATGTTGCGAACGAGTTTGATGTTTGCAGCGCAGAGGGCGCTGGGATCGCGGCTTGTTTGCCGGGTGGTGAGCGCGAGCGCGACGTTGGCCTTTTATACGGCGTCTTGTTAAGTGCTCGCGGTGCCGTTGAGCGGGACCGCGAGCCGGATTTTTTCGCGGCGGGGGTATGGGAGGTCCCGGGGACCTGTTCGGACGCGGGTGCGGGATGCGGGGCCCCGGCTATCATCGTGAACTTCGCGAGAAGATCATGGTCCTTGAGGAATTTGAAAACGATTTCATTGAACCTAACTTGGTCTAAGTTTGCCATTCCGGCGGTGGCGGTTGGGCGGGCGGGGGTGAAGTTAAACCTCCCTGCCGGAGAGGCAGGGGGGTGCGCCGAGTGAATTTAAACGGCTATCCCGAGCCGTGTAAAGGGACCTGCGGGTCACGGTGTAATGACTCGCAGGAAAAGAACCTACCGGGCCCTACGTGGAGGTCCCTATCAAGCCCGAGGCAGAGAACGCAGCCGGTATAAATACCTAGCTACGCCCAAACAGACACTCGGGGATGGATGTGTAGCAGGATCGGAAGGGTGGGAAGGAGACACTCAGGGCTTGACTATGACTCTATCAAGGGCCAAGGTTCCTGAGCCCGACCAAGTACTATCGTTTGCCTCTGAAGGAGGCAACCGAGGGGCGCTTGGGTCACGCACCCACTTGCCTTCTGTTGACACCGAGAGGTTTCCGGCAAGCGACCACTAAAGTGTGGATTTCGTCGAATAGAAACAAATTGCTCTTAAAAGAGCAGTTTATGTTTGTGTAGCGTACTAAAAGTACGCGACACAATGGGTGCGAGCGAGACGGCGATACGCAGGTGCGGCGCAGGTGCGATGCAGGTGTGCAGCAAAGCCGGTCGGTCGTAAAACTTCACAAAGGCGGCAGAGAGCGGTCGTAAACACGTCCGTTCCCGCCGGCGGTCGTGATCGGTCTCCGTCATTGGTGGGATAGCGCATTACTCAACTACACAACTGTACCGAAAGTTAATATAAAAATCAAATTTTAAATACCTTTCACAATTAATTTTCGTGTAGTAAATGTTCATATTAATGTTACGTTTTGAGTAGGAGGAAAATAAAATAGAAAAAGAACACCTTTCTCGAAATCTCAAGAATCGTCTGGAATATGCCCAAAATATCGTGTATTTATTTATCATAGTGCATAGTGTAGGTTCCTTTACGTACACATACAAAGTCTTATTGCTTCAACTGTCAACAAACAATAGGCTATAAATCAAACGTTCACTCCTTTTAAAGCCATGACGTAAGTTGTTTACAACCTGTTGAGAGTTCAAGGACCTTCTAGAGATTTCGGAATCATCTAATTTTGATGTATAAGCGAGCAGTGTCGTGAGTCACGGCAGTTCTATTTTTAAAAGCGAAGTGGAAACAATTAGCGAAATAAATAAGACCTATAAGAGGAACCTACAGGCTGATTCATACATACAGGTGATTCTGCAAGTATATTCGTTGAGCGATTTGTGAGTTTGTTTTGTTTTCTTTTAATTTGTATTTAATTAAGTACGAATAAATTGTTTTCGTGAAACACTACGGCATTTTACTACCCACGGGCGTGGGTAGAACATTCATATTGAATAGTAATTATTTAATAATGTATTACAGAGTGTTTAATTTAATTACAGAAAAATGTTTCAAGAGGGTGAGTATAAAGAAATGAAATGCACTTTGATGACATTAGAGCTGCGCGTCGGAAGAACACTTCTCGTAAATGTGCCGCAACATGGAGTAATTTTTTTATGTGTACTTTTATCATATTATAAAGACAGACTAGATGAGAGACCGGGCTTCGCTCGATATTGTACGTTTAATAATAAGGTAATTGTTAACAAACATTTCTATGACAACTAAAATATAATCAAATAGGAAAATATGAAAATTATAGTCTTAAATGTATAGTTGTGCGGTCATGGGGACAAAGTATAACTACCCGTTTCCACGGAAACGCTGTGAAAGCGTAGTAAGCATGATAATTCTTGTTAAACGTCCATATAAGGCATGAGAACAATAGATAATAGATCAGTTTATATATAGGTTTGGGGAGTAACAGCTTTCAGGCTGGGCATCCCAATCTGTCCTCACACTCTTATATTAAATATTGATTTCATTTAATCTTTATATTTGAAACTAGCTGTGCCCGCGGCTCCGCTGGCATAGACTACAGAATTATTGTTGATGATTGATAAGGACCAAATATCTACTTAATAAAACAAACAAAAAAAAATGATCAAAATCTATCGAATAGGTTTTGCGTGATGCGCGCACAACGGCAAATGGCATTCATTATATATATAGATTAGAGTTACAATTAGTTTTTTTTTATTAATACATCGCTCCCGTAAACTGTATACAAGTACAAGTGTACAAGAATTGCTCGCTTGTAGCCTGTAGGTATGCACATGTATTCTTTGTTTTCGTATACTGGCAACACTTAAAGAATTATCTAACTATTGGTAGTTTTAGCGGGAACTTTTTCATTTGAGCGCACAAATTCACTTACGGCCATTTCATTTCAAACTATGCAAGTTTTTATTATAGTAACTAAATAGTTGATTTACTGTCTATATAAGAAATTTAACACCCAGACACAACTGAGAATAATTATGTTCATCATATAAAAGTCATGAAGTGCGGGGATCAAACCTGCGATCTTATAGGCTCAATAGTTATAGGACTTACTAGCACTGCGCCTCGACGTTTGTCATGTAGTACTTTATTTTTGTTCCATAAACTTATATCATTTGCCTCTATTTTATGTAATTTTTGGGGCATTTTACGTGATGTAGTTTGGTTATTCTGTACAAGGGAAGTTGAATGCAAATACTAGGTAGGAACATGTAATTTAAATACCACAATAACTCCCTGAACGGATTTAACAAGGGAGCCCTCAATTTGGTATAAATATGTTTGAAGATTACAGGAACAATTAGAAAAATATTATATTCATGTAAAAAGAAGAAAATAACTTTTCTTGGATTATTCTCATTTTGCTAAAGACATCCAATTGAATTAGTGTATTATGTGGTCAATAATTTTAGATTATAGAAGATAATTAGTTTTTAATACTAAATTAATATATGTTGTTACAAATATACTCGTATACAGTAATGTCCCGATCTACGCTAATTCAGAGTTACGCGATATTTAAACTTGCCGTTTGGAGTAATACTTCGTTCAACGGATAAGCATTGGCATACAACGGGACAATGTGATCAGTATTCTGGATAATTTTCTTTCTATCGGCGATTTGTATGGCATCTACTATTTAGTTTTTGATTATTATTATTTGATTACTAATTTTAAGATTGTAGACATCTACATCATAAATGGAGTGAAGCAATAATTATAAAGTAGATCTAAGAGCAATAATAACTGATATAACTGAGATAAGTATTGTATAAGTTAAGTTAATATAAGATAGACTAAGAAGAAATAAAAGAGAATTTTTCATTGAGTCTGCATTTTACTACAATCACCTGATTTCAAGTCACGGTGTATCCATAGGTGGTAACAAGCTAAGGTCTATAAAGTACCCACTGGATCTGATCCAGTAGCAATAGCTACATGACATAAAACTTCACCTGAGGATATGTCAGTATCCAAAAATGAACCTCATGTTGCTTTCATGATTTTATGCATATAGAGTGGTTTTGGTCACAAATATCACGCGCTGTCAAGAGCACAGACTTTATTCCCGACAGAGTTAACACACGAGTTGTCAACGCTTAAGGACACGTTTCAGACAGTGAAATCCTTGTGAGGAAAACTATTTGCAGTGTAGTCTCGCAAAGTTTGCTACACAGAACTTATCAAGTTCCCATGAAGCGATTGGTTTCTAAGGAAGCATGTGATTCTACAGAGAAATTATTTCATAATACTGTACTGTTATTGTAAAAAGCTGAGAGGTGATTTGCAAATAGGTTAGCAATATCAGGTTCGGCGATATTCTGGACAGAAACAAGGAGATGTTAGCCTGATTACTTCTGAAAATGTTACACAACGCAACATTCAATCTTTATATATATATACATATATATTTCAGAACACATTTATTAATAATAAAATCATCATCATTACATAGTATAAAACAAAGTCGCTATAATCTGTCCGTCCCTATGTATGCTTAAATCTTTAAAACTATACATAATACATACATAATATTGTAGAGAAACACTGGTAAATTTAGAGGTTTCTAAGTGATGTCGCAAATAAATTCATTTTTTGCGCTTACATTGCAAACGCTGGCTGAACCCCACGAGATAAATCAAAATAGTGTACTACATTGTTGTACACCTTAAAAGGGTCAACAAAAAAGTCCGCGATGGTATATGTCTATCTCTTAAGGATAACCCACAATAATCATTTTTTATGGCTTATTTACGAAGTGATTTTAAGCAATACAGCATTAATCCTTATCCAATTAAGTACCTTAAATACATTGTCCATTTAATATAAATCAATATAGCCCTTTACATCATCTAATTTAAATGAATATTCCCGAAGATATTACAGATTTAAATTGTAGGGAAGTGCGGCGGTACCGGCCCTATATATGGTATATATAGTCAATTATATGCCGCTCTTTCAAGAGTAACCTCTAAACAAAACTTTTTTGTATTGTCTAATGACAAAAAAGCTGTAAATGTTGTTTATAATGACATTCTGTAGTAGGTAGATACATTTAGTATCAGCATTGCACCCGTGCGAAGCCGGGGCGGGTCGCTACTTAATAATAAAATCAAACTTTATATCACCACGGCCTCATGAAGCTTACAAGTTTAATGTATATCTAGTTCTAATTTTATAATTTTAATTAATTAGTGTGATTAAAGGTTTTGTGGAACAACATGGTGAATTTGCTTTAAATGAATCTACATTTTAGGTAGCGTTTACTTAGTTGTTTTAATTAAAGCCATTATCATATTGGTTATGAGTATGTTATGAATAATTAAAATAAAATTTTCCTTCCTCAGTTAATATATATTTATTACTATATGGAAGTACTATACACCTACCTGTTCTTATCCTACAATGTTCATGTATACGATATATTTTTTATCATAGTAGCTCGGCAAATTTACGGTACTGTCCTTAATTGTAAGCACAGTACAATCCAAATACAACAGCGATCACTGAGATCTAAATCAACAACTGATGCTTGTGTAACGCTGTTTAGTCATATATTTAGGACCTGAAGGAGTTGTACGATGCAATCGCGTTTTATGACCTCTCAAAGACCTATGACTGCGTTGATCATTCTTATACTTTAGCTAATACACTATGGTGTTTTTGGAATTTCTCTCGACCTTCTCCTAGTCTCTTATTTGACAGTCCCTTATCAGAAAGTAAGAATAAATAAGACAGCATCCTCGGAATCATTACGGCGTGCATCAGGGATTGATTTTGTGACCGTTTTGTTTCCAGTATTTATTATAATAATTTATGTACCTCTAATGGTTGAGAACAGTGCTGAAAGGGTTTTTCGCAGACAACAATTTACTTATATTCAAAGTGAAAAGAATAGATTCAGAGGTTAGGCAATTACATAATACTTTAGCTAATGTTTTTGATTGCTTTTCTTGCAATAATTTTCTCATAAATAAAAAAAAAAAACAAAATGTACGAGATTTGCCTTGTCTGATGTTCAACATGTACAATTCTATCAGACGGATATTAAAAAAATGTCACTGTAAATTATAAAACTGAAAGTAGATCTTTATGCAAGCCGTTCTTAAAGCTAAGCTAGTGCTGCAAGCCGGTGCTTAAAGCCAGGTTGGTGCTGCAAGATGGTGCTTAAGGAAAAGTTGGTGCTGCAAGACGACGCCAAATAAAGTAAAATACCGCTTAATTAATGCCATCTAGCATAAGCTAGATCTGTCTAACTAATAACAAAATATACTTGCTAACAGAAGGCGTGAGAGCGGCAACACTATAATCTTCGTTCATATTAAAATAATAGGTGAGGTTGTAATAAGCCTAATACTGCGTTACGAGCTAAAACAACACATTTTTAAATTTTTCTAGTAATTAGTTTCACATAAAATGCCATGAGAATAAACGAAAAAACGATTCTATGTTTTTTTAAGGTTCGAAATCAAAAGGAACCCTTATAGTTTCGATACGTCCGTCTCTCTGTCCGCGGCTTAGCTCAGATATCAGCAAAGTTTGGTATGGCTATACATATTAATCACGACGACAAAGTGGTAATATAAAGTCGTGAAAAAAATTGTTTAGGGTACTACTCGTAAAGTGGACTTTTTTTTCTCGTCTATCACATGCTGTGGGATATCGTTGGACAGGTCGTTTAAAAATATTGTGGGTCCGTGAAAATCATCTTTCGATGCACGGATCCGTTTGCTAAATATGAAGTTTTAAAATGATAATTTTTATTAGAGTCAAGTACCCCCCCCCCACCCTCCCCCCCGCTCCCGCCATTTAAATGGTTGTTTTTGTATATATGAAAAATCTCATGGTAGTAATATATATAATGAAGTTAAAAGGAAAACTATCAGAGGTAAGCAGGCATTACAAGGTAACGAGTAATAGTCAATCTATAGACCTATACTAATATGATAAAGCGGAAGAGTTTCTTTGTTTGATTGTTTGTTTGTTTAAACACGCTAATCTCTAGATCTACCAGTCTAATTCGAAATTTTTTTTGTCTATGATAGTAAGATTCATTAGGAATAGTACAGGCTATGCCTCAAAGCTATCCTTATATATTGATTTTTGTTAAGTAAGTCGGAAGAAATAACGTACGCGAACTGCTTTATCCACGTGCGTTAGCGTAATGGTTAGTGATAAGTAAATACGTACAATGTTCTACAAAAATATTGCTACTCAACAAAAAAGTCTGCAATATTGATTGATATTAATGATTACTGCTCCACTCTTTATGATCGTAGCTTGAAGTTATAAAATATAGCCTTACAGAACAACGAGGCTATTATATGCAAAACTATTTTTTCTAACTTGACTGGTAGTTCCTTTATACTATTAGTATAGATAGTTCCGAAAACCGCTCAGCTAGTCGCTCTGCTCAATCACCAATAACGTACCTATATAATAATATAATACTTGCTCTATTTCCTCAATCATTATTACATAGAACATAGTTCCGAAATGAATTTCAAGTGTTTTACGTTAAATATTGTGATTTTGTTTATTTGTACGTCTTGCAGGATGTTAGCGAAACCCATCGAGATACGCTACACGAAATCAGATCAATTAAACATGATAATAAATCTAAATAATATACCTAGTGGTGTGAAGGAATATAGAATAAAACATGTTACTTCTAACGGTGAGTATTCTGAAAGCTAATATATTTTATTGCTGACTCATACATTCTCCTCAAACAGTCGCTGTCATCAAACCGCTTCGATGTAAAATACTGATATAATATATATGGGTCGATCGACTATTTTTTCCACACCTTGCTGTCCCTGATTTTTTATTACAAATATGTAATTATTGATAAGTCAAACGTAAAAGTTTACAATTGTATATAAGATAATTAAGCACAACGGTAAACTTAATTACTTTCTCAAAAATCTTTTTTTTCTATCAAGTTTCATACTAGTTTCATATAAAATATCCTTCATAGTTCGCTCATTGATCAAATCAAATAGCGCGTACTTCCCCGGTTTCCTGGAACACATTTCCATCCATTTTCCAAAATCACTCCCACAAAAAATATCCAGCAATCGAGTGGAAAGATGTTACACATAAAAAAACTTATTTGTGTCCCTTACAAAATGCGTATACTGAGTTACCTTCAAGCCTTTTGTCGGAAAACACATAGAAATCCTTTTTCGCAGTAAGTAGCTTACATTGTGATTGCCTGTAATCGCATGGGCTCGAAGGTTTAAAAATTTATTTAAAAAAAATCCAACCTCTCCTAAGTTTCCGTATGTTGATTTACCTATGGGACCTCTTCCTATAACAATATTATCATATATTGTCAAGAGATAGAGAATTTCAGTTCGCATTTAGTGTGGCTCGTCTACAACACGCAATGTCAACCGAATAAAAACAAGGAAAATATTAGCAACCTATAATTGATCAGCCCCAGTTATAACTGCGGTCGTTTTTGATGTTGTATAGAAATAGTTATTGGTTGCAATGACCACTTAGGACTCCACCTCATCGAAGTAGTAAACCACAGTCAGACAGCAACACAGTCCAAAATGAAGCAGTGCGAGCACCGATGCTTTACGGCAGATATAGGTATCGCGGTGATGCTTCTGCAATCGAATTTTAGAGATGATTCACCACACTACTTGGTCCGCACTTGCGCAGAATCTGTAATAAGATTAGTATCTACCGATATACCATTTGATCTCGACGCAGGTAGAAAGGCTAACATACTTGTATTCACAATGACCATTGAAATGGAAAGAAGGAATAAAGTGAATCACTTCTAGAGATATTTGTGCTAGTTGACCGTTTTATTAGTAGTACCGTGATTTAGACTCAGTATGACCAATAAAAGTTTTTTAGGTAATGGTGTTAGATTTTATAATTAGATCCCGAAGCATATTACTAAATTGCCGGTCAATAAGTTCAAGGACCATGGCAAACTGGTTTTACTGCCATTACGTGAATAATAGTGGTCTCTGAACGGACTCTCCCTCTGTACATTCAAGAAATTATTAATATGGCTATTAAGTGTAAAGAATATTTGTACAATTAAACAAAAAAAAAAAGCCGATCGAATTTCTTGCCGGTTCTTCTCGATGATTGGGACGTTTTTCAAACCGGTTGTAGTGTTTTAACGTTCGTAATTGCCTTCTTAGGGCTCAAATATTGAATTCAATAAAGTATTTTTGACTTTGATGTTGTCTTTGAGACGGAAATACCAAGTCTATTGCATATTCTAAGGCACTTGGATGATAATCCCTTTCAAATGTAATTTAATATACAAAATATTATCAGAGGAAGTATGGAAATAGCAGAATTGACTGACAAGTTGAGGAGTAATATGATTAGCGTGTTATTTTTTTATAGTATGTTTTTTAATAGTAGCACGTCATAGTGACTGCTCTGTACTTGATGGTAAGCCTGTGCTTACAATACAGAAATAACTGCGACCATTGAGAGATCGGTAATCCATCAGCAGGCGTCAGTGTCATGTCGATCTGAAAGCCAAATATCGGCATTGAAAATGCACTGGCTGTTTCTGAAACGCCGCTTACAAAAACATGTATGGGCATGAGGAGGGATAATAGTCGTATAACTAGAAGAGTGAAGTATGAAGGTGGACGGATAAACTAGTAGTGAAAGATCGAAGAAGGTATGGAAGCTTTATGTGAGGAATATGATATGTTTATAAAAGGTGTGAATTCTGAGATGGCAGTTGATAGAGAAGAGTGGAAATGGTACTGTCTTGTATACTTTGTAGCTACTTAATTCCACAAATTATAAAAAAGTAAATGAAGATGAATTACATTGCATGCTGGGCATTAGCCAATATACTTTAAAAACTTGGCGAAGCATTTATCAAATATGCGTATCTTTTATTTAGTTCAAGATTATTAAGTTATCTCTAGAACTACCAGTAAGATTAAAATGCATTTTATAGCATAATTATTGTGGAAGGTTATAGGATGGATAACTTCAAGCTACAACTCTAAGGAGTGAATTAGTAATAATTACAGTCAGGCAATTTGGCAAGTTTGTAAGCCAGTACGGGAAGTGAGTACAATGATAGGATACACGGGTGCGTAGACAACGATGCCGTTGAGAATTTAACACGGTTTAAATTTAGTACTTTATGATGTTCCATTTATTGATTCAACAGATGCAACGGTCGCACAACGCGGCAAAGTGAATGGGACATTTCGGAATTTTGTTGTGAACACTGTCATGGAAAATGGTCAGTATATAGTGGAATTACTGAAATCTGATGGCACTCTTTGCACTTCGAGAGATGTATTCCATTTGATTCCTGATGATACCAGCAAGACATTAACAGGTAATTTAAACAGGACATTAGCAGGTAACATTAGGATATATTTCAATAAACAAACTTGGCCTACAACACCATTGATAGGCCAAACATATAATTTTCACGAGAGGTAGTGCAGAGAGAAATCTTTTTGGAAATTACTCTTTACTTGGAGCAGTCCGACTAGTGGAATACCTCCACCCTATCGAAGGTAGTAGCTAAATAACCTTATATTGTATTCCTGCAATGAGTTAGGTTTCCAGAGCTCCTTGGGAAAGGAGGGTTCAAGGTTGGCAACAGGCTAGTGTGATACTTTGGTGTTACAAGCATCCATAGGCTACGGCATCGCTTACAATCAAGCCAACCTTCCACTTGTTTGACACTTTAGTAGTATATAAAAAATATTACTATAATAAAAGACTGTTTTTCTTTCAGAAATGAAAAAACACGAATGTTTGAGCGAAAACTATGCTTGTTATATTCAAATCGACTGTCGACAACTTTGCGATTGTAAGTTATCATTTTTAAATCTGACATCAATTCGTCAATTACATTGGACTGTAAAGCTTTCAAATGTCATGCCGTAGCGAGACACTCTGATTAATTTCTCAAAATGTGTTAGGTGGTAAACAATTCAGTCGTGCAAGTAAGTAGCTATGTAAGTATACGTAGATGCTAGAAACGCATGCTGTGGCTTCTACAGGATACTGTTTCATTAGGGTTAGGTTCAGTGTAGTATTAACTGTCAGTTAGTTCGACACGGCGTTCGTGCCCGATGTCGCGGCGACGTTATCGATACAGATATGCGAAAACTATATTGAGTCCAAGAGGAAAACTAGGTTTCGTAACGTGATCCACAAACATCAAAGATGTCTCCTCTTAGAGCAGCTTGAGCAGTAATTGTCAACTGCTTAAGTGGACACTGCTAACAACTCAATCAGTCGTTTTTTACCTTCGGAGCAATTGACAATTCAACTGGTGTTCCAATGTGGATTTTGAGGGAAAAGTACTACTGCTTTTGCTCAAGCATAGACGACTGCTAATAAGAAAAGTCTGGGAATAAGAAAGGAACATTTCGTCATTTGTCTATGCAACTTAGAAGTGCTAATAAAAAAATTTAGGCAGTAAATCAAAAACAAAATATATAGCAGTCGCGACGTCAGACGGAGAGGATAACTGCGCAAGAGCAGTCAACAGCTCGAAAAGTCGGTGTATGTCTAGCAAATGGTTGACTACAGACGAAATTTCACCATGGTGTTGACCATCCAAACGGTCGAGACTGCTCAAGCGGTCTCGTGTATTCCAATGAATAGAAAATTGTAGTTCGTTATGCAGTGGCAGCTTGAAGCTGTCACCCAAAAGCCATTACTGCTTCAAGCTGCCTTTAAATTAATATATTAATAATATAGGATGAGCGCATCGATATGCATCGGTATTAGATAATGTTTTTAAATGGGTCGATTGAAACAAAACGGATATTAAAATCAATTTTGTGTAGTTCTCGCACCTCCGCTTCGCAGATGATCTAATTTCCATTAATGAAACAATGCTTGATCTCCAAGATATATATTTGACAATCACCATGCCTCTCTTAAGGTTGACCTCAAGATGAACATGTCAAAGAGAAAATAATTTCATATCCATATCCATAACAGATACCAATTGAATATTTTTAAGATATCAATATCCAGATCCAAAACATCATATCCTTAACATTCCTGGTAAAAAGGGTCTAATCGTTTAAGACGAATAAATTTTTAAATCTTTCGTGGACGGTTGGATTTTTTTTCGATCTGACTACACAAGCGAAAAGGCCTTGAAGCCTCAGACGGCTTTTACAGCTTCACTGGCTTGCGCCAGGCTTTGGGCGAGCATTTGAGGTTCTCAGCCACGAAAGCGAGGCAACAAGCTCCAAGGGTACCAAAGTGGCCGAACCTCGGCTTGTACTGTTGTCCTAATTGCAAGTAAGGCGCGAACTAGTTATTGCCCTCACCGTAATTCGATCTGAAGTAACTATACATGCTTCTTTCATCTAGGAGGAAGGAAGAAACATGCGTATATGTATTTATTATACTATCAATTTTGGTCTAATCTAGACAAAAAAGTGTCCCTTACAGAACCTATGTACCTGAGTGGTGTGCATGTATGTGCAAATGCAGTGTAATGAGTGTGTGTTAGTAGCTAGTGAATGCAGGTTCACTGTATCACGCGAGTGACTACTTGGCTCAAGAGCTCAATGCCAGAGGAACGGACCTAGGTTTGAGTGGTCGCAGCGTGGGTATGCGGGAGCAAAGTTAACCGCCCATTCCCCTGCGGAGGGAATGGTGGTTTTGCGGGACTGTAGTGGTTGGAAACCAGAGATCTATTCTCTAGTAAAAATAACTGTTATGTGTTCTTCAATTTCCAGATGTCAAAAATATCGATATTTCAGTTTTTGGTCCAGGAGATATTCCAATTATGAAAGTGAGAGGATCCGAGGGTAAGATCTCCTATTTATATATCTTACATTTATATATTCTACAATACTACATACGTATATATGAAGTTTTTACATATGAAGGTTTTCTCCTCCCGCGAAGGCATAAGCGTACGTCACTGTTGGTGTTGTTCCCATTAGAAACCGCAACCTTCAATATTGCCATATACGGAGTTAAGGCTTCGTCGCTGAGAATAGATTCCCACTTGTCTACGCCGTGCACCTGTACATTTTTCTGTGATTCGGCGGGTGGATGGCCGGCACGTCGCATTCGAGTATTTTTTTACTCTCACCCGCACCCTTTTGATTTTTCGCAAGGAACAACAGTACACGGTTGTGTCGCGTCGAGGAAATTCTATAATTATTAATCTATTATATTTGTAACAGTTTTGTAACAATTCAAGATTATAGAGTATTACCAGATTAAGAGGTTTTTCATTACAAAACTTCCAAATGTCCACTATGAGACACGTTCTTATGTCAGGTCACTACCCGCCATTCGGTCAGCATTGATTCTGAACGGTTCTTTTCGGCTCAGAGCTCCCACTTAAACATTTATACTGAAGCATAACGCTGAGTCCAAAAGAACCAGTTTAAGTTAAACATTGAGAGGGGAGCGCTGAATCAGAAAAAGCCAGTTTAATGTAAATACTGAGAGGGGAACGCTGAGTCGAAAGGAACCAGTATAGTATCCATCTTGAATGGGGAGCGCTGAGTCGGAAAGAGTCAGTTTAGTATAAATATTGAGAGGGGAGCGCTGAGTCAAAAAAGCCAGCTTAATTTAAATACTGAGAGGGGAGCGCTGAGTCGGAAAGAGTCAGTTTAGTATAAACATTGAGAGGGGAGCGCTGAGTCAAAAAAGCCAGCTTAATTTAAATACTGAGAGGGGAGCGCTGAGTCGGAAAGAGTCAGTTTAGTATAAACATTGAGAGGGGAGCGCTGAGTCAAAAAAGCCAGCTTAATTTAAATACTGAGAGGGGAGCGCTGAGTCGGAAAGAGTCAGTTTAGTATAAACATTGAGAGGGGAGCGCTGAGTCAAAAAAGCCAGCTTAATTTAAATACTGAGAGGGGAGCGCTGAGTCGGAAAGAGCCAGTGTAGTGTAAATGTTGAGAGGGAAGCGCTGAATTGAAAAGAACCAGTTTAGTATAAATATTGAGAGGGGAGCGCTGAGTCAAAAAAAGCCAGTTTAATTTAAATACTGAGAGGGGAGCGCTGAGTCAAAAAAAGCCAGTTTAATTTAAATACTGAGAGGGGAGCGCTGAGTCGGAAAGAGCCAGTGTAGTGTAAATGTTGAGAGGGAAGCGCTGTATTGAAAAGAACCAGTTTAGTATAAATATTGTGAGGAGAGCGCTGAGTCGGAAAAAGCCAGTTTAGTATAAATATTGAGAGGGGAGCACTGAGTCAGAAAGATCCAGTTTATTATTAATGTTAACAGGGGAGCGCAGAGTCATAAAGTCATTATAAATGTTTAGAGGGTAGGCGCTAAGTCGGAAAGAGCATACCAAACGTACTACTGGTGAAATGCGAAGTCGAGACGTCCCATCAGAACGTTTTTATTCCTGTCCAAACGCGCCATTAGATGTTTCACATCTAAAAAATAGATTCAAAAGTAATTCCTATTCAGTGGGACAAGTACCTAAAAAAATAGTTTTAATACAACAAAGTAAATATTTTTCCAGATATTTCCGTGAAAACTCTATATTACAATAAAAATGACAAGTTCAGGCTGCTCTGTGAACAAACAGGAACTCCTCCTAATAGCAGTCTGACGTGGCGTCACGTTTTTGGTAAGTTATTAACTTCAATAATCTATACTAAAGATGTAGCGTATGGATCTTGAACACCTCATCCCCAAGAAGTTTTGGAAACCCTACTCAATGCAGGTTTAAAGAAATTTGGAGGTCTCGTCTTGGTTCATATGTATTATAGAATGCACTATGCAATTTTCAGTATGTAATATTAGCATTAAACGTCTATTATTCGATTAATTATAATCTCTTAGTCACCGTTAATGTTCGTCATTCCGATTCAAAACATGAACTGACCAGTGAAAAGGGGGTAGAGGAGAAAAGTTCTTTTTTTTCGTTATAGGTTTTGGCGTAGTAGTCACAATCTCACCTGATGTTAAGTGACGATGTGGCCCAAGATGATAACACGCTAAACCTAGTGAAAGACTGGCTCTCAAGTGCAGCTGCCGGAATACACCTATTGGCACTTGCCGATAGATTTTCAACTTGAGGCTGGTAGCTAGCTAGGCGGGCATAAGAAAAAGCCGTACCACCATGCTTTGTTTTCCTCACGATGTTTTCCATCACTGAAAGCTCGGGGTTATTGCAGGGATTCGAAATCACGTCAATCGACGCGAAGTCGTACATACTACCACTGAGAATATACCAGGAAAAAGGTTGGACGATGTAACATTGTTCATTGACCTACGTACATTTTCAGTCTAAAAAGTGCAGGTAATTCACCAGTCGGGCTGCCCCAATTAGAAAAATAAATCTAAATTGATTAATCTGTGCCCTACGTACTGATTACTTTTAATTGATTTTGTTTTAGGAGATCATATAGGCTTCCATGTTAGTGAAAGATTATCGGGACGCACTTTGTTCGTGCTGGAGATAACGCTGCGTAAGTTTAATGACGGCACAACTGTGTACTGCGCCGGTGTGGACCATGAAATAAGCACCAAGATTCAATTCAAACTAAATGAAATAAACGCAGGTTCCTTATACCTTATTATTATAATTTAGATTCTGTCGTGTCTCTGACTAATTGAGTTGTAGGTATTCGTTTCTTTTACTGATGGTCATTAATTCTGCTTCTTTCTGGTACCGCCACACCTCACATGCCGACACCGACCGTGTTATTTATTAACTAAAATAATATACAATTACACATTTTTACACAAAAAATATTCATAAAATGTAATTAAAATGCAATGATATTAAAAAACTAGCTGTGTCCGCGGTTCCGATCTCGTGGACTACAGAATGCTGTCAGTCGAGCGTACGCTCGAATTACACTGCTTCAAAAATACTTACTGGGGGTGATCTTTAGAAGACACTATTAGGTACATTTAAAATTACAAAAATGAAACAACTATTTAACATAAACATATGTATTACTAGCGGTACCCCGCGGTTCCGCATGCGTTTGATACGCGATAATCATTTTCATCCCAGTTTTTTTACTGATATTAATTATTCATATAGCCTATCAATTTTTATGTAATTCGGTTGGGAATTAATAATAAAATCACTTTTTTTACAAATTCTAAAATTTTTATTGATATATAATCCTTATAGCCCATCAATTATTGAATGACATATGCTTACCGTGTATAAAATTTTATCAAAATCGGTTGAAAATTGAAAGAAATATAATTTTCTGTAATTCTTATTTTTACAAATTCTGAAATTATTATTGAAAATTCTTATAGCCGTTCTATCATGGAATGACTTTTACTTCCTGTATAAAGAAAAACATCAAAATCGTTCAACAAGGAATAAAAACTTATATCTTTGTTATTTTTTTTTTAAGATTTCTAAACGCGTCATCGAAAGTTCTTACAGTCAATCAAACTTCCGTTGTTCATACTTTCATGAGAACTGGTCGAGTCATTTTTGAGTTATATTCGGACATACAAACAGATAGACGGACTAATATTTTTTAA
Organism: Saturnia pavonia; assembly: GCA_947532125.1. Taxonomy (NCBI): domain Eukaryota; kingdom Metazoa; phylum Arthropoda; class Insecta; order Lepidoptera; family Saturniidae; genus Saturnia; species Saturnia pavonia. Next base: position 7,327,833 of record OX383922.1, read on the forward strand.
TGGTATATTTGTGATCAGTGTTCTTTATATAGGGATATTAATATAGATATTATATGGCTTTGATATTCTGTTCTATCTTCTTTTGGTTTTTCAGAGATAAATGAAATCAAGAATGTCTATGTAAATGAAAGTAAATCTGTGGTACATGCTTGTACAGAAGGTATGTATATGTATCTTTTAATCACTAAATTCTATAAAAGAAACAGGCTTAGTATAGTTAAAATAAAAAGTAGCGGCTACCTCGTAATAGATGTGTTGGGTGGTAGAATACGATGAATGTGTCCGACTGGATCTCGATCACCATACACCAGGTGTAACACCCGTTCTAGTGGCATGCATATGCGTGTCGCGTCCCTGGATCAGACGTTGTACATTCTATAATCATGCGGGCTGGTAGAGATTTGCACCTGGAAGGATCGCAAGCATCTACATTCTTATTCACCGAAAATTTAAAATTTATTTTTGTAAATTCTGAGGAGGATTTGAACCCACGACTTTTGCTTCTCGTCCGGTTGTTAAACCAATAAGCCTGTTTTATTACGTTGCGAATACTCTCATCAGACACGTTTAATTGTAAGTAATTGTTACAAATTGTTATCCAAACGTTGATCCCTAAAAATGGTAGGATCCGGAATACGATAATAATGTATTTTATCATTGATGCTTGGATATGAATTAATCACAGTCCTGCTTTTCTAATGGTCTATAACTTGACCCTTTTTTATATACCGTTTTTTTACCTAATACAGCTTTGCACCGCTGTTTTTGATCAGATTCTACTCAGAGCTCTTTTAACATATGTATTTTAGTGATAATAAGGAAAATTTTAAACATGATAATTATTCATTTCAGGGCAAAAACTGCTAAGACAAAACCCGAAGGGTCAGATTATGTTTACTGGAAAGAATAGTGCAATGATTCATGAGAGCGACAACGGAAGTATATTCTTCTGTATGATATATACTAAGCAAGGATATATAGATACTTTTATATATAAAGCTATAAGAGAAATATATAATGAATGTCTACGAAGATACTACGACAGCGGTGCAGGGTTTGTGTTTATGAATTATCTTTTACCGAAGACTTCCACTCATTAACGACAAGCAAAGAAACAGCAGCAGCGAAGTTGGAGCGCATACGCACGGAATTGGATGCCGACTCGCGTCTTCTTCTAACTGTACAATTGTAGCAAGACATAATTTTAATAATAGCATTTTCTACTCTTTGTACAAAAGGCCCGATGTCCTTGTTTTTGCTGTCCTTAGTATACTGTGAATTTCTTGCAGCCCTGGCACGGCTTGGCATTGCTAGCAGGCCATTAAAACCAATGCGCTTTAAATAACTTCGTATATTTCTTACTTTACTTATAATATTTGTGGTACTACCTTAATGTTACATCATTTATACTTTAGAATCCTGCTGTGTTCCATTCAGAAGAGTCGGTTGAAAAGAAACCCTTGTATACCCTTCTTGATACCGATCTGGGATAGAATTTCAGTTTTGTTTAATCTGGTTATATGCCCGAAAAGTTAGAGAATGCTCAAATAGTCGATTGTGATCTAATAGTCAAGTGGAACGCTCGAATTCTCGAAAATTAGGAAATATCAGATACCTTGAAAGTCTTGCGGTGGCTCATTTAAACATCTAAACCACCTGTCCAAAATGTAGTATTGCAGATAATTTCCGATGGCTCTTAATTCGATCGCTTATCGTCTGCCTAAGTTTTCTGACTATTCTTTCTCAGACCATATTTGTTTTCGACGTGTGATTTCAGGTTCCTACAATATATGGATCATATGGTCTACAATAGTTGTCGTAGCTACGATGATTTTGACTATGAGTTTCGCTTGTTGCCGCCGGAAATCGCAACATCCTCAACTACCGTTACCGGAGCAAAATGAGCTGGATACTTTGGAACTGAGTACTGAGGAACTCAGTACTTCTGTAAGTTTGTACTCATGATGTATCAGTTATGGGCGTAAGTTCATTACTGAGTTTTTTACTTACACCATTGAGTTTTCCACTTTAGGTATTATTATCACGTTGTTAAATCATTTTTGGTATTTAAAAAAAAATGATTTCATTAAACGCTACAAAACATTTTTGAAAAAGTCAAAAAGTAAATTTCTACAGCTTGTGTTAACTGATTACCAGATATTGCAGAGCTTCATACTACTTACCTTAGCTGCTTACGATCAGGCGGGCCGTACGTTTGTTTGCCACCTTTGTTGTATAAAGAAAACATAATTCAAATTCTAGTGTTTTTTAACGTAAACATAACTAAATATACCAGAATACAAAGAAAAAGAACAAGACAGAATAACGAAAGAACAGACAAGGAAAGATGTATGAAGACATTAATAATCGTTCTAGTAATTAGAGCAAGTGTGTATTTGCGTAAATTCAAACATATAAAAATATATTTCTCATATACAAAATCCCGACAGGATGATCAAGAACCGGCTTACTATGAGATCGATGAATACATCTCATTCCAGCGGCCTCCTGATCCAAGCCGACTGCGTTACATCCCCGGAATCAAACTTGATCACGAGACTGGAGTATTAACTGTGATCGGTACGTATATCTGCGGTGTCATTTCCACTTCAATCTCGCTGATGGTTTTGATCTGAGCTTAACTATTCTTCTTCAGTTCTTCAGTAGAGAGTCAAATGACTGTCCAGCAATCCATGTGATGTTATGTTATTGATGCGGTACAAATTCATCCAAGTTAATTACTGATAGAGACTCTTCCTGAGGACTGAATACTCAAAGTATCGGCACTGATGCCAATGAAGCGATTATGGCGCAGTAGTAGCGTGTACGACTTCGCGTCGATTGACGTGAATTCGCATCCCTGCAATGAGCCTAAGCTATCGGTGAAGGAAAATATCGTGAGAAACATGGTGGTAGGGCTTTTGCTATTGCCCGCCTGGCTAGCTACCACCATCAAGTTGAAAATCTGTCGCCAAGCACCAATAGGTGTGTCCCGGCAGCTGCACTTGAGAGCCAGTCTTCCACTAGGTTTAGCGTGTTATCATCTTGGGCCACATCATCATTTAACATCAGGTTAGATTGTGGCGACTAAGACAAAACTACTTATAACGATAAAAAAAATGATTTTATTATAATGGGTCCTAGTATCTACATATAAATAATAAGAGCCAAAGTGTAGAGTTGTGTCCAAACGACACTTTCACCTCTGTATGTTTAAGCGTATGCTACATATTCCATTCTACAACAAAGAATTACACGAATATATTTGAATTTTATTATGATGTACCTAATTAAATATACTGAAAGGAAACGGTTACTGTAAAAGGATAAAACGTCGAGATTGTTGGTTTGGCCCTTATACATAGGAACCATGGGAATATTCCTACGATATATACTTATAAAAAGGGAGAGAAACAAAGGAGAGATATGGATATTTTTTTTATTAATATCTAAATCTAAGTATTTACTCGGAAACAAACGAATAGTGTTTATAAAGGCAACTCAAATAAAATGGACGCAAGAGCTGTTCTTAATTTTTTTAATAATAAACATTTATCGATTGCCCTTTTATCCGTCCGGGGTAGCGATACAGCTTGAAGCATCATAAATGTACTTGAATAGAGATGATACGATATGTTAGAATAATACTATTTTAGGCATATTAATTATAAATGTTATTATTAATTATAAATATATTTTCTTATGATGCACTTATGTAATTACAGAAAAATACTTCAAGCGGGTGAGTTTCAAGAAATGATGACACACAGAAGGTCAACAGAACAATTAGTAATTACAATAAATATAAACCGCATTCAACTCCTCTCCTCAACTCCTCAAGGGATTACCACAGCGCTGGTTCGTGGCTGGACTCATACTACCACTGATGTCCTTGGAAAAAACAAACTAGAATTATAAGTTGCGAGCAATGAACTATGAAATAAAACATAACTTCCTAAACTTTGTCATGTTTTATGGTTTTCCTCCTAACCATATGCTTACCTGATATTCACTTTTTGTAAATTTATCAAATTTATCAACTTTAAATGTATTTTTGACAGCTTATGTAGTGCTACTAACTTGGAAAGATTCTTAATCACGTTTCATGAATATTTATATTTTATTTTAGCAAAACCTAAAGTTTTAAAATGTAATTTAATGTTTAGTAGACGTGTTTAGTTGTGGTTACGTGTGCTCTAACTGGATGTAACTCGTGTTATAAAGAAAAGCAACAAAATAATACATACGCACTCTAGTTTATCCCGGTTTTGTCTCATGTTATTCAATTTATTTCCCATCTACTCGTATATCTAAATCTGCCTCAGCAAAAACAAAGAAGTTTGTAAATTCTTGTAATTACAGTACTGTGAAGGTCTAGATAGAATCTCCTCCAGGCCTAGGCTCCAGTTGCCCCTTCTTCCCACGATATCGGATCCTTCAAACGAGCCGTGAAGAGGTATTTCTGCCGATGGAATTTTTCTAAACAGACAGACCGAGAGACGTTGTGTCTTATAAACTGGTAATCGCCCGCGACTACGTACGCGTTAATTACAATACAAAACATTATAATACAAATTTAGATAATGTTGTAGCTTTTTATTAACGAAATTGTGTACATCAAAGTCTGGTCTAATAACATCAGAGATTCTATAATCTATATAAATAAAAATCAATAGGCTATTTGACAATGGAATAATATAATGTTTATAGATATCGGCAGAGATTATGGGTTGTAAAACGTTTTGTATTAATATAACTGTAAAATAATTAACTATTTATTAAAAAAAAACCAGAAGAATATTGTTATTATTTGAGATTGCGACATGAGATTGAAAACAGACTGGATTTGCTGAATCTATCTTGACGTTATACGTTTATCATTGATAGGCGTTACTTTGCGTGCCTTGATGTTTTGCGATTTTGTTACCTCTAGTATAATAAATATCGTTAGAAATTTAGATTATTATTTACATACTAGCTGAGCCCCGTGTTTTCACCCGCGTATAATTTAAAAGAAATCGCTGATTATGATTTATAATTCTTCTGTATAGACAATATTTTTATCGGGCGGCCAGGGTTATGCTTCATACGGCTCGTTGGCACCACTATACCTATTATCATAGACCCGAGCCGAGTGTTGAATTATTTTAAGTTTCCATTATCTTCCACACAAATTATCTTGATAATGAAGTAACTTTCGTTCGTAAGGATTAATATGCCATGTCTAAAAATACCTAATACTCATAAATCACTTTGTTAAAGTCCAAAATGCTTTAAATATGCAGACAAATTTATTACAAGTTATCACTTATCTGATACATGTATTAATAAAACGAAATTACAAACAACAAAAGGTAACGACGTGACAAAGTCGCGGAGGATCGCTCGAACGTTGTATCGCGTCTGTGTCGTCGGCGATCGGGGCACTCACTGGCCTTGGCGTTCGCGTCGTCTCGCCTGCGCTAGCGACGAGTGCATAGGCGGCGGAGGAGAGGGGTGCGAGCGGTAGGTACGCGTAGCAACAACACCCGGACAACGAAACTCACGCTATATCCTCCCCCTCTAGCCTAACTAAGTGCCCTCACAGTTGGGCTAGTCTAGATACCTACGCGGCCTACCCCGTTTACGTTTCTCTCGAATGGGCGGCTCTACCGGACCGGCGAATGGCGTGAGATGTGAAACGTGGTATTTTCCTACGTCCCTACCGGTCTGTATATTCTCCAGACCGTAAGTAGTTGAGCTGAAAAGTTTCCCGATTTTATATGGGCCGTCACGACGTGGGATAAACTTCGCGGTCTGTCCGCGGCTTGCGTCGTTAGGTCCCTGCGTTTTTTAATAAAGCTAGATCACCTACCTTGTACTCTGGTGACGGCCTTCTCTTCTGGTCGGCTGCCGCTTTCTGGACGGCCTGTGCTTTCTCGTGAGTATCCCTGGCCTCGTCCAGGGTCGTAGCCATCTTCTTCAAGTAAGGTGTAATGCTGGGTATGAAGTTGTCGCTCTCTACGATAGCTCTCATATCTATCGCAGAATCAAAGGGAGCTCGTAATTCTCTACCGAAAGTCAGGTACGCCGGCGAATACCCTGTACTGCTGGTAATCGCAGAGTTCATAGCAAACCTAATTGCTGCAAGATGCACGTCCCATGTGGTATGGTCATGGCCTACGTGCATAGCTAATTGAGGTTTGAGGTCCCGATTCTTCCTTTCTATAGGATTGGCTTCGGGATGATAAAAGGGTGTTAGTGATTAGCCAATCCCCAGAACATGGCACACTTGCTGCATAACCTCACTCACAAATTGCACACCGTTGTCACTTATAAGGCGGCGCGGTACTCCATACCTGAGGAACACCTCATTCGCAAGAGTCTGAGCGCATTCGACACTGGTGGCATTCTCTAATGGAAACAATTCCACCCAACGCGAACAGACATCTTCTACGATCAATATCCACCTGTTCTTCTTAGGCGTCTCTACGAGCGGACCAAACAGGTCTACGGAGACTACCTCGAATCTTCGTGACACGGCGGGAGTTTGTAGCAGTCCTACCGGTTTACGACTATCGGCTTTATACCTCTGGCAGGGCACGCACTCCTTTATATAATTCGCGATGAACGTGCGCATGCCGGGCCAATAATACCTTGCTCGAATGCGGTTTAGCGTGCGCTCCACGCCGAAATGGCCAGCTGTTGGCGCGTCGTGGAAGTCGGCCATGACTTGCTTGCGTTCGTGCTCGGGCACGACCAAGCCGCATCCCTCCCCCTCGTCTGACTCTAGGCTGTATCTGTATAAGATACCGTCGGATATAGTGTACCCGCGATCGGACCATGGTCTCCCCCTAGAGGGTTCGTCGGACTCCATATCCTCAATAATTTTCCGAACCTCCGGATCCAACATCTGATTGCTGCGGATATCACTACTGTTTCTCTTCGGCATGTCAATGACCGTCATGCATAAGTCACACTCATTCTGGTTTTCTGAGCAAACAGGCCGCGATAGCGTATCTGCAACCACGTTCGAACGACCGGGTGTGTATTCAATGTTAAGGTCAAACTCTTGTATTGTGAGGGCCCATCTGGCCAATCGGCCACTAGGCGACCTTTGACTCATCAGCCACCGCAATGGCTGGTGGTCCGTCCTAACTGTAACCTTCGCAGTTTCTACATAACCCCGGAACTTACCAAGTGCCCACACGACGGCAAGGGCTTCCCGTTCGGTCGTGGAGTAGTTCTTCTCGGCGCTAGTTAGGAGTCGACTCGCGTACTCAATTGGCCTCTCATCAGACCCCTCCCCCTGCATAAGAACAGCCCCAAGGCAATAAGCGCTGCTGTCAGTGCAAAGGACGAATGGTTTCGACTCATCCGCCTGACAGAGAATGGGGGCGGACACGAGGAGAAACTTGATGCGTTCAAACGCCTCCTGTTGCTCGGCGTCCCATCGCCAAGTACTCGACTTCTTCAGGAGGTTAGTAAGGGGCCTCGCGACTTCCGCGTAATTGTTAATAAAGCGCCGGTACCAACTCGACGTTTGTAAAAAGCACTTTAAGTGTTTTACGTTCCGAGGAGGGGCTATGTTGGTAATGGCTGCTGTCTTGTCTGGATCCACCTGAATTCCGCCCGGCACGATAACGTGGCCTAAGAATTTAACAGACTCTCTCGCAAAGAAACTTTTGTCCCTATTGACCCTTAGCTTAAACATGGCCAGTCGTTCGAAGACTGCCTCCAGGTCCGCCAGGTGCTTCTCAAAGGGCCCTGGTGACAGCAATATCAGATCGTCAAGATATGCGAGGAGTTCCACTTCCTTCAGGTTGGACCGGAACCGGTCCATCATCCTCTGAAAAGTGGCTCCCGAATTCCGCAGTCCCATCGGCATCCGCTTAAATCTGTAGGTACCAAGTGGCGTTGTGAACGCAGTCTTGTCTCGGTCCTCTAGACAGACGCTTACCTGATGGTACCCTGAGCGTAGGTCAAGAGTAGTCATATACTCACTAGTCTTGGCCGCATGTAGTATGTCCTCAATGCGCGGGAGGGGGTACCGGTCAGGCTCAGTCACCGCATTAAGCTTCCGGTAATCTACGCAGAGCCTTAAACTTCCATCCTTCTTACCCACAAGCACGACATTGGAGGCCCATGGCGATTCGCATTCTTCGATGACGTCATCTCGTAGCAGCTTATCAAGCTCCTTCTGCAAGGCTTCTTTCTTATTTTGTGATATCCTGTACGGTGGACAAGCAATAGGTTCTTGGTGTGAACTCACCTTTATACGATGTGTGGCGAACTCCGTCGCCGGTCCGTCGCACGCGAACTGTGGCGCGCGATGTTTAATAAACGAGTTAAGTGTACCCCGTTGCTCGGGGTTTAACTTCGAACCTTCGTCTGAGCGCAACGATAACTCAGTAGATGCGACGTCAGTAGGGTCAAGCCTATAAGTGTAAACAAAATCAAAACACTGTCTCGGACTATCTGAGAATGACCAAGTGCGTCGGGCGACGTCTATTACCATGCCGGCCCGAGCCAGGAAATCTACACCTAGAAGCGTCCTTATATCACTACCAGGTAATACTAAAAACTGACACATTACCCTACGATCTTCAATTACAATATCTACTTCGGCCGATAACAGATCTCTCCACCCTTGTGTACCATCTGCCAGGCGTACGAAACGTCTAGTTTCGCTAAACTGAACACCTGAATCTACTAAAAGCCGATGCAATAGAGAACTCGCAATGCTATGCGTAGCGCCGGTATCTACAATCGCCACGCCGTTACGACCCATAACCCTAATATTGACCATGGGGTGATGTTCGCGCGCACTCGTGTTCGTTATTTGAACGCATGAAGCAGTATCATTCGCACTAGTGTTATTATTGTTACTATCGACATGACAATAAAAATCTATATCAACTGTGTTAAACGATGTTTTCTCTAATGTTTTCACGCAAACGTCGCATTTGGACCTCACGACGCCTCGTTTACCACAACCGTAACAGCGTAACTCCTTAGACGTGCTGTCGTTATTACTTTTATTAGTATTCGCGTTATCGCGATTACGACACTCAGCACTAACATGCCCAAATATTCTGCAATAACTACAACGTGGTCTATTTTTGTTGTTGCTACGTGGCCCCGTCATACTCGTAGTAGTGGAACTCGAATTCAAAGTCGATCGCGTGAGATAACGGTCTGTCGTAGTGTCCGCCAATGTTTCGGTTTGTGGAGTCTTATTCTTATTGTTATTTATTACAGAATTTGTTACCTTATTCGCTTTGTACGTATCCTCCGCGATCCTCGCCTTATATATCAGCTCATCTAAACTACGTACACAATCACGCGGCACTCGTTTTATTACGCGTCGGTGTAGTAATCCGTAGCAACAGTCTACCTGCACTTCTTCGTCGAGCCTATACGGTAATTTGGCGATTAATGCCCGCACTTTATATAAAAACACTTCCGCGCGTTCTTCCTCTCTTTGTTCCGTAGCGAAGATCTGCCGTAAGACTTGATACGCAGGCTGTGCCACGCCGTAAGCCGCGCGGAGACGCGCGACTGCGTCCGTCCACGTGGCCGCTGACGCCTTGACTCCTCGCCACCATACTGCCGCTTCACCTTCCAGCAGCATCGGCAGTCCTCGCAGAGCATGTTCGTCACTTACGCTAGCACACTCCTTTTATACTTCCACGGCGTCCAGGAATGCTTCCAGGACCTCAGCGTCCTGGGAGGACCCGTCAAATCTCGCCGTGCATCTTGTGAAATTAGCGTCAACACGCGACGCGGCTGCTGCAGCGGCACTTCCGCTGCTCACGTTGGTACTTGGTGAGACCCCGACTGGGGTGGATGCCCTGAATTCGCCGTTAGATGTGATTAGTGAGTTGATGAGGCTTCTATTGGCTTCCACTTGCGCACGCGTTATCGTCTCGATCAGCGTGGATAGGAAGTCTGAAGGAAACTGGGGAGCTGATTGCTGTGTCAACCTCGAGCCGGCGCTTGCGGTTTCGTCCGCATGGCCACGCTCGATGACGTTCTCCTCGTCTTCAGTGGGCGTGACATTAACCTCATCCTCTCCTCGTTGTTGACGGAGCGCTTCTCCTCTTCTCGTTGTCGGCATCTTCACGAGTGGTTCGAGCCTCACTAGTGGGCGCCAGTTTAAAGTCCAAAATGCTTTAAATATGCAGACAAATTTATTACAAGTTATCACTTATCTGATACATGTATTAATAAAACGAAATTACAAACAACAAAAGGTAACGACGCGACAAAGTCGCGGAGGATCGCTCGAACGTTGTATCGCGTCTGTGTCGTCGGCGATCGGGGCACTCACTGGCCTTGGCGTTCGCGTCGTCTCGCCTGCGCTAGCGACGAGTGCATAGGCGGCGGAGGAGAGGGGTGCGAGCGGTAGGTACGCGTAGCAACAACACCCGGACAACGAAACTCACGCTATACTTTTCAATTTTCAATAAAAAAAGACAATATACCTTAATTTTGGTTTATGTGTATACATAGAGATAGATAGACATATGGTATCGCGTACTTTTTTTATATGTGTGTAATATTTTTGTAGAAAGTTGTATTTACGTATCAGAAACCATTACGCCAGCGCACGCGGATAAAGCAGTTCGGGTACGTTGTTTGTTCCGATTCACTTAACAAAAATCAATATTTAGGGCTAGTTGAGAGATGTAGCCTAATGCTAGATAGCTTATACTATTTGTCGTAAATCTGGCTATCATATACAAAACTTTTCGAATCCGACTGGTAGTTCCAAAGATTAGCGTGTTTAAACAAACAAATAAAAAACTCTTCCGCTTTATTATATTCGTATATGTTTTAATTTTACGTAATAAAAACCACTATTTGGACCCATGCAAATAGTTTTTCAGTGTATTAAATGCGGTTTTGTGTACGCTGATAAGCATCATTTATAACTCATTTTCTTTAGTAAAACACTAAAAACATCACATAACAGATTTGCGGGGTTGAACGTCGGGAGTGTCATCTCCGCCACTTCTTTGTAACTCGACATCCTGAATAGGGTGCGATGATTTTTCACGGGCGAAAAGCTGTATCTGCTATACAAGGCACAAATTCGGCCTTGTATGGAATACTGTTCGCACCTTTGGGACGGATCCGCAACAAACCTCCTCGAAGACGAGACGTCAGAGACGTGCTGTCCGCATTGTAAATGATGCAGACGTTACTAAGTTCATCGAGCCGCTTCAGCTGCGCAGGGACATTGCCTCGCTGAGCGTGTTCTATCGTCTGTATCATGGCGAGTGTTCGGAAGAACTGTTTAACCTAATTCTCTATTTTCCCTTTCATAACAGAACCACACGCAATGGGCTCCGAAGTCACAGTTTTACGGTAACCTCCCTCTCGGCACGAACAAAGAAATTTGCTACGTCGTGTCTTTGTCGTACTGTGAGGCTGTGGAACTGTCTCCAATCTAGTGTGTTCCCTCCTTCCTACAACATGAAGACCTTCAAAAATAACATGGAGTGACACTTGAGCAGGATGTTGCGTCACAGTGACGACTGTCGATGTATTGTAAATCCCACGGTAGTCGCCGATGTAATTGGATTCCACTGTGCTCACCATTAGGTACAGTGTAGTCACTTTGCCGTGCTTCGATAAAAAAAAATGATGACTTATTTTGCCATTGATAGAGAAACAAATAGACTAACACATTGAGTAATCGAGTGTGAAATAGCGACATTTTCGAATAGGGCTGCCATTTTATTCAGTTTTATTAAAAACACTGCAAATTATAGAGAAGTATAGTATAATAAAATTGGCGCTAATTAGGGGGGTCGTAGTATTTTTTTTCTCAAATATCCGTAATGCACAGATTTCAACTTTTACTCTGTATTGTATATGACTTATTACAATTAAACACTCTATGGGGAGCACAGACTTTATTATTACACTATTAATAATTATAAGCTTACAATATGTTTGATGCTTGGACAAGCGTAGTACATAATGAATTATAATAAAGCCTGAAGGACAACGTGACATTCTATATTCACAGAGTATAAATAAGTCCGTACAGACAATGACAACGAATGTTGCCCGCTCTATTACATACTATTTTATTAGGTACAAATAAAGATTATTTTTTGAGTTTATTTTTGTTTCGGAACCGTACACCCTTTTTGAGAATAGCGCTGCTGGCCATGGCCAGTCTGATTGATATAAATTACAGATGAAATTTTGACCATAGAGATGTTGACCTTCATGATGTAACAGTTACACACATTACACTAAAAAAACAGTTGTAATCAACTAATAGTTATTATTTACAGTGCACACCAAATTAAGTTATCAATAAATCACTATGAATCGATTATTTTTTATATTATTCACAGTAACTTTACATTCACAATTTAAATCTTAATACAACGCAAACTTTAATTTATATTAAACAGATATTTTATAAGTGCTCTTGTTTAATTCAAGGTCATATTTTTATTAACAGATAAGAGTCAAATGTCTAAATTACAATATGTGGGAAATGGGACAGCAATTATTTTTTTTATCTTTCATGTCGATAGCCGCGTACAACGAACTTCGACTTGACAGCGAAAATAGCGAAGTTTAGTGTTTAAGTATAGACAAATACTGCTACTAAGAAATATATAGTTTCGCTACATACAATAACCCGCTATCCGCTACTACAACGACCAAGCCTAATAGAGTAAGCACGGACAATGACTTTATATTGTACAGTACTTGATGGAAAGTACGGTCCAGATCAAAACCAGATTCTATCGGCAGTCATCGTCATCATGCCGTCTTGTAGAAATTCATCTTCACACCTTGTTAGAAGAACCCGATGTCGTAGGTAGGAGTGAAAACTGGCCGTAGGAAGATTCCACACCCTCATAGTACGGCAAGTATAGGAATTTGCAAACTTCTTTGTTCTTTGTTGTTTAGACATCGGCATTAGAGTTGAGAAACACTGGCCAGTTATTCTACCCACTAATTACTATTTATAAGTTAAGTATACGTATAATTGGTTTTTGTACTATTATTTGCATCATTTATATTAGTTTCAATGTTAAAACTATATACATTCATCCATTCATACACACTACACATATTCACAATAGATACGACAATTTCACATTACTTATGAATTATATCACTTTCCATCGCTATCTTTTTACGCTCGCTACATGTACCCTGGTAAATATTGTGTCTACAGCAATTGATTCATGTTATTGTTGTGCATCTATGTTATCTATTATAGCTAATATTAACTTTTTATGTCTGAATACTGTAGCCTCATGTAGTATTATGAATAATATTTTCAAATCATAACTTAGTCGTAGTCACTGTTTTCATTATTCATGTTTTAATTACATATTTTATTATCATAACTATCATTTTTCTTATTCAGTAATGGCGTATTTAACTGTTTATTACCAAAATGCTCGAAGTATCCGTGGTAAAACGATACAATTTAGACAGGGCTTATTATCTAATAACTTTGATTTGGTAGCTATAGCTGAAACCTGGCTATTGGATGGTATTTATGATATCGAAGTATCGGATAGTCCCTATGATGTATTTAGATGCGACCGTAATACTATCGCTACAGGTCATGCTCGTGGCGGAGGAGTGATGCTGCTAACAAAGCGCGAGCTTGGTGCTAGTGTTGGTGTCGATTTTTCGCTACCATACTCGGCGCTCTTTGAAGCGGTTCACATAATCCTGCCAGCACGAACAATCAATGCAAAATTAGATTTACATGTGATATGTGTCTAACTTCCGGGCAATCGTTCTTCGCGGGATCCCGTCCTGGATACTGCTGGTCTTTATTTAAGCGAAATTTTTAATCATTATGCGGGAGATCATTTCCTTTTGATAGGCGATTTTAATTTCGGTAAGCTTCTTTGGTCAGGCAATCCCGGACATGCATTAAATTATAGAGGTTCTCTTGAGGGTTCTTCTCAGCAATTTTATGATTTGATTTCAGAATTTGATTTAGTTCAATATAATCACGTTGCAAATGATAACGGTAAATACTTAGACTTGGTGTTTAGTAATAGTTATATAGGAATCATGCGCGCTGAATCAGTAATATTATCAGAGGATTTGCCACATCACCTTGCTATTACCATGATGCTACCTGAGCTACAGAATAGACCGGTTCATGAACCTCCCAAAAAAATTATTCTCTTTAACAAAGGTGATTATGACGCTATTTATAGGGAGCTGGAGGGTATTAACTGGGATCAAGAATTACTACGTCGTAGTGTGGACGACGCTGTAGCTTTCATGTACTCTGTGATCTCTAAAGTAATCCAGGATTTCGTACCTAGTTTCACTACGGTATCTAATAATTATCCTCCTTGGTACAGTAAAAGTTTAGTAAAAATATTTAATGAAAAGCATAAATATCATAGATTGTGGAAGCAAACCGCATTCAACTCCTCTCCTCAACTCCTCAAGGGATTACCACAGCGCTGGTTCGTGGCTGGACTCATACTACCACTGATGTCCTTAGAAAAGACAAACTAGAATTATAAGTTGCGAGCAATGAACTAAGAAATAAAACATAACTTCCCAAACTTTGTCATGTTTTTTGGTTTTCCTCCTAACCATATGCTTACCTGATATTCACTTTTTGTAAATTTATCAAATTTATCAACTTCAAATGTATTTTTGACAGCTGTTATAGTGCTACTAACTTGGAAAGATTCTTAATCACGTTTCATGACTATTTATATTTTATTTTAGCAAAACCTAAGGTTTTAAAATGTAGTTTAATGTTTAGTAAACGTGTTTAGTTGTGGTTACGTGTGCTCTAACTGGATGTAACTCGTGTTATAAAGAAAATCAACAAAATAATACATACGCACACTAGTTTATCCCGGTTTTGTCTCATGTTATTCAATTTATTTCCCATCTACTCGTATATCTAAATCTGCCTCAGCAAAAACAAAGAAGTTTGTAAATTCTTGTAATTACAGTACTGTGAAGGTCTAGATAGAATCTCCTCCAGGCCCAGGCTCCAGTTGCCCCTTCTTCCCACGATATCGGATCCTTCAAACGAGCCGTGAAGAGGTATTTCTGCCGATGGAATTTTTCTAAACAGACAGACCGAGAGACGTTGTGTCTTATAAACTGGTAATCGCCCGCGACTACGTACGCGTTAATTACAATACAAAACATTATTATAAAAATTTAGATAATGTTGTAGCTTTTTATTAACGAAATTGTGTACATCAAAGTCTGGTCTAATAACATCAGAGATTCTATAATCTATATAAATAAAAATCAATAGGCTATTTGACAATGGAATAATATAATGTTTATAGATATCGGCAGAGATTATGGGTTGTAAAACGTTTTGTATTAATATAACTGTAAAATAATTAACTATTTATTAAAAAAAAACCAGAAGAATATTGTTATTATTTGAGATTGCGACATGAGATTGAAAACAGACTGGATTTGCTGAATCTATCTTGACGTTATACGTTTATCATTGATAGCCGTTACTTTGCGTGCCTTGATGTTTTGCGATTTTGTTACCTCTAGTATAATAAATATCGTTAGAAATTTAGATTATTATTTACATACTAGCTGAGCCCCGTGTTTTCACCCGCGTATAATTTAAAAGAAATCGCTGATTATGATTTATAATTCTTCAGTATAGACAATATTTTTATCGGGCGGCCAGGGTTATGCTTCATACGGCTCGTTCGCACCACTACACCTATTGTCATAGACCCGAGCCGAGTGTTGAATTATTTTAAGTTTCCATTATCTTCCACACAAATTATCTTGATAATGAAGTAACTTAGGTTCGTAAGGATTAATATGCCATGTCTAAAAATACCTAATACTCATAAATCACTTTTTTAAAGTCCAAAATGCTTTAAATATGCAGACAAATTTATTACAAGTTATCACTTATCTGATACATGTATTAATAAAACGAAATTACAAACAACAAAAGGTAACGACGCGACAAAGTCGCGGAGGATCGCTCGAACGTTGTATCGCGTCTGTGTCGTCGGCGATCGGGGCACTCACTGGCCTTGGCGTTCGCGTCGTCTCGCCTGCGCTAGCGACGAGTGCATAGGCGGCGGAGGAGAGGGGTGCGAGCGGTAGGTACGCGTAGCAACAACACCCGGACAACGAAACTCACGCTATATCCTCCCCCTCTAGCCTAACTAAGTGCCCTCACAGTTGGGCTAGTCTAGATACCTACGCGGCCTACCCCGTTTACGTTTCTCTCGAATGGGCGGCTCTACCGGACCGGCGAATGGCGTGAGATGTGAAACGTGGTATTTTCCTACGTCCCTACCGGTCTGTATATTCTCCAGACCGTAAGTAGTTGAGCTGAAAAGTTTCCCGATTTTATATGGGCCGTCACGACGTGGGATAAACTTCGCGGTCTGTCCGCGGCTTGCGTCGTTAGGTCCCTGCGTTTTTTAATAAAGCTAGATCACCTACCTTGTACTCTGGTGACGGCCTTCTCTTCTGGTCGGCTGCCGCTTTCTGGACGGCCTGTGCTTTCTCGTGAGTATCCCTGGCCTCGTCCAGGGTCGTAGCCATCTTCTTCAAGTAAGGTGTAATGCTGGGTATGAAGTTGTCGCTCTCTACGATAGCTCTCATATCTATCGCAGAATCAAAGGGAGCTCGTAATTCTCTACCGAAAGTCAGGTACGCCGGCGAATACCCTGTACTGCTGGTAATCGCAGAGTTCATAGCAAACCTAATTGCTGCAAGATGCACGTCCCATGTGGTATGGTCATGGCCTACGTGCATAGCTAATTGAGGTTTGAGGTCCCGATTCTTCCTTTCTATAGGATTGGCTTCGGGATGATAAAAGGGTGTTAGTGATTAGCCAATCCCCAGAACATGGCACACTTGCTGCATAACCTCACTCACAAATTGCACACCGTTGTCACTTATAAGGCGGCGCGGTACTCCATACCTGAGGAACACCTCATTCGCAAGAGTCTGAGCGCATTCGACACTGGTGGCATTCTCTAATGGAAACAATTCCACCCAACGCGAACAGACATCTTCTACGATCAATATCCACCTGTTCTTCTTAGGCGTCTCTACGAGCGGACCAAACAGGTCTACGGAGACTACCTCGAATCTTCGTGACACGGCGGGAGTTTGTAGCAGTCCTACCGGTTTACGACTATCGGCTTTATACCTCTGGCAGGGCACGCACTCCTTTATATAATTCGCGATGAACGTGCGCATGCCGGGCCAATAATACCTTGCTCGAATGCGGTTTAGCGTGCGCTCCACGCCGAAATGGCCAGCTGTTGGCGCGTCGTGGAAGTCGGCCATGACTTGCTTGCGTTCGTGCTCGGGCACGACCAAGCCGCATCCCTCCCCCTCGTCTGACTCTAGGCTGTATCTGTATAAGATACCGTCGGATATAGTGTACCCGCGATCGGACCATGGTCTCCCCCTAGAGGGTTCGTCGGACTCCATATCCTCAATAATTTTCCGAACCTCCGGATCCAACATCTGATTGCTGCGGATATCACTACTGTTTCTCTTCGGCATGTCAATGACCGTCATGCATAAGTCACACTCATTCTGGTTTTCTGAGCAAACAGGCCGCGATAGCGTATCTGCAACCACGTTCGAACGACCGGGTGTGTATTCAATGTTAAGGTCAAACTCTTGTATTGTGAGGGCCCATCTGGCCAATCGGCCACTAGGCGACCTTTGACTCATCAGCCACCGCAATGGCTGGTGGTCCGTCCTAACTGTAACCTTCGCAGTTTCTACATAACCCCGGAACTTACCAAGTGCCCACACGACGGCAAGGGCTTCCCGTTCGGTCGTGGAGTAGTTCTTCTCGGCGCTAGTTAGGAGTCGACTCGCGTACTCAATTGGCCTCTCATCAGACCCCTCCCCCTGCATAAGAACAGCCCCAAGGCAATAAGCGCTGCTGTCAGTGCAAAGGACGAATGGTTTCGACTCATCCGCCTGACAGAGAATGGGGGCGGACACGAGGAGAAACTTGATGCGTTCAAACGCCTCCTGTTGCTCGGCGTCCCATCGCCAAGTACTCGACTTCTTCAGGAGGTTAGTAAGGGGCCTCGCGACTTCCGCGTAATTGTTAATAAAGCGCCGGTACCAACTCGACGTTTGTAAAAAGCACTTTAAGTGTTTTACGTTCCGAGGAGGGGCTATGTTGGTAATGGCTGCTGTCTTGTCTGGATCCACCTGAATTCCGCCCGGCACGATAACGTGGCCTAAGAATTTAACAGACTCTCTCGCAAAGAAACTTTTGTCCCTATTGACCCTTAGCTTAAACATGGCCAGTCGTTCGAAGACTGCCTCCAGGTCCGCCAGGTGCTTCTCAAAGGGCCCTGGTGACAGCAATATCAGATCGTCAAGATATGCGAGGAGTTCCACTTCCTTCAGGTTGGACCGGAACCGGTCCATCATCCTCTGAAAAGTGGCTCCCGAATTCCGCAGTCCCATCGGCATCCGCTTAAATCTGTAGGTACCAAGTGGCGTTGTGAACGCAGTCTTGTCTCGGTCCTCTAGACAGACGCTTACCTGATGGTACCCTGAGCGTAGGTCAAGAGTAGTCATATACTCACTAGTCTTGGCCGCATGTAGTATGTCCTCAATGCGCGGGAGGGGGTACCGGTCAGGCTCAGTCACCGCATTAAGCTTCCGGTAATCTACGCAGAGCCTTAAACTTCCATCCTTCTTACCCACAAGCACGACATTGGAGGCCCATGGCGATTCGCATTCTTCGATGACGTCATCTCGTAGCAGCTTATCAAGCTCCTTCTGCAAGGCTTCTTTCTTATTTTGTGATATCCTGTACGGTGGACAAGCAATAGGTTCTTGGTGTGAACTCACCTTTATACGATGTGTGGCGAACTCCGTCGCCGGTCCGTCGCACGCGAACTGTGGCGCGCGATGTTTAATAAACGAGTTAAGTGTACCCCGTTGCTCGGGGTTTAACTTCGAACCTTCGTCTGAGCGCAACGATAACTCAGTAGATGCGACGTCAGTAGGGTCAAGCCTATAAGTGTAAACAAAATCATAACACTGTCTCGGACTATCTGAGAATGACCAAGTGCGTCGGGCGACGTCTATTACCATGCCGGCCCGAGCCAGGAAATCTACACCTAGAAGCGTCCTTATATCACTACCAGGTAATACTAAAAACTGACACATTACCCTACGATCTTCAATTACAATATCTACTTCGGCCGATAACAGATCTCTCCACCCTTGTGTACCATCTGCCAGGCGTACGAAACGTCTAGTTTCGCTAAACTGAACACCTGAATCTACTAAAAGCCGATGCAATAGAGAACTCGCAATGCTATGCGTAGCGCCGGTATCTACAATCGCCACGCCGTTACGACCCATAACCCTAATATTGACCATGGGGTGATGTTCGCGCGCACTCGTGTTCGTTATTTGAACGCATGAAGCAGTATCATTCGCACTAGTGTTATTATTGTTACTATCGACATGACAATAAAAATCTATATCAACTGTGTTAAACGATGTTTTCTCTAATGTTTTCACGCAAACGTCGCATTTGGACCTCACGACGCCTCGTTTACCACAACCGTAACAGCGTAACTCCTTAGACGTGCTGTCGTTATTACTTTTATTAGTATTCGCGTTATCGCGATTACGACACTCAGCACTAACATGCCCAAATATTCTGCAATAACTACAACGTGGTCTATTTTTGTTGTTGCTACGTGGCCCCGTCATACTCGTAGTAGTGGAACTCGAATTCAAAGTCGATCGCGTGAGATAACGGTCTGTCGTAGTGTCCGCCAATGTTTCGGTTTGTGGAGTCTTATTCTTATTGTTATTTATTACAGAATTTGTTACCTTATTCGCTTTGTACGTATCCTCCGCGATCCTCGCCTTATATATCAGCTCATCTAAACTACGTACACAATCACGCGGCACTCGTTTTATTACGCGTCGGTGTAGTAATCCGTAGCAACAGTCTACCTGCACTTCTTCGTCGAGCCTATACGGTAATTTGGCGATTAATGCCCGCACTTTATATAAAAACACTTCCGCGCGTTCTTCCTCTCTTTGTTCCGTAGCGAAGATCTGCCGTAAGACTTGATACGCAGGCTGTGCCACGCCGTAAGCCGCGCGGAGACGCGCGACTGCGTCCGTCCACGTGGCCGCTGACGCCTTGACTCCTCGCCACCATACTGCCGCTTCACCTTCCAGCAGCATCGGCAGTCCTCGCAGAGCATGTTCGTCACTTACGCTAGCACACTCCTTTTATACTTCCACGGCGTCCAGGAATGCTTCCAGGACCTCAGCGTCCTGGGAGGACCCGTCAAATCTCGCCGTGCATCTTGTGAAATTAGCGTCAACACGCGACGCGGCTGCTGCAGCGGCACTTCCGCTGCTCACGTTGGTACTTGGTGAGACCCCGACTGGGGTGGATGCCCTGAATTCGCCGTTAGATGTGATTAGTGAGTTGATGAGGCTTCTATTGGCTTCCACTTGCGCACGCGTTATCGTCTCGATCAGCGTGGATAGGAAGTCTGAAGGAAACTGGGGAGCTGATTGCTGTGTCAACCTCGAGCCGGCGCTTGCGGTTTCGTCCGCATGGCCACGCTCGATGACGTTCTCCTCGTCTTCAGTGGGCGTGACATTAACCTCATCCTCTCCTCGTTGTTGACGGAGCGCTTCTCCTCTTCTCGTTGTCGGCATCTTCACGAGTGGTTCGAGCCTCACTAGTGGGCGCCAGTTTAAAGTCCAAAATGCTTTAAATATGCAGACAAATTTATTACAAGTTATCACTTATCTGATACATGTATTAATAAAACGAAATTACAAACAACAAAAGGTAACGACGCGACAAAGTCGCGGAGGATCGCTCGAACGTTGTATCGCGTCTGTGTCGTCGGCGATCGGGGCACTCACTGGCCTTGGCGTTCGCGTCGTCTCGCCTGCGCTAGCGACGAGTGCATAGGCGGCGGAGGAGAGGGGTGCGAGCGGTAGGTACGCGTAGCAACAACACCCGGACAACGAAACTCACGCTATACTTTTCAATTTTCAATAAAAAAAGACAATATACCTTAATTTTGGTTTATGTGTATACATAGAGATAGATAGACATATGGTATCGCGTACTTTTTTTATATGTGTGTAATATTTTTGTAGAAAGTTGTATTTACGTATCAGAAACCATTACGCCAGCGCACGCGGATAAAGCAGTTCGGGTACGTTGTTTGTTCCGATTCACTTAACAAAAATCAATATTTAGGGCTAGTTGAGAGATGTAGCCTAATGCTAGATAGCTTATACTATTTGTCGTAAATCTGGCTATCATATACAAAACTTTTCGAATCCGACTGGTAGTTCCAAAGATTAGCGTGTTTAAACAAACAAATAAAAAACTCTTCCGCTTTATTATATTCGTATATGTTTTAATTTTACGTAATAAAAACCACTATTTGGACCCATGCAAATAGTTTTTCAGTGTATTAAATGCGGTTTTGTGTACGCTGATAAGCATCATTTATAACTCATTTTCTTTAGTAAAACACTAAAAACATCACATAACAGATTTGCGGGGTTGAACGTCGGGAGTGTCATCTCCGCCACTTCTTTGTAACTCGACATCCTGAATAGGGTGCGATGATTTTTCACGGGCGAAAAGCTGTATCTGCTATACAAGGCACAAATTCGGCCTTGTATGGAATACTGTTCGCACCTTTGGGACGGATCCGCAACAAACCTCCTCGAAGACGAGACGTCAGAGACGTGCTGTCCGCATTGTAAATGATGCAGACGTTACTAAGTTCATCGAGCCGCTTCAGCTGCGCAGGGACATTGCCTCGCTGAGCGTGTTCTATCGTCTGTATCATGGCGAGTGTTCGGAAGAACTGTTTAACCTAATTCTCTATTTTCCCTTTCATAACAGAACCACACGCAATGGGCTCCGAAGTCACAGTTTTACGGTAACCTCCCTCTCGGCACGAACAAAGAAATTTGCTACGTCGTGTCTTTGTCGTACTGTGAGGCTGTGGAACTGTCTCCAATCTAGTGTGTTCCCTCCTTCCTACAACATGAAGACCTTCAAAAATAACATGGAGTGACACTTGAGCAGGATGTTGCGTCACAGTGACGACTGTCGATGTATTGTAAATCCCACGGTAGTCGCCGATGTAATTGGATTCCACTGTGCTCACCATTAGGTACAGTGTAGTCACTTTGCCGTGCTTCGATAAAAAAAAATGATGACTTATTTTGCCATTGATAGAGAAACAAATAGACTAACACATTGAGTAATCGAGTGTGAAATAGCGACATTTTCGAATAGGGCTGCCATTTTATTCAGTTTTATTAAAAACACTGCAAATTATAGAGAAGTATAGTATAATAAAATTGGCGCTAATTAGGGGGGTCGTAGTATTTTTTTTCTCAAATATCCGTAATGCACAGATTTCAACTTTTACTCTGTATTGTATATGACTTATTACAATTAAACACTCTATGGGGAGCACAGACTTTATTATTACACTATTAATAATTATAAGCTTACAATATGTTTGATGCTTGGACAAGCGTAGTACATAATGAATTATAATAAAGCCTGAAGGACAACGTGACATTCTATATTCACAGAGTATAAATAAGTCCGTACAGACAATGACAACGAATGTTGCCCGCTCTATTACATACTATTTTATTAGGTACAAATAAAGATTATTTTTTGAGTTTATTTTTGTTTCGGAACCGTACACCCTTTTTGAGAATAGCGCTGCTGGCCATGGCCAGTCTGATTGATATAAATTACAGATGAAATTTTGACCATAGAGATGTTGACCTTCATGATGTAACAGTTACACACATTACACTAAAAAAACAGTTGTAATCAACTAATAGTTATTATTTACAGTGCACACCAAATTAAGTTATCAATAAATCACTATGAATCGATTATTTTTTATATTATTCACAGTAACTTTACATTCACAATTTAAATCTTAATACAACGCAAACTTTAATTTATATTAAACAGATATTTTATAAGTGCTCTTGTTTAATTCAAGGTCATATTTTTATTAACAGATAAGAGTCAAATGTCTAAATTACAATATGTGGGAAATGGGACAGCAATTATTTTTTTTATCTTTCATGTCGATAGCCGCGTACAACGAACTTCGACTTGACAGCGAAAATAGCGAAGTTTAGTGTTTAAGTATAGACAAATACTGCTACTAAGAAATATATAGTTTCGCTACATACAATAACCCGCTATCCGCTACTACAACGACCAAGCCTAATAGAGTAAGCACGGACAATGACTTTATATTGTACAGTACTTGATGGAAAGTACGGTCCAGATCAAAACCAGATTCTATCGGCAGTCATCGTCATCATGCCGTCTTGTAGAAATTCATCTTCACACCTTGTTAGAAGAACCCGATGTCGTAGGTAGGAGTGAAAACTGGCCGTAGGAAGATTCCACACCCTCATAGTACGGCAAGTATAGGAATTTGCAAACTTCTTTGTTCTTTGTTGTTTAGACATCGGCATTAGAGTTGAGAAACACTGGCCAGTTATTCTACCCACTAATTACTATTTATAAGTTAAGTATACGTATAATTGGTTTTTGTACTATTATTTGCATCATTTATATTAGTTTCAATGTTAAAACTATATACATTCATCCATTCATACACACTACACATATTCACAATAGATACGACAATTTCACATTACTTATGAATTATATCACTTTCCATCGCTATCTTTTTACGCTCGCTACATGTACCCTGGTAAATATTGTGTCTACAGCAATTGATTCATGTTATTGTTGTGCATCTATGTTATCTATTATAGCTAATATTAACTTTTTATGTCTGAATACTGTAGCCTCATGTAGTATTATGAATAATATTTTCAAATCATAACTTAGTCGTAGTCACTGTTTTCATTATTCATGTTTTAATTACATATTTTATTATCATAACTATCATTTTTCTTATTCAGTAATGGCGTATTTAACTGTTTATTACCAAAATGCTCGAAGTATCCGTGGTAAAACGATACAATTTAGACAGGGCTTATTATCTAATAACTTTGATTTGGTAGCTATAGCTGAAACCTGGCTATTGGATGGTATTTATGATATCGAAGTATCGGATAGTCCCTATGATGTATTTAGATGCGACCGTAATACTATCGCTACAGGTCATGCTCGTGGCGGAGGAGTGATGCTGCTAACAAAGCGCGAGCTTGGTGCTAGTGTTGGTGTCGATTTTTCGCTACCATACTCGGCGCTCTTTGAAGCGGTTCACATAATCCTGCCAGCACGAACAATCAATGCAAAATTAGATTTACATGTGATATGTGTCTAACTTCCGGGCAATCGTTCTTCGCGGGATCCCGTCCTGGATACTGCTGGTCTTTATTTAAGCGAAATTTTTAATCATTATGCGGGAGATCATTTCCTTTTGATAGGCGATTTTAATTTCGGTAAGCTTCTTTGGTCAGGCAATCCCGGACATGCATTAAATTATAGAGGTTCTCTTGAGGGTTCTTCTCAGCAATTTTATGATTTGATTTCAGAATTTGATTTAGTTCAATATAATCACGTTGCAAATGATAACGGTAAATACTTAGACTTGGTGTTTAGTAATAGTTATATAGGAATCATGCGCGCTGAATCAGTAATATTATCAGAGGATTTGCCACATCACCTTGCTATTACCATGATGCTACCTGAGCTACAGAATAGACCGGTTCATGAACCTCCCAAAAAAATTATTCTCTTTAACAAAGGTGATTATGACGCTATTTATAGGGAGCTGGAGGGTATTAACTGGGATCAAGAATTACTACGTCGTAGTGTGGACGACGCTGTAGCTTTCATGTACTCTGTGATCTCTAAAGTAATCCAGGATTTCGTACCTAGTTTCACTACGGTATCTAATAATTATCCTCCTTGGTACAGTAAAAGTTTAGTAAAAATATTTAATGAAAAGCATAAATATCATAGATTGTGGAAGCAAAGTAGGAATCCGCGGGATTATGATTCTTTTGTTTTACTTAGACGGAGACAAAAGCGTATTCAGGGTAATTGTTGGCGCAACTATTTAGTTAGATGTGAGAAATCTATTATTAAGCATCCAAAATCCTTTTGGCGGTATGCTAAGGAACTAAAAGGAACTAATAATATACCGAAAAGAGTAACGTTTAAGGGTAAATCTTATTATGAGGTAGGTGATATATGCGAGGCCTTTCTAGAATATTTTTGTTCTGTTTATAGAAAATCATGTGATTTGAATGACCACAATTTGAATATCTCCATACCAAACTGCGCTAGTATCTCTAAAATAAAAATAAGCAGGGATGAGGTTTTCAAATACTTAAGATCACTAGACGGTAAAAAGGGTCCAGGTAGTGATGGTGTTCCGCCTATTTTCGCGAAAAAATGTGCAGCGATTTTAGCGCATCCTTTACAAATCATCTTTAATAAATCCATCAGGGAAGGAGTTTTTCCGCGGAAATGGAAGGAAGCTTTGATCGTTCCTATTCACAAGGGTGGTTCAAGAACTAAAATTGAAACATATAGGCCTGTGTCAATTCTACCAGTTTTTAGTAAGCTTTTTGAGCTGATAGTTCATAATCAAATTTACCCTCTATTAAAAAATTGTATACCCGTTAATCAGCACGGTTTCATGCAAAAAAGATCGGTTGTCTCGAATCTCGCTAGCTTTACAGATTATGTAATTGACTCAATGGATAATGGTATGCAGGTTGACACTATTTATACCGATTATGCGAAGTGCTTCGATCGATTGTCTCACCCTGTTCTTATAAAGAAACTTGAAGCAGGTATTCATGGTGATCTATTGCGTTGGTTGATGTCATATCTTGATAATCGATCTCAGGCAGTTAAAATAGGGCTGCAACATTCCAGGTTCTTAACAATTTCATCGGGGGTTCCCCAAGGATCGCATCTCGGGCCTTTATTATTTAATGTATACGTAAGTGACATAGGTTCTTGCTTTCATTATGCAAGGTTTTCTATGTACGCCGATGACACTAAAATATTTATGCCGATATGTGCTGTCGATGACTGTAACAAATTGCAGTTAGATTTAAATAGATTATGCGAATACTGCTCACTTAATCTTTTGGATCTTAATGTGTCCAAATGCCAATGCATTACATACACCCGCAAAAAAAATGTCCTTAAATATAATTATAGACTTAATAATACAATAGTTTCCAGAGTGTCATGCGTTAGGGATCTAGGAATATATCTCAATCATAAATTATCATATGTAGATGAATGTATTGCTCAGAAATCTTATAGAATGTTTAGCTTCATAAGTAGATTAACTGCTCCTTTTAAAAATAATTCATCTATTAAAATTTTATTTTGTGCTTATGTAAGAAGTATTTTGGAATTTGCATCACAAATATGGGCTCCTTGTTATGATATTCATAACCATAGAATTGAGAACATTCAAAATAAATTTAAGAAGTTACTGAGGCGTCGGGGTATGCTTTTGTCGGCGGACATAAACGAGAACCTACGGGAATTGAGTATGTTAACCCTGGAACATAGACGTTTGGTAGCTGATTTGATGTTCTTATATAATTTGATTAATAATAAAATTGACTGTTCGTTTTTGTTAGAACGTATTGGTCTAAGGTCTTCAATAAATCATACCCGTATGCCCAGGATCTTCCACGAACGCATAACTAAGACCAATTATGCTCGTCACTCAATGTTAATAAGTTGTATACACTCATATAATATGAAGGCAGAAAATCTAGACATTTTCTTTGATAGTAGTGCTGCGTTTAAAAGAAAAGCGATTGACATTATTCAGACTTCGTCAAATATATGCAATTAGTACATACATAAAGACACGTACACACGAGCGCACACACACACTCACGCATACGCACCCACTCACACATGCACACCCACTTGTACAAAATATTATTATTAAATTGATGCAATAATAATTAATAGTTTCTTTAGGGTATAAGGTTATTATTATATGTATAATTACTGAAATCATTTTGGCTAAACCATTTGTTAATTTAGTATGTATTGTATAAGAATTTAAGAGCTGTAGATTTCTTCAAATAAATAAATAAATAAATTATAGGATAGGGCAGAACAATTCTTCAGAACACTTACCATCATATAGACGATAAAATACATTCAGTGATGTAATGCCCCTTCGTAACTGCAGCGAACATGAAGTTATTTCTATTATTCAACAAGTTATCAACAAGTCATTTAGCAATAGTCATCAGTTATCTAGTGACTAATATTCCAATTTAACTTATTCAGCGCAAGTGACATAATGAGACATAATTCTATTTTAATAATTATGTCAATTGTGAAAATATGTTTTTTTATTTTTTTATTCGTTAGCGGTACCTGTACCGTAACCGTACCGTAACCGGTAACTGACCGGTCCTTTTTAGGGTTCCTTATGACTGTGTCGGATCGCGTCATGTGCCAATGCCTGTTGCTAACTAACTACATCCTACAGACCAGACAGAACACAATAGCGTGAACACTGCTGCTTTGCGACTGAAGTAGGTGTGGACTTGTATCAGTAACGTATTGAATAAAATCAAGGAGCTTCTTGTCATATTATTTCACATTTAGAAGGCGACAGATAGCAGAATGACTTAGCCAAAATTGACTTATTAGGTATATAAATTACCAACTCAAATAACATATTGGAAGTTGTGACTAATTTATAAATACGGAAAACAACTTTATTTTTCCTCGTTTGGAATGAAACGGAAATACTATATACGTCTGTTTCTTCTAACGGTGCGCGTATGTTGTCTGAGCAGAGCGTTTTCATAAATGATATTGTTAAAGATGTTTAGGTAATTTTAAAATAATTACTAAATACTGTATGTAGGCAAACTTAGGCATACCTAGGCAAACGAAGTGTAGGACGACCGGAGGCGAAATGGGTCGACATCAAAAACCTTGTCGGAAAGACCTGTACAAGTTTGGCATAGAACAAAGACAAGTGGCGTAAAAGGGCTTATGTCCTGCAGTGGTGTGTTGAAAAAAGCTGTCCATAATGATGATATGTTACTGTATTAAAATACTAAAAAATACGAATTTTAAATGAAAGTCATAAAAAGTAACAAGGTCTGATACAAGCACAGCACAATAAAAAACAACGTAATATCGGCAATACATCGCCATTCCTCGCTGGCATTCCGGCTTGTACGCCCCTCAACATATACACTGAACATATACACTGACTATACACTGACAAACTAACAAAGAGTCACAGTGACGGACTTATCACCACGTGCAAGGTAGTCGCGACCTAGTCGGGTACAGGTCCTTACCACCTACATACACCTTAAGAGAGGTAGGGTATAGAGCAATTTCATTGGAGATTTCTCTCTACTTGGGGCAGCCCGACTGGTGGAATACCTCCACCCTACAGAAGATCGCAGCCGAATAATCTTGTGTTATGTTTCTGCAGTAAGAACGGTTTCCAAAGATTCTTGGGGAAGGGAGGGTTCAATGAGTGGTAAAGCACAGAGAATTCCATCGTAAATTTCTTTCGACTTGGAGCAGATAGAATCTTAGATGGGATAATTCCAGCCTATAGAAGAACACAGCGTTATGTAATGTTTCTGCAATGAGTAGGGTCTCCAGAGCTCCTTAGGGTAGGAGGTTCAAGGTCAGCAACTCGCTAGTGATACCTACCATAGGTCCACAATAGGTACAAGCATCCATTGGGTATGGTAGCTGCATAGCATCATGGGGGCTATATGCTTGTATATAAAAAAACTCTCATGATTACTGGCTATACACCGTCTGATCTCAGAACGCGACACACCTTAGCGTGCCACTATGACGGGTTTTACACACGGTGTACGGTCATTTGCATTAGCTACTTTCGTCCTGATAAAAAGTGTACGATACTGCTAACCTTTGATGTCTAACGATGCAGTATAATGACAATAATTACTATTTATCAAATCGCTCAGCTAGACGCTCAGCTGGCTTACTAATGACACATCTTTATAGTAATATTATATTAGCGAATTTTCCTTGTTGAAATTTATTATTTCATAGTTTCAAAATGTATATCAAGTGTTTAGTAATTTTCACTATTTTGTTTGTTTGTGCGTCATGCAAGCTGTTAACAGATAGAATACCCATCGAGATAACTTATACTACAACAGATAGATTGAATATGGTGTTGTCTCTCAGTAAAATACCTAAGAATGTGGAATATAGTTTAAAAAGATATACTCCTAACAGTAAGTACATACATTATATATCGTTTAAACGAACAGTACTTAAGCTTCAGATTTATCTCTATTTGGGACAGCACGACTGGTGAAATACCTCCACCCTACAGAATATCGCAACCAAATAGCCTTGTCTTGTGCTCCTGCGGTGAGTAGCTGAACCCTACTGTATCAAGTACAGGCTTACACGGGCTAAATTTCCGCAATTCGACGTCTATGTGAGCCTGTTTTGCGAGATACTGGTCGTATCAATAGACATCGTATATCGTAGATATCGATCGTGCCAGCCCATTCTTCCAGGAAGCCAAGGTGTTTAACCCAGTATTGAATCAAGTCTCTGCACTCCAAGAGTACGTGTTTGGCTGTCTCTTCTACTGCCATGCACGCTCGGCACAAGGGGCTTTCAGCTACATATAGATTAAAAATATGTTTGTTATAGTACCCTGTAATAGAGTTTCCAGAGCTCATGCGGGCCGTACGCTTCTTTGCCACTATAATTATAAAAAAGCAGAGGTATTTTACATACAATACATTAGTCTGGTCAACAAGTTCAAAATGGTGTTAATTTGAGATAAAGCACCTAAAAATATGAGCTATAGCTAATTCGATACGGAATAACATTTAGAAAAAAACTGCCAAGTGCGTGTTGAGCCATGTATAGTGTTGTTGCTCGTCACAATATGTTAAGGATGCTTGATGCCTTGACACGGTGTAGCATGTATTACTTCATACAAAAGTATACTATAGATGTGCGACCGTGTTCAGGCGGGCGCCCGGCCAATATTTTTATCGGATGGCCAGGGTTATGCGTCAAGATTCACACAACTCGTTCGCACCACTATACCTAAGAGATAGGCATTTGATATAGACTATAGAGCAACATTTTTGTAGTACATTGTATTTACGTATCACTAACCATTGCGTCAGCGCACAAGGATAAATCAGTTTGGGTGCGCTGTTCCGACTTACTTAACAAAAATCAGTATTTAAGGTTAGCTGAAAGGTGTAGTTAGATGAATCTGACTCACACAAATTTAATTTTTCAAATCCGACTGATAGTTCTAGAGATTAGAGTGTTTAAACAAACAAACAATCAAACAAAAAACTCTTCCGGTTTATTATATTAGTACCTAGAGACATTAGTATAGATTAATGATTTATTTTATTTAATATCCAATTATAACTTATTCTATTTTTTTATCAGATATATCGAATGTAGAACTTATAGAACATGGAAATATGAAAGGTAGTCATGAAACATATAAGAGGATAAGTCTAAACACAACAATTATTGAGAAGGACCACAATTATTTCATTGAACTGCTAAGTGCCGATGGGAGTCCGTGCGATTTTAGAGATGTATTCCGTCTGATTGCTAATGATTTAAACGGAAGAGGTAACACTTTTTTAACAATAGGTAACAATTTTTGTGCATGGTAAGGAAAAGTTTTGTAACGGAAACGAATCGCTGTTTGCGTTACGTTACGGATGGTAAATTATTGGACTAAAATGCATAGTAAGTTAATTAAATCAACTATATCAAAAGTAGTCCTTAATGTATGAATGAAAAATTTAATTGAATGATCATAACAGGTTTTTAATGTATTGAACTTCAATGCTTTAATCGACATTATCTTCTATATATTGACTTCTATACGTATTATAAATCTCAACATCTCTCTATCTGTCTGTTCGTTTATGTTCTTTTGACGCGAAAGTAACATACTTAATAAGCACTGACGATGATTGTGAATCAATTCGGAAAAAGAAGCTTTTTGGGCACTTAAATGGCTTACGCTGAGTAAACCATAATTTTGAAGCAATGACGGGGTCAGTGGTTGCGTGTTTTACTTCGCGTCGATTGATGCTAGTTCGAATCCCTGCAATGAGCCTGAGCTTTCGATGAAAGAAAACACCGTGAGGAAACCATAGCATGGTGGTTAGGCTTTTTTTAATGCCCGCCTGGCTAGCTACCACCCTCAAGATGAAAATCTGTCGCCAAGCACCAATAGGTGTATTCCCGCAGCTGCACTTGAGAGCCAGTCTTCCACAAGGTTTAGCGTGTTATCATCTTGGGCCACATCGTCACTTAACGTCAGATGAGATTGTGGCCATTACGCCAAAACCTATAACGATTAAAAAAAATGTGTATCTTCTAAGGTTCACCCATAATAAGCATTTTTGAGACTGCATAATTCGCGCGTGCGCTCGATCGATTTCATTCTGTAGTCCACGCGAGAGGAACCACAGGCACAGCTAGTGATAAATTTACTAATTACGGTGAAATAATAATACATCGTGCAGAAACTATAACACTTGAGGAATATTCCAGTAGTATTAGTAAGGAGCGGGGAACTATACATTTCTATGCGTTTGAAATCGTAATTACGTCGTGAGCTCTGTTAGCCTTAGGAGCCCTGGAGCCTTTGCGACTTTTACAGCTTCACCGGGCTTGGAGGCGAGCGCTTAAGGTACTCAGATGCGAAAGCGTTGCAACTTCGTGAGCTCGCGTGGCGATTAACTTTGCTCACAAGTGGGACATTTGCAGGCTGGTATTGTTAACTACAAAAGAGTGTTTATATTTCAGAAATGAAGAAGCACGATTGTTTGGATCAGCAGAGAGCTTGTCATATCCAGATCGATTTTGACTTCAAGTGCAGTAGTAAGTGTTTTCATTAAAACATTTTGACTTAGAAGTATGTTGAACTGAATGGTTTTAAAATATCATGTCAAAACTAGGAACTATAACCGGATTCTTTCGATGTATGTAGTGGTTATTTACCAGTCGGTTGAGAGTTGTGCCGCTTCAGAGTGGTTCCTAGCTGTGTAAGCATAAGTAAATGCTGTAACAACATGCTGTGGTTTCATAACAATGTTTTTTATTAAGTTCTGGTCCGATGCGATGTTGGGACGCGGAAAAAAATATCAAATTCTGACCAGAGATAAATAATAATAATTTTGTGGGAATGGTCTCATACACGGTCGTATGATTCAAAATTAAGTGTATCATGTACTGTGATAATCAATGAGCTAAAATATTCCATAATTAAGTGGTCTTTATTTTGAATATTTTAGTATTTTATGCTCCAGGGTATTATATGGTTCGAAATAAATGAAATAGAAAAATCTCAAAGTTTTAAGTCTCTACGTTAATATAAGCTCCCTTTGTAATATAAGTTTCTTAGTTTAGTCATTGTATAATTCATTCTCATTTCGTTAAAATAGATAATTGTATAAAAAATTTGAAACTTTGCAGACATCAACCTTATTATATAGTTTTTACTTAGGATCTTGAAAGATATTTAGCTAGTTTAATTTCTGCACAAATTTTGGGAAAAACATCATCTAACTGAAAATACAAAAAGAAAAAACTAAAAAATTATTATTGTTTGGTTTTATGAAACCACGAAGCAAGTGAAACTTAAAAAAATAATGATAATAAAATAAAATAATAATATTAATAAAAATAATAAAATTTTAAAACTAAGAGCAATATTAATTTAAATCATTCAATCGTTGTCCACTTCAATTATTCTATCAATAACTTCATCTTCGCTACGAGTCTCACAGTTCCCTACTCTACGGCCAGCTGTAATGTGACATGCGATAGATGAATGAAAAATTTTGGGGCGATAGAATAAAAGTTTAACTTTAAAAACTTTAAGAAATCAAATAATATCTTTTTTATAAAGTAGTTCCAGATATTAGTGCGCTCAAATAAACAAACAAATACTCGAGCTTTGTAATATAATACAAATAAATCATATTGTTACGTTCGTGGGTAATAAGATGCCGTAGTGTCACTATGATAAATTCACCATTTTTACGGACGCTCCTAGAAATTTCGAGAAAGGTGATTTTTTTCTATTTTCTTTTTGTTCTAGTCGTAACAATATTGTGATATTAAACGCAGTTAAATCTAAAGCACACTTTATTTATTGATGCCAGTGGTTACCATTTTGTGCAGGTCACAAGTTTATATTATAAAAATTAAGGAAATTATAAACAAAGAGCTTTTTTTATTTCATTTTTCAATAATCCGTTGCTGTAAAATACAGGTGACGACATATTTTTGAAAAAATCATACGGTTTGATTTTCCTCTCAAGTAAGAGATAAAAATATATATGATATTTTTCGAACTTATAACTCTTTACACCATTTTTCGCTGTTTCTCATAGTTTCAAATAATAGAAAAACTAATTGTTGTGTTCTTTAATTTTCAGATTCCAATGCTGTCATCGTTACGCTTGACAACCCTAGCCTTCATAAACGTTTAAAGTCAGATGTATCCAAGAGTAAGTTTTTTTTATTTTACTAGGACCGAGTGGTTTTGACAGACCTCATGGGGCAGTGGTAAAAATCTGAACGTTAAGCTGAGAATTCGCGGGTTCGATCCCCGCACAGGACCGACTTTGTTATGCGTCTTTTTTTATTGGTATAGGTTTAGCGTTGTGGCCACAATCTCACCTGATCTTAAGTGACGAAGTGGCCCAAGATGGCAACACGCTAAGCCAAGTGGGAGGACTGGCACTTAAATGCAGCTGCCACAACTTACCTGACGCATTTGGTGCTTGGCGATAGATTTTCAACTTCAGGGTGATAGCTAGCCAGACGGGCATTAAAAAAGCTCTACCACCATGCTATGGTTTCATCACGATGTTTTCCTTCACCGAAAGCCGAGGCACATTGCAGGGATTCGAACTGACACACGATTTCTGTACACGCTACCACTGAACTATCATTGTTGTGTATAAAGAATGATTCGTGCTGCACCGGCTCGATGATTAAATCTGAAACAAGATCTTTATGTACAGAACTATGAGGATAAATTAATTATCATGTAAAATATATTTACAGATGAAAAGATATATTATTTCAATGAATATGAACAGCTCAATTTTACGTGTCAACAGAACAGGACGTCTGATAATTACAACTTGACATGGAAACAACATTTTCGTAAGTATTAAACAACATCTAATTAAAAAGTACTAAACAGATAAATATATTCGCTGTCGAAAACTAGATGGCGGTGTATTAATGCTAAATGATTTTTTTATATACTACAAAGGTGACAAACAGGCTTACGGCCTGCCTGACGGTAAGCGGCTACCGTAGCCTATGAACGCCTGAAATACCATAGGTATCACAAGCGCGTTGCCGAACTTGAACCCCCCTACCGCAAGGAGCTCTGGAAACCTTACTCACCGAAGAAACACAACACTAGGTCATTTGACTGGGATCTTCAGTAGGGTGGAGGTATTCCACCAGTCGGGCTGCCCCAACTAGAGAGAAATATCCAAAGAAATTTCTCTGTGCCCTACCTCTCTTAAAATGTAATATAATGTCATTTAATATAATGAACTAAATTTCAAGTGCTACCAAATTGAAAATCTCCAAGCACCTACAGGTATGAGCATGTTCTATCGTCTGTACCATGTTGACTGCTCCGAAGAGCTGTTCAACCTAATTCCCTCCTCTCATTTCCACAACAAAACCACACACTCTAGACTTCGGAGTCAGTTTTACACAGTCGCAGATTTCGCTCTCTCGGTGGTCGCCGATGTTTTTGGATTGTACTGTACTTACCATCAGGGACAGTACAGTCAATGTGCCGAGCTATTATAAAAAAGGTATGTTGACAGTCAGTCCTCCCATTGCGTGGTGCTAGCTAGCCAGGTGGGCATTAGAAAATGACTTACTACTTGCTACGATTTCATCATGACGTTTTCCTTCGACGTATGCTCAGGCTCATTGCAGGGATTCGAACTCACGTCGACCGACATTGCTCATTTAGTTAGAGCGAGGGTTTGGAACGGTAATGAAGACTCCATATCAAAAAGTTCCTCAGCGCATTCTCCATTGTAAATTCTGCAAAACAGACTTCGTAGAACCTTAGATCTTCGTAGAAATATCGGCTAATAATAGATAAATATTTGCTTCGAAATCGCGAATTCGTATTAACACCTATAATATAACAAACAGAATCTGATATTTCTATTTCAATGCAAATGTTTAGAGATTTCTGTTATCACTTTGTTCTCGCGAAATACGTATCTAATAAGGGGGTTGATAGTTCTAAGGGGACCAAAGATACCAAACATAACCTCAATTTGCTATTTACAAGCGGACATTAAGCGATTTGTACTATAATTTTGCTCTTGCGAAAAACGTAATAAAGAGGCCGTTTATTATATATTTGTATAAAAACTAAATTACATATCTCTGTACTTTATGTAATTTGATTGCAGCAATAGCAAAAGTATTCTTTGTCACTGAAAAACTACCAAGAAATACTAGTTACCTGCTGCAGATTACACTACAGTGGTTTGACAACGGAACAGCTGTGTCTTGTGCTGGGGCGGGAGATCAAAACTCCACGTTGTTTATATTTAAACTAAATGGAACACAAACAGGTTTATTTCCCTTGTTATTATTAACTATGTTATATCGCCGGCTACTGTTCATTCGCTTAAACCTGCTATTCGACATTTTATGCTTCGATAGCCAAAAAGGAATCATTTGGTTAAGCCTACACTGTATGTCCTACCTTTAAGATCCTGTATTTATAGTGTTAAATAGGTAATCGGTTAAAAAGGAGACGGATACTCTTTCATACAATTGTGGGCTTGAAAATAAATCTAAATGGTTAAGGATGAAAATGGTTTCAATTATTAGCTAATAAATGATTAAACCTTCACTGAAAATTTTACAAATTTTGGCAATCTGAGAGCAGAGCTTCAAGATATTTCGTGAAAGTGAAGTTATAATAAAACAAACAATTTTTAAAATGTGATTAATATTCTCATACGACGAAGACAAGAGAACGTGGACTAGACGAAGATTATGTCGAACGTCCATTTAGCGCCAACTTCCGTAAAAAGCAGAGACTATACGTTTGAAATTGTTGAAGATTATGTTTACCTGGGATAAACCAATCCAGTTAGTTAGATCCAATTTCGAGAAAGAGGTCAATCGTTGAATCCAACTCAGCTGGGCAGCCTTTGGGAAGCTACGTAACATTTTCTCGTCCAATTTATTCCAATTTATCGCAGTCTCTCAAGACGAAAGTCTTTGACCAGTGCGTGTTGCCAGTGATTACATATGGTGCTGAGACGTGGTCGCTAACTATGGGCCTCATAAGAAAGCTCAAGGTCACTCAAAGGGCAATGGAGAGAGCTACGCTCCGAGTTTCTCTACATGATCGCATCAGAAATGAGGAGATCCGCAGGAGAACCAAAGTCGCCGACTAGCTGGACTTAAGAGGCAGTGGGCGGGCCACGTAGCTCGTAGAACGATTGGCCGATGGGACCAAGGAGTTCTCGAGTGGTCACAAGGTGGTCCGACCACCTGGTAAAGGTT
The DNA here is from genome assembly GCA_947532125.1 of Saturnia pavonia. NCBI lineage: Eukaryota > Metazoa > Arthropoda > Insecta > Lepidoptera > Saturniidae > Saturnia > Saturnia pavonia. The sequence goes on from OX383922.1 coordinate 7,364,470, forward strand.
GCGGGAAGTTACGGCTGAAATGATGATGATGATGAATATTCTCATATATATAATTAGGTTTATTAGAATTATATAAATAAATAAAAGTCGTTGTAACCGAATAATCAAACCAGTGGAATTGGTTGGGCCTTGTAAATATGTCTAATAATTGCCTACGCTAAATATTTAAATGTCGCTTCTGGTCTGTATCTCAGGCATCGCGTAGGTTAAGATTTTTCTTGAATACAGACCCTTTATGTTTAAAATTTCTTACTTCTAAATGTTTATTCTTTTTTGTACATTTTTTACTTCTTATGTCACTGTTTTCGCTTTATATTTATAAAAATACTATCTTAGCTGTTGTCGTATATCTGATCTTCGTTGTGTTCGTATAAATTATTTTTTATCGTTTTTAATCACGCCTTATTTTTCTCTTCACTCATCATTTTCACTATTTATATTACTCTCCACTTTATATTTAAATGTTCCTGAATAACTACACTTCATCGTACCACGGGTGCTGAATTACAAGTCGGTGCATTCATTTATTTATCTGGTGTACAATATTGTTAGATTTGTTTGTGAGGTAAGGCCGTCTGCTCTTTCGCTCTAATTACTATACTTTATTTTCTTTTTATTTTCTTCGCGTAAGTTTTTCACCCGCGTCCCTTCCTTGGTGGGAACTAATTACACGTAATCAGCATCCAGGAGTATTGATCCAATATCCGCAGATTTGAACCACGGCATGTTTTAGAAGTCGCGTACCTACATTTACTAATTTCAATTAATTTACCGACACCATTGACTGACAGTGAAAGAGAACATCGTGAGCGAACCAGAACGCATGAGACACGAACTCTAGTACGTACTATTACTACTATTCTACTATAATTTAATATATAATAATATGATATGTAATATGTAATAAATAAATTATACTATAAACGTATAAACGGAAAAATACAGAAATAATGATTTATCGATGTTTGTACTGTAATCGCATAATATCTCGTGGACTGGCGTAGTTGTTAGTCCGTGTTTTCACTCGGGAAGAGGTGAATCCTGACAGCTTTTCTAAAGATTTTCTGGCTGTTCATAAAGTGTGCAACGCCCCATTGAACAAATTACCAGCATTAACGCTCTTTTCAATATCAAATATCTCTCAATGTTACATATTCAATAATATCACTTTGCTTATCTATATATATAAAAGGATAACTAACTAACTGACTGACATAATATCAAGCACAGTCCAAAATATTAGAGCTAAGGCCGTGTAAATTTGTTTTCGGGTTCCTTTTACACTGATAGAAGAAAAGGTTTTTGGAAATTCAACTTCTAAGGTGGTAAAACATGGGATGATATTTTGTATGCAAATACGTCATTTTTGCAAACATACTTATTTAGAAATTCAGTTAGAAAGTAAAATAGATGGAATATAACTCAACTGTAACGCGAGCGAAGCCGCGGGATAAGCGCTAGTTGTATAAAATCCGAAAATCGTTTTCCGAAGCGATTTCTCTGTGCCCTGCCTCTCTTAAAATATATTTTTTTATGTTAAATAACACCGCACTGCCAATAGATGGCGCTACACGACAGATGGACATGCATGTTATATACATTAATTTTCATTTTCAGAGATGAAGAAAATCGAAACAAAAGAATTCAATGAAAACAAACCGGCAACAATTGAATGCGGGAAAGGTACATTTTTTTATAATCGAATGCCTAATTCTAGAAGTGACACAGCCCGAGTTGCATAGTTTGTAGGTCGGGAAAATATCCGAATGTTAATAATTTGGCACGGTGATAATACACCTAACGTTAGCTTGTGGGCTCGGGGTTCTATCTCCGTACTGTTTAAATAAAGAACTATCCTTTGAAACCTGTGTTCCACGTCCCTCTGGTGTGGAATGTTTCAAATGAATCATGAAGAGACTTCTGAACGGTGGCCACATCGATCACTGTCGCTGGATACTTGAGTCTCTTATAGTGTAATCGAAGCATTCTCTCTGCTGCTGATGACGTATGTGTTGACTTGCCTTTGAACCCAATGTCCCTTCGGGACGTCGCGTCGCGTGCTCATTCTGTCAAATTCTCGTCAAACGACTGTTTACTGCCAACAACTTGGAGAATCTTCAGAGTGTTGTAATCATCGTGCAAGTCGTAATTTTTATTTTAAGCTCCTTATTTGCGGGGATACGTTCGTTTGAAGCAATGACGGCTTATTGGTAGTGTGAACGACTTCGCGTCGATTGACGTGAGTTCGAATCCCTGCAATGAGCCTGAGGTTTTGGTGAAGGAAAACATCGTGAGGAAACCAAAGCATGGTGGTAGGGCGTTTTTTAATGCCCGCCTGGCTAGCTACCACCCTTAAGTTGAAAATCTGTCGCCAAGCACAAATAGGTGTGTTCGACAGCTACACTTCAGAACCAGTCTTCCACTAGGTTTAGCGTGTTATCATCTTGGGCCACATCATCACTTGACATCAGGTGAGATTGTGGCCACTACGACAAAACCTATAAAGATAAAAACAATAATAATAATCCGAGAGTAGACAAGTTTAAAAAAATGTTTTTAATACTTTTATACATATTATAAAACTCAACGTCTATCTGTCCATTTATGTTCTTTTCACACAATGCCCGATTTTTTAATTTAATTCATAGGATTATGGCTAATATGAAATACAATATTTATTTTCAGATAAAAAGTTGATAAAACGAAAGGCAAACGGAAATTTCATGTTTTATAATACCAAACCTGCAGAAATTCAGGATAAGGGTGAGAACGGGAGCACATTATTTTGTATGAAATATGTTAAAAAAGGCCTAAAGAAAAAAGGTCAGAAAATATTTCAAGTTTCAAGAAAGATATACAATGAAATTATGTATATCTATAACGCCAATCTCAAAGGAGGTATGTATTTGCGGACTAACTAATAAGGTACAGGTATTAAAAAGCATGCTCTTAAATTATACATTTGCTTGATATAAGTATGCTCGATACTAGCAATGATTTCGACACACATTCCACTAGATAGCAATAACTCTATAATAGCATGCTTTCGTGCTACTTACTAGCATATCTATTTGTACTTTTATATTTGTTTAATATAAGAATGTTCGATAATAGTAGTGGTTTCGACGACATGCCACTAGGTAGCAATTGCTCAATAATAGCATGCTTTCGTGCTACTTACTAGCATGCCTATCTAAACTTTTACATTTGTTTGAATTAAGCATGCTCAATACCAGCAATAGTTTCGACACACATGCCACTAGGTAGCAATTGCTCAATAATAGCATGCTTTCGTGCTACTTACTCGCATGTCTATATGTACCTTTACATTTGTTTATTATAAGCATGTTCGATACTAGTAGTGGTTTCGACGACATGCCACTAGGTAGCAATTGCTCAATAATAGCATGCATTCGTGCTACTTACTAGCATGCCTATCTAAACTTTTACATTTGTTTGAATTAAGCATGCTCGATACCAGCAATAGTTTCGACACACATGTCACTAGGTAGCAATTGCTCAATAATAGCATGTCTATTTGTGTCTTTACTAACGGTTTTTTTAAGTAGACGAGAAGTGACGGTATTGTTGCTGATGATAAGCACAGTACAATCCAAACAATCAATTGACGGACGTTGCTATCATGCCGGCCTACAAGTCTCTCGGCATCTGGTTATACACTAGCTCATTCTGAAACGCAACGAACTCTCACCATGTGTGACCCAGTAGGATACAGATTCCTATCACCAAAATTGTACAAGAGAACTACTATCGAACTAATTAACAGGCTATATGAATTATCATTAATATAAGTAAAAATGAAACTAATTATTGCGTAATAAACGCGCGCATAGTCGCAGGGTACCAGTAATTTTATATGGGATTACATATAATTATCAATAAATAATACATTGAGACCCTAAGGAAAACATCACGAGGAAACCATAGCATGGTGGTAGGGCTTTTTCTTATGACCGCCTGGCTAGCTACCACCCTCAAGTTTAAAATCTGTCGCCAAGCAGAAGCTAGATTTTGTCAAAAAGCAGCTAGTAGAAATAGACATAAATTAGTTGTACCGTGTTTTAGACTTAGTAAGACTTATAAAAGTTTTTTAGGTAATAGTGTTAAGCTCTACAATAAGATTCCGACGCACAATACTGATTTGCCGGACAATGAGTTCAAGGATCATGTCAGGAAGGTTTTACTTTGAAAAGGTTATTATAGGGTGGATCATTATGTGAACGATAGCGATGTCTGTGTGACTGTGCATCCATTAAATTGTTAATTGTAAATATTGTTAGTATAGATGGAATTATGAGAAGTCACAAAAAATCCCTAAATAGTTCTAACAATAGAGCCACCATCTTCTTAAACCGACTTTGAATGTTTGAAAAATATTACGAAGATAATACACATTGACACTGGCCAGTGCTTTTTGCGGCGCCATATCCAGAAGAAGAAATAGTACGTACGTCACGATAGATGATCAAATTCATTTCGAACTATTTATATTGTTATCCTTAAGGGTCCTGGAGCCATTAGATGCTTTGACAGCTTCACCGGGTTTGGGGGCGAGCGCGGAAGACGCTCGGCCGCGAAAGCTAGGCAATAAGCTCCAAGGGTGCCAAAGTGTCCGAACCTCGGCTTGGGGCCGTAAAAACTTAAGCCCGACCAAGTTTCTTGCCGGTTTTTCTCGATGACTGGGATGTTTGTCCGAACGTTTATAAGTGTCTTCTTGGGGTCTAAGTTGAATAAATGATTTGCTTTGTTTGTCGCTTTTCGACAGAAGCCGAAAGAAGCCAGCATATATCCAGCAGTCGAGAGGCTTGCAGGACTGATGACAGCGATGGCAAGGAAAACAACAGCGATTTGCTGTTTTCGAATTGGCTGTTATTATACCCTCAGGCAGAGTGATGTTACTTTGCCGTGTTACTATTAGTTTTTTTTCTATCAACAAATGCTACACCTATAACTACTCTTCGCTTCATGTATGGGTACTAAATTAAAAAAAAAATTAACTGTTTTGCCAATGTTTTCAGGTTCTAATGTAGCTATATGGGTGACTGGGGTGATTGTTGCTGCTATCATCGTCGCTGGTAGCATCGTGTTCTTGCGGTACAAGCGTTGCCAGTTCAGAAACCGACCAATAAACCCACAGGAACATATATATGTAAGTTATAATCTTGACGATTAATTAAGATAAAAAAACTTACGATTACTTAAGATTTTGTAAAAGACTGACTTAGTTTTAATACTAGAAATAAACGTAGTCATCCCATGTTTCAGACTCAGTGGGACCAATAAAAGATTTGTAGGGAATAGTGTTAGGTTCAATAAAATCCTGAAACACCTGTTTGCCAGACAATAAGTTCAAGCGGGTTTTACTTTCAAAGGGTGGTGAATAATAGTGATGTCTGGAAGTGACTCGCTCTCTGTATATCCACAAAAAAAAAAATATTATTATTCATTGTGAACATTATTTATAGAATAAAAAAGGTAAGCTCGAATATGAATATTTATTCATTATTGCACCGCAATAATGAATTTATTTATTATAGATATTTTACATATTAGACATTTTACATTTTACACATTAAATTAAATAAAAAATTTATCACCAAAACTTGGTTTTATGGTCATGCGACTACGCGTGACGTCATCGTTTATGAACTAAAACTAAGGATAAGGGTATATTTATGCAAAGTTGATTTTACTAGAATTTCAGTTATGAAATTTTTTCAGCACCTATCTAATTTTAAAGCTACTGTTTGCGCCAATTTATCGTATTTGTGAATCGATGTGCTAATATCCCATCCCTCCATCCACCCCCGCCCCGCTCCATCTACTTTCCTACCACCCGTTAGTGTTGTCGTTCGTGCCGGCTTGCGCGCAAGTCGCATTCTGTCTCCTAGGGTCATTGGTCGAATCGGACGTATCGCTCCGAGCAAGTTGTGCCGTTGAGCTTGACCACGCGCGCACACGCATGCGTAATCCAAATCGGGAGAAAGGAGCCATCATTAGCTTGGACCACGAGTGAGTACCTTACCTATCCTACATATATTGTTACCCATTTTCGCATCGATTCACAAATATATAATTTATTTGGTCTTCGGAAGTACTTATAAAACTTGTGTCACATTATCTACTTAACATTATTGAATTAGTAACATTTTCCATACAGTCCACTCATTGTCGCGCATACAGCTACTATTAGTAATTATTTTAGAGTCACTTATCGCAAGATGCCACTGAACAGACTGTTTTTGAACGATGACGTCATTTTTCTTGTTTAAGTTTCCACTCATGTGACTCGCAGAAAAAAAAAAAGATTGTTTTTCTAGTTTTGTATAGTTTTAGGATTTTTTATCAATGAAACAATATTGATAAATAATTAATTTTAATTTACGACCATACTGTCAACTGGAGGAATCTGGCTATAAGCCTTGGCATAGGCATTATTCGACTTATAGGCTTCAGTGGCCACTATCAAGTAGATTTCAGTCTGTTTTTTACAAATATTTTAAAACTAAATACATTCATTCTGTATTTAAATTCAAAAACAAATGTAATTTAATGTTTAAACCGTTTGAAGATGGGGAGACGCGCAAAGGGTTTTTTTTTATTTCCTTCGTAGAATATGTTTAAAACGTCATTGGAAGCGACAACAGTAATTTTTGGAGGAAAATAATAATACATTTTCCAGGAGACTCCCATGGAGGTGGTATACGCAGAAATCAACGCGCTGCCCTGTTCATCGGAGAAGCCGAATCCTACACGAGACGAGCCTCCCTACGCTAAAATTATAGGGGTTTTAGGACCGAAGAATCCGCGCACAGATGGCGCTCCAGTTTCTGCAAACAAATAATTATTAAAAAACACGTTGGCTGTGACGTGACAGTGATTTCAGCTGTGATGCATGTGAAGCATGATTTTCTGCTGCGTTAGGAGGTCGTAAAGACCTCATGCTAATTGATAATAATTGCTAATGTGGCTTGCGTCCGGGATCTTTTTTTATCGTTGTCGCCATAGTGGCCACAATCTCACCTGATGTTAGGTGACGATGTGGCCCAATATAAGACTGGCTCTCAAGTGCAGCTGCCAGAACACGCCTATTGGCGCTTGTCGGCAGTTTAACAACTTGAGGGTGGTAGCTAGCCAGGCGGGCATCAGAAAACACCCTACCACCATGCTATGGTTTACTCACGATGTTTTCCTTCACAGAAAGCTCAGGCTCATTGCAAGGATTCGAAGTCGATTGGGTCTCAAGAAATCAGCACATGTTGATAAACCTATTACATTGACTCCCTTTTGGTTTCTCAAGTTTCGGGATCATTTAACCCTCGATAGAAGCCTATGTGAAATATCTCTTTTTTTTTTTTTTTTTTTTTTTTTTTTTTTTTCGAACTGACTATACTGTTAGCCTTAGGGGCCCTGGAGCCTTTACGGCTTTTACAGCTTTACCGGGCTTGGGGGCGAGCGCTTAGGGCACTCAGCCACGAAAGCTAAGCAACAACATCCGAGGGTGCCAAAGTGGCCGAACCTCGGCTCGGACTGTTGCGCGTATGCAATTAAGTCGCGATCTGACTAATTCCCTATCCGTAATTCGATCTAAACTAACTATACATATATACATGTTTCTGCCCCCTGGGAGGAGGGAAGGAACATGTGTATGTGTATTTAGTGGTCTGAAATTTTTTGTCTAATCTAACTAGGCAAAAAAAGAAAAAAAAAGGTCCCTTACAGAACCTATGTACCTATGTGTGTTGTGCATGTGTGTATAATGCAGTGTCATGTATGGCTGTGAAAGCTAGTGATTGTAGAGTCACTTGTATCGCGCGAGCGGCTGCTTGGCTCAAGGGCTCCATGCCGATGGATCGGACCTAGGCTTGAGTTGCCGCAGAGGAGGGCGGTCGTGGCGGGTGTGCGGGAGCGAAGTTAACCGTACGTCCCCTGCGGAGGGAACGGTGGTTTCGCGGGCGTGGGCGCGAGCACGCATATGTTGCGGGAGCGGACGCGTAGAAATTGTTAGCGTTCTCGATGTCGTCATCGGGATCGACAAAGAGATTTCGCGGACGGCGTTTATAACGTTTGGCAACGGGGATCGAGTTGTCTGGGACGTAGTTCACGGTGGATTTTACGAGCGGGTTGGGATGATTCGAAGCGCTATCGAAGTATCTCCTGGTGAGATATTTCACATAGGCTTCTATCGAGGGAAGCCTCATGTCCCTGTGCAGGTCCATGTTCCTAACGAAGGCTGGAGGGTCAAGCAGGCGACGGAGAAACCGATTTTGGACTCTTTGCATGCGGGCAAAGTTATGTTTGGACATATGTGCGAACGCGGCGCAGCTATATGTCAAGATCGGACGGACGCACATCTTGTACAGTGTGAGCTTATGTCTTAAGGACATTTTGCTTACCGAACTGAGCAAGGGTCGCAAGCGGGAAAGGATCCAGATGGCCCTATTCCTGACTATAGTAACGTGTGCGTTGAAGTTAAGTGAAATATCTCACCAGGAGATACTTCGATAGCGCTTCGAATCATCCCAACCCGCTCGTAAAATCCACCGCGAACTACGTCCCAGACAACTCGATCCCCGTTGCCAAACTTTATAAACGCCGTCCGCGAAATCTCTTTGTCGATCCCGATGACGACATCGAGAAAGCTAACAATTTCTACGCGTCCGCTCCCGCAACATGTGCGTGCTCGCGCCCACGCCCGTGAAACCACCGTTCCCTCCGCAGGGGACGTACGGTTAACTTCGCTCCCGCACACCTGCCACGACAACTGCGGCAACTCAAGCCTAGGTCCGATCCATCGGCATGGAGCCCTTGAGACAAGCAGCCGCTAGCGCGATACAAGTGACTCTACAATCACTAGCTTTCACAGCCATACATGACACTGTATTATACACACATGCACAACACACATAGGTACATAGGTTCTGTAAGGGACCTTTTTTTTTCTTTTTTTGCCTAGTTAGAGTAGACAAAAATTTCAGACCACTAAATACACATACACATGTTCCTTCCCTCCTCCCAGGGGCAGAAACATGTATATATGTATAGTTAGTTTAGATCGAATTACGGATAGGGAATTAGTCAGATCGCGACTTAATTGCATACGCGCAACAGTCCGAGCCGAGGTTCGGCCACTTTGGCACCCTCGGATGTTGTTGCTTAGCTTTCGTGGCTGAGTGCCCTAAGCGCTCGCCCCCAACCCCGGTAAAGCTGTAAAAGCCGTAAAGGCTCCAGGGCCCCTCAGGCTAACAGTGTAGTCAGTTCGAAAAAAAAAAAAAAAGGATCATTTAATGTAAATCCAGTTGCCAAGATGTTTGTATCCGCCGTGACACCGACAAATGGCGATGGATTTTAGATCTCTCGGTGTTCGCCGTTGTATTTGTACTGTACTTAGCGTACCATCGGGCTAGGGTTGCCAACCGTACTATAATATGTAGTATTGTACTATATTTCGAAACTGCGTACTATATACTGTTGAAGAAATATATAGGATGCAAAAATACTATATTCTACAACAAACAAATCCTTAATTTAAAAAAATTATGAACGTTCTTTATGTTAACTTAAAACTGATGGGCAATAATGTATCCGAACTCATCGTGTTACGCACGCATAATGCGTTACGAAACTGTCTGTAATGTCAAATTGACAACGTCAAACAAATTTTTGGTCTATTTTGTTTTGGGATTTCGATATTTATTTTCTACTAACTGTGCCCGCGGCTTCACTCGCGTGGACGATAAACATTGTTGTTACCGGGATAAAAAGTATCCTATGTTACTTCTAATACCTCCAAGAATATGTGTACAAAGTTTCATGATGATCGGTTAAGTAGTTTTCGCGTGAAAGCGTAACAAACAAACTTACATTCACATTTACAATATTAGAAAGGATTTGATGTTGTTCTATCTTTTGAGGAGTTGAAGTCCTAAATAAATTAGTTATGGAAAGTGGTTGCGATATCGAATATGCGTCAAGTTCAAGTACGCCACTACTAACTACAGAGTGCAAGAAGTGCCAAGAAATATAATTTTTATAAAAATAAATAAGTGACAAGTAATATTTTTGGAAATTTTTTGCTTTTCCATAAAATACTAAGTATATTTTTTGAAGTGTACTATATTTTTATAGCTTATTTTCAATAATACTAGATTTTCCCAGGAAAATCTTGGCAACCCTACATCAGGCACAGACCAGTGAATTTACTGGGCTACTTTAAAAAAAACATCGGTTTACTTGTAATTGTATCTTATTCATTATAAAAAGACTTGCATGACACATCCACAGAACATAAATTGTTACGTCGTGCAAATTTTGACATAACCTAAAAACATGCATTTCGACTATCAATTATCATAAAAAAAATAATTTGATACTGATAAACGTTATAAAAACATTTTGCACTATAAAATCCTAAATAACTTCCTCTATACAATGATTTTTGTGAATTTTCATGTTATATATTACCTACATTCTATATGACTTAAAACTAGAGTAGACCAAAATAACAAAACCCAGGAATGGAAAATTAATCGTACAAATCGCAAAATTAATCGAATTAATTGATTGCCGTTGTACATTAAATTTATTAGTTTCTTGTTTAATTTCGAATAAACAAATATATTTATGTAGTTCCTAAATTTTTACTGCAGCAACAATTAACGAAGAATATTGACTGGAAGAATTAATCTTGTTGTTTGGAGACAGGCATTCAATAATTCAATATTTAATTCTAGAAAAGAAACGATAATAGTAAAATCAGCTTACAATTTAAATTAAGCTACATATCTAAAATCAACATTTTTTTTTATACTACAAAGGTGGCATACAGGCATACGGTTCGCCTGATGCTAAGCGGCTACTGTAGTCTATGAACGCCTAATACCATAGGTATCACAAGCGCGTTGCCGACCTTGAACCCCCCTACCCCACAGAGCTCTGGAAACCTTACTCACCGCAGAAACACAACACTAGGGTCATTTGGTTGCGATCGTTTGTAGGGTGGAGGTATTCCACCAGTCGGGCTGCCCCATGTAGAGAGAAATATCCAAAGAAATTTCTCTGTGCCCTACCTCTCTTTGAACCCACCCTTCCCTAAGGATCTCTGGAAACCCTACTCACCGCAAACACAACACTAGGGTCATTTGGCTGCGATCTTTTGTAGAGTGGAGGTATTCCACCAGTCGGGCTGCCCCAAGTAGAGAGAAATATCCAAAGAAATTTCTCTGTGCCCTACCTCTCTTTGAACCCACCCTTCCCTAAGGAGCTCTGGAAACCCTACTCACCGCAGAAACACAACACTAGGGTCATTTGGCTGCGATCTTCTGTAAAGTGGAGGTATTCCACCAGTTGGGTTGCCCCAAGTAGAGATAAATATCCAAAGAAATTTCTCTGTGCCCTACCTCTCTTTGAATCACCCTTCCCCAAGGAGCTCTGGAAACCCTACTCACCGCAGAAACACAACACTAGATCATTTGGCTGCGATCTTCTGTACATTTGACATATGTCGTGCAAGTCTTCTTACGATGAATGAATAATAGTATTAGATTAGATTATAGATAATAGTTTTAGATTAGTCAAAATTTCGTTATTAATTTTATAAGTTCTATATAAACTATTTAAATGAATATGATGTGATACATAATAGTGGGGATGAGCGATATAAGAAAAACATCTATATCGATATGTACTATTGGTAAAACATCGATTAATCTATAGTTATTAGGACTATCGAACAATTGATTGTTGATTTCGAATACATAATACGGGGTAATTATGTGACCACAAGGAAAATTGGCGAAAACGACCTTTTTTGCTCGTAAATTTATTACGGCTGGCTAACATAACATATATTCCGTATTGAAATCAATCGTTTGTCCAATAAATCGATGTTTACCAACACTATCGATATGTAATCATCGATATCTGATATATATATCGAAATAAAAAAATATACGTTACAAAATAAGAGGAAGTCTATTTGATTGACAAAGGTGTTACTTTGCGGAAATCCATCGTAAATAATTATCCGATATTTCTTTGCTATTTACGCCAGCAATAGATGAATCTTGGTTTCAGCGACCTATAACATAAAATGTTTGAATTTAAATTAATTTGCAAATGAATGTCTTTAATAAATTAAAATAATAATAATTAATATATGATCATATTCAATATTTTCAATGACTTAACAACCGATTCACAGTTCACTTAAAAATTACATATTTTCTTTGAACTAATTTCGATTGCTTAGTCATGAGGTTCATTGTTATTGGAATGGAAATAATTAAATTAGAAGTTATTAACCATGGATAACATAATATAAAAAGAATAAAAAAATATAAAAGTTATGTTCAAAAATACTTTAACTACGTTCCCACATATGACTTTATAAAAATTGGTTTATATATACTTTAGATGCTTGATTAAAGCCGTTTAAAATAAAATTAAAACCGTGTCAGCAGTTGTACGCATGTCTTTGGTGTGTACGTAGCTTTGAATTTTACCTCTACTAAACCTACAAATAATAAGTTATCCACGTGCCTTACCAAATGCACGACTGACAAGTGTTAAAAGTATCTACATTGAAAACATTGCTTAATTTTTTCCATTTAGTCACCGTCCCACATTTTAACCGAGGCAAAAACGACTTTTATTCAAGAAATATATAGTTAATAATTATTATTTAACTATATGTTGTTGACATTGACGTATATATTTGTGATCTCTAAAGTTCAATGTCTATAAGAAACCGTTAAAAGGTTTTTTTTAAGGACAAAGTTCGTACTGTGACGTCCTCGAAAGAATGATATTAGTTAAGCGATGGTTATAGTGTTTAACTTTATGTTCATACAGTGGTTTTCAAAGATTTTGGAATTATTTAGTAATTAATAAAAGCAAATTAAAATAACAATATATACATTAATTGATTTCCTTCGTGACGATCCGGAGTGTGTTCCTCTGAACGCTTATGTAAAAATTAAGATTATTATGTTGTTTTATTAATACTGCTTAATTTTTTTGATTTTTATTTAATTTGTACTAATATTATAATAAATAAATTATAAAGAGGAATGATTTGTAAGGTTTTCCTTCTTCATCATTTCAGGCGAAAGACGTCCACTGCTGTACACTCATCCCCCTCCCTGCCCCCTCCTTTTCCTTCTTAGGTATGGCAACTGTGTTCATTCACAATCCCCATATTGACAATATGTTTAAAAAATAAATAATAACATTGGTCTAATGATAAAACACCTAAAATAATACAAATATGTTTTTAATTTATCTGATTATACTATTAGCCATAATGGCCCTGGAGTCTCAAACGGCTTTTACAGCTTCACTCGGGCTTGGGGGCGAGCGCTAGGCTTGAAGCAATGATGGCTCAGTGGTAGTGTGTACGACTTCGCGTCGATTGACACGAGTTCGAATCCCTGCAATGAGCCTGAGCTTTCAGCGAAGGAAAACATCTTGAGGAAACCATAGCATGATAGGGCTTTTTCTAATGCCCGCCTGGCTAGCTACCACCCTCAAGTTGAAAATCTGTCGCCAAGCACCAATAGGTGTGTTCCGGCAGCTGCACTTGAGAGCCAGTATTACACTAGGTTTAACATCTTGGGCAACATCGTCACTTAACATCAGATGAGATTGTGTCCACTACGCCAACCTATAACGACAAAAAAAAAACAACCGCGAAAGCAAGGCAACAAGTTCCGAGGGTAATCTGTCAATTTTATCTTGACTGACTAGCCAAAAAAAAAAGAAAAAGGTCCCTTACAGAACCAATGTACCTAAGTGAAGTGCATGTATGTAGAGATGCAGTGTCACTGTATCGTGCACACGGCTGCTAGACTCAAAGGCTCCATGCCAGAGGATCGGACCTAGACTTCAGATGCCGCGACGTGGCGGGTGTGCGAGAGAAATATGGATAACATAACTGTTCATTTATTTAAACAGTCGCTCCGAAATGCCATACAGAAAATGTGACGTCATCGTACAATGAACACAATTATTTCGGATCCAAATTGTGCCGGATATAAAGGCTTATTTTTTGGTCTCACGCATTTTTTGTATTTGTATGCTATCAGCTTTGCTTTGAATATCTAAAGAACAGTTTTGTAAGTACTATTTTTTCATTCTTAAAAATTGTCTAATATGTTCATTTGCAAATATTCACCCTCAACGTAATGTACAAATATTTTTTTAATTTCATCATCATGTCGCCATAATTCAAGAAATAAAATAAAGGTTGTAATGGAACGTACCTATTAGGTATGAGCCCTTCAGCATATTATAATTTTTCAAAGCTACAATTTCAACTCTTAATAATAATTTTACAGTCACTTACCTATCACAAGTTAACACTCAATTGTGTTAAACGAGTTTCTAAGATCATAGTGTTTTTATCATTGGCATTGCCCACATTCGTGGAAACTAGTATAAAAACTTCTTCTGTTCTTTTCTTTTCTAAGAGTTTTCTCTGGTACTGCCTTCTTAAATTTTCTCTCCATTTCTTTCTCTGTATGTTTCTAGCTCTTGGGGTCAATTCAGAAGCACTTAATATTTTCTTTTCCTCTTTTATTTTTATGTATCTCTTCTTTTCCTCCTCCCTCTCTAAGGCATATAAAGCCGCATCTGCTTTTATTTTTGAATATCTGTTTTGCCGTGCAAGTCGGGCTTTTGCCAATGCCTCTTCGTGTGACTGCTTTTTCCGCGGCATTTTCATTCAAGGACATCATGGGTCACGCACCAACGAGCATTGACCAGTCTGTGTGGATTACGGTTTTGGAGCTAAAAACTCATACCTATACCTATTTATTGAATAAGTATAGATAGAAACCAAAAAAGCGACGATAGAGATAATAAATATTTAATAAAGCTGTACAAATATCAAACCACTACTGTAAGAGAAGATTGACAGTGACAGAAAAAAGCACAGATAGTGCTATTTTGCGCTTTTCTTGAATCTGAAATTTGTAGTGGTTTAGTAATTTACACGGCAGTTTATATATAGCATGTATTGAAACAATATTACATTTAAATAGAAAAAATATCTACTTACCATTCCAGCTTGCTCCTTACCATTCGGGTAAAATGTGAACGGGAAAAATGGTAAATAGTAAAATGGTAAGTAGATATTTGGAAACATTTGTGTACGGTGCATTATTTATTAGACTTATGAGACTATATACGTTATCAGACGAGAAAAAATCTTATGGCAAATGTTTAGATCATTAATTAAATTAATCTGAACAAATAACTTACCTTTACGAACGGTAAGGAGATTTTATTTTGACCTGGACGATTTTTTGTAGATTATTAATTTTTGGTTGGCGCCAAATCGCTCTTTAAGAGGTGTGATCTGCTCAAGTCACTAGCGGGCACTGAGGTGGTGGTGGGGAATCGTCGTGAGGATTACATTTACCATTGGGTACAATTCTATTTCACTGTCAATATTCGCGGACGGTACTTACCGTCGTACGAAGGGTGGGACAATTTTTGAATTGGTATAAAATTAACTGAAAGTGTTCTTTATATCATATATTTTATTTCAGTATATACATTAACTATTATATTTACTAAATAATAAGAAAAAACGTTATTCTTCGAAGGTTTCGTTTAATTTTTCTTATCATAATGGTTGAAAATTGGAAAAAGGGACACTAATGGTAATGAGGTTTTGGGAACTATTTTTTTTATAAAATGGCTTATAGCTTATAAAACACAATAAATTGAACTGCAATATGTACCCAACTTAATTAACTATGTATATAAAAAAGTGAACAAAATCGATTTAGGTTTAATGTGTTATTCACAGCGAGACATCAAAAATGTACGTTTTCAAATATTCACCCTTGAAAGGTTTAATAATCAATAAATATTAATTTACTGGTTTTATTTTCCACATATAAATTGTTTTCTAAAAGTTGTCAACTGCCGGATTCAGCTAACGACACGTGAATAGAATATTTTTCTAAATTATTCTTGTAATTTTCAAACATATCTCTAAAAAGATGGTGTCAACTTAAAATGCATGTTCCCAGTTATTATTTATAATCCACTTCACTTCTGCACAATAACGAAACTACATCATTCATTAACTTAGGTTCTTTAAACTCAATATTGGTGGCATTTTACGTGACATACTCGTAGTGTGGTTATTTTGCGTACGTTATTGTACGTAGGGGTGTAGTGGGCTGTCTGCGTTGTACTTTGTCAGCCGACGTGCAAAGGTGATAAAACACAAATAACTCGTCGTCAGTCTACAGTGCTCTTCTCCAGTGGCTCCTAGTAGCTGTTCTGCAGCGGCCACACCCCAGTAACCACGTCGGCTCGTGGGCTAAACCTGGAGAAGAGACTCGAGAAGAACACCTCTCGAGTTACTTGGTGACCCTCCGAATTGCGTTGTCTTGGCTGTAAGTAAAGCAGTCCACCAACGGTGCAAGACACCTAGGCAATTGTAGGAAGGCCTTGAGGCAGCAATAAGGGCCATATATTGCTGGCAGACTACTGCAACCAGCCTCCCTCCGGTCGTCGTTCCATTGGGTCAAGGGGGGCATGGACGAGAGAGTGCATCTGTGTTTGCGCGTACAATTATGCACTTAAATATCTTCTGCGCATCTGACTGTTTCCGAACAATGGCTAACCGAGAATAGAAGCCCCGTGGCGATGGATCAAAGTAGAGAGGTCAGACCTTATGCCGGTTGGACTTTATCCGAGGTCTGCACATGGGGGGTGCGGGAATAAGTGGTCGTTTCTGCATTGCACTGGAACAACAACGTGGACTGGGCAGCATCTCGCACGACAAAGCAGCCCTATTTAGGGAGGCATTGCTTCCCTCAATCCGAGGAAGGAGCTAGAAAAGGTGCTCTAAAAGAAAAAACGGACTCCCTTTATATTAAACGGACGACCTTTATATTTGGAGCATGGAACGTTCGAACACTACTTGATAGTAGGGCTAACTTATGTCCTGAACGCAAGACAGCTGTAGTGGCAAGAGAGCAACGCCGCTACAACATTGACATAGCTGCCCTCAGCGAAACACATCTTGCTGACGAAGGAGAGTTGGTTGAGCACGGTGGTGACTACACATTTTTCTGGAAAGGTACTGCTTCGCATGAACCAAGGCGTTCGGGGGTTGGCTTTGCTATCAAAAACGAATTGGATAAAAGATGCATGAGTTTCCGCTATATTTATCAGACCACATTATAACTCTGCGTGTTCATTCAGAAAATAACAACTATCTAAATGTGATAAGTATTTATGCACCAACTCTAGACAAATGTGATGAGATCAAAGATAGATTTTACTGGAACAAACCATCACAAAGATTCGTCCTCGGGAACAAATTTCGTTGCTTGGGGACTTCAACGCGAGAGTTGGTCGCGCTTATGAGTCGTGGCCAAATACGATCGGAAGACATGGAATCGGAAAAATGAACAGCAATGGACACCTTTTGCTTAGTTTCTGTGCTCAGTTTAGGCTGTGAATAACCAATACCTTTTTCCGACTTCCCACTAAACACAAGGCCATCTGGATGCATCCCAGGTCAAAACACTGGCACCTCATTGATTTTGCTATAGTGCGACGGCGTGACTTATCTCAGGTGCAAATAACGCGTGTTGTGCATGCAGCCAACTGCTGGACTGACCACCAATTTATAATTACCAAGTTAAAACTTCGTCTTCACCTCCCTCGACGGCGAACTCTTGTGGAACCTCTAAGTACTGCAGTTGATGATCTTCAGAGCGTTAGGAAAAGGGAGACTTACATTCAGGCTCTTAATAAAGAACTGGAGTTATGTGACAATGAAAATGACGATGTTGAGACTGCTTTGCAGGCGGTCTCCTCTCTGATTACCGCAATAAGTACGAGTATTTTGGGCCGCAAGGCTCATAAACACGAAGATTGGTTTGATGAGAAGAACCAAGTAATTTCAAGTGCACTACAAAGTCATCGCGATTTGCTTAATAAAGCAAAAAGTAAAAACTACCACATCAACTTGGCAGCACAAATCCAGGAGAGCAACAACACAATCAGAAAGTTAATAAGAGACGTAAAAGACAAATGGTGGCAAGAAAAAGCTACTTTCTTGCAATGGTTTGTAGACACCAAACAGCCGAGTGCATTTTATAATGAAATACGTCGAATTACAGGCACCGCCATTCACACTAAAGTGCTTCTTAAAGCAATCGATGGAACACCTTCGGTAGGCGTTGATGACATCTCTGATGAAATGCTAAAGTACGGGGGCGATAGATTACACGATGTTCTGTGGAAATTGTTTTTGCGCATGTGGACCGAAGAGAAAGTACCTAAATGCTTCAAGGTCTCTCGTATATATTCATTGTATAAAGGCAAAGACGATCGCTCCGATTGCAATTCATATCGGGGTATATCACTCCTATCGGTTCCCGGAAAGACTTTTGCTAAGATTTTGCTGAATCGCTTGCTGACATTATCAGAAGCGATCTTACCCGAGTCCCAGTTTGGGTTTCGACCAGAAAGAGGAACTTGCGAAACCATTTTCTCAATCCGACAACTTATTGAGAAGAGCAGAAAACAAGGACAATCACTATATTTGTGTTTCGTCGATCTTGAAAAGGCATTTCACAGTGTCCCTCGTAATGCTCTTTGGTTGATTCTAAGCTAAGGATAGCTAATCTAAGCTGGGATGTCCTAACAAATTTGTAAGGCTTCTAAGACTTCTTCACGACGATGTGACCTGTTGTGTTACAACAAATGGTGAACAGTCGGATTGTTTTACTGTCACTTGTGGCGTTAAGCAAGGGTGTGTTTTGGCACAGACTTAATTCGCCCTATACTTTGCTGTTGTTGTTCGTGAGGCCTTACAGGATTTACCCGAAAGTTTTCGAATTCGATTTCGTATGGATGGAGGTCTATTTAATCTAGCCAGGCTTAATTAAAGCAAAAACCAAAATCTCTACTGCCACTATAACGGAGATTATGTATGCTGACGACTTATGCTTTGTAGCGGATTCTCAGTTTGGTCCTCAAAGTCTGATGACTAGACTTGACGACGCATGCACTAAATTCGGCCTTAAAATAAACGTCAAGAAAACTGAAGTGATGAGAGTAGGAGTATGTGACACTGTGCCATTTAGTGTATGCCTTAAAGAAAACGCTCTTAACCAAGTGGACAAGTTTAAATATCTCGGCAGCAATATTACATCTAAGTGTGACCTTGAATCGGAAATAAATAGCAGGATCGGTGCTGCCGCTGCTGCTTTTTAAGTTACGTTCCAAAGTGTTTCGGTCACATGACATTAAGCTTACCACTAAAGTGAAGGTGTACATGGCTGTAGTGCTGCCAAATCTTCTCTATTCATCCGAGACACGGGTTCTGTACCGAAAACATATAAGAGCACTCGACAGGTTCCAATAAAGTGCTTACGAGACATAATGAACATTCGTTGGTCGGACCGGGTTCGGAACACGAATGTTTTACTACGAGCAAATGTCGCAGGTGTTGAAGCCTACCTCATGAGGCGCAAGTTAAGTTGGAGTGGGCACGTATCGCGGATGTCAAAGGACAGAATGGCGAAGCGTATCTTCTTTTCATAACTCCATAATGGCAAGCGCAAACCAGGAGAGCCATAGTTAAGGTACAAGGATGTTCTGAAAAGACACATGAAAAGATGCAAAATTGAGCCGTCTAGATGGGAAGAAAAGGCAGCCAAAAGACCTGAATGTAGGCATATAGTAAATCAGTACGTGTCTGACTTTGAGTCAGAACGCTGTGCTGATTTAGATATTAAACGGGACGCTAAAAAGGCCAGGCCACCTTCGACTATATCATATAATTTTGTAAATGGTGTGCTGACGTGCCCAATATGTGACAGAACATTTTCCACCAAAATTGGGTACGTCAGTCACGAAAGAGCACACCGTAAACGGGGTGATCAGCAAAGCCCTTCATTATCGTGATTCAGACACCCTCGAAAAGCCAATAAACAGACGCTGTTGCCGAAATCGGCTAAGAAGATCATCATCATCATCATTGTGCGTACGTGAAGTGGATTATAAATATAAATTAGTTTTGAATTTTGCACATTTAGTATTTTGAATTGCCACAAAATATCTCTACATAGTCCTAAGAAGGGAGCTACCATCTTGTTTGACCCTAATTTGAAGATTACAAAGTAATACGAAAGCTTAAAAATATTGACAATGGCAAATGCTTTTGCGGCGCCAAAACAAGAACAATATATTAATTGAGTTTTTGGCGGGATCTCAAACTGTCATATAGTGGTTTTTATTTTTTATTCATAAATTTGTGTTATTTATCCCTATATTGTGTAATACCGGTAGTGTTACGCATAATAAAGTTTGGTTATTGTGCACAACTGAAGAAACTCTCTAGAAAGTTCTAACAAGGGAGCTACCAACTTGTTATGATATACAAATCGTCATTACACTGGAAACTATACACTCGATAATGGCAGTAATGGTCCAGTAAGAAGACCGGTTGCAAAGTTAGGAAAAAGAAGAAAATATTAATTTAAAAGCTTACTGTTTAAAATCAACGGATGGCGTTAACAGCGATTATTGAAACGATCAAACTGACACTGAAAAGTGACAAGGGTCTTCTCTGCTATAATAATTCGGAATAAAAACACAAAAACCGACGGCCAAATATAAATAAAACAATAATAATAGTTATAATGAACCCGTGGTTTTTGTGGCGAAATTTTGTGAGAACATCCCCTCGCGAGTGGTTCCCCTTGCTATGATACAAGCTTCAAATACGAACACGAAGAGGAAAAGGTTTAGAAGAGTGACACATTGTTTATTTGATTTAGATGGAACTGTGCTAGGTACGAGTAATAAATAAAAATCTATAGTTAATATTATTAAGATAAAGAGACTTTGTTTGAATGCGTTAATCATTGAAACTACTAGTTTGATTTGAAAAATTATTTCTGTATTTATAACAGCGCCATCTGTTGTATCAGTCTATAAACCATTGGTCAGTGTAGTCGTTCAGAAGTTCACTAAGAGCTTGTGTAGACGTCGCCACCGCGCATGCGCCTCGCCACCACCGCTTATTTGCCGTATCACTGTACATTTTTTAGTGATACATTGTTGTCAGGAATGTTATAGATATCCGTATCCGTAACCGTATCCGATATAAACGTTTCAGATAATTTCTGATAGGGCAAATTCGAATGAGCCATTGTCAAAAACCAACACAAACACAATCAGTTTCGAACGACCGTAGGCAAACTATTTTAACGATGACAAGCGGAACTTTTTTTGCAATTTTGTCGGGGTACATTTTTAACTTATTATTTAAAAATGATTATATAAATATAACTGAATCTCGTTTACGGATAGGACGGATTTTTTAAATACTTATAGTAAAATTCTTTGAAAAAATGTAATATTCATAACCGAAATTATCCGAAACAATCGGATATCCGAAATAATTTCATATAGGTATCCGTAACCGAAGCCGATTAAATACTCTTAAGATATCCATATTGTTATTCATATCTGAAACCTCATATCTTTTGATATCCGTATCCATATCCATATTCATAACTACCTAATTGCTAGCTACGAACATCATACGTGTTTATTTTATAGAGTAAAATATCGAAATTCCACTACAGTAATGATTGTCACTTAAAAAGGTTCTTCCAGCCATTGAATACAATCTTTGTATACAGCCTTCTTAAATAATATATATATATATATATGAACGTAAAAGAAGTTTGTCTAACAATATTTAATATAATAAATGACCTTAACATTAGATGCCTTCGGAAAGCAACCGAAAGCAAGTAATGAGGAAACAACTAAGGTCAAATAAATCATCATCATTTCAGCCGAAAGACGTCCACTGCTGGACATAGGCCTCCCCCAAAGATCGCCACAACGACCGGTCCTGTGCTGTCCGCATCCAGCAGCTTCCCGCAACCTTTACCAGGTCGTCGGACCACCTTGTGGCGGGTCTGCCCACATACGCTGTACGTGGCTGCCACTCGAGAACTCTTTGACCCCATCGGTCAAATAAATATATATAATTAAAAGATAAAAATGATTGATAAACAATCATTACACTACCTAAATTCATTAATAAAGCGGAGTGGTAGGGATCGCGACCACCATACACATAGTAATAAACTAATCATCACACAATGGTTTTCGTTTGATTTGTCGCGTTTCGGGATCACCCAATGTATACTTAGTAAAAAGCGGAGTATTAGTTTAGTTAAACTCAACTTGTTCATTATGCCTACATTGTATGTATAATGTTTGTGGTAAGAAGTGTATTACTTAAAATGTACACTGATATTGCAAATCATTGCACAGCTATATTTTACTATAATTAATGCAATAAATAGCAGTGATAAATAGCATGAACATACGTGGATTTCTTTTCCCTTCCTCTCAAAGGGGAGGGACAAGTAGGTATATATGAGTAGTTAATTAGATAGAATTAGCTAGATCGCGACCTAATTGCAATCGCTGCAATAGTCTGAGCCGAGGTTCGCCCACTTTGGCACCCTCGGAACTAGTTGCATTGCTTTCGTGGCTGAGCGCCTTAAGCGCTCGCCCCCAAGCCCGGGTGAAGTTGTAAAAGCCGTTGGAGACTTCAGGGCCCTTATGGCTAACAGTATAGTCACTTCGAAAAAAAAAACCATAGAGAAGGATAGTTCTAGCTCGAGACCTCGCATTGTGAAGTTCTCCGTTAATATGGATCCTAAGATTGTTCAAGGCTACCTATTAAGTCAGAACCCTAGGAGAAGATAATTCTAGCTGGAGTTTCGTGATGACGTTCAAGACCAATTACTATGTCGCCTACGGACAACGATAATATCAGACATGCGAGGCATGGGGTGGCTATATAGGGGAGGTTGAAGGCTACTTGGAAAACTCCAAATAAACAGACATCATGCTCACTTGAATTTTCGGACCGTGTACATCTCTACAATGCCTGCACTTAACCCAGATTACGCCCACAAGATCTATGATTCCGTAATTAAGCTATCATGGAAAATCCTGGTGTCTTCGATAGTCTATTCTGACATCTCTCTCTCTTTGACATATAGACTAATATGGCTGACAGCGTTTTCGCTCGTATACGAAAAGTAAACTTTTAAAATAAAGTTTTGCGTTTTTCTAGGTCCTATAAAATATGGTAATATTTTTATTCCTCTAATCGGACAATAATTAATAATTTAAGACCTTTGTTTATAGTTGTAGGTTTGGCGTAATGGCCACAATCTCACCTGATGTTAAGTGACGATGTGGCCCAAGATGACAACACGCTAAACCTAGTGAATATTGGCTCTCAAATGCAGCTGCCGGAACACACCTATTGGTGCTTGTGTACAGATTTTCAACTTGAGGGTGGTACTTAACAAGGCGGGTATTAGAAAATGCCCTACCGCCATGACTTACTTTAAAAAGGAGTCAATTAGCCTATTAAAACAATATTTTTATTAATTTCAGATTCTGAAATTATGTACCATGAGATTATCAAAGAGATATGTGAAAAATACGGCAAGACGTACACAAAGGATTTACAGATTCGTGTAAGTAGACATTTACATACATTTTACGAGATAAATAAAAAAACAGGATGTAGCTTTTCGCGTCATCTTGTTATGTCATGTTGTGGTTCTTAATTCTTAATTTACAAAACTCACTAGCTGTGCCCGCGACTCCGCTCGCGTTGGCTACAGAATGCCCTCGGACGAGCACACGCGCGAGTCGTTTTTTTTTTTTTTTTCGAACTGACTACACTGTTAGCCTGAGGGGCTCTGGAGCCTTTAAGGCTTTTACAGCTTTACCGGGCTTGGGGGCGAGCGCTTAGGGCACTCAGCCACGAAAGCTAAGCAACAACATCCGAGGGTGCCAAAGAGTGGCCGAACCTCGGCTCGGACTGTTGCGCGTATGCAATTAAGTCGCGATCTGACTAATTCCCTATCCGTAATTCGATCTAAACTAACTATACATATATACATGTTTCTGCCCCCTGGGAGGAGGGAAGGAACATGTGTATGTGTATTTAGTGGTCTGAAATTTTTGTCTACTCTAACTAGGGGAAAAAAAAAAGAAAAAAAAAGGTCCCTTACAGTACCTATGTGTGTTGTGCATGTGTGTATAATGCAGTGTCATGTATGTCTGTGAAAGCTAGTGATTCTAGAGTCACTAGTATCGCGCGAGCGGCTGCTTGTCTCAAGGGCTCCATGCCGATGGATCGGACCTAGGCTTGAATTGTCGCAGAGGAGGGTCGTGGCGGGTGTGCGGGAGCGAAGTTAACCGTACGTCCCCTGCGGAGGGAACGGTGGTTTCGCGGGCGTGGGCGCGAGCACGCATATGTTGCGGGAGCGGACGCGTAGAAATTTTTAGCTTTCTCGATGTCGTCATCGGGATCGACAAAGAGATTTCGCGGACGGCGTTTATAACGTTTGGCAACGGGGATCGAGTTGTCTGGGACGTAGTTCGCGGTGGATTTTACGAGCGGGTTGGGATGATTCGAAGCGCTATCGAAGTATCTCCTGGTGAGATATTTCACATAGGCTTCTATCGAGGGAAGCCTCATGTCCCTGTGCAGGTCCATGTTTCTAACGAAGGCTGGAGGGTCAAGCAGGCGACGGAGAAACCGAGTTTGGACTCTTTGCATGCGGGTAAAGTTATGTTTGGACATATGTGCGAACGCGGCGCAGCTATATGTCAAGATCGGACGGACGCACATCTTGTACAGTGTGAGCTTATGTCTTAAGGACATTTTGCTTACCGAACTGAGCAAGGGTCGCAAGCGGGAAAGGATCCAGATGGCCCTATTCCTGACTATAGTAACGTGTGCATTGAAGTAAAGCTTCGAGTCGAGGGTGACACCCAAATATTTAGTCTTGGTGGCCCAAGGAATATTCGTACCGAATAATGAGAGGGGTCCTACCGTGCGTGGTAGTTTGCATGTATGCGGTTCGAACATAATCGCGGCGCTCTTTACCGGATTAATAGCTATTCGCCACGTTCGAAACCACTCCCCGAGAGTGGTTACGGCACGTTGGACTGCGCAGGCGAGATTTTTTCTGTGTCTGTTTGACGCGTATATGACTGTGTCGTCAGCGTAGAGCCCTACCTCGACCCCGGAGGGCTTCGGGAGGTCGCTGACGTACAGATTGAAAATGCAAGGCGCCAGAATGGAACCTTGCGGGACGCCTGATAGTATAGGGTGGGCGGTAGATAGTACTCCTTCCACTCGGTAGTGGAAGGTGCGGTCGCGTAGAAAATCGTGAACTAGATGAACTAACCTATCCGGGACTTCTAATTGATGTAGCTTGTGGACTAGTCCGGCATGCCAGACCTTATCGAAGGCCTTAGCTACGTCGAAAAAGACCGCAAGCGTACGGGCGGGGGCGATACTACTTTTGGCAAAGTTACTCGTGATGTGCTCCGTGAGGCGGTGCACTTGATGTGTACACGAGTGTCGGGCGCGCGCGCGAGTCGTGCTGCCCCCGCTCAATAGACGGAAGACAAAAATGCTTATTTAGGGTGATACTTAGAAGATAGATATATGCTATCGCTAACTTTTTTGTAGGTCTTTTTAAGGTTTATAATTATGTAGAATATATTAATTTTATATATCTCTTACGGTTAACTCAGCATAAGCCTTTTAAGCGCCCCGAATTCTTTTTTACTTCCGAATTGATCCACCATTATCGTCACATAACTTATTTTGTATGTTGTAATATATCCTTTATCCTGGCCAGATAACATAACTAATGATTATAAGAAAAAACATGTCAATCGGATAAGTAATTTTTGCGTGAAAAGAACAGAGAGAGAAAGGACAGAGAGAGAGAGACGTTTTATAATATGTATAGAAGTTGTTATTGGGCCCTGTGTTACGTAATATTGGAGGCATTTTGCGAGATAAATTTTGGACGTTGTGCACGTAAGCGAAGTGAATAAAAATCACGAAATGGCAGATAAAGATCTCGCAAAAAATTCATATCGTGATAACGTCTGATGAGATTGTCTGTCAACGATTTGTTTTTTTTTCGATTTAACTATACTGTTAGCCTTAGGGGCCCTGGAGCCTTTACGGCTTTTACAGCTTCACCGGTCTTGGAAATTATGACTTGAATTACAGATGTACGGCGTCACAGATCGAGAGATTTGTCATGCTGTTGTAAAAGAATTAAAACTGCCAGTATCCGTAGACGAGTTCGACCTACAGCTGGCGACGATGGCGCAGAAGATGCTCCCCAGCGCACCGCTACAGAAAGGTAATACTGATTGTTATTCTTCATTCTTTTGGCAAACAATCCTCGCTATTACAAATTAGCTATGCCCCTCGGTATAACCGGTGTTAAATTTATTAGAAAAAATGTCCTCAGTGACGCCGCCAATACGCCCGTGCTGTTGTTCTCACTTGTTTACAGCTTACCAGAATTCTTGACGTTCATGATTTCTGCCCCACTTCTTAGGGTTATTGTGTGAAATTATATAGTCTATAACTTTGCTTAATAATTAGGCTATAAATTACAAAATATTGTTTTCAAATCAGACTTGTAGTTGCAGAGATGCACACACTAACAAAAAACAATCTTGTGAGTATTATGTATTAAATTCTTGATTGTACATAAAGGTTTAATTGCAAGACTTTATGCTAAAAAGCGTTCTCTATCAGTCTTCCCGAGGAGCAAGAGAAAGGTATATTATGCAAGGTGTGCATAATGTTTAGTAAATAATATCTAGTAGATATTTAACTGCTCCAAGTAGAACCTGCGTAACGAATTTTTGAAGGAATCTCTGGATTTGGTTAATTATTAAGTTGGTTAATATTTAGCTTCTGTAATAGATCCAGAAGCAGATTATCGATTTGCCCGACATTAAGTTCAAGGACCATCCAAACAGGTTTTACTGTCAAAAGATTATTATAGGGTGAATCATTATATGAAGGATTGTGATGTCTGGAAGTGGCATTTTCTATGCATTCACTAAATGATTGTTAACTGTAACTATTGTCAGTAAAAAAACCTCTTCTCGAAGACTGAGATGTTTTCCGAACCGGTATTAGTGTGTTCATAAGTGCCTTCTTAGGGCCTAAACACAATTAAGTATCCTTGATTTGATTTGGGTGGCTCTTAAGTACCGGAACACATACCGTACAAAACATCAGGCGGGTATTGGGAGAAGTCCTACCACCGTGCCGATCATAACGATGTTTTTCTTCACCACGTCGATCGAACGCTGAGCCATCATCGCTTTAGAAATATATATATTTAAAGGTGCAGAGAGATTGCTGACTCACCTCTATGACTACAAAATCCCAATGGCCCTGGCAACGAATTCAACTGAACAGGCCGTAAGGCTCCACGCTACTGCGCGTCCACAACTCTTCGGCATGTTCCATCACAAGGTACTGAACAGCATTTAAAATATTATTGTATAGTAAGACAATTTAATTCTGATTAAGCAATTTCATTTCATAAATAAAACCACTATGAACAAAGCTATGATAGTTATGAAGTAGCGCATATCGATAATGCAATCCGGGAGTAGTAAACTTTTGGAAAGAAAGCATATTTTAACATTTTGAAAATAATACCCGGGAATTTTAAACTTTATATAATAAGATTTTTTCATCTAAATATAAAACATGTTGCAAAAACGTGACGTCATCACTCAATAAACAAAACTGAGATTTAAGATATTATGTGTATTTAATAGAATTTTTGTCATGAAATTTTTTCAACACACAATTTTAAAGCCACTGTTTCAACGCTTAGTAATAATTTTAGAGACATTTTTCACATGATGACACTAAACAGTGTATATCCATAGAACGATGACGTCACATTTTCTGTATAGCCAATCGCGTGGCTCGAAGAGAAAACTTTTTAATTTTCAGAAAGAAAAATTTATATTACATAATACATTAGATTTACTCGTTCAAGAGCAAAGAAAGTGAAGAAATCGCATGATATTGAAATGAAAAAAATATCATGTTTTAGGCAGATTTAAACATAAAGAGCTTCGATACTTTGTTATTGCATAAAAGGTAGATGTGCACTAAGAAAGATTTGTTGAAAATCATCCCCCAAGCGCTTAAATAGAGGGTTAAAAGTATTTAGACACGTAAATAATTGTATAAGTCGATATTTCCTGGGATGTTCTGTTCATTGAAAATTTTATGATAGGTCAGTGCCACTGATCCCGAAGTCGACCGCGGCAAGCCAAACCCGGATATATATCTGGTAGCAGCATCACGGTTCCCGGACAAGCCGAAACCCATACAGGTAATATATATCCCAGCTAGTCAATGACCTACAGCTGGGCAAAGCTCCCTTCCTGATGGAAGGCATAGACCTAATCACGATGACAGACCTAGACATTTTCTCGATTTTAAACGCCTATAAATCTATACTTTTATATTATCCATAGATTTAGTATATTAGATCGCCTACTTAAAAGAGAAAGAGCATGTATACACATTTGTAAGAATGAGATAGTGATACGAGACTGTTGGAGCAAGGATGATCTGGCAACACCATACTGTCCAATTCGAACTTTGTATATAGATACACTATCTGATGTAATGTCACAAATAAAATGTCTGCTGTAAATTATAATAAAATAAAATTTAGTAAAAGGAAAAAAGGTGTTCTCTAGTCTCATGATGCTTCGTCTAATTAACGACAAGCCTCAATTCCATCAGCACATCATACAAGCTTAAACGTAGACCATTTTTGTATGTGCTATCAGCCTACGTAAATCGTGACCAAAACAAACCCCGCTTATTTTTGCAAAGTCTAAGTTTTTAAAGTGTAATTAAATGTTTAGTAGACGAGTTTAATTGTGGTTACGTGTATTGTACCTAGAATTAACTCGTATAACAAAGAAAATCAAAAAAATAATACGGGCATTAATGTATTCCGTTTCTGATCTCGTCTTATTCAAGCTATGTCGATCTATATTATATTAAATCTATGGTATTACCCGAATACACTGTGCTACTACAACAATATTTTTCAAGGTCAGGTTTCTTCACGATTTTTCCTTTCACCGTGATATGGAGAATTCAATCACCTAACAATTAGAACTTTATTGTAGGTAGCTTAAAAAGGAATATTCCAATATTACCTGCGTCCTGCTGTTCAGTATTAGATAAGTTTACCTAAATCGTATTAGGTTATGCCTAATTATTGAATGTATTATTCCATTAACGGAAACCCAGACGATAGAAAATTATCATTATTATTATAATATAAATACTTCAACACTCAGCTTTAATCCGGTGGGGCTGGAAATTTTGCTTAAGTAATGTTTTAGGCGAGGAGTGATATTTTAAAGTTCATTCTCTAATGGGTTTAATATACGTATTGTCGTATTCAATAAGACATTATTTAATATATGCCGGAGAATCGTGTCGATGGGATTATGGAGTGCGTACTATTATTGATTCATCGTAAGAAGACTTGCAAAATACATGTCAAATGTTTATTTTAGAGATGTAGCGTAGAAGTTGCAAGTTGCATTTACGATTGTCGATTCTTTTTTGAGCGAAATATAATCGATAATACGATTGCTGGAACACTTGAATTATTGAACGCCAGACTCCAAACAAGAAGATTAATTCTTCCACTAAATTTTCTTCGTTGCTTTTTGCTCCAGTAAAAATGTAGGAATTACGTAAATATATATTTTTATTTGAAATTTAAAAAGAAACTAATAAATTATGTGTACAACGGCGTTCGATCAATTCGATTATTTTTCGATTCTAAGGTTTTATTAACAAAAAAAAACAAAAAACTTTGTATAGAGGAAGTTATTTAGAATTTTATCGTGAGAAATGTTTATATAACGTTTATCAGTATCAAATATTTTTTAAATAATAATTGATAGTCGATATGCATGTTTTTAGGTTATGTCATAATTTGACGTTTTGTGGATGTGCCATTATATGATGAATAAGGTATAATGACTTTGCGTTCGTACTATTGATTGGGCATGATAGCAACAGGTGCGCTCTGTGACCGCACTCACGAACTTTATAAGCAGATAACGACCGGCTGGTAGACATTTTAGTCAGATCGCGACTTTTTCGCATGATCGGCAACAGCCCAAATCGAGGTTCGGCCACTTTGGCACCCTTGGAGCTTGTTGCCTAGCTTTCACACTGAGTGCGCTTCAGCGCTCGCCCCACGCCACGACCGCCCTCCTCTGCGGCAACTCAAGCCTAGGTCCGATCCATCGGCATGGAGCCCTTGAGACAAGCAGCCGCTCGAGCGATACAAGTGACTCTACAATCACTAGCTTTCACAGCCATACATGACACTGCATTATACACACATGCACAACACACATAGGTACATAGGTTCTGTAAGGGACCTTTTTTTTCTTTTTTTGCCTAGTTAGAGTAGACAAAAATTTCAGACCACTAAATACACATACACATGTTCCTTCCCTCCTCCCAGGGGGCAGAAACATGTATATATGTATAGTTAGTTTAGATCGAATTACGGATAGGGAATTAGTCAGATCGCGACTTAATTGCATACGCGCAACAGTCCGAGCCGAGGTTCGGCCACTTTGGCACCCTCGGATGTTGTTGCTTAGCTTTCGTGGCTGAGTGCCCTAAGCGCTCGCCCCCAAGCCCGGTAAAGCTGTAAAAGCCGTAAAGGCTCCAGGGCCCCTCAGGCTAACAGTGTAGTCAGTTCGAAAAAAAAAAAAAAAAAAGCGCTCGCCCCCAAGCCCGGTGATACTGTAAAAGCACGAAACACGTTTTCTTACTTATTTTTTCAATTATTAAGATCTTCTTTAGACTCGGGACACAAAAAAACATCATAACAACATAAACAAAAAAAAAATGTTTTTTTTGACGCGATGGATAGAATTCGAATGTTTTGGAACCAGACCAAAAAATGTTGGCTATACCTTTCGCTGACGTAAAATTAATTGTCCGTTTTTCCGCCTGCCCTAGAAACAGACTTTACAAGATTATTATGTAACCTGTATGACTTTTTCAAACATTAGTGATTAAGGACGGAGCCACATAGAGTCGTGTCTTTTTAATACCTTTGGCTGGGTAGCAATGTGGACGGTACGACGATGGAGCGAGAATTCCCCAACCTTAGCCATCGGTCGCCTTTAAAGAGTGTCAAGTCAATAGTACAGTTGCAATAATCACAACGGATTATATATATTATATGTTACCCAACAGTGTCTCGTGTTTGAAGATTCACTTATCGGAGTCCAAGCCGGCAAGGAGGCTGGTATGCAGGTAAAATATTACTTACAGTATATATTACTATAGTTAAACCAAATTCAGTAATGAATACACGTAAACAAACCGTTTTATTAACTTAAACTGTGATTCATGGATATACATAACTAATTATGCCCCACGGTTCTTACTTCCCGTACTTGACGTTCATGGTCCTGGTCCTGCTTTGATATGCCTCGTGGCGCAGTTGTAGTAATCCCTACTATTGAGCCTAGAGGTCGCGGATTCGATCCCCGCACATGACTGACTTTGTGTGATGAGCATAATTGTCACTTGTGTGTCTGAGAGTGTTAAATATCTATAAATGTTTGGTATATTAGCTGTTTGCAATTAAATAGCCGTTTGTCAAATTGTGTCTCAAAAATTAATTTATTTACTACTAGCTGAGCCCGCGGCTTCGCTCGCGTGGACAGCTAAAACCTTTTTAATTTTTTGTGCGGAACCCTAATTATTTTTCTAAACTAAAAGCAGCCTAAATTATTCCTTATAACATCAGCTATCTATGAAAGTCTCGTCAAAATAGGTCCAACGGACAGACGGATAGACGTCCAAAAATGGATTTTTTTTTTGTTATAGGTACCGTGTGTACATTCATATGCATTTAGAAAAAAGCTGGTATTTTGACATTACAAACAGACCCTTCAATTTTATTATATGTATAGATTTATTACTGCTTCGCTCCTTCGGGCCGTAATTTTAGGTTATTCAGCCTAAAACCTTCCTCAATAAATAGTCTATAATATGAAATAAATAATTGTTAAAATCTGACTGACAGTTCCATAATCGAAACTGTCAACCGATTGCACAGTTCGCCTGCAGTCATTGTGCAGTTCTAACTACTACACAGAGTTAGAACTGCATGCTGACATTTTTGACAGCAATAGAAATGCACGCTGACTTCAATATAACTGCACGCAGATTTCAGTATAACTGCACGCAGATTTCAGTATAACTGCACGCTGACTTCAGTATAACTGCACGCTGACAGAAATATAACTGCACGCTGACTGCAATAGAACCGAATTCAATCTGCCAATTGTGCAGCTAGCTTACAGCAGTTACAGCTCAAATTCAGATTATCTTGTAATGTTATGGTTGTACGTTATTTTTTCGTCATTTCTTCACGACTACTAATTACCGAATATT
The DNA here is from genome assembly GCA_947532125.1 of Saturnia pavonia. Classification (NCBI taxonomy): domain Eukaryota; kingdom Metazoa; phylum Arthropoda; class Insecta; order Lepidoptera; family Saturniidae; genus Saturnia; species Saturnia pavonia. Next base: position 7,396,907 of record OX383922.1, read on the forward strand.
TTCATTCCAGGTGGTAATGATTCCAGATCCACGGATTGAACGAGAGCAAACGCGCCACGCGACGCTTGTGATACGTTCCTTGTTGGATTTTAAACCAGAATTGTTCGGTCTGCCGCCCTTTGATGACAAACCTAGGAAGAAAATAAGTCAAATGAAATGAACAATTTGTATTTATTCTGCCGATTGGCAATTAATTTTAATTTTGTATTTCTTTCATTCAATAAGACTATTTAAATTTAGATAATATGGTACTTATCGACAATAGGGTTACCATGTACACTAGCAGAATATTGCACACTTAGTTGACTAACGATGACGTTGTGGTAACTCAACTGAGGGACTTAGAGTTAAATTTTAAAATAAATATTTATTGCGGGTCTAGAACATGTCTTACTTTTTTGATTGCTTTTCGCTAGACGTTTCGGCCTGGTTACACAGACCGTTACCAGAAGTGTTGCGGTGTCTTAGTTAGCGAGGGCAATTTCTAGTAACTACCCTCATCTGCTGATTGTCACTAGTGATGTCCCGGCATACAACACTTAATGTATTTAGATTTAGCCTCCTAATTTTGTAGACGATTACTTACTAAAAGATTTCCAAAATTTGTCATTTTTTATATTATACTAACGCTTTTCTCGCATCATAGTTATGTCCCATCTTTTTTACTTTCTAACTGAATTCTAAATACCAATTTTCATAGATCTATCCTCAAAAATTAGGGATTTTCATACAAACGTTAATTCCTTTTCCACCACCTTAGAGGCTGTATTTCCAAAAGTCCTTCCTTGGTGTTCACCTACAGTGTAAAAGGAATACGCATACAAATTTTCACGGTTCTAGCCCTAGTAGTTTGGCTGTGCGATGTCAGTCTGTCAGTTTGTTATCCTTTTATACATATAGATTCCAGGCAAAAGTACATTTGATTTACGTAGTCGGTTTCATGATGCAAACTTTGGCATGGAGCCCTTGAGTCAAGCAGACGCTCGCGCTATACAATAACACTGCATTTACTAGCTGCCAACATACAATCATTACACTGCATCTCTACCCACATACATTCCACTCAGATACATAGGTTCTGTAAGGAACCTTTTTTTCTTTTTTTGGCTAGTTAGTCTAGACAAAATTGACAGATTACTAAATACATATACACTTGTTTCTTCCCCTCCTCCCATAGGATAGAAACATGTATATATGTATAGTTAGTATACATCGAATTACGGATAGTGAATTAGTCAGATCGCGACTTATTTGCAATTGCCGCAACAGTTCAAGCCGAAGTTCGGCCTCTTTAAACTTGGAACCCTTCGGCCCTTGGGACTTGTTGCTATGCTTTCACGGCTGAGTGCCTTAAGCGCTCGCGCCGAAGCCCGGGTGAAGCTATAAAAGCCGCCTGAATCTCCAGGGCCATTATGGCTAACAGTATAGTCAGATCGAAAAAAAAAAAACTACTATTATGAGTTTTTTGATATTATCAAAGTACTATTGGAAAACCGTTTAAGATGCTAAAGGTCAAGTTATAATTTCTGAGGAAATACAGTTTTTGTAACATTGTGAAATTCATGCAACCAATTAATAAGGGAACCATAACCTGTGAAGGGACATAAGAGTCTATTTACAGTCTGGTAGGTTTCGCGAAATGTTACACTACAGGCTGCCAGGTCGCATCGTATGGATCGGATCAAATGGATCAGCATACTGTATTGACTTTTAGCATTCGATTTCTTGTAAAAAGCAAGCTTTGTTTTACCGTATCAATTATAACAAAGTATTATTTTCGTTTCAATTTAGTTATTCTATCTCGTTAAAGTTCCGTTAGATTTTTTTCTCTCGCTAAAACTAATCTTACGATAACATTATTACCTAGATCTGCTAACAAACGAGAAAAAGTGGCAACCCTGAACGTATGCTTTACAGATCGCGTCTACTGATAGGCAACCCAAAAAACGTTTTTTACCAATCAAAGAATTCTCAATGTTATGCGTATTCTATATTAGTGGACACACTACATTTCATTAATATCCGTAAAGTCCGTTCAATCCGATGCATACGATACGAGCCTGAGGATAGTGAGAATGCTTACCTCTACTCGAATTTTTTTTTTCTTTTTTGTAAAGCTGTGTTTCCTGTTTATGTTTTGGTCTAAATCTAAACACTATACAAAGCATTGTTTCGCTACACATTTCTGTTCACCAAACTGTTTTATGAATCAGGTGACGTATTGTGTCTGCACAAATTTTATTTTGTGTAGGAGTTTTTTGTTTTGTGTAGAGCAAAACAGGCACAGGAGAAATGGCTTTAGTCTTATTATTAAAAAAAATGTCTTTAAAGATAATCTTTTATATATATCATTACTCTGATACCGTAATCTACAGGATTAATTGAAGCGATAAGCCTACAATGAGTCTAAGCTTCGGTAAAGGAAAACATCGTGATGACACCACAGCACGGTGATAAGGCATTTTCTAATACCTGCCTAGTTTGATACCATCCTAACGTCGAAAACCTGTCCTCAAATACCTGTAGGGATATTCTAGTAGCTGTACTTGAGAGCCAGTCCTCCCTCTAAGCTTAGCGTATTACCATTTAGGCTACATTGAAACTTAACATCATGCGAGATTGTAAAAATAATAATTTTGTAAATATTACTGTATACAAATCGACATCGTTCTCTACATTGACATATATTCTACCGATAGACAAGAACGTTAAACAATTTGTTTAAACATGGCGGTCGTTCCTATGGATTTTACATCGCAAAAGATACACTGCGTTTTTACCTACAAAGCCTCATTAGAATTCATACTATATTATAAAATTCATTAATAGTTAAATAAAATGTAGAAAAGAAAATAAATTGTTATGCATTTATTTAAGCTCAAATACGCACGCCATCATATTATTACTTACAAACAGTTACCGTTACCGTTGTTTTTAGACTATGGTGTGTTTACCATAAAGCATAGTGCCCTGGTCACCGTTGTTGTTAGACTATACTGTGTTTACTATAAAGCATAGTGTCCTGGTCATCGTTGTTGTTAGACTATACTGTGTCTACTATAAAGCATAGTGTCCTGGTCACTGTTGTTGTTAGACTATACTGTGTCTACTATAAAGCATAGTGTCCTGGTCACCGTTGTTGTTAGACTATACTGTGTTTACTATAAAGCATAGTGTCCTGGTCACCGTTGTTGTTAGACTATACTGTGTTTACTATAAAGCATAGTGTCCTGGTCACCGTTGTTGTTAGACTATACTGTGTTTACTATAAAGCATAGTGTCCTGGTCACCGTTGTTGTTAGACTATACTATGTCTACTATAAAGCATAGTGTCCTGGTGACCGTTGTTGTTAGACTATGCTGTGTTTATCATAAACCATAGTGCCCACGCATTTATTTCTAAAAAAAAACTTATGAGAAACGTTCACACAGTACAAACATGTAGGGTAAAAATAATGTTATTTTGTTAATCGGCTTTCGAAATTGCCAATATTTTTTTATACAACTAAAATAGCAAACAAGCGTACGACCCGCCTGATGGTAAGCGGTTATTGTAGAGATATCAGCGCTTTGCCGACCTTGACCCGTATTCTAGTTCTTCTAATACTAAAATTTAATTAAAACACAGGACGATCCGGTAAAAAAACATAGTTTGCAGTATATATCAACTATATTTATTAGACAAATATATATAATTTACACTTTACATTAAATTTACAAATGGTTTGGTAATTATAAACACGGATATTTAAAATTTCTTTACATTATACCGTAACTTTAAAAATCATACTTATGTTAAATATATTTTTAAACTAACGCATTTTTATATTTATACCGTTTTAAATCTATATTATATAATAGAGATAGTAGGTAAATGGACTAAATTTGAACACTTATGATGTTTAACACGAAAAAGGAGAGCAGATAATTCACTTTACAACGGAATAATCAAGAACTACAGATTTAACATATATATAGATCGGCAATTCGAAAGAGCTTAGTAAACGCTTGCGATAGTATGAAATAGGACCATTTTCGTATGCACCTGTATCGGCCTACGTAAATCGTGTTCAAAACAAATCCAGGTTATTTTTGCAAATTTTTAAGTTTTTAAAGTATAATTTAATATATAAGGTAAAACCACCAGTAATTGACACTGCACCAATAGTTGACACTCTGACGAAGAAAATGATAATATTAAGAAAAAAGAAGGAAGCCAAAGATCGAGATGGCCAAAATCACTGGGTACTGATATATTTTTAATGTTATAAATACATATAGGTACAGTCAGTTATAAAAGTCGGTTAACAAACTCAAGACTTCAAATTCAATACTTCAATTTAGTATCAAATATTTAATTTTCTTCGTCAGAGTGTCAACTGTTGGTGCAGTGTCAATTACTGGTGGTTTTACCTTAATTGCGGTTACGTGTACTGTACCTAGATGTAACTCGTATAACAAAGAGATCAACAACGCATACTAGTGTATTCCGTTTCGCCTTATTGAAAGTATTGCCGATCTATACTATAACTAAACCGTATGTCAGAGAACATATTTTCCTGGGATTTCCTAGACGGCAACGATAATAAAGTTAGAGGTTTGATTAAACTCCCGTTTATCTTTTCAGAAGTAATACAAGAAGTCACTATCGATTTCTTTGAAAAAGTTTTTTTTTTTAATTTGGTTATAATTAAATCCAGATGTGTCTAGTTGTCTATTGGGTAATTGTAGTACCTTCGCTTATACGCAACTAATACATATACTTATAAAATAAATATTACAATTTTTTATTGCAAAAAATATGACTGTACACATGCATATAACCTAAAAATAATTGTAAAGGTAAATTCAATATTTAAGAATTTGCTTCTTTTCAAAAGCTGAGAATTGTCTCCGAAAACCAAACACGTTTTTTCCTTTAGACTTCCTTTTTATCATCCACGCGTTATCACGCGTTGAAGCAATGATGGCTCAGTGGTGGTAGCGCGTACGACTTCGCGTCGATTGACGTGAGTTCGAATCCCTGCAATGGGCCCGAGCTTTCGGTGAAGGAAAACATCGTGAGGAAACCATAGCATGGTGGTAGGGCTTTTTCTAATGCCTGCCTGGCTAGCTACCACCCTCAAGTTGAAAATCTGTCGCCAAGCACCAATAGGTGTGTTCCGGCAGCTGCACTTGAGAGCCAGTCTTCCACTAGGTTAGCGTGTTACCACCATCTTAAGCCACATTGTCACTTAACATCAGGTGAGATTGTGACGACAACGTTAAACCTATAACGATAAATAAAAAAAGCTTTGCTTAATTTGGAATGAAATGTTCGTGTGGAATTGTGTCCTCATAACTATTTATTACTGACGTAAAGCATCGGCGCGTTTGTCAATACGCTTTGACGCACGAGGCATTCGAACGCACTCCTCAGAAGTAACAAACCTATCAACAATCGACATCAATTAGGGCAGTCTTTTTGATGTGTATAATTCTTTCATAATTGTTGACTTTTGGCGAAACTGCCAAAATAGGCAGAAGTTATGAGCGACTAAGAAATACACGCTTATATTAGCTTCACTTGTAACCAACTAACAAACAATGTAATAAAGTCTTACAAGTCAATTTTAACCTACTTCTAATAATTGTCGTATCGAAACGAAACTTTGTATGTATATGTAGTTCCGATGACAATACTGTAATTTGGTATCTTGGAGCTGATCTGATGATGGAGCCAGGAGGTGGATAGTGGAACACATCAGTGGCTACTAGTACACCTCTCGAGTTTGATTCAAAGTCCAATAGATATTTGCCTTGGTAACGAGGGTCAGATGATGAAGACAGAATTGGGATAGTAAAACTCTTCAGTGGCTACTAGTAACCCTTCGAGTTTGGGCTTATATGATTCGTTTTGACGAGCCCAATGTATTGGGCTTAGCAACGAGGGTGTGGTGATGGAGCCAGGAAGTGGATAGTAGAACTCTTCAGTGGCTACTAGTAAACCCCTCGAGTTTGGGCGCCATATGTTTTTTGACAAGTCCAATAGACTAGGATTAGGAACGAGGGTCTGATGATGGAGTCAGGAGGTGGATAGTGGAACTCTACGGTGGTTAATAGTAAACCCCCACGAGTTTAGGCTCATATGATTCATTTTGACAAGTCAAATAGATTGAGCTTGTTAGTAGTCTCATATGATTCGTTCTAAAAAGTCAAATATATTGGACTTGGTAACTAGGGTCTGATGATGGAGCCAGGAGGTGTATATTAGAACTCTTCAGTGGCTACTAGTAAACCCCTCGAGTTTGGGCGCCATATGTTTTTTGACAAGTCCAATAGATTAGGCTTAATAACGAGGGTCTGGTGATGGAGCCAGAAAGTGGATGGTGGAACTGTTCAGTGGTTACTAGCAAACCCCTCAAGTTAAGGTTCATAAGGTTTTGACAAGTCAAATAGATTGGGCTTGGTAACGAGATGTTATTATAAGACTAATAAAGTATTATAATTTTTAGTGCGTAGTAAAAGCGTGTTTTTTAAACTTGTAAAATTAATAATCATTATTACGCTTGATTTATGAAAAGCAAATGAAATGCCAATTAAAAAATTATATTTTTGTCTAGATGGACTTCTAAGAGTAAATAGTTTTTGTAACGCTTAGAACATAGCAGCCATAGATATGAAATTGCTAACTCCAACATAGTTTCACCAACTACCACGAAAGTTGCTGATCATGAGCCGGTTTTATTCTATTCTTAAACATGATAGGTTTTTTTTATCGTTATAGGTTTTGGCGTAGTGGCCACAATCTCACCTGATGTTAAATGACGATGTGTCCCAAGATGATAACACGCTAAACCCAGTGAAAGGACTGGCTCTCAAGTGCAGCTGCCGGAACACACCTATTGGTGCTTGGCGACAGATTTTCAATTTGAGGGTGGTAGCTAGCCAGGCGGGCATCAGAAAATGCCCTACCACCGTGTTATGGTTTCATTACGATGTTTCCCTTCACCGAAAGCTCAGGCTCATTGCAGGGATTCGAACTCACGTCAATCGACGCGAAGTCGTACACGCTACCACTGAGCCATCATTGCTTCAACTGCAGCACAAGTCGAGTTAATGCCTTGCGTAAAGAGCAGAACGTCTGCGGAGTCAGCTAGCATTATATAATTCCCGAAGACGGCTCTTTTTAAAGAAATTTGGAATTAGTTGTTTTCCTTTCTAAATTTAGTTACGACTTGTGCTTTTTTTGCAAGACACCAATGAAAAGCACGACCGGCTAAATATTGTAAACGAGACATATTAAATTTGGTAGAGAAAAAATCGCGAGCAGAATCAGAGAACAAACAAACTTTAAATGTACACCGTCCGCTAAGTGAAACATCTGCTCTCCTAGATTGAGGTTTAAGTTATGTTTTAATCGCCATAGACCCTACTATTTTTAAACCAGACCTGTCAGAAACAGTGCACAGTGAAACAGTTTTGTTAAAAAAAACGTAATGAATAGAACACTTTAAGGGTAATGCCTTTCTGTTATTCAGACCTTTTAAATCATTAAATATGATGTTAGGGAAGAAAGTAAAAAAGAAAAGGAGTTCTTGCCAATTCTTCTTAAGACACGGTTCAGAACTGGTCAAATAAATTAATTACAAAAAAAAGAAAATAATAATAAATAAAATAAAAAAATGACTGGGTTTCAAATAATAATTGATTTCGCGAGCACATTAGTAATCAGTACAAATGTCCTCCCTTAAAATATCGTAAACAATCAAATTTCGAGATAGTTTTTCATAAACTAACTCGATTTGAAATTACTTTTCTACTTCCACCTGGAACGGATTGTCAGTTGTTACGTCTTACTGCAAAAAACTAACTGAAAAAGTAAAACCTAAAACTAATAAGAAAAGGCGGAATGGTAGTAGCTGAATTGCTAATTAATACAGTAGCTGAAATGCTTTTTCTTATAGTTCCAGTTTAAAAAAATCCAGTTGCACGTCAGCTGTTTGTTGCATTAATACGTAACAACTGACAATCAGTTCCAGGTGAAAGTAGCAAAGAAATATAAAATAAACTGCTGATTCTGTTAAAAGGTTTCCTCAGAAGTTGTACTTCAGGCAGTTTAAGGACAATGTATCTTTTATATAAGGAGGCGAGAACATGTTGTGACGAGCAGTGAAATTACCACCATTATTGCCTCAGTAACGTTGACCGGATTACTTTATGAGGTCAACTAAAGTAGATTTTTGAGGTCTAAATGATAAATTCATAAGGAAAGTAGCTGAAGATTGCAGAACCCTTGAAGGAGAGTGGTTGAATATAATCAAAAATGAAATGAACAGGCTTCCGTGATATAGCTATCTTATAGTCTGTGGCGGTTAGATCACACGGTTCAACATTATAAGCAAGGTTTACGTAGATTTCCAGTTACGTTCCAATCAACTTAGAATAATAAACCTATTAAATCACGTTATTTTTTACATTTATATTTACCACTTAAATTTACAATAATCAACAAGTAATATGCAAAATAAAAAAAATTTTTCTCTAAAAAACTCTTGATTTCCAACATAAAGAAAAATATTACGAAGACGTTATCATCCACTAATTTAAAAAAAAAATCCCACATTTCTTTCAGGGTTACTTTAAATATTATAATATCTATACAAAAGAAAATATTTTAACTAGTTGCGTCTTTCTTACCACATCATCGCCCAGTTTCGGTTCATCTTGAATTGTTTTGAGAACTAATTTGCAAATGTGAATCATGTTTTCACGATCCGCATTTATTTCATATTGTATTTTCTGAAAGCTAATTTTGTGATGAACTAAATGATATCTTTCACTGTCTCCTATCACTTTATTTTTAAATGAAGGTTTTACAGCTACTTGGAATATTGTCATGTCATTCAGTTTTTCAGTGATCACAATTAACTTTCTTCCTGTAATTCCTTCACATTCCTTCTTAATCTTCATCATTTCAATTCTTCAAATTCCGGTGCTTTTCAAAATCCTTTTGTCTGCATATCTAACAACATTAATACCGTGTTCGTCTCCATCTGGCTGGTGTAATTTACTGTCTACTTTTGTGTGTAAATTTTCATCATCTTCTGGAATATTTCGATACCGTTTAGTTTCTCCTTCTTTTGTTTTCTGTTGGACAGCATCTTGTTTAACTTGCAAATTTTTTGTATTATTCGTAATTATTTCTCGCTGTTGACTTTCTTCTTTTAATTTAAAATTTTCTCTTTCTTTATCGTCTGATTTCAATACTTCATCTTGCTGTTCGCCTAAAGGTTTTTCAAAATCGCATTTTTCGTTATTTCCTTGGGTTTCCTCAATAACTAATTTTTGTTCAGTTTCTCTCCTTGCTTTATCCGTTTCATCGTTTTCACTTTTATCTGCGAGTTCTTTCCTTTTCTGTGCGTTCCACCAGGGCATGAAGCGTTGAAACATAATTCTGGAACGATGCTGAGGCTTCAGGACCCAAGCTAAAGCCACTTCGACGTCTGCAATCCTGAAAATTATATAACACATCATCTTAATACTTACGATTATTATATCCTATACAAATAAAACTCAAAAAATCCTTTTTTATATAATGTCCGAGCAACGTTCAGAGATTATCCAACATATTTTTCATTAGTTTCCTTAATGGATATTTCTTACAAACGATAAGCAGCAATGACAAATAATCATTACCTACTTCCAAGAACGTTACTATTTCACTATTTGTGTGACGAGTAGTCAGTTTCTTTCTGGTGGTTATCTCAATACACAATTGCGCAGTAGGCTCTTCATGCCTGTGCTACGTCAAATGGCATACAGAGAGTATAAATTTATGTATTTTAATGTTACCTTCTTCGAAACCGCTCTCTGTCTAGAGCGTACTGTTCCCAGTGCCCGGCCCGGGCTTGCCTCGCGGCGAAGGTCCAAACGTGCATCACGTGAACTTTAGGCGGCAGAGGCGAGAAGTGTACCTGATAATGAAAATATACATATGTTTTAATGTTTATATACATACATAACTAGCTGTCATGTTAATTAAACTGATTTTTATTAGATGGTGTTTCATACATGTTACTTGAATATAAATTTTCATTAGAAATGACATCAATTTTAACGATACTTATAAATGCCACAAATTGCCATCAATTTTAAACGATATTTTTATATTATACGAAAATTTAAGAAAAATGTCACAAAAAAACACCTTTGAGTGATAATATATTACAAAGTGTGAGCTTTATTACTATGGAATTAAAACTGGTTATTCTGTTTTGCGATTTTGAACCTAAAAACGTAGTCTCAATTAACTTTACGATTAAGTATTAGTTGCCAATAAACATTTACGAAGGAAAGACGTGTTTCTCTAACTGATCCGCCGGAACAAGCCAAACGGAACCTTACGACCTCACCAAAAACAATTTTACTAAATTATTCATTATCTTGTATTTTGTCCTGTATATTTTTAAATTTCCTTTTTTTTTGTTAAAAAAAAATCAATCGCAATGGTTTTTAATTCTATATTTATATCCACAAACTATCGCACTGAAATCGAAGGTGTTCTCGTCAACATGGCACGATATTTATAGGCAAGCAAGTTCTTCCTTTTAAAAAAAATACTCTATTAGAACCCGTCCGATCCGCTTTAGATCATATTTCAGCAATTCCACCACAAAGTGCATTTCATATTAAATTAATAAAAGTGTATTAATTTCATCACTATAACTTCTTGCAAAGCGAAGTTGACGTGGCTGACCGTCACGTAATTCCGAATGAGGGCGCGCATCGTGAAATCATGAGAAAGACCGGTGACGTCATGGTGACGAATCGTAAAGTTTAACCGCACAACGTATAAAATTCAGGAATATTTATATATATAGTTTAAACACGCTAATCTCTGGAACTACTAGTCGTATTAGAAAAAATATTTTTGTATATGATTGCCAGATGCACGTGGAACCGTATAGGATATCTAGAATTAGGATAGATCTCTCAGCTAGCCTTACATATTGTTTTTTGTTAAGTGAGTCGGACGAAACCGCGCGCCCGAACTACTTTATCCGCGTGAGCTGACGTAATGGTTAGTGATACGTGAATACAATGTTCTACAAAAATATTGCTCCTTAGTACATCTAAAAAAGTCCGCGATACAATATTCATATCTCTTATACATAAGTCACAAAAGGTTTTTATTTATTAAAATTTGAAATGTGATTTATGAGCATTATTATTAGGCATGGCATATTAATCCTTTTGGACGAAAGTTACTTCATCATCAAGACAATTTTATGTAGATAAACTTTGCCCTTTATAGCATGTTATTCGGACGAATAGTTTGGGAGATAATGTAAAATTAAAATAAGTCGACACTCCGCTCGGGCCTATAACAATAGATGTAGTAGTGCGAACGAACCGTGCGAGTTGTGACGCATAACCCTTGGACGCCCGATAAAAATATTGCCTATACTGAAGTATTATAAATCATCTCACTCAGCGATTTCTTTTAAATTATACGCAGGTGAAACCGCGGGCACACAAATCTTCTGCACTAACAGTCAGATTTGAGAAAATGTTTTTGCATTTATGACCCGTTGCTATATAACTTCACGCTATGACCCTATAGAGCGGTGTAGGCTACACGAATGTGTTAGCGAAAGCGTGATGCTGAGTAGGTCGAAAAAATTTAACACGGGTGAAACCGTGGGTCACAGGTTATTAGCTTAAAGTAGAGATACCCTTAACCTTACCATCTCATTTTAATACTGGCACACCGGCCGATCCCGGAACGCGTCACACCTAAGCGTGCCATTATGGTGGATGTTAGACCCTATCCATCGAAGACAGGGTGGGCACAGATAATTTATTTGGAGGTTTCTCTCTACTTGGGGCAACAAGACTGCGAGATCGTAGCCAAATAACCTTGTGTTATATCCCTGTGGTGAGTAAGGTTTCCAGAGCTCCTTGGGGAAAGAGGGTTCAAGGTCGAGAACGCGCCAGTGATACCTCTGGTGTGACAAGCGTCCATAGGCTACTGGACGTAAGCATGTTTGCTACCTTAGTTGAATAAATAAATCTGTTTCAGTCTCGTGTAGCCGCTAGTAGCATAAAAATTAAAACAGTGCAGTGTGAACAACAAGTCCCAAAAAATAACATTAGTCATGAGAACGCCAGTGAGATTAAAACAATTCGTGATTCAGTACTTCCGTGTCGTAATTAAATAACACGACTTGCTCATGTCCATCCATGTCATTCTCTGTACTGTGCACCGAGTTATTATGTACTACGTGTGTACGTACACACTCCATACATAATAACTCAATAATACCGTGTCCACGAATATCCGATGGGAACGGTTTGTGACGTCATCGGCCATATGTACAATATGACACTTAAAGAAACATCGTGTATATATGATTATATATTATAATATATAAAATTTACACCTTTAATTATGTATGTATGTTAATCAACGTGTAAATTATGTACCTATGGTCCTCTACTTAAATTATAATAGTCTCTAAAAAGCAAAAAAATACGTGAACCAAAACAATATTAACCTTTTTCGAACACTTTATTGGGAGGCGAGCAAAACCAAATATATTTTTTTACCCTTACTGACCAAAATAAGTCTTTCATAAAAAAAGGAAATGAGGTAGGTTATCTTAGAAGTCATATAATTACTTGTTGACCACCGAATTATCAGTGCCGACGTGCCACAGGAATTCACCCACTGCAGCATCACACCCCGCTACCCTGTTTTTCTTCATAATATGAAGCAATAACAAAGCACCAGAATTCTAAGTATTAATGACGTATGACACATAAACACAGTATGACTCAACAATGTCATTCTTTGTATTCCGACATACACACAAACAGCTATACAAAACAACTTGAAAATGTTATTTCCTGTACTTGTAAATAAATAAACACATTTTACCGATAAGCTTTGAAATTTTTGCTTATCTATAATTTCCTTGTCATATAATGAACTCCTCGAAGTATCATATAGGACTTTTTGACGGGATCTTGATTGTGGTGGTTTTTATTTTAATTCACAAACATATGTTATTTGGCCCTATATTATGTACACAATGATCGATTTTTGTATTATCAAAAATAATATACAAATTCATTTCCTGTCTTAAACACTAATTTAGTACGTCACAAGTGTTATCTATAAATAACATTAGAAATTATTTTTATTATTTATAACTATTTTATTTATTTATAACTGTGTAGTTCTGTCGTATTTTACGTGATGTAGTTTGGTTATTTTACACAAGTATTAACTAGGAACGTGCATTTTAACTTGTCAGGAAAACTCCATGTACAGTTTTGTATAAGGAAACTGCATGTTGTTAGATTAAAGATTACTATTCACATGACATTGGCAGAATTGCGCAAACACATTTGCCATTGAGAAAAAGTAGAATAAATATCATATAGATGGTTTCCCGCTTCCACAATAGAGGGGAGCTGTTTGACCATCGGAACAAAAGAGATAGAAACATTGCGTCACGCGTCGGTGTCATAATTTCACACATTTGTAGTGCGGGGATCGCGCGGTTCGTAAATTCGATAAAGCAGAGTGATTCGCAGTACCGGTCGCACTGTAGTTAGTCTTGTGGACGTAATGTCAACGTAAACGTAAAAAAAAATGTTTTAAGGTCATCACATCTCTCGAAATGTAAATCTTGTATTATTGCTTTAATTATTGCACAGTACATAACAATAATTTGATGTCAATTATAATTACAACACATTTTACACAACTTGGATACTACTCGTATAGTGTTTATGCCAAAAACAAAAAAAAAATGACATTTTAGTCGATAACCCTATAAAATAAATGACATCAGCGAAATTCCGGTATCCTAAACAGTTTATTAGAATTTAGATAATTTAACATCTCTAAATATAATTGAGCTAACATTTTCATACGTGGTACTTATTATTAAATCAGCTGAAAAATGAGAGTATTTTAATCCTATGGTATGGTCTTTGTAGTTTTTTCGGTTAAATTTCTTGATTGCTGTCCATAAAGATGTAAAATTCCTTTTAGAATATGTGTATGTAAGGTGAGAAATTATTAAGGATGGCCGGAGGATGAAGCCGAACTTCGGTATCAAGTTAGTGCAGACGTCAAAATCAAAATGGTACAATAGTTTGTAATGTAGAAGAAATAAAGTAATGAATTAGCTAAACAAATCTCCGGATTAAATAAAACAATATTTTACTCCAATGCCCAATAAAATGACGATGATATAGAGAAGTCTTCACCAACCCTATGTCCAATAAAACTCAAGAATACAACATTTTTTTCATATAAGATGGTCCACATTATCCGCATGTCAATCGTCAATGTTAATATAGTATTACAAAAAAATATATACAAGAAACATGATGTCAGACGATTCACCCGTACGACTCAACCCAGCTGGCTTATTAGGAGCACTTATTTGTCACAAGAAAAAGGTTAAATTAATTGTTGCTGTTAAAGTTGTTGGTTAACAAGAAGCCGGTGTAGATAAGTATTACGACTTGAGTCCATCATGTGAATTGAATATTTTTGTGTTTATTTAATTCTTCTATGTTTACTTTTGACATGGTTTGATAATGCAAAAGTAGACCCAGTGCTACCATTACCACCACACTGCAGTGTGTTAGGGTCTGGCGAAGTAACAGGCAGATGGGAGAAGTGAACGAGAGACGCGTAAGAGAAATGGCTAGTGCAGAGTAAACATTCTTAGCGCCAAAATTGAAACAAAGTTCGGCTTGGTATGATTTTGAATCGACCATCGGCCGAAGTTCGGCTCCGGTATAAACCACATTCGGCCCATCTCTAGAAATAATTTATTGTAACATTTAGTTAAATTAAAATAATAAAAAAATGCAATTAAAAACTAAATTACTATATATGTAATGATGTTACAATCAAAAAGTCTGATATCTGCCTACCATTGGTTGCTAGGCAAAATTCTTTATCCAATTTGACTCAACATCATCATCATTTCAGCCGAAAGACGTCCACTGCTGAACATAAGCCTCCCTAAACATAAGATCGCACAACGACCGATCACATGCTGCCCGCATCCAGCGGCTTCCCGCAACCTTTATCAGGTCGTCGGACCACCTTGTAGCGGGTCTGTCCACGTTGGTGTTCCGGTACGTGGCCGCCACTCGACAACTCTTTGGCCCCGTCGCCCATCCGAGTATATGAAAATAACGAATGAAATTTCAGTGTATTCCCGCAAAGGACATTGTTATGTATGTAAAAAAAATTGTTAATTAACAACGTATCACGATATCTTGTTTAATAAAACAGGTTTATAAAAGTTTTTTAGAAAGATCAGTTGAGGAGAACCAAGAAACTGTATGGTATTTTATGACCATGCAAGTTATATTGTCTTGTCAAAGCGAGAATCATACCAAATGATTATAAAATTGTAGCCGGTCCTAATAATGTCTTAAGTTTTTGTTTTAATTATATCAAATATTAAAAAAGCATGCAGTCCACATGATGTTAAGTGGTGACTGCAGCGTATTAAGTCTAGCATAACAAACATGATAATAACAAGTATGGCCAGTTATAATTAATTAATCAATACGGGGGCAAAAAAACAAGCGACGAGCTACTGTGCTACTTTACGGCCTTCACGTATTACCGCGATAAATATTATTGTATAAGATTTAGCCATATTTTAATGGACATGTTGTTCTTAATTTAACCTAGTTTTCTCTCAAATTACAGTTTCTTGCGGAAAGAAAAAACGTGATAAATGCCAAAACCCCTCTTTTCCCCCACTTGAGATTAGGTGAGAATCGGCTCGACTCCTCCCCATAAATGCCTCACATAATTAATGGACACTACCTAAAATATATCTTAAAATCGATTCAATAGTTGTCTTTTGATTGGAACTGTATTATTAGTCTGTGCTCAGTGTGACATCTGATAGCGCCTGACTCCAATACTCCTGGTGCCCTTGTGAAACACTAATTTAAAAATGTATTTTTTTAATTATATGTGGTTTCCTTAAAGTTCTCCCACTTTAAAAATATAATAAACATAACTCTGTAATAAAAAATATCATTCGAAGTACTTCAAAAACAGTTTAATTAAAGTAGTTTATTACATAACCCGATTTTCATGAAATATCTTAAAGCTTTGCTCTCATATTGGCAAAATCCGCAGAATTTTTAGTGATTGTTTGATAATATATTAGCTATTAATTCACACTTTTTTATCTAAAAGAGTTATCAGTCTCCTTTTCAGGCAATGCAATGTGAAGCAATGATAACTCAGTTGTAACATGTACGGACATCGCGTCGACAGACGTGAGTTCGAATCCCTGCAATGAGCCTGAACGTTAAATGAAGGAAAACATCGTCATGCCAGTCCAGCCAGTCATCTCACTAGGCTTATCGTGTCATCATCTTGGACCACATCGTCATTTAGGATCAGGTGTGATTGAGGCCACAACGTTAAACCTATTACGATAAAAAAAACACCCAATCGAAAACATTAAGGCGTAGGTCTCCCCTCCTCGTAACGATAAAATGCTTGTTTACGTACCTACATGTTTTATCTTTGTTTCGTTGTGTTTCAACCATTGCACCACAGAGTCCGCTGATAACAAGCAGTTCGACTGTAAATACGTCATAAAAATACCTATGTCAACATAGCAACTGCGTGGCAGTTTTCCGTTCGATCAAAATAAGTGCAATGAAGACGGGGACAACGACTATAGGACCATGAGCGGGTAGGATAGTGACGTATGAAAGTGGCTACCTCTCTGCACACATGTTGTAATCAAAGTCTTATCTTCTATATCCATATCCATCCATAAATGTTATAAAACTCAACGTCTCTCTGTCTGTCTGTATATGTTCTTTTCACGCGAAAACAACTTATCCGATTTACATGTTTTTGATCTTATTTCATAGCTATGTTATCTGGCCAGGTTATTATAGGATACTTTGTAAGATTACTTTGTAACATACGAAATAAGCAGTGGTGATAATGGTGAATCAATTCGGAAAAAGTCGCATTTGGGGCGCTTAAATGGCTTACGCTGAGTAAACCATGCGAGATATATCAAATTAATTTTCTACAAAATTGTAGACCTTAAAAAGACCTCCATAAAAGTCATGGATAACATTTATCTATCTTCTAAGTATCACTAACGATAAGCATTTTTGTCTTCCGTCTTTTGTGCAGGGGCAGCTCGTTTAGCGCGTGCGCTCGACCATCGGTATTCTGTAAAAATTACAGCTTTCTAGTACTAAGAGTCTCTGAGCTAAGCCGCCGACAAACAGACGGACATATCGAAACTATAAGGGTTCCTTGTTGACTTAGGTCGGAACCCTAAAAACGGGTGAAACTATGGAGGCGTCTATTTTGCATAAATTGTAATACTTTTTCATTATTGCAGTCGTATTTATTTCCAGCCATAAATACACGTGTGAATCGCTCAACGTATTGCCGCTGAATGAGAATATTAAAATGTAGCCTGACCGAGGATCTTTGTTCATCCTCTTTTTATTTAATGGTAATAAACTGGCAACGTATTTTCATACAAAAATATGACAACGCGTCACGCGAATAGAATATTTTTCTAATTATTCTTGTAAATCTTCAAACATAGCTCTAAGAAAATGGCTGCTCCCTTGTTAAAACTGTCCAGAGAATTTTGGTGGTAACTTCAAATATACTAATAATCCATTTCAATTGTGAACAATAACCAAACTACATCAAGTAAACTGCCGCCAAAATTACATAATATAGGGTCAAATAAACAGAAGTTTATAAATTAAAAAAAACACGAATGACAGATCAGAATCCCGCCAAAACTCTCGGCACCGAAGTTGCCGGCATTCGTGTTCCCGCGATCTCGATAAAAATTCCGTGCCAATGAGGAATGTCTTGACTATATTTGTCGCCATAATGCGAACCTTCGCAGAAGCCCACTGATTCTTAATTATAGAATGGCAGTTAGAAACCGATTTTACCGACTTCAATTAGTGTAACCGATGGCCGGCTGTGAAGCTAAACAAAATAAGGATAAAACGGAAGCTCGAGGATGCTATTTTAGTAACATTACAAATTGGAAAAATACAGCATTCAAAAATAGCGCTGTCATAGCGACTGAAACTATGACATTCGGATATACCTATTTTTATAATAAGCTGTGCCCACTCACGGCTCCGCACGCGTCGACTACTGACAAAGTTTTTTTTAAGCGCGGAATCCAAATAATTTTCTAAAATAAAAGCAGCCTAAGTTATTCTTTATAACATCAGACAGACTGAGAGAGAAAAATATTAAAAATTGTTTTTAACACGCTTATAGCTTCACTTGTAACTAAAAAAGTAAGAAAATCTTAGAAGTCAATTTTAACCTACTTATAATAGTCGTATCGAAATGAAATTTTGTATGTATATGTAGTTCAGATGACCACACTATAATTTGGTATCTTGGAGCTGATCAGATGATGGAGCCAGGAGGTGGATAGTGAAACACTGCAGTGGCTACTAGTAAACCCCTCAAGTTTGGACTCATATGATTTGTTTTGACAAGTCCAATAGGTTGAGCTTGGTAACGAGGGTATGCTGATGGAGCCAGGAGGTAGATAGTGGAACTCTTCAATGGTTGCTAGCAAACACCTCGAGTTTAGACTCGATATGATTCGTTTTGACAAGTCAAATAGATTGGGCCTGGTAACAAGATGTTGTTATAAGGGCCAATTTTCAGTCAACATTTATTTGAGGGATAATTTTTAAATTTGGACATTTTTTCCATACGTTATCTGTCAAAACGTCAAAATTATTCCTCGTATAAAATTATCTGACGATAGAAAAATTGGCGCTTAGACTAAAAAGTTTGATAATGTTTAGTGCTTAATTAAAGCGTGTTTTTAGTTTTTAAACGATTTAAACTTCTTTTTATAAGTACCGTGTACTTATACTTTCATATGCATATAGTAACAATGTTTTATTTTGACATTACAAACAGACTATTCTAAATTGTTAAATATCACACGTCTATAGATACTATAAGATTTTCTTTACACAACTGAAGTGGTAAACAAGCTTACGGCCCGTTACGGTTACTGCATCTTAAAGACTCTTGCATCACCAGAGGGTATCACTAACGCGTTGCGAACCTTGAACACCCCTTCCCCATGGAGCTCTGAAAAGCCTACCTTACCGCTGGAACACAACACTAGGTTATTTGGCTGCTACCTTCTATAGGGTGGGAGGTATTTGAACAGTCGGGCTACACCCAAGTAGGTAGAGAGACATTTTTAAAGAGATCTTTCTGTGCCCTACTAAAAGAGATCTCTACTTGTCTTATACCTTAAATTCGATCACAGTTCCCTTAGTCTATACTACATATAATAAAATTGAAATTTCTGTTTAAAATATCAAAATAACAGGTTTTTACTAATTACATATGAAACTATACACGGTACCTATTAACAAAAAAAACGTTTTTTAAATGTTTGTCTGTCTTTCTGACTGTCGAAACGGTTGGACCGATTCTGACGGGACTTTCACTAGCATGCATGACTATAAGGCATAACTAAGGCTGCTTTTATTTTAGAAAAATAATTAGGGTTACGCACAAAAAAAATCATTTTTAGTAGTTCACGCGAGCGGAGCCGCGGGCACAGCTAGTTTATTAATTAATAATCCCATGATTTTTTAATAATCATAATGGACGTCATTTTAAGTATGCCATTTTTTATACGCATAAATAAATAATTAGCTTCGTCGCTCACGGAAACCTTGGTAGAGTAGAGAGGTAGATATTATAGTTTTTTTTTACATTTGTTATCATCATAGCAACCAAAACAGGATTTACACGAGTGTTACGTATCGAATTATACACAAGTTAAATTTAATGCTTTCATTAGCTGTGCCCAAGGCTCCGCCCGCGTGAACTACAGAATGCCGTCGGTGGAGCGCACGCGGGATCATGCTGCCCCGGTAAAAATAACGGACAACAAAAATGCTTATTGTGGGTGATCCTGAGAAGATAGATAGATTCCACCGCTAACTTTTTTGTAGGCCTTTTATTTGAAGCAATGATGACTCAGTGGTAGCGTGTACGACTTCGCGTCGATTGACGTGTGTTCGAATGCCCGCCTGGCTAGCTACCACCCTCAAGTTGAAAATCTGTCGCCAAGCACCAATAGGTGTGTTCTGGCAGCTGCACTTGAGAGCTAGTCTTCCACTAGGTTTAGCGTGTTATCATCTTGAGCCACATCGTCACTTAACATTTGCTAAGCCATTTAAGCGCCCCTAACGGTTACTTTTTTTTTTCAAATTGTTTCACCATTATCGTCACTTCTTATATGGTATTTTACTTTATCTTACAAAATATATCCTATAACCCAGTCAGACAACATAGCTATGAATTGAAATAAAAACAGGTAAGTCGGATAAGTGTATTTCGCGTGAAAAGAACATAAACGGACAGACAGACAGAGAGACGTTGAGTTTTATAATATGCATAAATGATAATAATAATATATACAAGGACATATAAAGTTTCAAAAAGGCCAATAAATTTAAACAACTTTCACATTAACCGTAAAAGGACTCTATAAAACGCTAAACATATAGTAATAAGCATCTGATAAT
Organism: Saturnia pavonia; assembly: GCA_947532125.1. Taxonomy (NCBI): domain Eukaryota; kingdom Metazoa; phylum Arthropoda; class Insecta; order Lepidoptera; family Saturniidae; genus Saturnia; species Saturnia pavonia. The sequence continues at coordinate 7,417,538 of OX383922.1, forward strand.
TATTAAAATGTTGCATATAAGTAAATAAACCTTTATTTAAAACTTCTATGAGTAAGTTTTTAAAGTGCCTGAAGGGTATTATTGTAGTTTAGACTTACTATTAATCTATTTCCAATGATACGAGGAAGGATCAATGTCTAAATAAAGGAACTGGTCTGATTATATTGGTCAGGCTGATACTAAGCACCCACTCCCGGCCGCTATCCCACTACTGCCCGATACGGGGACTTTTGGCTGCTGGGTTTCCCCCCTGCCCCGGTCCGCCCCTCCTTAGTATACCTGCATCCCCCAGACTTCTCCGGGGGACATAGGCTACTCAGCACCAGTGAGTCCCGACCTTATAGACTTCTGAGAAATGTCCTCCGAATTTGCGAGTTATGTTGAAAAATGGAAGTTGATTATTGAAACACATCGTTTATAGGGAAAAAAACATTGTTTATTTATTTAATATATTTATATATGATTTGACACGCCAATCACTAAACGAGACGTCATCGTATAATATTTATATACACATTTCAGTGTTATTCTTATTAGGTCCTCTTGTGACAAGACTCTAAAATTATTACTAAGTGTAGAAATAGTGACTTTTAAATGATATAATAGCTGTTGAAGAAATTTCATAAGTTTCAACTTGAAATTCTAGTAAACACAACTTTGCCGATAATACATTTAAACTTAGTTTTATTTATTGAACGATGACGTCACGCGCAGCCACACGCAGCGGTTTTGGTGGCATATTTCTAATTCAATTAAAAAATATGTAATAAAGGTGTAATATAATACAGTTGCTCTTTTCTCCTTAATATTTTTATAAATAGGTTAAAATCTACCAACGGTTCGGACTACAGATCCCATTGGAAAGATACTGGTAAGAAACTTAGTGTTTTATTTTTGTTTCATAATCTTTGTCAGTTACAGTAAATATCACAAATGTTGACCAATTTTGTTGTCTAGTAATGATTTACGTAAAATTAATCCTTGAATAATCGGTTTAATTATGTGAAAAGTTTGCCCGAAATAAGATACAATAATCCTAATAATATTACTATATAATTATATATGTGAAAGTTTGTACGTTTTTTACCCAATCAAGCAAAAACAGCTTAATGGATTTGGGTGAAGTTTGGCAGAAAGAGCCTGGGTTAACACATAGGAAACTTTTTATCCCGGTAAAGGACACATTTTTCATGTATTTTGATCCAATTCTGAAGTTCACGCAGACGAAGTCAGAGCAGAAACTAGGTTTTTTTTTCTTCTTTACATTTATAGGTTTGGCGTAGTTGCCACAATCTAACCTAATGATAACAAATCTAGGCCCAAGATGATAACACTCTAAACCTAGTGGAAGACTGGCTCTCAAGTGCAGCTGCCGTAACACACCCATTGGTGCTTGGCGACAGATTTTCAAATTGAGGGTGGTAGCTAGCCAGGCCAGGGCCAGGGTTATTATAACGTACGGGTGGCAACCCTACAGACAACTCTCTATATTAGCTGCGTTGAATACTGAAACACAAATAACAACCGTCAAGTTTCCAAATCTTTTCATATCCACAATAAACTGGCTTCCATCCAACGCTACTCTACGGCGTATGTATATACGCCAAGGTCAAAATTAATATCTTTATGTTTTAGCTAGGCCAAACAGTTATTCTCTGAGCTTAGAATTTAACGAACCGGTCATTGACATAGTTCAACGTCACAGTGACAAAGATAGTTAAGTCTTTTATCGCAAGTCATCGTCAACTTTCTTAGTTTATTAACCGAACCTATTAACTTAATTATAATTCTACATATTAACGACGTGGGAAATTATCTAACAAATAACACGGACATTCTTCAAACAAAGCAAAATTTTTAGTTAGTCTGTTATATCGGAAGGGACTTCAAGTGTGCGTATCGATCGGAGATGTGCAAGGAATTATAGGTTGTACGAGGATGCGTAGCAAAGCTCTAAAACGGTGTGTAACTAAGCGATACGAGGACGCGTAGCGGTACAGTAGCTCTAGCTCCCCACATCGTTTTGCACACATGTCTCACCCGCCAGGACTTCATTCTCCTGCGGCAACTCAAGCCTAGGTCCGATCCATCGGCATGGAGCCCTTGAGCCAGGCAGCCGCTCGCGCGATACAGTGACTCTACATTCACTAGCTATCAACAGACATTTTTTACACTGCATCATACACACATGCATGCCACACAGGTACATAGATTCTTTAAGGTAACTTTTTTGCCAAGTTAGATTAGACAAAAATTTCAGATTATTAAATACACATACACATGTTCCTTTCCTCATCCCAAGGGGAAGAAACATGTATATATATGTATAGTTAGTTTAGATCGAATGATAGGGAATTAGATAGATCGCGACTTCATCGCATACGCGGCAACAGTTCGAGACGAGGTCCAGCCACTTTGGCACCCTCGGAACTTGTTGCCTTGCTTTCGCGGGTGAGTGCCTTAAGCGCTCGGCCCCAAGCGTGGTGAAGCTGTAAAAGCCGCAAAGGCTCCAGGGCAAACCAGTAAATAGTCAGTTCGAAAAAAAAAAAAACATGTCTCGCACACATACCCTGCTCACATCTCACGCTTTTGTGTATTTACAAATACCCATCTACACTAGACCTATTCCACCAGAACAGCGCTAAGCGAAGCTAGGAAAATTGAAGTAATCTTATTAGTTGATTTTTTATTCCTAGCTACCGTACATCTCTGGTGGATACGCAGCCTTAGGGCCCTATTTCACAAAGATACCATGGCGGCGCAATACAATTACATTGAAAAACTGCGCTACAGAGAAATGTACAGTTTCATGGTTTTATTTGCCAGCTCTGACGTAATATTTCAAATTGCATCAGCTTTTCGAAATCCTTATACACTTATCATAGATTACAAAACTATAGAAATATCGTGTTGTAATAATGACAATGTATTAATTACAGTTCGTAATCGGTAATGCTTTGAAAAATCCTAGTGATATAAAAAACATGACTAAATAGAACACGGTCTTACTCACTGTCCACGTCTTTTCAGGTTGTCTGAATGCTGCAAATGACGACAGTCGTATTTTACATCTCAGTTCAGTCCACGAAACGTCATACAAGCTTCATGCGAGCTACAGATATAGATCATTTCTTAAAAGTGTAGCTTTGCAAAAGCACGTTTTTTTCTTTGGGAAAATGTCAAATGATGATGATGTGATTATAGCATACGCTTTTATTAGAAGACGAATCAAACGTAGAATGTATTGGCTTCGTCCATAGATGGAAAAGAACATTAACTACACATTATTTGTTGCTGCAAGAGAAATTATATGAGATTGTTATTATATAGACAAAGAGACTACTCAATAATATGAAAAAAATTGAATATCGAGGCCGCCATCCCTACCATTATTATAATAGCGAAAGTAACTCTGTCTGTCTGTCTGTTACGCATTCACGCCTTAGCCACTGAACCGATTTCGATGAAATGTGGTACAGAGATAGACTAGACCGTGGGAAAGGACATAGGCTACTTTTATCCCGAAAAAAGGCTTGAAGTGGTTTGAAAGTTAGTATGGAAATTTGTCATGAAACTTTGTATTTAGGCATTTCATAACTTGACAGTTTGTATGTGTATTAGTTGCGAAAAATTTATCATAAAAAAATTAAAATGTTGCCCAAAGTAACTATTCCACGCGGACGAAGTCGCAGGCAAAAGCTAGTTAAAAATAAAGTTTCATCTGTGCGTCTTGCAATACGCCCCGCTCAGGCTGCGTGATGATTGCTTGCAAACGCAAAGTGGCCGCTCCGTCAACAGAGGTTCGTTGGTTTATTAAGCTGCAAGCTAGTGTACAACAATCGTGCGTATGAAACGACGCTAAGTGGACAATGTGTAGTAGATGTAAGACGATGTAACTTCGAAACTACTCAACTCTTAAAAGAAAACATTACTACTTATACTGAAGAAAAGCAATGAATTCCATATAAGATAACTTAAAGTATATGGGTTATCAGGCCACTTTTGCAAGGTTCCAGCAGAGCACTGTGCGTGCCGCGACGTAACCTTGTCATGTGGACACATTCTACATTTTTATAGCACTAACGACCTTAAACGCATACTTTTATTTTGGATGTAAAGAATTATATATTGTTATTTAGATTGTTAATGAATTTAAACTTTGAACTGTATATATTATATGATTTCTAAAAAAAAAAATTGTTTATTGTTATTTAAAGGTTACTACTACTGCATTCTCTTCTCTGGTGTCCTTTTTAAGAAAATCCCTTGCTAGAATTTGGTTTGCTTGTTATGTTGCGCACGAAAAAACAACCCGCCACGACCGGCCTCCTCTGCGGCAACTCAAGCCTAGGTCCGATCCATCGGCATGGAGCCCTTGAGTCAAGCAGCCGTTCGCGCGATACAGTGACTCTACATTCACTAGCTTTCCCAGCCACACATGACACTGCATTATACACACATGCATAACACATAGGTACATAGGTTCTGTAAGGGACCTTTTTTTCTTTTTTTGCCTAAGAGATTTTAGATTTTAGAGAAATAAGAAGAATTTAAGAAACATGTATATATGTATAGTTAGTTTAGATCGAATGATAGGGAATTAGTCAGATCGCGACTTAATTGCATACGCGCAACAGTCCAAGCCGAGGTTCGGCCACTTTGGCACCCTCGGATGTTGTTGCAAAGCTTTCGTGGCTGAGTGCCTTAAGCGTTCGCCCCCAAGCCCGGTAAAGCTGTAAAAGCCGAAAAGGCTCCAGGGCCCCTAAGGCTAACAGTATAGTCGAAATAATCGAATAGTCGTATAGTCGAATAGTCGAAAAAAAAACATAAGTAGAGTTACTAATATTCAACTCTGATTAGTAACTCAACAGTGACTTTATCAAAACCACTGTGAATCACTACTCGACCATTGCAAGTAGGAGGTACATTATTTTTCCCATTTCTCATTATGAATAATTTCAAGGATTATTATTAATGATTGATAGCAGGTAATAAAACTACATCTTTCGGTCAAGGAAAATACGGCGATGAAATCTTAGCATGGATCATTTATCCAATACTTGATTGTTAGTGTGTTCCGATGACACATGAAAACCTAAATCCAAACACACAATGTGACAAGTCTGTTGACTTATGGCAAGTCTTATGGAGCATATAAACCCTGTAATGGATTACAGAAAGAAAACCTTACAAAAATAAAATCATTTTGATTATAACGTCCTCTCCTCACAAAGCCGCCTAGATCGTAAAAGACAAGCAAAATGGGGAGGAGTCTGAATGTCAAAAAAAAACTGCGATTGAGCCATTTACTAAAAAGATATAATAAAGCATTGCACTTTAGAACTAAATAAATCTATAATAAACTGTACTTTTAAAATACAGTAAATAATTAAATATGGAAGGATCTTAAATTATTGACAAATCTCCATTGCACTTCATGAGACCAATAATTAATCCAAGAGAACACACACCCTACTCAATTTGTAACAAATTAAATTTTTTATTTATATATGTATATTTGGTATTTCTATTTTTATCATTAAAAATGACAGTACATTGAAAGAGTTATGGGAAAAATTAAGAACTCTGTTTAAAGATTCAGGGCTAACATGAATAATCAGTCTAATAAGAAACCTAATATCAATTCAACTTCAAAACCTGACAAAACATCAATGGCGTCATATGTAAGAAAACTGGTTGGAAACTGATGGGAACAGGTTTTAGTGATGAATGGATTGGTTCCATTATGATCACTTGATTATCTTACTGTATCTCAGTTTTAAATTCTTTATTGTATGCGAAAACTAACAAACTTCTCATCCAACAGGTGTATATTATTCTTTTTTATATGCAATTTTTATAATGTCAATTTTTTTTCCACTATGGTGGCAAACAAGCAAACAGCCCGTCTGGTTGTAAGCGGTCACCGCAGACTATGGATGCTACATACGAAACACCAGAAGCATCACATGCGCATTGCCGATCCTTTAACACTGCTAAGCAAACATGTAAATATATTTTCTTGTTCATATTAAAACAATATTTAATTATCAAGATCATGTTGAAGTAAGTCAGGGTGATACAGTTTAGTGACGTCATTAAAATAGAAAGATAAATATATATTTTTTATCAATATAAACCTTAGAATTGTTCAACTTGTAATCTTTTTGTGATTTGAATCAGCAGTGGTTTGGCAGTACATATTAGCATCAAGCTGAACAGATTCCAGACACCACGATGTCAAAAAGTTGAGAACAATTTGTGGTTGACATGTTGACCTACTGGCAAAGTGGTTGTGTTCTGCGTTTGGTTTTGCTTGGAGTAATTGGGTATTATCTATATTATAAAACTCAGGAATTTTTATATTTTTTATTTGAATGCACTAATCTCTAGAAATACTAGACATATTTAAAAAAAAAAAAAAAAAAAAAAATTATAAATATTCTAGCACACATTGACTTCATTTATTTACTGACTTTATTGGTGTAAGCACAGTACAATCCAAATACAATGGCGACCACCAAGAGATCGCAATTCGTCGGCGGACGCCGTTGTATGTCCGCCTTTATAGTATACTAGCTGATTAATTTTTTGTATGGACCTTTAATTATTTGTCTAAATAAAAGTAGACTAACATATGCCTTATAACATCAGCTATTTACCAGTGAAATTCCCGTCAAAATCGGTCAAACCAAAGTAAAGTTGATACAAGTTAAAATACATCAACTATTTCACAAACCAGAGTATAATCTGTGTGTTTAGCTTGGATTCAAATTGCACCTTGGATATTGGATATTTCATAATGAAATGACTTAAATGCGTAAAAAGAATAGGTACAGTCCCACAGGGCCTGCATTCAGACCCAAACAAGTTATTTATTTTTGATAACAAAGTGCATATTTTAAAATCTAATATTTAGATTTTTGTTTCTAATACTAATAAACTAAATTAAAATTTTAATTACTTTATTAAATTAAATAATAAAAAGCTGTAATATTAGATATTCTGCCATCAAACATTTGCATTGCAAATCACTTAAGGTAAAACCACCAGTAATTGACACTGCACCAATAGTTGACACTCTGACGAAGAAAATTAAATATTTGATACTAAATTGATTTGAAGTCTTGAGTTTGTTAACAGACTTTTATAACTGACTGTACCTATATGTATTTATAACCTTAAAAATATATCAGTAATCAGTGATTTTGGCCATCTCGATCTTTGGCTTCCTTTTTTTTTCTTAATATTTAATTTTCTTCGTCAGAGTGTCAACTATTGGTGCAGTGTCAATTACTGGTGGTTTTACCTTACACTTTTTATCATAAAATGATTGAAGTCGCTAATGGCTTTTTTAAATAATTATTTTTAAATGTATAAATAATGTGAATTATTCTTAAATGTATAATTGATGCAAATTATATTAAAATTTCTGTAAAGTGCCCACATTTCTTAATTTTCAATGAAATATAGTTGGCATTGAACTTGCAAAACTTGAAACACAATTTCCCAACAATCATGTGTTTTGAGTTAAATAAGTTTATTATTAAAGATGCAGCAAAATGATGGATGCAAAAAAAATGGATGTTTACTCAATGAAAACCACTTGATTGATTGATTGATAGAATACTCATTTAGTTTTTGACATAAAACTAAAATGAGTGATCAGGGATTTCTCACGTTTTCCTTTACAATTTTTGGATAATGTTTGTACCTAATTAAATATTCATTACTTGTCACTCTCAACTTTGTTATATTGAAGGGTTGGACTTTAGATTATATACTGCTGATTTTTATCTTATAAGGAGGCTGTGGAAAATAGTATTAAAGTGTAGAGTTTTCCTCTGTAAATAAAAAACCACAGAAGTAGTTGGTTTCAGACAAATTTTGAAACAATGAGGTTATGACTATTAAATAAATAAAACAAGACTTACAAAATGTAAATTTTCCATCTCTAACTTGCTTTTAGCATCTCTATGATCACAGTTACAACTTAACCTAACGAATCCAGTTATTAACCAGGTACTCGGTCAAGATTTTCTACAATACAAACCAAAGTAATTTAGAAACAACAATACTACTATAACAGGCTAAGTAAACCGAACAAGAAATTCAAAAACTAACCAAAATTAAAAAAAATATATGTATACATAAATACCATGAATTTATTATACCTTTTTAAGGTAAAACCACCAGTAATTGACACTGCACCAATAGTTGACACTCTGACGCAGAAAATTAAATATTAAGAAAAAAAGGAAGCCAAAGATCGAGATGGCCAAAATCACTGATCACTGATATATTTTTAATGTTATAAATACATATAGGTACAGTCATTTATAAAAGTCGGTTAACAAACTCAAGACTTCAAATCAATTTAGTATCAAATATTTAATTTTCTTCGTCAGAGTGTCAATTATTGGTGCAGTGTCAATTACTGGTGGTTTTACCTTACCATTAATTAATTATATTAATCATAATAAGTGTTACATAATAATAATATTAGCATGTAATAGCATGAAAATAATGTAACAAGTTAAAATAAATATTCAGAACCTTCTCAAATGTACTACTTAATAATTGAGATTGTTATTTGTTTGATTTTTGTTGATTGATTGTTATTGTTAAAATGTCATTTTCTCAAAAACTATGTATTTATGATGCATAAAAAATTATTTTTATCCTAATATTATATGGTTAACTGTAAAAAATATGTCTCAATTCATTGGCATGTGATCCAAAGTTGAGTCTATTGATGAAACAATCAGAAATTGTTAACACAAATATAAACAAAGATATCAATATAAAACCTTACCTTTTTAACTGTAGGCTCCTTCCTCTCAGACTTTTTATGCACATCCATAAGCAATCCTGACTTTGATTGTTCTTTGTTTAAAACCACTGAACTTGGCACATCATTTACACTGTCAACTTCATCATAAAGACTATCGTCTGTCAAATTACTTACTGTCCGTGACATTGACTGTGAAAGCTTCATGTTACCGCAACCAGAGTCACTCATGTCCGAATCACTGTCTGAATCATCATCACTATCACAGAAAACGTCATTTGATGTAAAACAACTGTCTGGGGAATCTTCAAAAACAATAAAGGAATCCTCAGAATCGCATTCTGATGTACTACGGAGCCTTTTTGGTACATCATTGAAGACGATTTGAAAGGAATCCTCCTCGCTGGAAACAGCTGAACAAGTCTGGAAACGACCAGAGATTTCGTCGAAATAATCTTGAGGTGTGTCGTTGCTTTGTGGTGATTCAGACCACTTTTCCAGTGAGTGGAAAGATGGCGAGTCTTCCACACTGGAGAAGTCATCCAAATTGACTTCATTGGCAAACAACATTTCGTCTTCAATTATTTGTTTCATGTTAGTTTTAACACGTTTGGAACACAAACGGTTTGGGTTTTTGAAAAATTTGCATTTACTATTTGTAATGGGAATAGATTTTGTTGGTTTTAGCTCTGTCGAAGCTTTTGTATCAGTTTCTAACAAAGCCTTTGTCTTATTTTTACGTCTCTGTTGTAGATATGCTTTTAATTTGGAAACTTTGTCTTCACATGACTCAACCAATTTATTACTTGCTTCTTCATTATGTAATTTCTGTTGTTCTGGATATTTCTTAGGACATTCTAATGTAATTTTTGGAGTGTTTTCAAATAAAGTCATTGATTCACAAATCAATTTACCTTCTACTTTTGTTTTTGGTGCATCAGTTTGATAGAATTCCTGTTCATGGTATTGAGATGGACTGAAATATTCAATAAACGGGCTACCAGGGAGACAGAAACATTCCTCAAGTGACAGGGCATCTTCAAAACAATCCTCCACTAAATTAGTGTCAATGAATTGGTTCTTTGGGCATCTCAACCATGCCAATGTTTGATGTTTCGAGTTTCTTTGTGAAAGTGCATAGTTTGGTGATAAATTCAGCTTACTTACATCAACGGACGGGGCAAATTCATTTTTATAATCAGTGTTGGAGTACTGCCAATTATCAGGATGCGTCATCTGGTCGTTATCAAAACAATCGACAGGAGACTTTGATCTTCTAAACATCACCGATGAGACCACACTAAACATGCCCGAAATGAAGTTAGTAATGCCCGATAATTTAGAATAATCGTTGTTTACCATTTTAGATTCTTTCGAAGACGCCATTTCGGTTTTCTGTGATTGTTGGTTCACTAACGTATCTGCTAAATTCTTCTTTAATAAGTCAGAAAGAGGGCGAATGTTGTTAAATAATAATTCTTCACTTAGTAAAGAATCTTTCATTTTGGTATTTTTTGTTGTATCCGTGCAGTAATGGGCGACGGTTCGATGAGTTGGGCTGTACAGGAAATGGTTGCGTTTGTTGCGCAGATCAGTGGTTAAAATACTCATTTTCTTATTAATAACAAAACTCACGCACAAATCAAAACTTTATAATTAATGTCTGGTGAAGGCCTGTGGCAGAATCGACACTTTACAGAGTTCAATAATTGGTTGTAAGGGATTCTGATAGGCAATGCCTTCACTTTTTCACAAACAAAAATATCACTCGCGTTCACTTCCCAGCACTGATTATTTTTACAAAACGACGAGATAGATAAATTACTCGCTGATTTGTTTGTTTTGAAATGTAATACGTTGTATAGCTCCATTATTGCAGAAAATTTGTTGTAAACGTCTTCACTATTCAGCCATTTTGTAAAAATATGCGACGTAAACGTATAAGTTGATCAGGGTGACCATCTATAATTAATCGATCCTGTCATTCTTTTGGTTTAAAATATACCAAATCCTGATAAATAATACCAAAAAAAAAAATTGCCAAAACCTAATAAATAAGAAAAAAATGTAATTTTAACTTGGTTTCTTTTAATTGTCTTATCAAAATTTAATTGGTATTTTATTCACTCTTATTAACCCTGCTTTATCGAATATGTGTGTTGATATCTTCTTCTATATACAGTCAAAACCGTTTATGGCGACATTGTTTAGAACAACATACCGGTTAAATTGACCAAAATCAAAGGTCCTGGCTGAATGTTATATGACCGCCTTATCGAAAACATTGGTTTTTACGACATTGTTTACTACGACATACCGCATTAAGCGACCACATTTGGTTAATGTTTTCGGAGAATTATATCTGTAGAACGACCGGCTCAGCTGTATTGTAAACAATTTGAATAGGTAACTGTATCCACATCTGGCACAGTATAATAGTCAATGGCAATTATCGTAAAAGTAAACAAAGTTTAGGGTCTTTTGTAATTCTTAGAAACAAAGCACATGCATGCCGTAGCCTCAAGGCCCGCTTCGTCATATCTCTTAAGTCAGTTTGTTACTTATCTTTACACAAGACGTACCAAAACATATTGTTGAGTTAACTGTGAAAATTATAATATGTCGCAAAAAAGAAAACAAATCAATATCGAAGAAAAATCGCGTATTATTTCAAAGCTAGAGAAAGGAATTCCAAACAAAGACCTGGCAAAAGAATATGGTGTATCACACTCGACAATTTCAACCATTTGGAAAGAAAGGGAGAAAATTCAAATCCTTTCCGACAAGAATTTTTTGAAAATGAAACGAGCCAGAACAACGCGGCATACGAAGATTGAGGAAGCTTTGTTAAAGTGGTTTAAATATCAAAGGACAAATAATGTGCCAGTAAATGGACCAATTCTTCAACAAAAAGCAAACGTTTTGGTGAAGATTTTGTTTACTCGGCTAGTTGGATTCAACGTTTCCCGGCCCGACATGGCATTGTCGGCGGGAAAATGAGTGGTGAAGCTGCCAGTGTGGATAAAGATGCTGTAGACGAATGGATTACGCAAAAGTGGCCTACATTATGCGAAGGCTACAGTCCAGAAGACATTTATAACGCAGACGAAACCGGACTTTTTTACAATATGACACCAGACAGGACTTTAAAATTCAAAGGAGAGAATTGTTCGAGAGGAAAAATGTCCAAGACGAGACTAACGATCATGGTTGCAGCAAATATGACAGGATCCTGTAAAAGGAAGCTTTTAGTTATTGGGAAATCTAAGAAACCAAGATGCTTTAAAAACATATGCTCACTGCCGGTAACGTATGAAAACAATGTGAAGTCATGGATGACATCGGAAATTTTTGAAAGATGGTTACGAAACTGGGACGCTGAATTAAAAGCAAACAATAAGAAAGTTCTTCTTTTAGTTGATAATTGTCCTGCTCATCCGGCTGTTATTAATCTGAAGTGTATTAAACTCGTGTTCTTACCACCAAATGTTACATCTGTACTGCAACCTATGGACCAAGGTGTAATAAGATGTTTAAAATCTCATTATAGAAGACTGCAAGTGTTAAAGTTAATACAAAGCATTGACAGTAATAATCAGAACAGCTTTACGGTTCTTGATGCCATCTTGATGATATCAGAAGCATGGGAAAAAGTTTCACAAAAAACTATAGCTAACTGCTTTGGGCATGCAGGTTTTAAAGATCTTACAAGTCTTATAACAAGAACCTCAGATGATGTGATTGACGATGATGAAGAGGACAATATTTCTTTGGCTCAATTAGCCCAAAATTACGACCTGCTTTATCTACTACTGAAACAGACGAGTTATACAGTTATACAGTTATACAGATGTCATTATAACAGATTTTGACTGTATATTATAAAAATCAACGTCTCTCTATCTGTCTGTCCATTTATGTTATTTTTTTGCAAAAAACAATTATTTTATTTACATGTGTTTTAATTCGTAGCTATGTTATCTAGCCAGGTTATAGAATGTCTCTTGTAAAATAAAAGAACATACGAAATGAGAAGTGATAATAATGGTGAATCAATTCGGAAAGAATATGTATTTGGGTGCTTAAACGGCTTACGCTAAGTAAACCATGCGCGATATATCAAATTATTGCACTAAATAATTGTAGATCTTAAATAGACCTACAAACAAGTCAACGAGTGTATATATCTTTATTCTAAGGATCAATCAAAATAAGCATTTTTGTCTTCCGTCTTTTGAGCGGGGGTTGTACGATTCGCAAGTGCGCCCGACAAACGGCATTCTGTAGTCCACGCGAGCGCAGCCGCTGGCACAGCTAGTATTGTATATACTTGAAATATATTATTGTTGAATAAATGTTTTCTTTCTTTCTGTTATGAAAAAATAATAATACTTGAGCACAATCTTGCAAATATTGCCAAATTTCAAAACCGTCAATAGAATCTGTCCGAGTTTAAATTAGAAGAGTAATCCTGTCCAAATGGCAGGAATCCTGCCACATATGGTCACACTGAAGTTGACACTTGACTGTAGAGTTAAGAGCAATGCTGCCAGACGATGAAATTTAAAATACAGTTTCGTGGGCTCAAAAACACTGTTTCCGATAAAAAAGTGTTTATTAAAAATTCTGTTTTTACAGTATGTATTAAAAGAATTTTATTCATTTATTTTTGTTTTTTTTTCTTACTAATTTTTAATTATTAATTATCATTATCACCACTCAATACGATAAACCCTCATTTCTAAAAATTTTAACATCGTTTTAATTTATGCAGAATTCACGCGATTTCGTTACCATGACATAATAATTTTACTTGATTCGCGGACATATTTCCTCTAATTTTTCCTAAATTATACCTAGAATAACAAGACATGGCGTATTTGAATAAACACACTATACAGTCACTCGCCTAGTAATTAAATGTAGGTATGTAGACGTAAACAATATTTTTCTTTTGGACTTCTCGAATAGTGATACGAATTAAAATGACATATTAATCACCTTATACTATAGAATGCACACTACAGTTTGTTTGGATAAAAGGTACTTAGTTATATCGACACTTCGTATTACAAAGAGTACATTTTGGCAAAAAAGGGCTTTAAAATGATATATCATGCTCAGTTTTTACGGTTTTTTGATGTGCCTTATACCCGTAGCGATATTCACTAAAATTGTCACCTTTTTCTGAACTCAAATATGAATTTTCAAATTAATAGCACATAAAGGAACCGCTCCTAATATAGAAAAAATCAAACAGGCGTACGAGTAATGCATTTCAAAACTCATGGTCGTAAGGAATACGATACTAAAACATAACTATAAGTCTAAAATATAACTATATAAATATGTGACGTGTGGTGCCGGCTTAGAATTGCATCACCCCAACTCTTCCCGTGGGTGTCGTAAGAGGCGACTAAGGGATATATCGGGGGGCGGGCAGCAGCGCCCCTGTAGAGCAACCCCACCACCAAACTGCGATCCCCAACCCACCTGCCCAGAGTGGGAATTATGGGCATTTTCCCCTCATGAAAATTAAAGCCAAAAGAAAATGGCCCCCAGTTCCCGGTCGCCTCGCTATCCCTGGCCATGGTAGCGGCCATGGTAACGGCGGGGCAGGGGGTGATAAGAATCCCCGGGCTACACTAGGCAACCACACGCTTCACAAACTGACCCTGGCTACGTTTAACGGACGCACTCTGAGGCTTGACCATCATCTAGCGCAGTTAGAAGTGGAGTTAGAGAACATTAAATGGCATGTATTAATCAAAGTAATCACCCATGCAATCAATGCATCTTTTTCCCAACGCAGTGGCAGTTTATTGATCTTAAAGAAATCAGCTGGACGGGAGGCAACAAATTCTTCAATGGCATTTTGTACTGCCTCTCGGGTATTGCATTTTCATGGTATTGGGTTTTCATTCCAGCCAAGGAGTTATCCAAATTCTGGAAAAAGTAGTAGTCTGTAGGCGCAAGGTCTGGTGAGAAGGGCGGATGACGGAGAACTTCCAACCCCAGTTCTTGCAACTTGGAGACCGTCTGTTGTGCAGTATGAGGTCGCGCGTTGTCGTGTAGGAGCAGCGGAGACGAGAGATTGACCAATGCTGGTTGGAAATGTGCCAGCTTCTCCATCATTGTGTTCAGTTCTTCACAGTACACATCTGCAGTAATGCTCACCCCGTTTGTTAAGAAGCTGTGATGAATCACACCGGCGCTAGACCACCAAACAGTGACCATCACTTTTCTAGGGGTAAGTTTTCGTTTAGGGCATTGTTTAGGTGCTGAACCAGGATCCAACCAACTTGCTGAGCACTTGCGGTTATCAAACAGAATCCATTTTTCATCGCAGGTAACAATGCGGTTCAAAATTCCTTCATTTGTGTGTCTGTTGAGCAGTGCAAGGCACGTCTCGACGCGTACTTCGCGCTGGCGATCATTGAGTTCGTGGGGCACCCATTTGTCAAGCTTTTTTTACTTTGTCAATTTGACGCAAATGGACCAATATTGTTTTGACGCTAACGTCGAAAGCTGCTGCTAATTCCGCCGTAGATTGTGTATCATCAGCTTCCACAATCGCCTTTAATTCGTCATTGTCGACCAAAGTTTTCGGTCGACCGCGAGGTTCATTTTTCATGTCGAAATTCCCAGAACGGAAGCGAGCAAACCAATAACAGGTGGTGCGTTGGTTTGTAGTGTTAGCTCCGTAAACGTCGTTGATGTTGCGTGCCGCTTGTGCCGTATTACTGGCACGACGGTACTCATATTCCATAATTACTCGTATTTTTAACGTATCCATGATGACAAAAAAGATTGAAATGCGATGAAAATGTAAGACTAATCAATAAACAAATGACTACTTTTGGAAAAGGAATTCTATGTTTTTAAAATAAAATTAATTTGAAATTAGAATTCTTAGCCAAACAAAAAAAATAATTTGATTTGAAATGGCCAGTACTGCAGAACGGCAATTTCATGGGTAAAGACCTATTATTTAGGTATAGGTTAAGCTTACGGTAACTATACGTTAAGTTGCAATTTCTAGACGTGTTTAATAAATTCTAGAAATATCGGGTCGTAAAGCAATTGATTTCTTACGAAGTATGAGACAAATATTTTGAGACTGTTGACTGGACGCTTCAACCGGTATTACAGCAATATAGATCGTAACTTTTTAAGAAATTTGTTCCTTAAAGAAATGTTTATAACAATTACTATAAAAAAGAAAAATCGAATCAAAATTTTATTTTTTGTTTCTCCTAAAAAGTTGTGTTTTGTCCTTTACGCAGTTTGTAATCCGAAGTGTCGATGTAATATAATCCAAAGATCTATGGCAGGAAAAACTTATTTCAACGAAACCTAGAAAGTGTTTTCGTCATGTATGTAACGTTCATTTTTGTCACAATAGACGAATATTTGGCGAAATAAAAGTTAGTTTGATCCGTACACCGTTTTTTACTAACACAGCGTAAATTGAATGACGTATATTATACTGTAATTACAGTACATCTGGGAACACTGGTTGAGCGTAGCTGTCAAGGCCGGATATTGTAGTTCCGTCATGATAGAGATGCATAATACTAATCGATATTTAAATCTTAATAGTAATTACTCAATATTTAAATCGATTAATAATATTAAGTTTTTAGTACAAT
Organism: Saturnia pavonia; assembly: GCA_947532125.1. Classification (NCBI taxonomy): domain Eukaryota; kingdom Metazoa; phylum Arthropoda; class Insecta; order Lepidoptera; family Saturniidae; genus Saturnia; species Saturnia pavonia. The sequence goes on from OX383922.1 coordinate 7,433,981, forward strand.
TATGATAAATAATGTATAATACAAGCAAGTAAGTACAATACGTAAGTGTTAAATAACTATTGATCTAATTAACCAATTTTGTACTAATTAAATTTGTACTTTAAATTATAAATAGATGTGGGTATATATAATCTTAATCATATCTAAAGGAAGAATAAGATGCACAGGGTACGTATAGGTACTTTCTGATACTGTGACTACTTACTGCACATATTCATCGAAACCGTAAAGTGTCTAGAAGGAAATAATATAACTGTGTCGATATCTACAAAATTATGAGTAAATTGAATAACGTTTAACATTTAACGTTTAACGCTTCGAAGTCGCATAAGAAGTTTCACTTCAAAAAACATCTTATATATCAGATAGTGTTGCCCAAACAAAGTCCTCTCATTCAGTAATATGCTTCAATATTAAGAATAAAAGTAGCAATTAGCCATTCAAATCGCATTTTAAATTATATTTTATATTTTATTTAAACAGTGTGCAATATGCGAACGAGCCGTGTGAGTAGTACCTGACCGCACGATAAAATATTGTGTAAACTGAAGTATTATAAATAAATAATATAAATAATAAATATGAATAGCTATATTAATAATATTTTACTTTATATACTATATGTCTTCTTATAATGAATATTATCAGGTAATTTTATTACTAACTTATAATAGTGTAGTAACTACACAATTTTGTTAAACCTCCTTTTTCGGAAAGTATGTAGTTGATGTGTTTTTCCTTAGCACATTATCATGACGGCTTCCAGTATTTTTCGTTAACATATCATTGCGATTTTAATATTTTATTATAATATTTAAATCGATTTGGTTTAATCGATTGCAGATAACTCGGTCACGTAGACCCAACGACCTTCCTCCATTTTCTGATGCAATAATAAGTCTGTTGTCGATGAATCATCATTCCTAGAAATCAAAATGCTTCACTGTTATTGGTCAAATAAATCAAAACAAATTTAGTGAGTGATTAAAAAATAAAAAGTCGCTTATGATTTGTAGAATGTAACCATTATTTATCATAACAGTCAAGGAGAACACTAGAACAAAATCATTGTTGTAAAACACTTAACCAGAAATAATATATAGGTAGGTACCAGAAGTAAAGCTTAGATAACATGAATTAGGGAGTTTTTTGGCGGAATCTCAGACTGTCATGTAGTAGTTTTTGTTTTTTGTTCGTAAATTTGTGTTTTTGGACCCTGTACTTTGTAAAATAGGTGGCATTTTGCATAATAAAGCTTGGTTATTGTATACAAGTGAATTGGATTGAAAATAACGTAGGACATGAATTCTGATATCCTACAAAAACTCCCTCGAAAGTTCTAACAAGGGAGCCGTCATCTTGTTAGGATTCTGAATTCGTCATAATACTTGAAACGTGTTTAGATATGAAATTATTCTGATTTGGTTTTGTTTAATTCCCGGTACGGTTTAATTATTTTAATTCGCGTTATACGTTTCCTTTGCTTTGTTGACAATATGTAAAATACTTGACACTGGCCCAATGCACGAATGGTGCCGAGCCATAATTAAGAAGAAGAAGAAGAATATGAATTAATTTCTCAAACAGATTAATGATTGGTTCCCACTATGTTCTGACCAGCAGAGACTAATCATTACAAGTTCTTAGGCTTGTAATTTTTTTTTGAGTTTTCGCGAAAGCTTGATATAGGTATTAGATTCGTTTTTATTTCATGAAGTTGGGTTTAATGTAACAATACTATTCTTTTAGTGATATTTTATATGTGATGGTCTATTTAACGTAGATTTCTGTTTATTAAAGTAATTTTGAGAATCCGATTAGTATCTACTTTAGTAGTTCCAGTGTTAACCTCCTATAATATTTCCCTACCTCTTTAGTAAGATACTTGCGTTAAACATGGGCCACTATTATTTTAAACGGATTAAATTGTATTAATCTAGAAATAAAACAAAATAATAAATCACAAGACAAATATTTAAAGCTTTATTCGTCCAGAATAAAACATTTTTTTTTTTCTGGGTAAAGTCGCCATAATTTCCACTTATTAAACAGAAGAAACACTGTAGCTTAAATATTACTATAACACTAAGTAAAACAATTTAACAGTGGAGTTTTGTTATTTTTTATTAGCTGTAAACTTTTATTTATTTCGCTGCGAAATTAGAGCTCCTTTGATGTACAGCTCGCTTTTATACCCAAATGAGACGATCCCGAAATCTCAAGGTCCCTGAACTCTTAACATGTTGTAAACAACCTACGTGATTACTTCAAAAGGAGGGGAGCCCATTGTTTGTTGACAGTTGTATCTCATTTTACACGACACACGACTATACCAATACACGATATTTCGGGCATATTCTGGACAATTCTTGAGATTTCGAGAATGGTGATTCGTTTTCTATTTTTCTTTTACTCGGACCGTAACAGTATTTTCTTCGTCTGTTCCCACATATTTTGCCGATACTTATGCCGATAATCACGGTTTACGCCGCGTAAACAAATATTGTATTTCGCGATGTGACTTAATGTACACGGATTCGGTCATTATTACCGAATACCAATATGTAACGTGCATTAATGGCAAATAAATAAAATTACTATTATTATGAATAATTAATTTTTAAGAAAATAACTTATTAAAATCACATTTAACTTATAAATTAGAGAAGTTTCTGAGTATTAGTTTTGACAGTTTATGTTTTTTTTATACATTACATCCTATTATTAGTAATATAATACATCCACCGTACTCCCAGGACCTTGCTCCAACATATTACCAGTTTTTCCGGAATTTGAACAACTTACAAGGAAAAAAATTCAACTCCGATGCGGCAGTCCAAACCGCCTTCAAAGAGTTTATTGATTCTCGCCCCCATGGTTTTTTAGTAAAGGGATCAATGAACTACCTATGAGATGGCAAAAGTGCATAGATAACAACGGCGCATACTTTGATTAATTAAATATTATATATTGATGATTGATTAAATAATATATTAATTTAAAAAAAATGACTTTATATTCCTCCCGTACAGAATGCCAATTTCATATGTAAGGACCTAATATTGAAATTATTTTTGTTTCGGATTTGTGTAATTTTTTGAGAATAGTGCTGCTGACCATGACCATACCAAAATGACTTTCGAGATGGTGACCGTCAAGATGTAACCATCCCGCGTCACATTTTTTTATATTCACATTCACAGTTAAATTCTAAAAACAACACGAACTCAAACACGACAGACACCTTAATTTATACTTCTAATTTTACAAATATTTATAAATGCGGTTGTTTATTTCAAGGCCACATTACTGTAGATAAGAGTCAACGCCGTCAACGGTCTATATTCCTATGTGTGGGAACTAGAGAACAATGATGTTTTCTTTCGATAACAGCGTACAATGAACTTCGACTCGATAGCGATAATAGCCACGTTTTTTCGTTGCACGTAACATTTAGTGTTTCAGTAACGACAGAAAAAACGAATATTAAATAGATAGTTACGTTACGATACAATAACCCACTACCCGTTATTGTAGCGATAGATACAGTAGTTACAATAACTGTCTACGTTGCGCAACGACCAAGCCTAATAGATAACCTTCCTCAATAAACGTATCAATAATTTCTAATTACTAAAAATCTGGTAGTTTCGGTGATTAGCGCATTGAAACATACAGACAAACAATGTCTTGGGCATCGACGAATGACGACGTTTTGTAAATCTCTCGGTGGTCGCAGATGCATGTGAGTTTACACTGTATTTAACATCAACATTACACGTTACACTGTACAACGTTACACTGTATTTAACATCAGCGGAGTCATTTTGCAGATCTACGAAATAAAAAACTAATCTTTTTTTAAAATCTACTCGTATTTATTAATAAATACAGTCATATTTACACCGAGTGTTACTAACAAGATAGTTTTTCGCAAAAATAATCGTGCTCAGAAATCGTCGATGAAGCGAACGTTTTAAGTGATTAAAAGTTATTTGAATTAATGACGTCCAAGTTGTGTTTATTCTTTTCTAAAACTCCTATAATTGTAGCGTAGGGTTCCTCTTCTTGTGTAAGAATTGGCTTCTCCGTTGTACAGGGAAGCGCGTTGATTTCTGCGTATACCACTTCGGTTGGACTTTCCTGGAAAATTGATTAGGTTATTTTTCTCTGCAGATTAATCTCGATTTCATCAGCGCATGGCAACTATTCTATTCGTCTTAAATTCCGCAGTGCCTCAAGTGCCAGTGATCACATATTATGGTGTTGAGACGTGGTCACTAACTATGGGCCTCATAAGAAAACTCAAGGGCTATGGAGAAGGCATACTCAGAGTTTCTCTGCGTGATCAAATCAGAAATATGGATATCCACAGAAGAACCATGGTCACCAACATAGACCTTAGAATAGCTAGACTTAATTAGCAGTGAGTCGTAGAAGGAAAGCCGATGAGGCCAAAGAGCTCTTGAGTAGCGTCCGTGTATGGAATACTATTCGCACCTCTGGCATGAATCCCCAAAGTACCTCCTCGATGCCCTGGACAGGTTTCAGAGACGGACGGTTCGTATTGTTAATGATGTAGACGTTACCCAATGCATCGAGCCGCTTCAGCTTCGCAGGAACATTGCCTCGCTCAGTGTATTCTACCGTCTGTATCATGGTGAGTGCTCTGAAGAGCTGTTCAATCTAATTCCTTCCTCTCCTTTCCACAACAGAACCACACGCGCTGAGCTTCGGAATCACAGTTTTACGGTAACCTCATCTCGGTACGAACTGCCGGCATGACAGCGGCAACCGCCGATGGATTTCGATCTCTAGTTGGTTGCCGTTGTATTTGGTTTGTACTCTGGTTTATTACATGATTCAAAACCTGAATGCATAAACGTCTACGCTCACATGAAATTATCTATTTCGTGTCGTTTGCCTTTAATCGTTTAGGGAATTACAGACCAATTGATGTCTGCAGGTGAAGTACTCAACTAAGCGAGTAGTGGCTTAGAATGAGAACACGAAGAGTATGACGAATGAAGGTTTTAAGAGAGGTAGGGCACAGAGATATTTCTTTGGCGATTTCTCTCTACTTGGGGCAGCCCGACTGGTGGAATACCTCCACCCTACAGAAGATCGCAGCCAAATTACCTAGTGTTGTGTTTCTGCGGTGAGTAGGGTTTCCAGAGCTCCTTGGGGTAGGGGAGTTCAAGGTCGGCAACGCGCTTGTGATACCTATGGTATTGCAGGCGTTCATACGCTACGGTTGCCGCTTACCATCAGGCGGGTCGTATGCCTGTTTGCCACCCTTGTAGTATAAAAAAAATGACGTTCGGCAACAACATATCTCGGTCATAATGTGAAAATGTCTTGGCGTATTTGGATTCCCTTTTTATGGATTATGACTATTCGTACAAAAACTCCTGATAAGTCCGCGAGAGGGCCGATCGGACAGTAAGGTCGGCTTTCGTCACGCAGTTCGATACGCCTGAGTTTCAGTTCCGTTCAAGAAAGCCGGGCGTTTTGTGTTGTCTCCGCAGCGGGGAAGCCGGCTGATGTGATTGATTTGTTTTGTGCTTGGGACTCCGACGCGGAACCCGTCGGACTCGGGTTTGGATTCGTGTTTTATGATAGTTACATAGGTTGCGGGTTGTCGCGATACGTGGCTGCCACTAGAACAGCTTACCGCCCCTATTAGTGATTTGCTATATATTTACCTTCAACGAGAGTAAGAGTGTCTTTTGCTTGGCGTATGTGTGACGGGATTTTAAGTAGTGGTGACGTGGTGAAGAAGCAGAGAGTGTTGAAGTGCACTCCCGTGATTAGTTTGGCTCGTCGACAGTATTATTGAGAGATTTTTCATGAATTGATTGAAGATTGAGTGATTGTTTTACGTACTTCGTCTGCCGCGAATTCGGTTGAAGGGAGTTCCTTTTCACGTGTGTGGGACAAGATGAGGAGAGGTAGAGTGCAGTGTTGGAGGTGATTGATCTGGGCAACGTGGGCAGCAGGTCGGGTTATACACATTTCTCATACCCTCACACTTTACATTCATTATATACATGAATAACGACTGGCCTGGATTCGTCAGGGTCATGCTTATTCGGTCAGATAAACGAAGAAAAAATCTTTAGAGCTTATAATATTGCTATAAATTTGACTCTGAACAAATTACATGTGTATGATCCTGTGTGTCTATGGGCGGGTTTCTGTTTTTGGTACGTTTGTACAGCAACAACGCGATCCCGCCAGCGGATACCACTGCGGCGATAATCGCCGTACTCGCCCAAACAGCAACATTCTCAGATCCTGAAGATATTTGCAAAACAAAGTTAATTAAAAAATGTCTGTTCTTAAGTGTGAATTATATTTTTCATTTGCTTAATTTGTTACCATTTTGAGGAAGAAAATCAAAAAGTGATGATAGTAAAATTGGGGTCGGTACACCATTACAGTTATATTTTTTTTTGCCAAAGGGCGCAATCAGGTCGACGGTCCACCTGATTGTAAATGGTTACCGTCGCCTATGGACAACTGCAACACCGGGGGCATTACAGCCATGTTGCTGATCTCGGAAACTGTATTTCAATCCCTTTTTGAAGAGCCCCATGTCATAGCCCTGGGGGAAAACCGAGCTGGGCAACCCATTCCACAACCCTAGCATACGTGACAGGAAGGTTCAAGAGAACCTTACTGTTGTCGCGTTTCGGCTAGGATTTAGAGTGTGAGGATGAGCACGAGCTTGAAACGGTGATGAGGGCACCATATCAAAAAGTTCCTCAGAGCACTCTCCATTGTATATGCGATAAAAGACACAAAGAGACCCGAAGTCTCTGCGAAGTTGTAGTTCTGTAGTTGTTTATATGTCTAAAATTTTATTTCACCACTTGATAGGTACTTAAAGAATCGTTACGTAATGTGAGCATCGCGCGCGGAGGGAAGGGGACGTGCCGCTATTTAGAGGTCGTTTTGCACGTTTTGCATATATTTGATAAAATTATGACTCGAAAAATCAACGACGCTCATCAAGATTTATCAATTGTGTATGCAATACGTTGTATATACTTAATATAATAAAGCAGAAGAGTTTTTTGTTTGTTTGTTTAAACACGATAATTTCTGGAACTACCAGTCAGATTAGAAAAAAATATATTATACGTCTCAACTAGCCTTCAGTGTTGATTTTTGTAAGTAAGTCGGACGAAACAGCGCACCCGAATTGCTTTATCCGCGTGCGCTGACGTAATGGTTAGTGATACGTAAATACAATGTTCTACAAAAATATTGCTCCTTAGTTCATCTAAAAAAGTCCCGATACCATATGTCTGTCTCTTATACATAAGCAACTAATAAGGTATTTTGTGAATTTGTTTTTTTTTTTATTTGAAATATGATTTATGGTCATTGTTATTAGGTATTGCATATTAATCTTTACGAACGGAAGTGACTTCATCGTCAAGATAATTTTGTGAGGATGAACTTTGCCCTTAATAGCATGTTATTTGCACTTCTAGGGTAGGAGATATTGAAAAATTAAAAAAAAAACACTCGGCTCGGGTCTGTTGACTATAGGTGTAATGGCGCGAACGAGCCGTGTGAGTTGTTATGCATAACCCTGGTAGCCCGTTATAAATATTTTTCTACACTAAAGTATAATATATAAATCATCAGCCAGCGATTTCTTTTAAACTATATGCGAGTGAAACCTCGGGGCACAGCTATTAGTTAGTAATTGAGAAAACTTAATACAATGATGACCCATACTCGTCAAAATACCAAATTGAAATATTGAATTCTTATACGTATTTGTTGGATAGGGCTTCTCAACAGCAATCCAGTGATAAGTGAAGCGGTGCCGTGACGTAAAAAAGCGTCCGAGCTAACATGTATGAGTGAAACACACGGTCGTGTAAAAGAATCCGAGTTTAAAAATAATAATATAGGTTAATTGTTTGGCCAATATCTCGTGTAATGTTAAGTCACGGTGTGGCCCAAGATGGTAACACAATTAGCCTGGGAGGACTGGCTCTCAAGTGCAGTTTTCGGGACGCACCTTGGGCTCTTGGCGACATATTTTTAAATTGAGGTTGGTAGCTAGCCAGGCGAACATTAAAAAATACCATACTATAGTTTCATAACGATATTTTCCTTCATCAAAAACACAAGCTCATTGCAGCGATTCGAACTCACGTCGATTGACACGGTGTCCTTTTATTTTTTTGTTTTATTTATTTATATTACACTCTTTTCTTTGAGTTTACTTCGACACTGTACAACTGGATGCCTTATTACTAATCAACAATATTATGTATCAATCCAATGCAGTCGAAGACTTCTATAAATTTAGTTGGCATACAAACCCTGAATCGCTGCCGTATTGTCCTCGTAGATGTACATTACTTCGTTATGTATTTCTCTTGTTGCTTCATATGTAAATGTGTCTATGTAGTAATTCTGTTTTTTATAATTCATACAAAAGAATACGCTCCCATTGTCGCTCTTCTGAATCTCTACACTGCTGTTTATATAACACATAAAATTTCCAATAGAGTTTTTACTTAACAAGTTTTCATCTGAAAATATAATATTTCTTTCACAATATTCGGAGTTTAGCTTAAATTATTAACTTGAAAATGTCTATTCACTGGTTAAGTACAGATTTTAATCGCTAATAACTACTACACTCATCACTCGATTACAACGATTGAGGTTACCACGGATAGAGCATGTCTGCCTGCGCGTGATGGTTGTGAATTACTGTTGTGTAAAATTATAAATTGGTGTAGCGTGAGATCGCGTTTAGCTAGTACGCTGATTCTGGTGTTATTATAAAGAGATTGAGAAGCACCACTGGTACTCAATGTGAAATAAACAAAAATATTTGTCGAAATATATGTAGGAATCGGTATTAAATTGAAAAAAAAATTAAGATGTGAAGATTATATGAGTCTTAAATATGCGCGGAATTATAGAAAACGTAAAACAGAGGAAAGTTTTTTTTTTTTTGATCTGACTATATTTTTAGCATTAGGAGCTTTGGAGCCTTACGGCTTTTATAGCTTCATCGGGCTTGGGGGCGAGCGCTTAAGGCACTTAGCTTTGAAAGCAAGGCTACAAGTTCCAAGGGTGCCAAAGTGGCCGAACCTCGGCTTGGACTGTTGCCACTTATGCAATGAAGTGGCGATCGGACTAATTCCCTATCCGTAATTCGATCTAAATGAACTATACATACATTTATATATACATGTTTCTTCCCCCTAGGAGGATGGAAATTAGAGGAAAGCTCGAAGTAGAAGGAATTTAGAAAACCTAAAAGGTCAAGGGCCGAGTACATACTAGAGCTACGGCAGCATCGAAAAAGAACTAAAAAACATGTTTTCATGGAAAATCTACCTTGACTACTGTTTTCGGTATTAAGTTCCACCGCAACTCGTTATAATATGCTATTTCGGGTATAAATAAACATAAACAAGGAATCGCTCGCTGTTTCACTGACAGAGTACTGTAACAAATAATTTAAAAAAAAATACCTTCTGAGCAACTATGTGTTATAGGTTTCTGCTGGTTGAACATAATTTTCTCAATTTTTTGTGACCCTGTAAATGAAAATAAAACATATATTGAAATAATGTCATCCCCGTATCTGCGGTGTAGTGACATCTATTGGCTATACTGTGAGACTCTAGCACAAGAGTTGGCAGTACACTACCTTATTTAATACTGGGTTGCCATTTTATTTTATTAAAAAATAATTACGATAGCCGAGAGATAAGGAAAAAAAATAATAAAATAAAAGGTAAAGAGAGAGATAGGTAGGGCTCGAAGAAATTTCTTTGAAGATTTCTCTCTACTTAGGGCAGCCCGACTGGTGAAATACCTCCACCCTACTGAAGATCGCAGCCAAATAACTTTGTGTTGTGATTTAGCGGTGAGTAGAGTTTCCAGAGCTCCGTGGAGCTCCCCGAGTTCAACGTCAGCTACGCGTTAGTGATATGTATGGTATTACCAACGTCCATAAACTACGATAACCGCTGACCATTAGGCGAGCCGTATGCTTGTTTACACCTTAATTGTACAAAAAAAAATTAAGTTTAGTTTTGAGGAGTTGTTGAATTACTACAAACATTTGTGGCGCGTGAGTTGTTATATTTTAAAGATAACGAGAACGAAGTTCCCGGCAAAAGGTAGTTAATAACAAAAATAATCAATTAGAACCTGTTTGTGTTACATTTAGGTTTAATATAAAACCGGTGTACATTTCCTCGTTCATCCCAGTACAATATACAGTTGTGCCGTCATCCATACTCCGCAGTGTCATTTTCATCATGAACCTATACCTTGCTGGTAATTGTTGACTGACGTGGAAGGATTTATTCAACGCTGGAAAAAAGTATATTGTACAACAATGTTCTTTATACAAAGAAAATAATGAAGGTTGAGGTTACGGTTGAGACAAAATAGATTGGTACATGAAAACAGCTATATAGGAGCGATAAAACGCACACACACATTAACGCATACGTGGTTCAAATAACTATTAACTAACATTTACTTAACAATTAACTATTTATCCATACTTTAGAAAAGTTTATATCGTATTTTCTTTAAAAAAATTAAACGACTATTTCAGCAAGCAATTTATATATTTTTAATAAATATTTGCTATTAAATTTCCATATGGATTTTTTCATAGAATATTGTAGATCAACCTTAGCGCTACAGTCTGGTATAGGTAACTAAATACAATGTCGGCTGGAGCCGTCTTCCTGTACCTATGTATTTTGTGATTGAGGACTGAGTTGAGTACTGAGAACTGAGAGTATAGTTAGTGTTTCAGGCCGGAATACAAGTGTGACGGTGATGTGTCCCAAGTCGAACCTCGTCCCTTGTACCATTTTTTCCAACCTTTTTCTATGTCGGGTAAATTCACCATCTGATACTGAGAAGAATCATTCAGTTTCCACACAAGCAGTGTATCAATATAGTAATGGAATATGAATCAATATCACAAAACACAAATTTGTCTTCCATGGAATTAACCTTGATATATATAAGGAAAGTATCAACAAATTATTTTGGAGACGTTTTTGCGTTTGTGGTAGTGTACAGCCGGCAGATAAATAAATAAACCAATTCATTTGTAATATATTTTTTATAGGTATTATATAGGTATCTATACATATAATAAAATTGGTGTATGTTTGTAATGTCAAAATAACAGATTTTTACTAAATGCATGTTGAAGTATACACGATACCTATAACAAAAAACCCCTTTTTTGTATGTCTGTCTGTCTGTTTGTTCCTGGTAATTTCTGAAACGGTTGGATCGATTTTGTCGGGACTTTAACTGGCAGATAGCTGATGTTATAGGGCATAGCTTAGGTTACTTTGATTATAGAAAAATAATTAGGATTTCGCACAAAAAATTAAAAACCGTTTTGGTAGTCCACGGGCACAACTAGTAGTGCAGTGACTATAATTGTGAAATAATTCGGAAAAAGACACATTTGTGGCTAGATCAGGGGTCGGCAACCAGCGGCCTGCGGGATACAACCTCTCAGTCCTCTTGTCTGTACGTGGTGTTGACGAAAACTTTAATGTTTATGAAGAGCTTATAAAAATATGCAGTTTGAAAGGTACTACTACAGGGGAACATTTATTTCGTTATTTGGAACAAGCCTTGGAGCTATTACAATCAAGCTGGGACACTGACGGACACGTTAAGAACACGAGCGACCAAAACAAAGGTGTTATAAGGAGAATCATTACCAAACAGAAAGCTCAGGGTCAGATGCGCTCTTGGTAGTTTATTGTATTGTTCATCAAGAGGCGCTGTGCGCCAAGGCTTTATCTTGGAAAGTAATAATGGCCACAGTCATATCTACTGTGAATTTTATAAGAAAAAGTGGGCTCACATACCGTCTGTTCCAAAAGTTCCTGGAAGATCGGGAAGCTGACTATGGTGACGTGGTTTATTATTGTGAAGTGAGGTGGCTCAGTCGAGGTGCCGTTCTAAAAAGGTTTTTTGAACTGAAGTAAGAGATTCGAGATTTTATGGAGATTAAAGAAAAGCTAGTTGAAGAGCTTTTCTGACTGATTTAACCGGTGAACTAAATCAGCTAAACGCACGCTTGCAGGAATAAAACAAGTTGATATGTATTCAGATGTAAAGTCATTTGAGATGGAACTGAATTGATTAATCAAGCATATTGTTGAAAGAAAGCTAGACCATTGTCCCAACTGCAAGAAAGCCGTTGAAAAGCTGGGGACAGTTTTGGATGGCAAAACACTAAAATTAAAAATGTCTTTATACAACTCCAAGTTGTTTGAAAATTGATTTGCTGATTTTAAAAAGATCTCACGTAACATGGAGATATTCCAAAACCCTTTTGCAGTTTATATTGATTTTGTTCCAAACAATTTGAAAATAAACATAGTAGATTTGCAAAGCAATACCACTCTCAAAATGGAATTTAAGGAAAGCGCTAACTTAGTGCCTTTCTACAAAAGTTTGGATTCTAACTTCAAGGAATTAAAAAAGTTTGCTTAGCAGATGATTACATTGTTTGGTAGTATATATCTGTGTGAGCAGGCTTTTTCAATCCTTAACTATCGAAAAAAGAAGCATTGTTCTCGATTGACCGATGAAGATTTAGATGCGATACTGCGCGTTTCTACTTCTAAAATGAAAGCTGACATTAAAAAACTTTCAAGTCAAATACAAAATCTAATTTTGTACCTATTATTAATAGATCAGTTTTGCGAAAAAGTTGCTTCCGAGTGGTCGTTTCATTTTTGTAATGTTAATGTATCTGGGCAAAAGTGTTAAAAAAAATCCTTACACCAAATTAAATGATACACAAATGTAATACAAAGCTTCCGTTAAAATCTTTTCCGACGGTGCTAGACTTGTATTACTGTTGATGGTAGAATCATAGAACAGCATCTTCGTCACAGCCATCGCACAAGGCAATGATTGACACACTGTCCAAAATCAGCCGACAAAATATCTTAAACAGTTCAGAGGTTGCAAATGGTTTTTAGGATTATTTCACAAATATACCAGTGCGGTTTCAGAAGAGTTTTCTTGCGCAGACTGTTGAGGTTTTCCCAGGAACGTACACAGTATGAAGTTCTTCAAAAGGGGAGTGAACAAAGTGTTAACGGGTCGCCAATGCGCATTTGATGTAGGTGCGCATGTAGACTATGGTAATAACCACTTACCATCAAGTGGAACCTATGCTTATTTGCCACCATAGTGTTGTAAAAACACTTCTATGTAACTTTCATTGTAATGGCGACATCGGCAGTCAATGTTTTTATTATTATTATTATTGAGGAGTATCCTTGACTATTATTCAAAAAAATATTGTAAACAAAGCTTGGAATCGGGAGTAAAGCCAATACATTCTACGCCTGATACACATTTGTAACTCGCATGAAGCTGTCTGACGTTACGTGGACAGAACAAAGATGCAAAATATGACTGTCTACATTTGCAGTATTCATGCAACCTGCAAAAGCTCTTTCCAAAACTGCAGAAATGTCACAGTTTTTAACGACTGTAATTAAACTATTTTAACGATGATAAGCAGAGTTATTTTCATTTTTCGGGATACTTTGAACTTATTATATCAAACGGATTACATTAATAGAACTATAACCTTTACGAATTAGACAGGTTTTTTACATATTGAACAATTCTTTAAAAAAGTGTAGGTAATAACCGTAACCGAAGTTATCCGAAACAATCGGATATCCAAAATAATTTTATACCCGTATCCGTAACTGAAACCGATTAAATACTCTTAAGATTTTCGTATCCATATATATCCATATCCGAAACCTCATATCCGCAATATCCTTAGTGTGTATTACACTACTACAAAACGCAAAAACGTTTCTAAGTTGATTTATATAGTTTAAGGAGAATCTGAACATAGATTGATATGGAGTTTTTGGCGGGATCTTAGACTGTCATGTAGTGGTTTGTGTTTTTTATTCATAAATTTGTGTTTTTGGACCCTATATTGTGTAAAACAGGTGGCATTTTGCATAATAAAGCTTGGTTATCGTATACAAGTGAAGTGGATTGAAAATAATAACATAGAACATGAATTCTGATATGCCACAAAAACTCCCTAGAAAGTTCTAACAAGGGAGCCACCATCTTGTTAGGATACATAAATCGTTTTAACACTAGAAACTGTATTCACTTGATAATGGCAGTAATGGTGTTCAATAAAGAGGACTAGTTACCAAGTTAGGAAAAAAAGAAGAAGTTGATTTATGTGTACATCCTAAGTCCTTCAATTTACATATTTTACTCATTATGTCGAATCGTATCTCGGCAGGTACGTTATTATACAGCTGACTGATCCGTTTTAATCCTCAGTATTAGATGTAAATATCGATGATTAATAACAGCAAGTACATCGCTTCGAGAATATCTGTAATGCTCGATTCACACGCTTGCCATTTGCCACAAACTTTAACCCTAAACAAACGCTTGGATAAAATAGATATGCCAAACATCGCTATTCACACGTTTGCGAGTGTGCTAGTGTGTTTTGGATAAGCAAGCATGACGGACGTCGACCTTGTGTCGGTTATAACATTTGGTTTATGTAAAAAGAAGCAAAACTGATCGAGGAAAAATAATAAGATACGGAAAATCCGGCAACGAAAAGAGTTAAATATTCACAAAAACCATACTAGGTTTTTTTTGTCAGTTATATAGTGATTATTTATTTCTCACAAGCGATTACTAACTACACTCAAGCGTCACAAACGTGTGGACGAATCGTAAGCGCTTGCCACAAGCTCCTTTAATTTGTGCATCAAATACCGACTTAGCTCGGATCGGTGGCAAGCCAAGCCAAAACGCCCTTTCCAAACATTTGAATTTGTTAATGTTTGCCGAGGTTTGGCAAGCATGTGGATGGGGCATAGCGCAGTTCTATAACTCAACAGCAGTTTGTGTACACCGCCATCTAGCTCTCGTGAGGGAAACTATTTCCTATCGTAGTTGTCGTTAAATACTTACGAAAATAATATTGGGTCCATGTCAAATTGTAAGTAGCATTAGTCACCTTTTCCGGATGACATATTAAACTGATTTTCTCATTTTCTTTGTAATCTAGTGGTTGTAAACCTGTAAAGATATTTTTGTTTATTTTGTTTGACGAAGGCGTTACTTTATGGAAATCGATCGTAAATCATTTATCCGAAATTTTCTTTGCTAATTAAGTAGTAAGTAAGCAAATAAAGTGCGGATAAATTATTTACGTTACCTTCATTCAATTAAAAGTTATTAAAGATTTAAGACTTAGTTAGGTACTATTTCGCTTCTTAGGGTCACTAGGGTACTATTTCTTATGAATCTGAATCATATTATGCAAAAATATTTTTTTGAATCGGACTGGTACTTCCATAAACAAACAAACAAAAAATTCTTTAACTTTATTGATGTGTAACATCTTTTCTCTCGGTTGCTGGATATTTTTTGTGGGATTGATTTTGGAAAAGGTACGGAAATGTGTTACAGGAAACCGGGGAAGCGCGCGCTATTTGATTTGACCAATGAGTGTGCGCTATTTGATTTAACCAATAAGCGCGCGCGGTGGCGGAGAGATGGCTGTGATATAGTGCCAACCCATTTTGCGTTAGTTTGGTACAACAACGTACTGTCAGCCAACATAGTGTATGCGTGTGTGTGACGAGAAAGAGAAATAGAGAAGGAGAACGCATCAGCTGTGCACTCATCTACAGTTATACAGTGTTGTGTATAAAATCTGAGGTTATATTTATATGTTAAACTATATTAATTATTATCTTTACTATTAAGCGTCTGATAAAGTTCATCACTCTTAAAACAATGGGAGTACGTAATATGGAATTATTCGAATAAATATTTTAGTGCGGATCTTATTCATACTTTTACAATATTATATTTTTTATTGTGATTAACAAAGTTTCCTTAATTAAAAAACACTAACTAACTGGGTATTTGGAAAAAAAAAGAAAATCGTTTTTTTTTAAAGCTTCATTATAGTAATGATAATAGTCAATTGGAAAAACTCTTAAAACGTATTTTTTTATTAATAAAACACAATTGAAAATTGTAATATTTTAAAAAGAATCACATGACTACGAACGCGCCACGATTGATCGCCAGGTTTGTGACGTCATAATGTTAAAGGAATTTCATTAATTAAGAGTCAAAACACTGTATCAGCTGTGTGCTACAATGAGTAGAAAATCACATTATGACGTTACACGCGCTCGAGTTTGTTCGGGAGCTGTCGGCGTATATTCTTAAAACTTATGTCCCCCATTATTGACAAGAAACAGACAAATTGATAATATAAAATTAATATTTTCGTTAATAAAATATTTTTATGATACCTAATATATTCAGCTAATATGCAGGAGGCGCCATCTAATAATAATGAGTATAACTAATACGACAATTGTTTGTTGGATGCTTTAAATTGTTTGCAAAATATTGGACACTGATGAGGCGGGCAGTCTGTTAACATCAATTGCTCATTATTATTAAATATATAATAAACATTATTTATGTTACGATGTTCGGATACTAGGGTTAAGCTACGATGAGGCTGGCATATGCGAATTGCATAAAAGCCTAAAAAAAAATTGAATGAGTCAGCTGGACTCAAACCTAGTATATGTATGAGTGTTAGTTACCTCTGGATCCTTGCAGGCTTACATTTTCATAACGATCAGGTCTGTCAATCTTAATGATGACAGGCTTAGAATCTGCAAAGTTAAGGAACATAACAGTTAGTTTTCAGAGGCCCTTGGAGTTGGGGGGTTCATGAATAGAGGTAGGGCACAGAGAAATTTCTTTGGAGATTTCTCTCTACTTGGGGTAGCCCGACTGGTGGAATACCTCCACTTTCCAGAAGATTGAAGTCAAAAAACCTTGTGTCGAGTTCCTGGCGTGGGTAGGATTTCTAGAGCTCCTTGGAGAAGGTGGGTTATAGAGAGGTAGGGTACAGATAAATTTCTTTGGATTGTTCTCTACTTTTGGCAGTCAGACTGGTGAAATACCTCCAACCTACAGAAGATCGCAGCCAAATAATCTTGTGTTGTGTTCCTGCGGTGAGTATGATTTCCAAAGTTTCTTGGAGAAGGTGGGTTCAAAGAGAGGTAGGGCACAGATAAATTTCTTTGGAGATTTTCCTCTACCTGAGGCATACCTCCACCTCGCAATCACGAAACATTGTGCTGTGTTTCTGCGGTGAGTAGGGCTTCCAGAGCTACTTGCAAGTAAGCGGGTTCAAGATCGGTAATGCGCTAGTGATACCTTGGTTTTACAAGCGTCGTTAGGCTACGGTGACCGGGCCGTACGCTTGTTCAGACATTTTTTTTTGTATAAAGTTTGACACATCACATCACATTACATCAGTTTGGAGGATATGAGTTTTAAAATGATAAAACTTATGTCCCCCGCTATTCAACAAAACCACACAAACAGTTAAATATTAAGGTTTTCGTTAAAACTGGTTAAATAGCTTTTTGTTAATATAAGAGGCGATATCTTTTAACAATCTGTTAAACTAATATGACAGCTATTAGATTGTTTAAATCGTATAAAGCTTGAAATATTCGCAAGAGTCAGCTGGTTAGCCTTAAATCTAGAAATTGTATAGGAAAAATAACGTATCCTCAAATCTTAATATCAATCTCAATTATCAATTCTGTCTTATCTTTGTGGTACCGTGAAGCTCTGGAACCATCTCTCGACCAATGTGTTCCCTCCTTCTTCCAATATTGGGTCTTTCAACCGTAACGTGATGAGGTATTTATGCAGGTGGGCGTGACAGCAGCGACCGCCGATGTATTGTCCATCTCTCGGTGGTCGCCGTTGTTTTGGATTACACTGTGCTTACCATAAAAGAAAGTGCCGCCAATTTGCCAAGATACTTTAAAAAAACCTCAACATTTTTAAAGCAATGATGGCTCAGTGATAGCGCCTATGACTTCACGTCGATTGACGTGATTTCGAATCCCTGCAATGAGCCTGAGCTTTCGGTGAAGGAAAACATCGTGAGGAAACCATATCATGGTGGTAGGGCATTTTCTAATGCCCGCCTGGCTAGCTACCACGTTTAAGTTGAAAATCTGTCGCCAAGCATCAATAGGTGTGTTCCGGCAGCTGCACGTGAGAGCCAGTCTTCCACTAGGCTTAGTATGTTATCATCTTTGGCCACTCTCATCATCATATCTTAACTTCAAGTGAGATTGTGACCACTACGCCAAACCTACAACGATAAAAAAATATTTATAAATATAAAAAAAATTACGTACCCTTGGATTCATTCGCCTTAACAGTAACAGGATTAGGATCTGAAAAGTTAAGATACATAATTATACGTTCTTGAAGAAAATAATATCTGGTAGAGGGGTATAACAGTTGTGTTTAACTGGTCCGTGAACACCGTACGCTAGGTATAACGCCCGTCAATGTGGCACACTTAGGCGTATCGGGATTGGGGATCAACTGGTGTATATCCAGTAAGCAAGCACCGATAGATTTTGATCTCTAGGTGGTCGCCGTTGTATTTGGATTGTACTGTGCTTACCATCAGGGACAGTACAATCAATGTGCCAAGCTACTATAAAAAGAAAAAAAAGCAAGGTGGCGGCGAACAATTCCCTTCTGGTTCACAACCAAGATGCACTTAGTAATAAACCCGTCACATGACTGTCTTTTGGTTTATCACGCCTCTTTTCCAACGGGGTAGACAGAGACCACGTCCTTCCACTTGCTACGACCCTGACATATTTCTTTCGCTTCTTCAACATTCATCTATCTTTTCATGTATGCTCGTCGGTTTAGAGTACTCTTGACCTGACCTTTCTTCAGAACATGTGTAATTATTTATTATAAATCATTTTTATCTTTTAATTATATTTGGTTATTTATTATTTAGATATTGTATTACAAACTTCTTTTGCGTTGAAATATATATATAAAATAAGAACGCCATATACAAAGACAGTATTTAATGGCTGGAAGAATCTTTTAAATTTAAAATTTAGAACGTGACTACAAAAGAATTTAAAAGGCAAATATTTGTCAAGTCACTTATCGATCAGACGTCTGTTTAAAAGGGTTGGAACAAAGTGATCGCCCAAAATGTGCAGACTTTTACAAGATTTAAGTTATTTAGTTTATTTATAGTTCTGATTCTATTTTATTATTTGGAATCGCTCACTTACCGAATTCGAAGTCTGTACAGAAAGTTATATTGTTACTGCAAGAGACCCCTTGTAATCGGTATTCGAAGGCTTTTAAAATATTCACCCATAAATAGTCAAGAGCCAAGAATGATTATTAAACTAATGGAAGACCTGGCGGACGCATTCATTCATACTGACTTGACGATGCAGTTATAGAAATGGGAGCGGAATGGATATCTGATGCTTGTTTGCCAAATTATGTATACTCAAGCTTTTCAAGACAGGCTTTTACAAGCAGCACTGGTTCGGTTAGATGCATCACGTGGAATATTTTTACTAGTAAACGTCAAGCTTAATTATTAGACTATAAAATTAAGGTACTCGGTAATTTATAATTTATTCCAGTTTTAGTGCCTTCGGAATACATATTTAAATAATATTTGAATTTCAGTTCATAACCATATGATATATATTTCTCGGAATCTAAATCTATTTAATTGTCCACGTGACAATTTGGCGATCAACGTTCAATTTTGAATTTAATTTCATGAATATTTTAATTTTAATTGCGTTGGATTTCAAGAAGATGAATTTCGTAAGATGAGACCATCAACATAGTTAACGAGAACCCGTATGTTAACCCTGGCACAAAGATGTTTGATAGCTCATCTGATGTTCTTATATAATTTGATATATAATAAAATCGTTTGTTCATGTTTGTTAGAACGTATAATGCCTAAGGTATACAATAAAACATACCCCTATGCCCAGGATCTTCCACGAACGCATAACTAAGACCAATTATGCCGTCATTCAGTGTTGATAAGGTGCATGCACTCTTATAATATGTAAGCATAATAAAGACAGAAAATTTAGATATATTCTTTGACAGTAATGCAGCGTTTAAAAGAAAAGCGATTGATATTATTCAGACTTCGTTGGACATATGTAATTAGTACATACATAAACACGTTCGTGCGTGCGCGCACAAAACTCTCACATACACACACACTAGCACAAAATAACCATTGTTAAGTTCTTTTCGATGCAATTAATAATTAATAATTTACGTCATTGCTTCTAAGTGAATATAAAAAATAAATAAAAAACTTACATTTGCATTTGTTTTCAAAATCGAACTGTATATTACAAGATTTCTCTTGATACAAACATTTATGCTTGTTTGTTCCTGAAAAAAAAGAAGCTCTTTGTGATAAGTGATAAAATTGTGAGCGCAAATTAGATAATATATAGCGCCTGCTAAGAATATTTGAGCAATGAGAGGAGTCCCGCTATTGCAATGAATAAGTGTTAGTTCTTTCTCGCTATGATCGTATGTGTCAAGCCACAAAGTCCTCGATGTATCTTTTCTTTTTTATATAATATAAAAACCTTAAAGTGTGCTCAAGTATCTTAATTTATCAATAAAAATACCAAATTGTTAATGTTTCTATAGCTAGATAAATGCCTCTTCTTCAGGGAAGACGTAGTCTAAATCATCACGCCAGCACAAACCGTATTGGTGTATTTTATAAACGCTTAGAAATTACTTCTTTTTTATAAACTTTTAAATAACCTAATTAATGCAATAGAATAACAATGACTCATAATATAGTTTTAGGAAAGAATTGTAAATAGAAGTAATTTAGACAAAAAAGGTTGAATCAAATAACAATGAATTAATGGAAAAAGAATATGTATATTACCTATTGTAAGATAAGAGTACGAAGAAACAAGAAGAGAAGGTTCAGCTTTGTTTAAAATAAGTTAGTAAACGTAAACAGTGTAATAAATTAAGAATTGTAATGGAAAAAATGGGAAGCAAATAATTAAGGAAACGATTAAAATATACATCAATACATAACAATCTATGATTTGCGTTAGTGTAAAAGGCGATATATATATATATATATATATATATATATATATATAACCTGTCAAGTCGTACACCTATAAATAACAAGTTTAATAAATGGTTAGAATGTCAAAATAATCGTATGTTAATAATATTTTTTTTAATAAATTATTAAAAACTAGTTGGCCACATGTGCCAATACTCATACTCGACAACAAAGCTATCTATGTCGCATTCTTTTTTCCTGGAAACTATTCAAAGACCATAACAAACAAAACAAGATATGAACTACGCAAGGAAAAGGATACTTTTAAAACGTTAGTCTAGAGTTAAATAAAAAAGTCTGATAGAAAATTTACGTTGAGTTTCCAGATTAAAAAAAAATTAAACAAGAAATAGTCAAATCGGTCGTTCTCAGGTCCACCCAGGTTCCAACAAACAGCATTTAATTTGTAAGAAAAATCGTAAAGACATTCTTCTTCATCTTCTTCTCTTTCCTACTTACTACTACCATTGCTAAATTTATTGCCCCAAATTCTCCACGGCGAAGCGGCGCTACCGCCAATACCTATGCTTGCTTATAGCTTGCCAAAATGTTGATGTTCATAGTCACCGCTCCGCTCCTTAGGGTCGTAGCTTGAAGTTATATAGCCTATACTATTCCTCATGACTCTCGATATAATATACAAAAAGAATTTTTCGAATCCCATTTGTTGTTCCAGAGATTAGCGTGCTTAAACAGACAAAAAACTCTTCATCTTTATTACTCATACATTAGTATAGATGACATTTTCAATTATGATAGTAATTAATTTTAAAAACTCAGGCTAATAGTTAATTTTAATTAAATTAAATTTCACTTTAAAATCGTTTATATCACGTCGGGTTGTCACCAATTTGGAGTCGTTGTGACATTCATGAAGGCTTCTGATTTGTGGGTTATATTTGCTCAATACGTACAGAGTTATATATTTGTATTTTTTCAATATTGAAAAATTTATCAAGTTCTTCTCGGGCCACGCGCAGCCACCTAACTTACATCAGTGATATCGTTGGCCTCATTGAAATGGTCTCAATAAAAGACTACTACTTGTGTCGGGGCTTTTAAATTTTCAATTTATCTAATTTAATCTAACATACAAGACATATAATTTTTTTTAGGTTAGTATTATTCAAACTTTTGGTAAAATTAATGAAAACAAATATACCTGAGTCACTTATTCTGTTGATATCTTTGGCAATCAGATAGAATACATCTTTCGAACTGCACTGTAGTCCACCGGCGCTTCGCAGTTCAAGCGAATAGTTCTGGTCCCTTTCAATGAGTTCGTTTAGAGATACCTTCTTACGTGTCTCATTTGTCGTATTTTCATGCTTTAAAAGCTTTACATCTGTTGAATGAAACATATCATTATCCCTTTGATGGGTCAGTCAACTATTTCACCCACACTTTGCTGTTCCCGACATATTATTATAAATATGTACTAATCGATAATAGTCACACACAAATATAATATCGCAATTGTATCTAACATTATTAGGCACAACGAGAAACTTGATGACGTTCTCAAAAATCTTTTGTTTCTATAAAATTTCATGGTAACTCAGGATACGAAATATCCGTTCCATGCAAAATACTTTTGTCCGAACACAACGAACTTTTGAACGAACTTTTACTTGTCGCTTGGGCTTAATTTTTGTTATAAAACCAGGCGATATGACATAGTCTATCGTGTGTCATACAAGTAAGATTAAACTGTTTTAAAAAAAAAAACTTATTAGTGTCCCTTACAAAATGCGTATACCATCGTGTCAGATGGCGTGTGTTTGATGGGTCATTCAAAAATATTGTGGGTTCGTGAATAACATTTTTCGATTCAGGGGTCCATTTGCGAAATATTAAGCATTAAATTGTTAATTCTTGTTAGAGTGAAGTGTCCCCTCTGCCAGCTAAATGGTTCTTTTTGGATATGTGAAAAAATTCATGGTAATTCATATAATGAACTTAAAAGGAAAACTATCAGCGCTAAGTAGGCTTTACAAGTTAACAAAAAACAGTCAATCAACTTATAACATGTACTTGGAGGAATAATTTTGTATAAATTCCATTAAAATTACTTAAAGCTCCCTCTCTAAGTCTACATAGTGTGAAGGGCAAATACGGACCTCTACACTGCACGTGGACCTGCACGCACTTGGCAAATTTATTACTTATATAGATAGGTAATTATTACAAGGTTGTAGTATCGGACTGAATTGTACCTCGTAACTGACACATAAAGTAAAAAATCTATTCTTATTAATGGCTACATGACATCTACCTTTGATTACCATGATACAAACTTCAATATACCAGCTTGAAGAGTACTTACCGTTAGAAGTAAATGTTGTTATAATACGATACTCCACAACATTACTGGGTATATTAATGAGAGATAACTGTATATTTAGCTTGTCGGTTTTGGTATAGGGTATCTCCATGGCCTTATCTTTATCTGTTAATAGTTCGCATGACGTACAAACAAACAATATTGCGATTAATATTAAACACTTGATATACATTTTGTAACTTTGAAATAATGAATTTCATCGAGGAAAATTTGCTGCTATAATATTAATATAAAGGTGTGTCGTTTGTGAGCGAGCTGAGCGTCTAGCTGAGCGATTTGATAAATAATAATAGCTTTTCTTATATGACGCCATTTTGTATATTCATGTGTGGAGGGGATTTGGTTTGGTTAAAAAAATACTACTTGAAGAACGGTGCTGTCTGTCGTTTAGGTAATTCGTTAGCCGTCTTTTATGGCGTTGAGATCAATTGGTACTATTCTTGCCGGTGGCTTGGCCGCCACAACCGCTTTAAATGAAATGATGTTCACGGCTTTTTGCCGATTTCAGCGGCATTTGCCGGCGGCTAGTGTGTATTAGCCCTTAGCTGGCACACATATGGCATTTCGTATTGAAAGACATTTCAGGATTCAGTAAAATGTAATTGAAAAATATATCTCTACTTTGATGATTCACTCCTTTACTCAAAACTGATCCAGTTGCGACAGAAATATGTATTACCTGCTAAAAAGATGGATGCGCGTATCAATAGACACAACTAATAAAAATTCCAAATTAAGGGTATAAAGAAATACAGATTGCTACTTCATTTTCTACTAAGACCAATGTCGGAAGGAAACTGGTTGAAAATACAGTAAAAAAGAAAATCTTTGCAGGAAGCTGCTGTATGCGAGCAGTGGAGGACCGGCTATTGTGACGACCTTAAGTCCAAAAGTGGACGTCTTTCTGCAGAAATTTAATTGATTCATTATACTCAACAGTTCGATATTTCAGGAATTATTCCAAAATCCTGAGGCTTTTTTATCTGATTTGTGTTAGATCACAACTACCTTAAACCAGTTGTAACATTTACTATAGCGTCAATCTTAGGCGTGTTGCGTTCTCGAATCATCCGGGGTACATTCAGTAACCAAGTGGGATGCTAGGGATCTGTACTCATGCACATGTTCTAAAAAGTTCTCTATGTCTTATCTTTGTCACACAACAGTGGAACCATCACCCGGCCAAAGGGTTCTCTCCTTATGACATCGGGTCCTTCAAGCCTAACGTGAAGAGATATTTATGCAGGCCGCATGACACTGGCGACCACCGATGGATTTCGATATCGCGGTGTTCGCCGTTGTATTTGGATTGTACTATCATTACCATGAGGGACAATACAGTAAATCTTTTTATAAAAAAGCTGTTATAAAAAAATGGTGATAAACCCATCATAGAGACTCTTTTGGTTTAACGCGTTTCCGGGTCAGTCAGTCTATATTCAGCTGCCGCGAAGCTTGAAGCCTGGCATGATAGCAACGATCAATTGCCGATCTCTCGGTTGTCGTTTTATTTTTGGATTATACTGTGCTTCTAGACTATCATCCTTTATCAGGTCTTTCATATACATCTGTTAGCTTTTAATAAGCTCCCTGTTAAGGTTTTTAGGGGATTACACTATGGAATAATTAAAAAGGGCAGTGTATAGATTTTAAAGGGTCAGCAACGTGCGATGCTTCTAGTGTTACAAGCGTCCAAAGCCTGCGGTGACCGCTAACCATCAGGAGGGTCGTAAGATTATTTGCTACCATCGTAGTAATTAAAAAAAGTATTGTAATACATTGAAATGTTATAAGTAATTTTTAGTTTACCTAAGTAATTATAACAATATGATTTATAAAAACGCTCTGCTCAGAAAACATGCACACACCGTTAGAAGAAAAGGACGTGTATAGTATTTTCGTTTCATTCTAAACGAGGAAGGATAACGTTGTTTATGAATTATGAATTGGTCACAACTTCCAGTATGATATTATATAGTTGAAATGATACATTCACGTAATACGTCAATTTTGGTTAAGTCATTCCGCTATCTGTAACCGTCTCAATGTGTAATATTATGAGAAGAATCTCCTTGGTTTGATTTAATTCTTTATTTAGGCTACACCTACTGCTAGACTACAGTGTTCACGCTGTTGTGTTCTGGTCTATAGGGTGTGGCTGACAACACGCACTGGCACATGACGTGTCCTGACACAGTCATCAGTAGTATCAATCCATTATTAACTGACCTAAGAACAGTGGTTATTAGAAGCTGCATAAACACTTAAGATCTGGGGGAATTCAGGATGCAAATCAACTTCGAAATCAAAAATATACTTTATTCAATTTAAGCCCTAAGAAGGCACTTATAAGTATCAAAAACTGTTATACTACCACCGGTTCGGAAAACATCCCAGTCATCGAGAAGAACCGGCAATACACTCGATTGAGCTTGCCTTTTATTTTATTTTTTCAAATATATATGTAATATTTACAGTTAATAATCATATTTATAATTTTACTAGCGACCCGCCCCGGCTTCGCACGGGTCCAATGCTGATACTAAATATACCTACCTACTACAGAATGTCCTTAAACAACGTATACAATTTTTTTGTCATTAGACCATACAAACATGTTTTGTTTAGAGGTTACTCTTGAAAGAGCGACATATAATTGACCATGGTATATAGGGCCGGTGCCGCCGCACTTCCCTACATTTACTTCTCTTACTTTCCTAAATTTTGCTAGATTGCCTGACGATCATGCTTACTGCTCCGTTTTTTAGGGCTGTAGTGTGATGTTTTATAGCTTATAATCTTCCACAATAATAGGCAAAAATATTTTTTCAACTCTGTCTTTTAGATACAGAGATTACCGTGTTTTAACAAAAAAAAAAACTTGAGTTTCATAATATTACTAACTTCTGCCCGGGGCTTGAACTACAAAAATTGTTGTTACCGGTAGAAAAAGTATCCTATGTTACTTTTAATACCTCCAATAATATGTGTACAAAGTTTCATGATGTTCGGTTAAGTAGTTTTCGCGTGAAAGCGTAACAAACAAACTTACATTCACATTTATAATATTAGTAGGGATATAATAAATAATTAGGATCCGTAAAACAGTAGCTTTTTTGGGCTTTTTGTAATGTCATGTATAAGTAATAATGGTTAATCTTCCCGCCAAATTCTTAATGTGCAGATCCCACTGTAATTTTAACTCAAGCATAACGTAAAGAAGACAGTATTAACAACTAAGACTTCTAAATTCCTTTCTATTTTGATATGACTATCAACACGTCGAACATTGGGCAATGCAAATCTCATAAATTTGGTTTTGTTTGCATTTCGTAGAAAATTATTTAGAGCAAACAATTCCGAAATTTTAACAAAAGTATTATTTGATTGCCTAACCTCGCAATCTACTCTTTTCACTTTGAATATAAATGAAGTGTCATCTGCAAAAAGAACTATTTCAGCACTGTTCTCAACCACTAGTGGTAGATCATTTATATACACAAGAAACAAAAACGGTCTCAAAATCGAGCCCTGAGGAACGCCGAT
This sequence comes from Saturnia pavonia, assembly GCA_947532125.1. NCBI lineage: Eukaryota > Metazoa > Arthropoda > Insecta > Lepidoptera > Saturniidae > Saturnia > Saturnia pavonia. The sequence goes on from OX383922.1 coordinate 7,460,974, forward strand.
TATGGTTAATGATCCCGAAGAGGTTGCCCCATTTATACTTATTATGACGCGGTTTGTTAAATAAGATCTAATCCGGTCGAGAGAAATTCCACACATATTATAGTCTTTCAGTTTAAGTATAAGCGATAGGAAAATACCAGACAGAGAAATAAACATTTTAATTTGTTAACCATTGTATTTCAAAAAATTAAAAATAGGTTAAATTATTTCAAATATTATAACAATGTTAGAGCACAAGCTCTCGTTTTGACAGTAAAACGTATTAATAATTAAAGATGTTAAAATGTCATCAATTCTGAATTCCTACATGCTAAAACTAAAGTATGAAAAAAGAAAAAAAATATTCTTACACATAAGTAATACACTTAATTATACTTATTACACTAATAAAAAAACGATTATACATAACACAAATTATACATGTATACTTCTATACAAATGTGCTTACTACATCTACGCCACGATGCCTATCATTTTAAATTAACCTCACAATACAATTCCATTTCGATATCTTTATCTTTATTGACATTTGCATATTGTTTACGATCGACGTTTACATTTTTACCATAATTCTTATCAACCGTTCCACTCCGCATATCTGTGCAATGTACCTCTGCGTTAGTATACATCTTATTATTAGGACTGTTTACATTGGCATATAATGATTTATTATTCCTAACAGCAACCCTTTCGCTTTTCGGTATCGGAACAGAATAATGACATGTTGGATCGGTGGGCACTGCTGTCGTCTCATAACCCTCTGTTGCCATAGATTGAACAAAATCATTCAACGATTTGAGAAATTGCCTGTTCACTCTACCGTCTATCATTTCGCAATTCGATACTTCCGTTTGGCTCTGAAATCATAATTAATTAGTTTCTATTTTGTCATCATTTTCAATGATTTATTCTACGGGATCGTATTTTGTTAAGACTAAGAAGAGATCTTCCACAAAGCAGCGTCACTACATATTGCTAACTGGCTACTTTATATTCTAACTAGCTGTGCCTGCGGCTCCGTAGATTAAAGATTGCTGTCGGATAGATTCACGTGCGAATTGTGCTGACCTAAAAATACCGGAAATCATGATACATTTCTAAAGCAAATTTTACGCTCTAATTACTTTTTAAAACATTGATAAATTACTCACCATCGGTTTCGTGGTTCTTTTATTGTTCTTCCATATTATCAATGATGTAACTATTATTAAAGCTGTGCATACAATGCAACCTAACGCAATCAGTAAAGCAGAACCTGGGGATTTAAACATTTTTATATTAACCCAAGAGGTACCTATAGTATGAGATCATCTCATACAATATCTACATTTGCTTTTCAGATTTCCGAATTCAACAA